>CM042847.1:1917052-2614552 GCA_023653725.1 Bungarus multicinctus
CTGGGAGGTGTGCGCATGCGCAGGGAGGTAAGTTTGCCTGCAGCTTACGTGCCGGCACAAATGGCTCTGCATGCCACCTGTGGAACACGTGCCGTAGGTTCGCCATCACGGCCCTACACCATTTCTGAAAGATGGCAGCCCTCCAGGGATGAAGCTCCACAATTTCGGAATAACAGAATAATAACAAAATGGCAGCTGGAAGGGACCTTGTAGGTCATCTAGTCCAACCTCCCACCCAAGCAGGAGACCCTACACCATTTCTGACAGAGGGCAGTCCCGTCTTTTATGAAAAGCTTCCAGTGATGAAGCTTCCACAACTTCCAAAGGCAACTTCTGTTCCATGGGCTGAAAATTCCTGTCAGGAAATTCCTCCTCATTTCCAGGTTGAATCTCTCCTGGATCAGTTTCCATCCATTATTCCTTCTCTGGCCTTCAGGTGCTTTGAAGAATAGCTTGACCCAGTGGAGGGATTCAATTTTTTTTACTACCGGTTCTGTGGGCATGGCTTGGTGGGAGTGGTAGGGGAAGGTTACTGTAAAATCTCCATTCAGAGGTGGTATTTGCTGGTTCTCCCACCTACTCAAAATTTCTGCTACCGGTTCTCCAGAATTGGTCAGAACCTGCTGAATACCATCCCTGGTTTGAGCCCCCTTCTCTGTTTGGGTGTTGAAGTTCACCCCTCTTAAAGAAATGCTGGCTGAAATATTTGATTGTAAATGTTTTAACAGTGGCTAGAATTGTATTTGCAAAGAATTGGAAAAATGAAAAATACCTATGCAGGAGGAAGTTATTAAAAAAATTATGGACTGTGCTGAAATGAGTAAATTGACATTTGAAATTAGAGAACAAGAAGATAAACAATTTTATATGATATGGGATTTGTTTTATCAATGGTTGGATAAAAAGACATGGTAAGGTAATAGAATAGATAATGTAGTAGAAGCTTAATAGATTGATATAAAACATAATGTAGACATATATAGCCATTGGATGAAAGCATAATACAATTTAAAATTTTTTTGAGGGGGATATCTCGTATAAAACGATGGAATAAATAGTTTAGTCATGGATGATTAACAATTGATAAATATATAAGCATATGTTAGTTTGACAATGTGAAATTGATATAAACTGTGAGCAACGACTATGAAAGGATTGTACAAAAGATTTGAAACCAACTGACACACTGTATGTATATAAAATGGAAGATGATTTTATGTTTTTAAGTATTGTTTGTGTATGTTTGTCTTAAAAAATAAAAACTTAAAAAAAGGAAAGAAATGCTGGCTGGGGAATTCAAGCTGGAAAACAACTGCATTAGACCAATGGGGAGGGGGCTACTTTTAAAATGGAAAAAAAATGGGGGCACCCCAAAGAATATGCACTCTGAAAATTACAAATAAGAGAAATTTAGCTAAACTTATTCTGTTACACCATTATTCTTGTTATTAGTAGACATGTTAAGATCTATGCTCATTTTTCTGTAAATGATATGCCCTGATAATACACTGTATTCCAAATGTTTATGAATAAACATAAAATATATACTAAAAAAAAGAATATGCACCATGAAAATTAAGTTGCCCCACCCCAACGATCCAGGGATCTAGCTTCTTCCCCATTGCATCGCAGAGATGCAATTTTGCAAGTTTCATACCGCCCCTGCAAAATATACCCCCCCCCCAAAAAAAAAAGAGACAGAAGTGGAGGCGGGTTGGGGGGGGCAGGAAAGAGATCCTCTTGCAAACAAGGAAATCCCACCTGGGCGGCCGCGGCTTGCCACGCTCAGAGGATGCTGCGCAAGGCGGCCTCTGATTGGCCGGCTGCAGGGATCACGCGGCGCGCGATTGGCCAGAGCTTTTCGGCACTCGGCCTGCACGCGTCTTCCGCCTGATGCCGCCTTCGCTTCCCGCGGGGGAGGAAGGAACAGCCCGTCCCGGCGGCTACTCACTCGCATGAATCATCGCCGCTCGCTTTTCCAATCTTGTCTGGGTTTCTACTGGGCGTCTTGTTTGAAAAGCGGGCGAAAGGCACACTCCCACCCCCACCCCCCATAGCTTAGAGCCCATTGCAAGGCAGTGGATTCAATTAAGTGGTCTCATTTAACGCTGATTCATTGGGGTTTCGTTTTATGAATAGATTGGAATGTGGAATAGAATAGACAATATAGTAGAATAGAATAGAGAATAGAACGGAATAGAGAATAGAATTTAGTATATAGAATAGAATAGAAAATAGAATTTAGAAGAGAAGAGTACAGACTATAGAATAGAATAGAAAATAGAATAGAATAGAATTTAGAATATAAAATAGAATTGGATAGAATTGAATAGAGAATAGAATAGAATAGAAAATAGAATAGAAATTTAGAATACAGAATAGAATAGAAAATAGAATAGAATAAATAGAATAGAATATAGAACAGAATAGAAAATAGAATAGAAAACCGAATAGAATAGAATTGAATAAATAGAATAGAATATAGAATAGAATAGAAAATAGAATAAAATAGAAAATAAAGTAGACTAGAATTTAGAATAGAGAATAGAATAGAGAAAAGACTAGAAAATAGAATAGAATTTAGAATAGAATAGAAAATAGAATAGAATGAAGAATAGACTAGAATAGAATAGAATATATGGAATGAACATAGAAGAGAATAGAAAATAGAATAGAAAACAATAGAATAGAGGTAGTCCTCGGCTTACAACAATTCATTTAATGACTTAAAGTTACAACGGCACTGAAAGAAGTGATATATGACCATTTTTCACAGTTATGACCGTTGCAGCGTCCCCATGGTCATGTGATCAAAACCAGATTCCCCTAACAACCATGTTCTTGACTTAACAACTGCAGTGATTCACTGAACAACCGAGCAAGAAAGGCTGTAAAATGGGGCAAAACTCATAAGTGTCTCATTTAGCAACAGAAAATTTGGGCTCAATTGAGGTCCTAAGTCGAGGACTACCTGTACGAGTTTCGGATCTGGCTCCATTGTGCGTTGGGAACAGCCCGAGATAAGTCAACTTGGCCTCTCCCCAAATGTTTTTCACATTGGAGATCACTAAATTATAATTATATAGGCAAATGTGGTCCACCCAGACCTGGGAACAGATTAAAAGACGCAGCAAGAATTTTTCAGGGAAGAAAGGCCAGAGCAGCTGGGGCTGAAGCATCCACCGATGGCTGGAGGGGTTAAAATGTGTCCCTCGAAAATTAGAGAGGGGCTTGAAGGAAAAGGACAGAAGGAGAAATAGAAAATAGAATAGGAATAGAATAGAATATAGAATAGAAAATAGAATGATCGGTCCTTGCTTAATGACCGGTTGCTTAGCGACCTTTCAGGGTTATGACCGATCTCCCCAGTGCTACTTAGGATCTGTTTTCAAAGTTCCAAGGACCAAAATCTTCCCACGGTCAACCCTTGGGAACTGGGTCCCATTTCAGGGTTATTTGCAGCATCCCTCAGTCACGTGACCCTGATTTTCGTGGTTTTTGAATAGTTTTGGGTTTTACTTCTGGTTTAGGGCAGAAAAAAAATGCCCATTGGGGGAAACAGACACGTTTAACGAGTGTGGAATTCACTTAAAATAAATGTTGTTGTTTTTTAATCACAGTAAGAGAGAACCTTGTAATTCTGCTTATATTTACTGCACTGGAAATTGGAAGCTGCTCCTTTCTATGTATTTTTATTATTTCTTTCAGCACTTCTGCTTTCCTTCTTTTTCTACCACCATCTCTTTTTTCCTTCTTTCCTTCCTTCCTCCCTCCCTCCCTCCCTCCATTCCTTCATTCCTTTACCCCAATCTGACCCAACCCCTTTCCTTCCTTCCCCTTCCTCCGTTCTTTTCTTTTGTTCTTTCTTTGTTTCCTTCTCTTCCTTTCTTTCTTTTTCTCTCCTTCCTTCTTCCTTCCTTTTTCATTCTCTTTCCTCCCTTCCTCCCTCTCTCCATCCCTCCCTCCCTTCTTTCTTTCCTTTTCTTTCTCTTTCTGTCTTTCTCTCTCTCTTTCTCTTTCCTTCCTTCCCTTTCTGTCCCTTTCCTTTTCTTCCTATTTCTTTTTTTCCTTCCTTCTTTCTCTCTCTTTATCCTTCCTTCCCTTTCTTTCCCTTTCTTTCCCTTTCTGTCCCTCCATTTCCTTTTTTTCCCTCTCTCTCCTTCCTTCCTTCCCTTCCCTTCCCTTCCCTCCCCTCCCCTCCCCTCCCCCCCCCTCCCTCCCTCCCTCCCTCCCTCCCTTCTTTCTTTCTTTCTTTCTTTCTTTCTTTCTTTCTTTCTTCTGTTTTTCCTATTTATTAGTCTGGGTTTGTTTTTATCCCCTTGGTAAAACTTATAATTAAAGAAAGGATCTTCAAAAGGACCCAGACTCAACTAAAGGTATCTGTTGCAACCAGATACCTGGCTTGCAATTCAAGGCCCTGCAGCCCCCCTTCCCTCCCTACCCAAACATAGGCTGGGGCGGGGGTGGGGTCCACTCCTTTTAGCTCAAGAAAGGCAGGAGGTTTTTCTGGGTGGTGTTTTCTCCTTCCTGCTACCCAGGAACATTTCCTTCTTCAGCCCAACACGCAGCTGAGCCGTGGGCACCCACATGCAACTGGGGCTCCACCAATCCCTGCCACCCATTGCTTCTCTCAGCCAATCAGCATCTTGGCATTTGATGAAGAAGAAGGCAGAGAGAAAGTGCAGCCTGTGGTTCTCCTCTTACACTCTCCTTTCCTAGTAATTGCACACACACACAAACACACACACACCAGTTCTGAGCAGCATCATTCTCCTGCTTTGGCTCAGCACCAGGGCTCCTGTGCCACCTCTAAGAAGGGCAGAGGGTGAAGAAGACGCCCTGGGACTCCTGCCGAGGAGCAGGGGGTTGGACTAGATGACCTCCCAAAGTGCCGCCCTCCATTCTGTCTTCTCTACCTTCTGAAAGAAAGCACACTTCGCCCTTGGAGGATTGTTCAGTGGGCAAGGTGTCCCCTTTTGCTCAGCAAGCCAGTTTGTCTCAACCTTGGCAACTTTAAGAGATGTGGACTTCCAACTCCCAGAATTCCCCAGCCAGCCTAGTCCGCATCTCTTAAAAGTTGCCAAGGTTGAGACAAACTGGCCTGTGGCTCTTCAGAGCCTTTGATCCTCTGACTTTCAAGCCACAAATAAATCACTGGATTTTTTGCAAAGGAAGACAATAGCTGGCAGAAATGCCCCCCAAAAACAAAACCCAATTCCTTTAAATAAGGATATGGATATGATGTAGGGCAGGGGTCCTCAAACTTGACAACTTTATGCTATGCTGGCTGGAGAATTCTGGGAGTTGAAGTCCACACGTCTTAAAGTTGCCAAGTTTGAAGTCCTCTGGTGTAGGGTCTGCTTGGGTGGGGTGGGGGTGGGGGGTGGACTACAAGGTCCCTTCTAATTCTGTTAATCTGTATCTGTACATATTTCCTTTTTTCAATTTGTAAATCTGTTTTTCAATTTCAAATCTGTACATATTTCCTTGTATCTGTACATATTTCCTTTTTTCAATTTGAATCCAAGATCTTCCCAAGAGGCAGGAATGGCTCCCCTCTGTCCTTCAAATTCTGGCTGTAAAATTCTCCAAAGTATTTCTGGCTTTTGATCCTGGGGTTAATGACACTGGGAGCTTCTACTCGAAATGCAAGAAGGCTCATAAATTATGTGGAAGGCAACAATCAACAACCTCAGTGTCAAACAGCCTCCAGAGGCCCAAGGAATCATTGACCCATGAATGTGCCAACAGCAAGAATTAGTTAACAAGCCTGGATGGTTTATAGAGTGAAAATCCTGGTCTAGTCATGACAGACATCAAAAGGAAGCAAGGTGAGTTATAGATTATTCAGATTAACAGAGTTGGAAGGGACCCTGTAGGTCATCAGGTCCAACCCCAGTCCAATGGATGGACAAGCCAAGATCCCAAAATGCTGGCTTGGGAATTCTGGGAGTTGAAGCAGGCTGAATGGGGAAGTCTGGGAGTTGAAGTCCACCCATCTTAAATAGGGTGTCCTTCTTGAGCAGGGAGTGGGACTAGGTTAACAGATTAACCGAAAGGGACCTTGTAGGTCATCTAGTCCAACCCCCTGCCCAAGCAGGAGATCCTATACCATTTCTGACAGGTGGAAGTCCACTCTCTTCTTGAAAGCTTCCCACAACTTCAAAGGCAACTTCTGTTCCATGGGTTGATTGTTCTCACTGTCAGAAAGTTTCTCCTTATTTCCAGGTTGAATCTCTCCTTGTTCAGTTTGCATGATTCCTTGTCTGGTCTTCGGGTCCTTTGGAAAATAGCTTGACCCCTTCCTTTCTATGGCAGCCCCTCAAATTCTGGAAGGCTGTATCCTGACTCCCCTGGTCTTTTTCTTCACTAGACTAGCCAGGCCCAGTTCCTGCAGCTGTTCATTGTATGTTTTAGCCTCCAGTCTGTAGATGACATACAATCAGGGATGGGATTAAAAAGTGTTAGCAACCGGTTCTGTGGGTGTGGCTTAGGTGGTGGGTGTGGCTTGGTGGTCATGTTATTGGTTGGGCGTGGCCAACTCAATATCACTCACATCAAGGCATGCATCTCCTCGCCTGGCCTCGTGACTGTGGGGGTGCTGCAACAGTCATAAGTGTGAAAAATGGTCATAAGTCCCTTTTTTCAGGGCCATTGTAACTTTGAATGGTCCCTCCACACAAGCAAAGTACCAGCAAAGGAGGAAAAAAAACTCCAGAGAAGTTCCTGAGACAGGAAGTCTAGTCCTGCCAAGAACGTAATAAGGGTTAACAGAGAGGCAGTTTCTGTAAGCAACCTCAGAATGTTTCCTTCCTGCCTTCCTTACAGGATTAGGCCAGTAATTTCTTCTAACAACCGGTTCTCCGAACTGCTTAGAATATTAACAACTGGTTCTAGCGAATAGGTGTGAACTGGTAGAATCCCACCCCTGCATACAATGTTCCTTCCAACTCTATTATTCTACTCTATTCTATTTCTATTTTACTTCTACTTCTACTCTTTTTACTCTTCTCTTTATTATTCTGTTCTGTTCTGTTCTATTCCGTTCCATTCCATATTCTATCCTATCCCATTCCATTCCATTCCATTCCATTCCATCCTATTCTATTCTATTCTATTCTATTCTATTCTATTTCCTTCCAATATTTATTCTATTCTATCCTATATTTTATTCTATCCTATGCTATCCTATCCTAGTCTCTATTCTATTCTTTATTCCAATATTCTATTCTTATTTTATCCTACTCTGCATTTTCTTCTCTTCTATTATCATGCAACCTGGGTAATCCTGAGCATTAAAACCATCTTAGAGGAGGCTGGGAGGGGAATCCTGGGAGCTGAAATCCTCCCATCTTAAAACATGCTGGCTGGGGAATTCTGGGAGTTGAAGTCCACCCAACTTAAAGCAAGCTGGCTGGGGAATTCAGGAGTTCTTCCTAATGGTGGAAAATGCTCCTTGTAGTAGCGTTCTTCCTCTTCTGGGCTTGAGTTGAAGAGGGAAGGCTGAGAGGCATGGGCAGCTGCAGATGTTGGAGAGAGAGAGATGGCATCTCGGTGAAGGGGCAGAAGGGAAATCAGCACAGTCACCTCTGCCTCTGATCCCTGGCTGTGTGCATATACACACTGAACTTGACTGCTGAGTTAACTCATTTTATGGATTTGAATCCTCAGCTGACTGAACAGGCACCTGTTAGCCGGGGCAATAATACATGTGGGTGCATGCATAATTTTGCACTTATTTCTTTACTAGCTGGATACCTGCACTTCGCTATGAAACTATGTGGCTGGGCTTAGTTTTTGGGGAGAAAAATAAGGGGGAAAATTTATTCCTCTGCCTACCAGCAGCCATCAGTATTCATCTGGCTAGCATCCTGTCAGTGGGTGAGAGTTGAGGGCTGTTTGGAAACTGAAACAATATTTGCTGTGGGAGCAAGGAGGAGACAGCAAGGAGCCTGGGTGTGGCTTAGCTCAACTGTTCTGTACTGAAGCTGCTTGGTGCTCTGAAACTGAAACTCCTCTGCTTGTGTTTTGCATTTGGAAGAGATTTCTTTTCAGGTGGGGAGGGGGAGCAGAACTCCTTAGCATCAGAGCGTGTTAATCATAATAATACAGGAAATACTCTAAATGCTCTGGTGGTCATTTCAAAAAATCCTTTCTTAGTGAGCCCCTAGAAGCCAAGAGGAACCTTTGTGCCAAATTTCAAGTTTGTAGGCTTTGCGGTTCTGGAGATTTTGTGATGATGCCTGAGTGGTTTTTCACTTTTATATAGATAGATTTGTTTGTTTGGTTTATTTATTTACTTCCTTATTTGTCATGTTTATGTTTACATTAGAGGTGGAGACCCTTTTGAGAGCTGCATGCAAGGTAATTTCATTTTAAAGTATGCTGATTAGTGTACTTTCAAAGGGACAATAAAGTTATTCTAAGTCTTAAGTCTAAGTCACATGAGTTGATTCACAAATGAGTGCATGCACACAACCGGTGAGCAATTATTCCTCCCACCCACCCACCCCATCTTAAAGCTGACAGTTTAATCTCCTCCCCCTCTTGACAGTTTAATCTCCTCCCCCTCTTGGAAGTTAGCACCCTTCCTTCTCCTAGAAAAATGAAATATCCTAGGTAATACTAAAAAGGCAGAATATTTCTCCTAAAAAGAGAAGTAGAAACTCAGAAGCTCAGCCCCCACCTTTGCTAATGGGCGGGCCATTAAAGCCTGGGCCAGAGTATTCTACATAACAAAGATCTATTCCAGGTAGAGTTATAATAGGAATTGCCAAAAACTCTTTCAATACATTTTTTTTTTTAAATTACATTTATATGCCGCCCTTCTCCGGAGACTCAGGGCGGCTTACAGTCTATGGAGCACCATGCTAGGTGCTCAGCAATAGCCTTCATTCCATTGTATATGCCTGCTTATTACTAGGGCTTTTTGGCCCCCTCAAGCGGCATTTTTACAAAGTCAGCTTATTGCCCCCAACAATCTTGGGCCCTCAATTTACCTACCCCGAGAGGATGGAAGGCTGAGTCAACCTTGAGCCTGGTGGGATTCGAACCTGCACTAATTGCAGGCAGCTTGCACTAAGTGCTAGATGATTAACAGCCTGCACCACCAAGGCCCTTAATGCATCATCATCTAGCAAGGCTCAAACAAGCCTGGAACTCAGGACAGCCTATAGAGTTGCCCCTGCATGGCCCCACGGGAGTCTGATAACCAATTAGAATACAAAGAGGGTATAAAACTAAGACACGCTCAACATATCAGCCCTTCCTTCTTTCTTCACCCAAGGCATGTGGTCCTGTCCACCATTAAACCATCTTTCCAAACAGCCTCCATGTTTCCAGTGTCTTGGAACTGAACCCAGAAGGGTAATTCTTCCAACACCTCCATAAAACCAGCCGATCGTGTGGGTTCATGCAGCACAATTAATCCATGATTTATGATTGTTCAATTAGCCACCATTCCAAGTTATGATGTCACTTAAACAGTGACTTAGCGCCAGTCCCTGCACCACATGATCAGAGTCCGGATGCCTGACGGCTGTCTTGCATTTATGATGGGGATGGTGGCGTCGTCCTGGGGGTCACGTGACTGCCATTTGAGACCTTCCCAGACAGCTTCCAGCAAGCAACGTCAACAGGGAATACAGAATAACAGGGTTGGAAGGGACCTTGGAGGTCTTCTAGTCCAACCCCCTGCTCAAGCAGGAGACCCTATGTCATTCCAGACAAATGGATGTCCAATCTCTTCTTGAAAACCTCCAGTGACGGAGCAGATCCAAGTTGCAGATCATTCTCACAGGATGTTTCGCTCATCACCTCAGCAAAAATGGGCCAATCACCTGGAGTCTGGGGGTTCTAGTCCTATCCTAGCCATGAAAGCCAATTGGGTGACTTTGGGCCAATCAACAGGAGACTGGGAGTTGTAGCCCCACCTTAGGCATGAAAGCCAAATGGGTGACTTGAGCCCCTCCCTCTTGACCCAACCCACCTCACAGGATTGTTGTTGTGGGGAAAACAGGAGGGAGGGAGGCATGTTGTATATATTTGCCACCTTGAAGTGTTTGTAAAAATAATAAAGGGAGGATATAAATAAACAAATGAAAACAAAACAACAACACTATGAGACGAGTCCAAGAAAACCTTCCCATCACCGAAATGTTTTTCCCTTGGGAAGGATTGCTTCTTTCCGAAGCACTTGATGCATTTGGATTGTGCTTTCCCAACCCTTGCATAAATGAACTCAACAGACCCGCCACCCCACCTTACCCCACTGAATAGCAGCCCCACCTGCCCTGGGGCTCAGGCCAATGTCCCAGCCTCTGTGGAACGAATGCCAAAGGGTGGATTAAACACACAGTAGAAAACACCATTGCCGTTGCTGTCAGTGTTTTAAAATTAGCCCCTGGGATTTATGTCTCTCTCTCTCTCTCTGTGTATGTGTGTGTGTGTGTGTGTGTGTTTGTGTGTGTGTATTTTAACCAGCAGCAGAGCCGAGCTGCACCCTTCCACCTGCCCAGGTCAAAGCAGGAGGCGAAGCTAAATGCAGCCAGGCAACCAAGCGATACAACCATGGAAGGCCTGTTTGTGTGTTTGCCTGTGTCTGTGTGTGTGTGTGTGTGTGTGCGTGCGCTTGAGTGTGTGTCCTGGCTGTTCAGGACGGCAGGAGAAAACAAGGTGATATTGAATTGCACTGCAAGCTACTTAGGAGCCATATGGTTTTTCAAGGGCTGCATTTGTCTTTTTAAAAAAAATCAAAACAAAGGTTAAAAATCGCTTTGCAGGATGATGGAAAACAACACAACATGAATCTTTTTTGTGTGTGTGTGTACTGTGTAGGTATTAGTGGAGCCTTGAAATGAGCAACCGTTGAAAAAGCAGAATCTGATATACAACAATTCAAATCCCTCTTCATTTTTCCACCTTAAAACGTTTCTCTAAAAAGGAGTTTGGTTGTTGTTCATGTATGTTACATTTTATTGTTCCTGAATTGATATGACTATCAACAATAGATCTCAGTTGATCAGCAGTGGATCATCAGTCTTGATCTGCTAAAGGCAATTCTGTCTCTGTCCATGTCAGGGTTTTTCAAACTTCGCAACATTAAGGTGGGTGGACTGGACTTCAACTAAGTTCACCATCTTCAGGCATGTTGGCTGGGGAATCCTGGGAGTTGAAGTCCTCCCATCTTAAAGTTTCCAAGTTTGGAGAACTCTGGTCTACATGGAAGGAAGCCACATTGGGAGGTTCCTCCGAAGGAAAGGAGGGCTGCATTCTTTTGGCAGGCCAAGACCAGTTGTAACCAGCTCCTTCTTGTTTCCAGACCCAAGGGGACCACAAAACAACGACACTGCCACAATAACCATAAAAAGTCAGGGAGCGTCCCTTCCCCTCCCAGAGGCAGCAGATACCTCACCAAGAGTGCAGCTGGGATTTGAGGATCGTAATCCTAAGAGGAAGAAGAAGGGCTTCGTTTCAGTGGCTCTAAAGCAGGAAAGTTTGGGGTGGAATAGGAGATGGAAAAAAATTGGGTCTCCCTCCCTGGGAGAGGAAAAGGGGAGGAAGGAAGGACGGAGCCGCCTATGGAAAGTCCAGCTTGGTGGAAAGAACAATGGCTGACCTTTCACCCAGATGGCCTGGCCTGGTGATAAGATCCCTGCAAACAGCTGAGAGCAACCTTTAGCCCAATTTCTTTCTTTCTTTCTTTCTTTCTTCCTTCCTTCCTTCCTTCCTTCCTTCCTTCCTTCCTTCCTTCCTTCCTTCCTTCCTTCCTTCCTTCCTTCCTTCCTTCCTTCCTTCCTTCCTTCCTTCCTTCCTTCTTTCTTCTTTCTTTCTTTCTTTCTTTCTTTCTTTCTTTCTTTCTTTCTTTCTTTCTTTCTTTCTTTCTTTCTTTCTAGAATAACAGAAGAGACCTTGAAGGTCTTCTAGTCCATTTGTCATTCTTAACTAACTAGCAATAGAACATCTACAATTTTTGAAGGCAAGCTGTTCCACTGGTTAATTGTCTTCAATGCCTTCCTTCCTTCCTTCCTTCCCTCTCTCTCTCCTTCCTTCCCCTTCCTCCCTCTTTTATTTCTTTCTCTTCCTTTCTTTTTCTTTCTCTTTCCTTCCCTCCCTCTTTCTTTCCCCTTCCTTCCTTCCTTCCCTCCTCCGTCCCACCCTCCCACCCTCTCTCCTTCCTTCCTTCCCCTTCCTCCCTCTTTTCTTTCTTCCCCTTTCTTTCTTTTTCCTTCCTTCCCTCCCTCCCTCTTTCTTTTCCTTCCCTCCTCCCTCCCTCCCTCCCTCTTTCTTTTCCTTCCTTCCCTCCCTTCCTCCCTCTTTCTTTCCCCTCCTTCCTTCCCTCCTCCCTCCCTCCCTCCCTCCCTTCCACATATTATTTAGTGCCACAATAATACTGTTAAGTCTATCATAAACAGTGCCACTTTTGCAAGCAAGGCTGCCCTCTCATACTCTTAAAACCCATGACCTAAACTGCTCCTCCTTTGTCTCCACTGATCCGAACCACTAGCAGCCTCCTAGGAGGAGGAGGGGGCTGCTAAGCGGCAGTAGACTCTGCCGAAGCCCCAGGCAGGGAGGTTTATGTGGGGGCCACCTGAGGCTGGAATATCAACATTTATTGCAAGTCCGACTTGCTGCCAAGTTCTTGATGGGAAAATGCCAAGGGTCACTTGCGCTCCTGAGCTGCAGGTACCTCCGTGGTGGCCACTATTTTATGGACCCAGCTAAACACGTTTCCTTGATCTGTAAAACATTAGCTTGTCCAGGTCCTTCAGTTCACAGGGGGTGCAACACGCATGACATGCACAATTAAAAGTTCTCCCAGAAAAGTCACTTCGAAACGCCGTCCTTTGAGGATGACAGAGGTGGCCAATGTCGCACTGTCCTGCAGATGCAACCTCCCTTCCTTGGCAGGACATGCCACAACCCAGAATACTTCTCAAACCCAAGCTTGCATTGTCTAAATCAGAGGCCTCCAAACTTGGCAACTTTAAGACTTGTGGACTTCAACTCCCAGAATTCCCCAGCCAGGACCATGGCTGGAGAATTCTGGGAGCTGAACTCCACCCATCTTAAAGTTGCAACGTTTGAAAAACCCTGAAGTGGACAGAGGCAGAATTGCCTTTAGCAGATCAAGGCTGATGATCCACTGCTGATCGACTGAGATCTATTGTTGCTAGCCATATTAATTCAGGAACATTTCAGGAACAATATGCTGGCTGGAGAATTCTGGGAGTAGAAACCCCCCAAGTCTTAAAGTTGCCAAGTTTGGGGACCCCTGGTCTAACTGCTGTTAACATTGATCACTAAATTACAATGGACACACGCATTTCAGTTGTGTGTTTTGAAATCCAAGAAAGAATCTCTTGACAGTGAGAACAATTAACCAGCGGAACAACCTCCTGAAGTTGTGTGAGATCCATCACCAGAGGTTTTAAAGAAGAGTTTGGACAACCATTTGACAGAGGTGGTGTGAAGTCTCCAGCCTTGAACGGGGGGTTGGACTAGAAGACCTCTGAGGTCCCTTCCAGCTGTCAATTCATAAAACATTCCTATGCTTGTTTCCAAGTTGCCATAAGGAAGGGGGAACCTGAAGGAGCAGATCGGGCAATTAAAACCAGAAGTGCATTCCACGCTTATCTTACAAAGATTGTAGCTCCGGCTACAGGATCTTCTGCCCACGAAAACCCTTCATTGGAGAATCTGATTGATGACACGGGGGGGGGGGGAGAATGTCATGCCCCTAGTGGAGACTGACTCTGAGGGAGAGGAGGAACAGCCGGCAGGGAGAGGAGGTGTGGCTCCGGAGGTTGGGGAGGAGGCTGGGGAAGGGCAGAGGCCAGCTGAGCAGTCAGAGGAGGACCCAGGCCCATCCCCTCTCTATCCTAGGGCACGCAGGGAGGAGAGGATAAGGGAGAGGTGTGGTCTACTCAGGAGGAGAGGGCCTTGATCCTCTTCATGGGCTGCAGCTGTGACAACTGGCTAAGATGATGGACATGCGTATGGGCCAATGCTGGAAACAAAGCATGGAAATATCTCTAGTTTATGGTTCCTCTCTGAGTTTGGCGTCCTTCCCAGTGTCTGTTCTGATATCTGTGGAGGTCCTCCAGCCCTTATCTTGCCTGGTTTGTGTTGTTTTTTTACTCTTTATAATTTAAACGGCATTGCCTCCTTCTTGTAACTGCTTGTGTGGGAGTTTTTTGTCTCCAGTCAAGGATATTTGAAGCTTGGAAGCAAAATAAAGGAATAAAAGGGATTTCACCTGTTTTTTGTGACTGTGTTTATTTTGTACCTTACCCTGAGTCATCACCGGGAAATTTACGGTGACTGTAAATTACATATGTTAGAGTTTGCTTCATACGGGTTAATGCTGGCATGTTGCTCCTAATAAATCTTTTGGATTCTTTTGAAGCTGGGCTCAAGGCTCATGATTTAATTAGGGCAATCGCCAGAATCCTGACACCAGCCCTGTGATTCTATGTTCTATGAAAAATCATTTTGAGTGTGGTAGATCAAGAACTGTGCAGCCTTTGAACTTCAAAAATAATAATTCTTGGTCTGCAAAACCAACATATTTTTTCGGGACACTCAATTTCTCCATGAAAACAAACTAAATAAGATCAGCCTTCCAACTTTTCAGTCCACAGAAGTTTCCAAAAACCACTCTCACTTTCCACAACATCTCGAGGTCATCTGACACTGGAGACATAAAGCCATCAAGATACTCTTGATCTGAGCCAGTTGGATATGGGTGGATGTCAATTCCCAGAAGTCCATATGGGTAGACTTCATGGATGGGTAGACTTCAATTTCCAGAATTATGGAAGGGTGTTTTCAACTTTGACCATTTAAGATGGGTGGCTTTCAATTCCCAGAAGTCAATATGGATGGACTTCATGGACGGGTGGACTTCAACTTCCAGAATTATGGAAGAATGTTTCTCAACCTTGACCACTTGAAGTTGAGTGGCCTTCAACTCCCTTGAAGTCAATATGGATGGACTTCATGGACGGGTAGACTTCAACTTATTATAGAAGGGTTTTTTCAACCTTGACCACTTGAAGTTGGGTGGAGTTCAAGTCCCAGAATTCTTGCTGGCTGAGGAATTCTGGGAGTTGAAGTCTACCCTTCTTCAAGTGGTCAAGGTTGAGAAACACTGCTCTAAAATATTTATTTACTGAAGGGATTGAGAAAGAATTCTATGGATGCAACTACGTCAACATTGGATTTGTCTGCAATGTGTGTGTATGCGAGAGGCTGCTACTATTAGATTACTTCTAGCAAACTGACCTTTGTACACACAATAGCTTCCTGTTGCTCTGATAGGGAAAGTTGTGGAACACAACAAGGCAATAAATCATGGTTGTCCATTCCTTGACTCTACTCAACGATGATGTGTCAAGTGGCTATTTCAATCATGTGCAAGCATGCAGGATTCTACGAGCTCAGGATAAACGGAGCCCACATAGTATTTTAAGGTCTTGAAAACCTCCATGTTTTTTTTCATATTTAGAGGTCTTGAGTCCCGGTGGCTGAGAAGTTTTGTTTAGTGATATGGTGGCTGTTGGTTGAGTTTTTTTCTGCTTTTTTTCCACCCTCCTTTTGTTTTTTTAATAGCATCACAGTGACTTCTCAGAAAAATAGAAAAGGCATGGAAAGCATGTGCAGAAAATCTCTTATGTGCAGCCTGGCTCTGCATTGGCGTCAGAGGCAACCTCGAAATGGCCGCTCCAAATTCCAGGTTCTTGTCCTGGACAGTGAAGGTTGGCACACACGGTTTTTGGCAATGTACAACAGTCCTCAACATGACCACAGTCGAGCCTGACATTTCCATTCCTAGGTGAGACAGTGATTAAGCAAGTTTTGGCCCCATTTTATGACATTTCTTGCCAGAGTTGTTAAGTGAATCATGGCAGTTGGTTAGGTTAGGAACACGGTCGTTAAACTTGTCAGAAGGTCGCCGAAAGGGGAATCACATAACCCCAGGACACTGTGACTGTTGTAATTATGAGTCAGTTGTCGAGCGCCAGAATGTTCATCACATGACCACTGGGGATGCTGCAATGGTTGGGTGGGGGAGCGGGGTTGGACTAGATGACCTACAAGGTCCGTTAAAACTCTGTTAATCTGTTATCTGTCAGAAATGGTATAGGGCAGTGGTGGCTATCCTTTTTGGGCTCCTGTGCCAAAAATTGTGCACTCACATGCACCCAGAACACAATGCACACACACTCCAAGCCCCCTACACATGCACATGCACTCCCCACTCCCCCAGTCATCACCCTCCGCTACCCCCTTACCTCATTGCACCTCACAGCTGATTTTTGGCTGGTTTGAGGCCTTTTTCGGCCTCCTAGATGCTTGAGGAAGGCTTCTGCAGCTTTTACAGGCCGAAAACTAGGCCTGTTTCATCACTTCTGGTATTTCCGGAAAAACAGGACGTGATGAACTGGGCCTAGTTTTCGGCCTGAAAATCCTGCAGAAGCCTGCAGAAACCTTCCTGAAGCCTCTGGGCGGCCGAAAAAGGCCTCAAACCAGCTGAAAATCAGCTATGAGGCACGAACATGCGCAGTGAGGTATAGGTTTGCCATAGGTTTGCAATCCCAGGGGTAGGGTCTCTTGCTTGGGCAGAGGGTTGGACTAAATGACCTACAAGGTCCCTTCCAACTCTGTTATTCTGGTTGTATGTATGAAAAATGGTCATAAATCCCTGCTTTCACTGCCATTGTAACTTTGCACGGTCACTAACCAAATGGTTGTAAGTCAGGGACTTCCTGTACTTCTGTCAACTAAGGGAGGGCCATTTGACCCCCACCCCTCCCGAACAAGGGTTTCCCTTAAGGACGTCATTCACTTTATGACTGCGGCATCCCCTTAATGACCATTGTAAAAAAAAGGTCATAAAACCAGTTCGGTCACCCGATGACCAGTTTTATGATGGTCACAACTTATGACCATAGTTAACAGGCTCATTTACGGTCATAACACGAGGAGTTCCTGTAGAGCAGAGCAGACCAGAGAAAAACGCTTTTCTTAACTAATGAATCCTGATCTCTTACTGAAAAATCCTCCAGTTTCTTATCTTGTTCTTTCTTTGACTTTCTGACATGTTTACTTGGCTACTGTTGTGGCCCACCAAGCCAGTGGAGCTGGTGGCAGATTCGAACAGTGAGGAGGTTGGGGAGGAACAGGGGGAAGGCTCTGACCAGGGCTCTGCATCGGAGGCAGAGATGGGGCCAGGGCCATCTGACAATTATCAGCTGCCTTCGGAGTCGGAGATCAGTGGGGCAGAAGAACAGCTGGAGCCTGTTCCCAGTGTCCGCATGCACAGAGCTTCCAGACAAAGGGAACAGCTGAGGAACAAGGGTCGACTCGGGAGTAAAAGCACAGATGGATGGTGAATGTCCCCCTCCCATAGGGAATAAAGAGGAGCGAAAGAGGAGTGGAGTTTGCAGAAGACAATTAGTTCGTTTAATGAGTGTGAAGATTTGTTCCTGACTCCTTGCTAAGTAATTGCTGCTACAGTGTGGCGTTTGGAAGCTATCGGCCTGACAACTCTCCAAGCCTGATAAAGGTCTGTAGTTGTAAATCACTCTTGAAAGACTGTTTGCCGGGACTTTGCTGTATGTGAATGAGAGGAATTCACATTAGCCTAATAAAAAAAGAGGTTTTTTTTTGTTGGGGCGAGGAGTTTGCTTCGGGATTTTGGTAAGCCTAGGTCAAAACAGCTCCTGAAGGACAGGCCTCACATGAAGCTAAGAGCACAGCTCATTAACCTTGGGCTTTCCTGGGTCACAGTGTGGAAAAATATTATTAAACAGGTTTCTGCTTAGAAAAAGAAAAAAAATAAGGCTCTGCAATTATGGTGTTTTTGCTGCCAAGGCATCTTAAAAAAACCTGAATATATTCTGGGCCAAAGCAATGCGCGTTCGTTTGGCCTCTGTTGCATCATTTCTTTCCCGAAAAGGTTTTCAAAGTTGTATTATTTATTTATTTATTATTAAATTTTTGTCTAGCAGGTGACTCTGGGCAGGTTGCAAGTTACAAAAGAAGTAGAAAAGTCATTAAAACTTAATCATTAAAATCAGGGGTCTTCAAACTTGGCCCCTTTAAGATTTGTGGACTTCAGCTGGCTGAGGAATTCTGGGAGTTGAAGTCTATAAGTCTTAAAAGTTGCCAAGGTTGGAGGCCTCTGACCTAGAGCCTCCCTAATTGTGCTGGCTGGGGGATTCTGGGATTTGAAGTGCATGTAAAGTGGCCAATTTTGCAAACGGCCGTTCTGGACCATTGCAGGATGCAACCAGAGCCTCCCATTTTGGATCTCAGGATATAACAAGCCTGCGCAAGTCATCAATGCGAGGATAGGTTGTTTCCCTCAATGCCATGACTGCAAATGGTTTAGCAGTCACTAAATGAGGAATAAGCAAGTCCATGGCTTAAGGCTACTCTGCCTACTTGCCTTCTAATGTCCAAGACTGTCCAAGTTACCTAACTATTTTTCCTATGGCAGAACTAGAACTCACCATCTCCTGGTAATTGACCCAAAGTCGCCCAGCTGGTTTTATGGCTAAGGTGGAACTAGAACTCACTGTCTACTAGTGATTGGTTGAAAGTCACCTAGCCAGATTTCATGGCTAAAGTGAAACTAGAACTCACTGTCTCCTGGTGATTGGCCCAGGATCACTCAGTCAACTTTCATGGCTAAGGCAGGACTAGAACACACTGTCTCCTGGTGATTCACCCAAAGTCACCCAGCCAGCTTTCATGGCTAAGCAGGGCTAGAATTCACCGTCTCCTGGTAACTGACCCAAAGTCGCCCAGCTGGTTTTATGGTTAAGGGGGAACTAGAGCTAATGTTCTTCAAAGTCACCTAGCTAGCTTTTATGGCAAAGGTAGGACTAGAATTCACTGTCTCCTGGTGATTGACCCAGCCAGGATCACCCAGAGAACTTTCATGGCTAAAGTGAAACTAGAACTCCCCGCTCCTGGTGCCATAAGCTTTAGACCAAACTGCAAAATGGGAGCCGAAAGAAAATGTCTCTCTAACTCCCAAACGCCATATTTAGCGTAGAGCACTGGTCTGCTCTGGCCAGCATGCGCTGCGCTGGATTTGCCTTGTGCTGTCTTTCCACCGCAACCCTCCACATCCTTTCTCCTCCCGGCCTCCCCTTTCCCCCGGTTGGCTCACAAACCCCCTTCCCCACCTGTCCCGCAGGCTGGCCGTGCCATGGAGTTGATCCAGGGCAGCCTACATTGCTGAGCTGATCTGGGGATCAGATGGCCGGAGGATATTGGACAAAGGTCACCCTCTCTGTAGCTTCTGAGTCCATCCCCAGGCAGGGGGCAATGATGCCTTGCCATCCTGGACAAATGGATCTCCAAATTTATCAAAAGAGAGAGAGAGAGAGAGAGAGAGAGAAAGAAAGAAAGAAAGAAAGAAAGAAAGAAAGAAAGAAAGAAAGAAAGAAAGAAAGAAAGAAAGAAAGAAAGAAAGAAAGAAAGAAAGAGAGACAGAGAGACAGAGAAAGAGAGAGATAAACAAAGAGAAAGAGACAGAAAAAGAGAGAGACAGAGAGACAGAGAGGGAGAAGGAGAGAAAGCGAGAGAGACAGGGAAAGAGAAAAAGAGAAAGACAGAGACAGAAAAAGAGAGAGAGGTGGAGAGAAAGAGAGAGAGAAAGAGACAGAAAAAGAGAGAGACAGAAAGAGAGAGACAGGGAGAGAAAAAGAGAGAGAAAAAAAAGAGAGAGAGATGGAGGGAGGGAGAGAGACAGGGAGAGAGGGAGACAGAAAGAGAGAGACAGAAAAAAGAGAGAGAGGGAGAGGGAGGGGGAGAGAGACCAGAGAGAGAGAGAGAGATCCAATCTAGAACGAAGGAGAAATTTCCTGACATTTAGAACAATCCATCAGTGGAATGGCTTGTCTCCAGAAGTTGTGGGTTCTGCTGTGGATGCTCCATCACTGGAGATTGTCAAAATGGCAGAATAATGGAGTTGGAAGGGACCTTGGAGGTCTTCTAGTCCAGCCCCCTGCTCAAGCAGGGGGGAACTTATGCTATTTCAGACAGGTGACTGTCCAGTCTCTTCTTGAAAGCTTCCAGTAATGGAGCACCCACAACTTCTGGTTTCAAACTGTCCCACTGGTTAATTGTTCTCCCCGTTAGGAAATTAATTCGAGGTTGCTTCTTTCCTTAAATAGTTTCCATCCATTGTTTCTTCTCCTGCCTTCGGGTGCTTTGGAGAATAGCTTGACTGCCTCTTCTTTGGGGCAGCGCCTCAGACATTGGAAGGCTGCTATCATGTCCCCCCTAGTCCTTCTTTTCACTAGAGTAGGCATATCTAATTCCTGCAACCGTTCATCGAATGTTTTTGCCTCCAGCCCCCTAATCATTTTTGTTGACCAGAAAACCATTTATCTGAAAAGCTCTATGGAGATTCTCAATCGTTCATGTCATGGGGGTCCCAAAAATTGCTTTTCCAAAAGGCAACTGGACTTTCTTGATATTTTTCCTTGCAAACATTTCAATTCTCATCCAAGAACTGAAGAAGCTTCTTGGATGAGAAGCGAAACATTTTCAAGGGGAAAAAAAACCCAAGGAA
Organism: Bungarus multicinctus; assembly: GCA_023653725.1. Taxonomy (NCBI): domain Eukaryota; kingdom Metazoa; phylum Chordata; class Lepidosauria; order Squamata; family Elapidae; genus Bungarus; species Bungarus multicinctus. The sequence continues at coordinate 1,937,646 of CM042847.1, forward strand.
GTTCAGTCGCCTTTTGAAAAGCACCTTTGGGAAATTTTTCTGAACTGGTACAGGGTCTCCTGCTTGAGGAGGGGGTTAGACTAGAAGACCTCCAAGGTCCCTTCTACCTCTGCTGTTCTGTTAGTCTATGGTTTCCCTGTAGCTGAGCAGAAGCTTACTTATCCTAACTTCTGATCTGCAGCTGTAGCACCTGCTCCTATGGCTGGAGGGGCAGTCTCGAGGCACAAGAGCTCCCACCACCTCCTCGTGGGTATGGGTTGCACGGAGACCCTTTGCAACAGGCCCCAAATGCAGTCAGATTAACAGATCAACAGATTAACAGAGTTGGAAGGGACCTTAAAGGTCTTCTAGTCCAGGACCAGTGGGCCGTGGATCACTGGTGGTCCATGAGAAAATGTTGGTGGTCCGCAGAGAAATGTCCCCCCCAAAGCAATTAATCCAGGCTGTGTGGGAACACAAGGCTTGTGTCGCTTGCATTGCAAACAACACGAGGTAGTGAGGGGAGGGGGGGGAAAGGGCGGAGGGGGGAACTTGCCCCACTCACCCCATGCTCCTGGCCTGGCCACCGGGCTGCTTCTTTCCATTTCTTTCCTCTTCTGCCTTTGGCTGCAGGCAAGGAAAGTAGCCAAAGTCTTTCTTTCTCTCCCCCAAACTCCACCAGCAATGAGTCTTTGGGACCCTGCAAAGCCTCCTGCTCCAAGAGGCTGCGCCAGCAAAGACTCGTTTCTGGCGGAGTTTGGGGGAGAGAAAGAAAGACTTCTGCAGCTTCTGCTGCTTTCCTTGCATGAAGCCAAAAGTCTCTCTCTCTCTCTCTCCCCCTGAGAATGGAGCTGGAGACGGTATCCTGCAATCCCAAATAAAGAACAATCGATCAGTAGGAAAACAGGGTGGGGGATTTTCCTGCAGACTTTTTGGGGGATTTTTCCAGGATCTCTGGTCTGCAGGATTTAAAATGATGAGTTTGGTGGTCCCTGAGGTCCAAAAGGTTGGCGACCCCTGATCTAGTCCAACCCCCTGTCCAAGCAGGAGACTCTACATCGGTGGTGGCTAAACGTTTTGGGCTCCTGTGCCAAAAATTGTGTGCGTACTTGCACGCTTGCATGCCAGCACCCAGAAGATAATTCGCACTCCCACAAACCCCCTACACGTGTGCGTACAATCCCCACCCACCCACCTCCACCACCCCCTTACCTGCACTGTGCCTCACAGTTGATTTTCAGCTGATTTGAGGCCTTTTTCGGCCTCCCAGAGGCTTGAGGAAGGCTTCTGCAGGCTTTGCAGGCCGAAAATTAGCCCCGTTTCGTCACTTCCAGTATTGTCGGAAAAACAGGAAATGATGAAACAGGCCTAGTTTTCATCCTGCAAAGCCTGCCGAAGCCTTCCTCAAGCCTCTGGGAGGCTGAAAAAGACCTCAAACCTGCTGAAAATCAACTGTGAGGTGCGCACAAGCCCAGTGAGGTAAGTTTTGCCTGCAGCTCGTGTGCTGGCAGAAATGGCTCTGTGTGCCACCTGTGGCATGCGTGCCATAGGTTCGCCATCACGGCTCTACACCATTTCTGACAGAGGGCAGTCCAGTCTCTTCTTGAAAGCTTCCAGGGATGAAGGTCCCACAACTTCTGAGGGCAAGTTCTGTTCCGCTGGTTGATTGTTCTCACTGTCAGAAAATTCCTCCTTATTTCCAGGCTGAATCTCTCCTTGTTCAGTTTCCATCCATTCTTCCTTCTCTGGCCTTCCGGTGCCTTGGAGAATAGCTTGACCCCCTCATCCTCTCTGGGGCAGCCCCTCAAATGTTGGAAGATGCTCTCCTGTCTCCCCCGGTCCTTCTCTTCCCTAGACTAGCCAGGCCCAGTTCCTGCAACCGTTCATCGAATGTTTGAGCCTCTAGTCCCCTTATCCTCCTGGTTGCTCTTCTTGCACTTTTTCTAGGGTCTCAACATCTTTCTTATAGTGTGTTGTCCAGTCTAAGGAGTAAGAGTTGTTTTGCCAAAGACATGGAATCTCAAATTCTCCTTTCGGAAGAACCTCAACAGCTGAAGACCTGTGGAGGTCTCTAAACTGCTGAAGTTGAGAAATGAAGCTTTAAAAGGATCTGGTGATTTGAAATCCTGCATCCAGTTCTGGTCACCACGATACAAAAAAAGATGTCATAACCCAGGAAAGATTGCAGAGAAGAACAACGAAGAGGATTAGGGAGAACTGGAGGATTAAACATATGAAGAATGGATGCAGAAATTGGGTACATCTAGTCTAGGGAAAAGAAGTAGTAGGGATGACATGTTAGCAGTCTTCCAATGTTTGAGGAGCTGTCACAAAGATGAGGGAGCTGACCTATTGTCCAAAGCACCAGAAGGCAGGATAAGAAGCCACGGATGGCAACTCATCAAGCAGAGATCCAACCTGGAACTAAGGAGAAATTTCCTAACCGGGAGAACAATTAAGAAGATGAACGGCTTCCCTCCAGAAGTTGTGGATGTTCCATCACTGGAGGCTTTTAAGAAGAGCCTCTTGCCTGAAATGGTATACAGTCTCTTGCTCAAGCAGAGGGGGTTAGACTAGAAGATCTCCAAGGTCCCTCCCAGCCTTAGGATTCTATGTTCTATGAGAGGGGTCGCCAACCTTTTGGAGCTCAGGGATCACCAAACTCATCATTTTAAATCCCGCAGACCAGAGACCCTGGGAAAATCCCCCAAAAAGTCTGCAGGAAAATTCCCCACCCCGTTTTCCTACTGATCGTTCATTCTTTATTTTCTCTATTTATTTTCATTCTTTATCTCCAGCTCCGTTCTCAGAGGGGGGGAGAGAGAGAGAGAGAGAGAAACTTTTGGCTTCATGCAAGGAAAGCAGCAGAAGCTGCGGAAGTCTTTCTTCCTCTCTCCCAAACTCCGCCAGAAATGAATCTTTGTGGGTACAACCTCTTGGAGCAGGAGGCCTTGCAGGATCTCAAAGACTCATTTCTGGCGGAGTTTGGGGGAGAGAAAGAAAGACTTTGGCTGCTTTCCTTGCCTGCAGCCAAAAGCAGAAGAAGAAAGAAGTGGAAAGAAGCAGCCTGGTGGCCAGGCCAGGCGAGTGGGATGAATGGGGCAAGTTCCCCCCTCCGCCCTTTTCCCCCTCCCCTCACTACCTCATGCTGTGCGCAATGCAAGTGACGCGAGCCTTGTGTTCCCGCACAGCCTGGGTTAATTGCTTTGGGGGGTGACATTTCTTTGCGGACCACCAACATTTTCTCACGGACCACCAGTGGTCCCCGGCCCACCAGTTGGCGACCCCTGGACTAGAAGACCTCCAAGGTTCCTCCCAGCCTTAGGATTCTATGTTCTATGAGGCTGGTTTGGCCCAAGGCTCCTCTTACGTCCCCTTTGCAGCTCAGAATGGACTTTTGGATGCTCTGGATTGCAGAGCTGGCTCTTGGCTCCCCAGGCGAGATTTCACCAGTTTTGTGGCTTCACACCAACGTCTGTTTATTGCTTGCTCCTGTACAGAGGCAGGGACGGAATACAAATAAAGTTGCCACCGGTTCGGTGGGCGTGGCTTGGTGGACGCATTTTGCGCGCGTGCATGCACTTTGCATGCACACGTGCACCAAACACATACTTTGCGCAGGTGCAGAGGCATTTCTGCAGGCGCAGAAGGTTCCTCCTGAAAGCCTGCACGATGCCGATTGCTGCAGCAGCTGCCACGCGACGCTATTCTGTGCCACGCAAAGCAGCTGCGCTTCGAATTCTGGCCATAAAAGTGAGTATCGGAGACTGGGCGGGCGGCGGAGAGAACCGGTTCTCTCTCTGCTGCTCATCGCTGCTACCGGCTCTCCAGAACCGGACAGAACCGGTCGCATTTCACCTCTGGTCTGAGGTCACTGCAGTGCTTAAGAGCATGACATCTAGTACTCCGGGCTTGGATCGCATTCCTGCGGCCGATCTCTTGACCTGGCACCAACCATCTCTAGTGGCTTATTACAACTTGCTGCTAGCTGCCAGGGGCCCACCAGAACATCTAGCCTGTTCGAGGGTGACCCTTCTGCCTAAGACGGATGATCCATCGGCTCCGGGAGATTAGCGCCCTATCTTGATTGTCTCTACCATTCTCCATGCCTTTCATAAGAGCCTGGCATGGCGTCTCCGTGATACCCTTCAATTTTCGCCCTTTCAACATGGGTTTCTCCAGCAGGACGGCTGCCTTGAGGTGATGACCCTTCTCCACACCATTCTTCGAAGGGTCCATACGAAGCGTGAGCCTTGTCTGATGCTGTTTCTGGACATTGCCAAGGTATTTGACACCGTATCCCAACACACGTTGTTTCGTGTTGCTGTATCTGCTGGTCTACCACCTCCCTTGGTGTCGTACCTTCAGCACCTTTACGAGCGGTCCACGGTTCAACTTGCAGGAACCACTACTACTTGTGGTTGGGGTGTCCGGCAATACAAGCGGTCCACGGTTCAACTTGCAGGAACCACTACTACTTGTGGTCGGGGTGTCCGGCAAGGCGATCCTCTGTCTCTGCTTCTTTTCATCATGGTCATTGAGGACATAGTCACAGCTTCTCTGCCCCGCATTGGGTATGACCTCGATGGCCATCGGATCAACAGTATTGCTTACGCTGATGATCTGGTTCTGTTTGCAGAGAAGTCCCTTCGGGTTTAGGAAAAACGACGTCTTTTATCCGAAGCCCTTACTCAAACCAGAATGGCGTTAAATGCCAAGAAGTCCCTGGGCCTCACCATCTCCAGGGATGGAAAGAGAAAGTGCGTGGCCCTGTTACCAACCACTTACGAGTGCGAGGGTGGCAGCATCAACCCTCTTGGGTCAGGGGATTCGGTTCGCTATCTCGGCCTTCAGTTTAACTGGAAGGGCCGCGTGATCCCCAAGCACATCAGCAAATTGGACTTTCTGCTCCAGGAGCTCTTGCAGGAGCTGCTAAAGCCGTAACAGCGGATGCTGTTACTACGAACATTCTTGGTGCCCAAATTCATCCATGAGCTCGTACTGGGTCACGCACACAGGAACATTCTGCGAAAACTGGACTGTCTGATCCATGCAGCGGTGAGGCGCTGGCTGCAATTGCCCAAAGATACCCCCTTGGGCTACTTCCATGCACACACCAAAGATGGAGGCCTGGGGGTGCCTTGTTTTCCTACTTCTATCCCGTTGCTCCAGGCGTCGCGACTCGAGAAGATAGCATCCCATCCCACCACGCTGTTTCAGATTGTTCAGCACCAGGATGTATTTGGTCTTCTGTGGCGCCAGATGAACCAGCCATGCAAAGTTAAAGCTGCTGCTGTAACAACGGAGGCTGAGGCATGGGAGGAGTGGAAGACTGCGCTCCTGACATCCTTTGACGGTCCTGGGGGTCCCAGGAATGACGCAGCCAGTCATGATTGGCTATTTTGCCTCTCCCGAGTGTTCCCCTGTCTGTATCTAAGGGGATCCAGTTGAGGGGCAACATGCTTCCTATGAGATCAAGGAGTGCACGGGGTGCCGATCGCCAGACCACCGACAAGACTTGTAGGGGAGCCTGCCAGGCCCTGGGGACGATCAACCATATCCTGCAAGTTTGTGAGGTGACACAGGATGCCCGATGTGCACGGCACAACTGTGTTGTGCAGCGCCTGGATCAATTCCTGCAATGGCAAGGCCTCCGTCCGAGTGTCGAGCCCATCATAGCATCCGGCACTTCATTCATGAAACCGGATTTACTTGTGGAGGCGATGAACCGGTTCTGGGTTGTGGATGTGTCCATAGTGTCCGGTTACCGAATGTGGGAGACCTGAGACATCAAGGTCTCCAAATACAGACAGCCTGACCGTGTCACCGATATTCACTGTTGGGCCACTGTTTCTACTTTTGTCTCGGTGCACCACCTCCCTGTCATCGTTTCTAACTGGGGACTGCTTTACGAATCATCCGGCTACGGCGTTTGGGCTTGAGCCGCAGGGACTGCATGGACCTTGGTCTCCTAACCATCTCAGGCTCACTCAAATGTTACGCTGTTTACATGCATGGAATCGGGAAAGGTTGAGTCCGGATCTTGGGTGACACGTGATTAATGACACTGCCATAAGCGGCGACTCTACTAGTGACCATCTTTAGCAAATTTTCGCTCTCGGGGAGGTTCGCCCCTCTGATAATTTATGATAAATATAGGGGTGGCACATTCTAATTGGTAATTGTGGGGGAAACTTTTTTGAAATGTTTGAATTGAGATGGAATCTTCGAAATGATGAAATAAGAATACGCCATGCAATTGCAAACCTGACAATTAAAAGTACAAAGCACAATGAATATGAAGGTATGAGAATTATTTAAAGTTAAAAGAAATAGGGCAAGAAATGAACTGAAAATTTATAAAATAAGCTTGAGGAAAATATTGGAGAAAATTAATAGAAAATATGTAAAATAAAGTAAGATATGAAACTAAATATGAAAGATGCAATCACAGTCATGTTTGTATGGGAATGTGAAAATCTGGAATCACGCTGTTCCCTAAAAAAAAGATGTTTTTAAAACATGGAAAAGTGAAATTAAACTTTTACAAAAAAATAAAGCCAATCCAGTCTCAACATCTGACTGATTGCACAATCAGCCATAATAGTAATAATTAGTTTAGTAGGGCCTTTTGCTTGAGCAAGGGGTTGGACTAGAAGACCTTTAAGGACCCCTTCAGCTCTATTCTGATTATGATTCTGAGTTGAGCTTGCCTCCAGATGTTGTGGGTCTTCCATCACTGAAGATTTTCAAGAAGAGACTGGACAGCCACTTGCCTGAAATGGGTACAGGGTCTCCCGCTTGAGCAGGGGGCTGGACTAGATGACCTCCAAGGTCCCTTCCAACTCTTCTGCTATTCTGGTCATTCTGCTGGGAGCTGAAAAACAACCCAGCTCAACCCACAGCTTCTTCTTGCTCGCTCAACAGCAGATCTGACCAAAGGAAGTCCCAAAATAGACGCAGCAAGAGGAACATTTCCATGAATTCTCTCCTATATCGTTTTTTGGAGCATTCAAATCTCCAGGGATCAATACATTGATTGATTAATGCCTTCCTTCAAGGCCAGGACATGGGAGACCCACATTCCTCAGGGCAGGCCAGAATGGAGGCTTCACATGACTAGACCCAACCTGGTTACCAGAGTTGGCGCGCTCTTCGCTCAAAATTGACTTTCCAATATTGTTACAGGTATTCGACTTACGACTACAATTGAGACTAGAATTAGAGTCACAAGTCAATGTGGTTTTAATGCCAGGTCACCAGGCATTAAAGAGGGGGGGGGGCTGAAACTGATATAAGTTTGGGCACTCGGTCCCTTTGTTCAGTGCCACGATAATTTTGCTCGCTGAATGAATGGGCATTAAGCGGGGAGTGCCTGCATTGGTTGCTGTGTTGAAGCTGCATCAGAGGGAGAAAAGACTAGAAAATAAGCTAGCACTTAGAAAAAAGGATTTGCACAACATACCAAATCCAGGTGGATAAAACACAAATGCAATGTGGTTCCAACCATGGCAACTTTTAAGTCAGGTGGACTTCAACTCCCAGAATCCCCCCGGACAGCAAGCTTTAAGAGGGGTGGATTTCCAACCCCCAGAATTCCCCATCCAGTATGCTTTAAGAGAAGTGAACTTCAAGTCCCAGAACCCCCCCCAGCCAACATACTTTAAGATGGGCGGACTGCATTTCCCAGAATTCCCCAGTCAGCATGCTTTAAGATAGGGGTCTTCAAACTTGACAGCTTTAAAACTTGTGGACTTCAACTCCCAGAATTCCTCCTCCAATCGTGTTAGCTCAGGAATTCTGGGAGTTGAAGTCCACAAGTTTTAAAGCTGTCAAGTTTGAAGACCCTTACTTTAAGATATATGGACTTCAATTCCCAGAATTCCCCATCCAGCATGCTTTAAGAGAAGTGAACTTCAATTCCCAGAATCCCCCTGCCAACATGGAATTCTGGGAATTGAAGTGTTCCAAGTTTCCAAGGTTAAACAACACCCTCTAAGTCAAGGGTGGGATTCAAAATTTTCAACAACCGGTTCTGTGGGCGTGGCTTGGTGGTCATGTGACTGGGTGGACATAGCTTGGTGGTCATGTTATTGGCTGGGCGTGGCCAACTCAATATCACTCACATTGAGGCACGCATCTCCTCGCCTGGCCTCTCAAGACTGTGGGGATGCTGCAACAGTCGTAAGTGTGAAAAAGGGTCATAAGTCACTTTTTTCAGTGCCATTGTAACTTTGAATGGTCACTCCACACAAGCAAAGTACCAGCAAAGGAGGGGAAAATAACTCCAGAGAAGTTCCAGAGACAGGAAGTCTAGTCCTGCCAAGAATGTAATAAGGGTTAATGGAGAGGCAGTTTCTGTAAGCAACCCCAGAAAGTTTCCTTCCTGCCTTCCTTACAGGATTAGGCCAGGAATTTCTTCTAACAACCGATTCTCCAAACTGCTTAGAATGTTAACAACCAGTTCTAGCAAATAGGTGCGAACTGGTAGAATCCCACCCCTGCTCTAAGTGTATCATGGAAGTGTGGTGGTCTCTGCAGTAAATTTTGGAGACAAGCTGCTTCCCACCCATCTTAAAGCCACGCTGGGGAATTCTGGGAGTTGAAGTCCACAAGTCTTAAAAGTTGCCAAGGCAACTTTTACAGGCACCCCTGTAGTAGACCCAAACCAAATTATGTCTTCCTGTGATGGATGACCTACTCCAGTACACTATGCTGAACCACAAACGCATCCTGGCTTGCTGTGCAAATGCTCCCATTTTGTGCAGGAGAGTCCAAGGAGCTGCAAGTAGCTACCTGGTGTAAACCCAGAGTTCTCCCTAGGGAGAGTAGCAAACTGAGACTCCCAGAAGGTTACACAACCAACAGTATCAGCAGGAGTTCTATGTCCAAACACCATTTAAATTTAGACTTCGATTCCCTCCTCCCAAACTTTTTTGGAATTAATTTATATTTTTACCCCACCCAACCCTTGGTGCCAGTAGTTGTGGGTGCATCACTGGAGGCTTTTAAGAAAAGACTGGACAATAGTCTACAGAGTAACCAGAGGCGAAGACTACTACATGGTACAACTAGGAGAATAATGGCTATAATTATGATGTAAAATAATATGTACATTCAAAAGAAAACAACATTGTATGAGAAAAATGGTTGCAATCAGGGTGTATAAAACTTATGTATAAATGAGATTTGATACAACCATACACTGGTGTTGCAGAAATGGAAACGTGATGTATAATAAATGAAAATGTATAATAAAAGACCGGACAATTATTTGTACAGAATATTGATCTCTCGCTTGAGCAGGGCATTGGGACTAGACCTCTGGAAGTCCTTTCCAAGAGTGTTGCTATTCTGTTCTTCCTGCCTCCTTGCAAGAGGAAAATTTTGGAAGGAAACATTGCTTGAAAGATTTGAGGCATAGAATGATTAAAATGAGATTTTGTTTTCCAGGTCTATCTTCCACTTATGGCCGTACTCATTCACCACTATCAGGATGTTAAAAACTTCAGGGCTTTTCAAAGTTAGGGCAGAGCCCACCCCCCAAAGGGTACTTATGACCCAGTTTGACCCCCACTCCCACCCAAAAACTACTTACATTACAAACTGGTTTTAAAGTTTCAGCAGGACCCCCTCATCCGTAAAACTGACCCGCAGGGACATAGTAGCCCCCATCCTGCTGGGTGACAAGCCTGAAGGGGTGAGAAGCAGGCCCAAATCTTGCAGCCCCCACCCTCAAAAATACCCCCCCCCTTCATGGTCCTCTTTTAAAGAGAAACACTCAACGTCCTCAGTCACGGAGAGCAGGGGTTTGAGTTGTTAAGCGAGACCATCACTTCCTAGGCCCTATTTGGACTGTAATTATTAGTCACAAACATGTAAAGAATTACCTGTAAATTAAGTGCTGACACACTTACTTGAAGACACCGATCTTGAGCAACAACCCCCAAATCAGAACCAAAACACTTGGCAGTTTTAATGTTTTGACAATTTATTAGGAAAAAAGGCTTTTTTATATGCCCAAGTTCAACGGTACAAAATATAATTAAGTTGCAAATAATACAAAAACACAAGCGGAACAGTGAAACAAAAACACATTTTCAAAGAAAGAAAAAAAATAACCAACACACCCGTTTGTGACACACAAAAGGTTATTTGTGGCGACAAAATCTGGGATGAATTAACACTTTGGCGATGCAGTGCAGTCATTTCAAGTGCATTTTTTGTTTTCTGAAGAGGGGAAAACAAAACACACAAAGTCGCAGGACGGCCAGTGACCAAAAATAAATGCTTTTTCCATGCGGCTTTTCTTGAAATATTGAAGCTCTTGCTATGGATTATCTGCGTACATTCATTTATTTTTTAAATGCAGATTTTCTGGCATCCATTGGACACAAGCATTTTTGGTCTCCTGATGGCCCCTGGAAAGGGTGAGGGGGGGTTCAATGGGGCTGTTGAACCTCCCCCCTCAAACCTGCCAATCAATCTAACACCCCTCCCCACACACACTTCTGAACAAGAACCCTAACATTTATCTCCCGCCAATCAAGGAGATTCTAGGCAAAACACTGATTTTTCCCTTGCTAACAAAACAACAGGTGGGTTTGCTTAACAGATTTATAGACAAAAGGAAAAAAATACAGGATTTAAATGCTGTAAAAAAAACAAAAATGGCAACAACTCGGAGGACCCAAGTTGCTATCCCTTGCATTGTTCAACAAGCTTTACAGAATATTTATTTTTTGCTGATTTAGGCTCTTCTGCCTTTGGATGCCACAAGTTTTATTGCTTATACAGCTTTCTCCACTCCTCCCCTCCTTTGCTTCTCTCACTTCCCATCTCGAGGCTGGTGAGAAGGAAGCCCACTCCTCACCACCTCCACTAGCCTCCGATCCCCTTTTCTTCCTAGCCACTCTTCCCTCCTGACATACTCCTTCCTTTCCAAGGCTGGCACGATTTAAAGTGGTGGGGTTTAAAAAAAAAAAGGCTGAAAAAACCCAGCCCCCACCAATACGAGCAGCTCAAGAACTTCTCCCCTATCAAAACCCTCCAGGATTCCCTTCTGCACACCCAAACCATTTTGTCAGTCAACTATAGAACGTCACATAACACCTACAAAAGTGTAGAGGTATGCACATTTTTTTGTGCCTCGGTAGCATGTTCAAGTCCTGACTACCAAGCTTCTTCCCCCCCTTTTCCTTGTCAAGGGAGGGGGCAAAACCATGGATACTTCCAAGAAGCTGCCTCTAACACCCCCACCATCATGTCAGCACCGGTCAGTTTGCAGGGGGCACATGCTCTGCAAAGGGCTTTGAGGAAGGAAACGGCCCCCTCCCCTCTCATACATGGCCCCCCATTTTTTTTTGTCATCTGGAACACAGGTGTGCTAAGGCACTAGGAAGTCGGTTTCGGCTCCTTCGCTGCAGACTTTTGTTTCCTGAGAGGTCAAACTGACAACCTGGAAGTTTTTTTCTGTGCCTTTTCTTCTTCTGTGCGCAGAATTGCTACCAATGAGGGCAATTTTTTTTTTACAAAAAAAAAAAGGTCCAGAAAGAAGCTGGATAAAAATCACAGCCACACCGGAGTTTTCTTCAGCGTTCACTGGACAACGTTGTTGTTCAGAGCGCAAGGGTCGATCTGGAGAAAGGGAGACACGTAAAATGGAGATGAAACGTGCTTCTCTTTGTGCAAACTAAAAAAATCTAAGAGGTTTTTAAGAAGAGACCAGACAGCCACCTGTCTGGAATGGTCTAGGGTCTCCTGCTTGAACAGGGGGGGGGGGGGACTAGAAGACCTCTGAGGTCCCTTCCAGCTCTATTCTGATTGAACTAACTCGTGCTGGAAAGACCCTGTTGCTTACAAGAAGGCCCAATAACTTGCTCTGCCAAAACTGACTTGGATAGTAACCCCCCAATTCCCTTCAGAAGAAGCCTCACCTCTGTGTAGGTTGGTGGCGGCATGAATTTGAACTCAGGAGCGTACATGAAGATGGGGCTGTCGAAAGAATTGTCCAGCTCATCCAGGAGAGGAGTTGTGGGGCTCTCGATCCGGTGGTCTTCAGGGATGATGTCCAGGTAGCAGGGAGGTGCTGGGGGAAGAGGAAAAGAGAGCAGAGGTCAGTTCTGGGGAGCCAAGGGGAGCAGCGGAGGACTTTGCAAGGTTTAGATCCTTTGAAGAGCAGCAAGAGGCAGGCTGCTCTTCAACTACAAAGCCCATGAGAGAAGGCTCGTATGGTGGTAGGTAGAGGGTCCTCGGAAGGCCCCCACCACCATCACAGCCAACCTCCAACGGAGGTAGGCACGGAGACTTCCCTTCTCCCCTGGACGTTGAAGCAGGCGAGAGACTTCTCACCTTCTGGAGCATCAGGGATGTTGAGGTCGACCCAACTCATCTCGGAACTGGTCTGGCTGGCCATGCTGGAATTGCGGCTGCCGAAGCTGGACTTGTTGCCGATGACCAGGGGCAACTCCAGGATGATCTTCTTGGAGCCGGGCACACTGACGTAGATCTGTGGAAGGGCAGAGACACACGGTGAGGGGGCTTTGCTTGGTGGAATCAACAACTTAAGGAATTAAAAACTGGGCCCTGAAGCTTGATCTAAGCGCTTGAAGAGGGCTCTGTGGTTAGCTCCTAGCGCTGATGTTAGCTTGATCAGGGGTCTCTCCAACCTTGGCAACTTTTAAGACTTGTGGACTTCAACTTGCTTTGTTGGCTGAGGAACTCTGGGAGTTGAAGTCCACTAGTCTTAAAGTTGCCGAGACCCCTTGGAGACCCCTGAGCTAGATGGGCAATGAAACACCTGCAAGAAAACCAGCGAGCTCAAGAGAGCCCCAGGGACTCCCCCCCTTCACCATCTTTCTCTTCACAATCCCCACTCCTCTTCGAAGACCTGATGAGGTTACCTAGCTGGGTCATGAAACGTCTGCCAGGAAACCAAGCAAGCTGAGAGACCTCACAGATCAAGCCCTGAGCTACAAATATCCCTCTCTTCTACTGATTTAACTAGCTCTAACCCGACCTGCAATAGGGCAAGTTGTCAGAGTGGGCGGGCCTCTTTGGTCTCCAAGGTGGCTCACCTGTAGGAAATACTCCACGCGCAGGATATTGCAGCCCAGGATGGATGGCTTGATCTTCCTGACTCGGAGCGTCTTTCCCCGCCAGGACTCGGACATGCCAGAAGTGATGTGGTTGCCTCGGACGCAGGAGAGCTTCTGGGAGAACATCTTGGTCTGTCCATTGGCCAGGTAGGTGTGCTTGGCCACAATGGCCGCTTTGGGCACCACGATCCGGGAGCAGGTGTTCTCAAAGTCGGCATTGATGCAGATGTCATCACCTGGAGGAAGGCAGGGGGGATGATGGTGTTAGACCCTCAAAAGCCCTTAACAGCCTTTGCCCTGAGAAGAGACTCTGTATTCCAGACACCTTTGAATCCCTTAAATTAACTCAATGTTTTCCCCGTGAGGTTTTCTAATCAAAACACCGCCAATATTTCACATTCAAATCCAGATTCTACACAAAAACCTAGATAACTTTAAACTACGTTGTTTATCTATTTAAGGCAGGATTTTTCACTCAAATCAACCCAGATTCTACACACACAAAAACTCTAGGTAACCCCCCCAACCCCCCCCCCAAGTTTTAAACTAAATTTTTACCTAGGGTTTTCCACTCTTAACATCAACCCAGAATCTACACAAAAACCTAAGATAACAAACGAGCCTTGAATGGAATTATTTTTACCTATGGAACGTATGCAATATAACATCATGAATATAGAAAAGCTTAAGATTTTGGAATTAAAAACAGCTAGAATCCCAGACAGAGATCAAAACTCCAGATCTGGACTTAAAAACTCAATTGTTGGCACCCTGTTATTTATCTGCCCCACCTTCAATGGGTGAACTAAATGAATTTTACCAATAAGGTTTACCAGATGGGAGATAAAATGCAGAATAATTGCCACGCTCCAGAAATCTCACCTTCACAGAACCCTTTGCGATCGATCCTGGCACTAACAGAGACGTGCCCATCTGGGATGAACATACAAGAAACCTTCTTCTCCTTTTTGGCAGAGATAGGAGACTGTGGAGAAATAAAATAAAAGTCAGATACTTGATAACAAGCATCTAATCCACTCTAAATTAGGTTTGTCTGGATTTTTTTCCTTGCAAACTCTTCCTTAGCCAACTTCCTTCAAGTCAGGCAGTTAGAAACTAATGATCCGGAGACATTCTGCTTGGCTTCCCTTGGACATAGGCCATTAACTCCGATTAACTCCCACCCAAGAAAGTCACTGCACAAGCCCAAAACTTCACCAAACATTTGGGAGAAGATTTGCAGAAAAAGACAGAAAAACATCCATGCATTTAAAGTTGCAAATTCTAACTAATGTAACCCTGCGTGATTGATGGACAGCAGACAAAGCTCAAAGTAAATAAACAGCGGATAATTACCATCAAATCTGGAGTGTTGACATCAATTTGATCCATGACTTCGAAGCGCTTCTTCACCTCTTGAGTTGGGAAGGAGGGGCGATCCAAGAAGGCCTTCACCCAGTAATCCACACAGCCATACTTGCCCTTAAAGGTGGTGCCAAGGGGCCTGAAAGAAACCCAAGCAGGTTAGACAAAGGAGAACAAGGGCGATCCATGACAGATGGGAGGGTTTTTACACTGGATTTAAAGTCTTCAGTTGATCTCTTACTTACCCTTGGGGCAGTTCAAATTCGAACTTGTATTGGTAGGTGTTTCCCGGTCTCAGCAAAACAGAACCATCTTTATCTAGAAAAATACAAGAAATGAAAGAAAGGGATCAGATTTGTGGATTCTTTTTCAAGCTGAAAATTAATGTTCCAGCAGCAGCAAAGAGGAACCTTCCTCAAAAGGTTCCCCCTTTTTAAAATTTAAAAAAAAAATGCAAGAGCATTCATTTCCCTTCTTTAAAAACTCAAAAAACAAGTTACAGAAGCCAATTCACTTCTCCCTTTCCAGCTTAGCTGTGATTTCCAGCCAAGTTTTGACAGCTGAAGCCTCTCTTCTAAAGGGAACACCTGGGTAGCCGGGGAATTCGCTTCCGATTAAAACGGATTGCCAGAATTGCCCTCCCGTCAGGGACATACTGTACCACCCAGAATGACTTGTCTTGGGAAACAGCCAACTAAGGCAAATTTTAAAAACTCTAGGATGCCCCTCACAGTTCCCTCTCTCAGAATAACATGTTGGAAGAGTCCTTGGAGGTCTTCTAATCCAACCCCCTTGCCTCAAGAAGAAGAACCTATACCACTCCAGGCAAATGGTGTCCCAATCTCTTTCTAAAAAAAGGCATTTTAAAAATCCTTAGGAATTGCTCTCTCCTTGGTGAGCTTTTCTTGAGGCTTCCAATTTATCAAACTTATCTAAAAAACCACCTATTCCTCCTTGCATCTAATCCCTTCCCTTCACACCAAAGAAGGCAGATTCACTTGGTTGAGCTGGTAGAAATTGAATATATATTCAATATATTTAAGATCCTAGGCATTCGGGGATGCAAACGGGGGTTTGTTTAGGAAAATTGGGACTTTAGATTTTCGGGAGCCTCGACCAGTTTGGAAAGAGTTTTTAAAATTCATTTAATTTTAAAGTTTCAGTTTCTTAAAAAGAGATTTTTAGCAGAGGAAGATTGCTATTTCTACCCAAAAAGCTTGTTTCACTCCAGAGGACAGCTAGACCTCGGCCACTCTTTAAGAGGGTTGGACTACAACTCCCATAACTGCCCGGGGAATTCTGGGAGTTGTAGTCCATCCTCTTAGAAGCGGCTGAGGTTCGAGAACGCCCCGATCCAGAGGATGCCCACTCCTCCCAGCCATGCCAAACATGGAAAGCCACCGCTCCCCCCCAGACGCATGGGACCTGGAGTCCCCCATTCCCCAAGCAGCCAAAAAGAAAAAGCCCAACTCCTCCGCGAAGCTTCCCGCTGGCTCACCGGAGGGCTGGTCCTCCATCTGGAGCACCGATTCGTGGCGCAGGTACTCCATCTCCTGCTTGCACTGCTGGGGCCCCCGGATCCACAGCACGCGCGCCACCCCGCAGGCCAGGAAGCGCACGGCCGAGACACGCGTGACCTCGGCCACCTCCACTTCCACGCGGCCGGCCACTTTCTCGCCGCTGGAATACACGCGGCCGTTCTCTTCGAAGTCCAGCCGGAACGCCTTGACCCGCTTAAAGACCACCATGGTTTTGTGGGTCTGTGTGTGTTAAATTGCAAAAACGCAAAGAGATTGCAAAAAAAATGCAATGCCTCTCCGGACTCCCGAGAAGCTCCTTTTTTAAAGAATAGGAAGAGCGAGACAGAACGAGCGGCGTATGTCACTTCGAAACGAACACAAAACAACAACCTCCTTCCGCTCAGCTGCTTCCCAGCTTCTGGCCGGGTCCGTGCCGCAGGCGGGGCTTTTATATTTGCTCCCGCCTTCCTCTCCCCGCCCCTCCGTTGTTGATCTCAGCGCTCGCCATGCGGCCGGCTCGTGGACCCTCGTGCTGCGCTCGTGAACAGCGCTCCCATTGGCTCCCTCGCCGTGTTTACGATCCAGGCAGCCAATCGGAGACCAGCCGGCGGCGCGTGGACACCGTGTGTGAAAAGCCCTTGCCGGCCGTGCTGAACAGCCCAGCAGCCAGGAAAGACCCATCACACTGAGTGACGGTTCAGGCGACCAATCCGAATCCGACAAAAGAAAAGAACGCTACGTCCTTCGCCAATCAGACGCGGCGTCTCGGGTGGGGTTGTTCTAATTGCAGAAACTTCTGCTTTCTGCCCCCCCCCCCCGTCCTCCTTGCTTGCAAGTTTCAATTTCAAACCTGAATATATTTATATATACAAATATTTTCTCTCCTATCAATAATAACACAGGTCAGCATATTTAATAAAGGGACTGTAACCTTGGCTGGGGAAGCTCTACCCCGCAATTTCTAGATTAAGGCTAAGAAGGAGCAATAATTTTGGCCAAAATAAATGGCATAGCAATACTAAAAAAGATCCTGAGGTAAATCTGACGTTTTCTCAACCGCTTTCCCAATGTGGGACATGGGTGACCCATAAAAATAACATAAAAATAAAACTCAGGGTTAAAAAGTGGCCCTAAACATCTAGTAAAACAAAACAAAATTGAAGGCTTTTTTTAAAAAAAAGCATCATATAAAGTCATATGTTTATTACAAATCCAAACCTGTCCAAGCGTTTTGTGGAGCAAACCTGTGCCATCTTTTTTTTAACAACACATTTTTATATAAATGTGTATATATGCCATGAAAGATAGAAAGATAAAAGCCACATAAAAGAGAATAAAACAGTGAAGTCCAATTAGTAAAATACAAGTAAACAGGAGGCCCCCTTAAATAATTAGGCAATATTCCTAGATCAGAGCTGGTTGAGGATAATTTTTATTTTAAAAAGGTCAAAATGTGACTTGAAAGGCAGCATAGCAATGGGAAATGCTAGGAAATACACGAAAATGTGATATATTTTCTAGTTTGTTTCTGTTCCTTCTATTTTCAACTTTTATTAGTGATTGGAAGCCTATTGTGGACTTTTTTAAAAATAAAAATGAAAAGAATGAGTTTGTGATTTATGGCTTTCATATTTAGACAGGATAAATTACAGAAAGAAGAAGAATATGTAACTTTAGAGAGGCTGAACTATATTTGGGCTTATATCTGCTGTAAATATAGACAACAGCTTCTTTATAACTTTTTTATTTTCTGTTTTTCTTCAGTATTTTTTCCTTTCTAGTTTTTTAATCTTTCTCTCCATGCTTTTTTCCCTCTCTCTCCCTTTCTTTCTCTCCTTCCTTCCCTCCCTCCCTGCTTTTTTTACTTTCTCTTTCCTTCCTTCCCTCCTTTCTTTCTTTTTCTCTTTCTCCTTTCTCTCCTTTCTCCTTCCCTCCCTCCTTCCTTCCTTCCCTTCTTTTTCTTTCTTTCTTTCTCTCCTTCCTTTCTCCCTTTCTTTTTTCTTTCTTTTCTTTCTCTCTCCTTCCTCCCTCCCTCCCTTCCTCTCTTCCTTCATTCCTTTCTCTCCTTCCCTCCCTCCCTCCCTCTTTTTTTTTCTTTCTCTCTTTCTTTCTCTCTTTTCCTTTCTGTGACTTTTATCTTGTTTTGAAGACTTCGTAAAATTATGAAATAATTATGCATCAACATAGTTTTCATCAGTTCACCAACCTGTGAAATCAAAAGGAAACACAACCTCAGCTGAGAATGCCTTTTAGAAATGGGGCTGTACAAATAAACAGGAAGCTTCTAAAGATACAAAGTCATTTTAATTTTTCTTGCCTGTTTTCTCCTCTTTCCCTTATTGTTTCACTTCCCTGCTAATTACATCCCCCCCACTGCATTGAAATGTCATTTAGGTCAGGGGTCTGCACTGCTGCTGGGGAATTCTGGGAAGTTGAAGTTCAGAAGTCCTTAAAGTTGCCACATCTGGAGAATCCTGCTTATTAATACACTTTAATAAAGTTTATCCCCCCACCCATTTCATCTGGAATGGGCTTAAACTGATTTCAAGGGATTAACCCCCTCCCCTTTCTCTTAAGCAAGTCATGCATTCTGAAAATACCCGAGAAGACTGGAGGGCCAGTAGCCAAGCCTGGCTTGCAATCCGAAACAGATTCTAGGCATAGCAGCCTCCTCAAGTGCTTTTTTGGCCAGAGGACATTTAACCTTTGGCACCCTGAACTCAATGTGGTCACCAGTCTTGCCCAATGACCTGCAGGTGTGTGTGTGTCTTCTATACAAGGATGCTTAGATACCCAGAATGGACATCAAGATGGTGTCCTTCCAGATCAGGAGTCTCCTGCCTTGACAACTTTAAGACTTGTGGACTTCAACTCCCAGAGTTCCTCAGCCAGCAAAGCAAGTTGAAGTCCACAAGTCTTAAAGTTGCCAAGGTTGGAGACCCCTGTCCTAGAGAACATCGGTGTCCAGATTTTTACAGTGTGGGAATTTTGTGGGACTAGAAGACCTCCAAGGCCCCTTCCAACTCTTCTTATTGTATTCTGCTCTATTCTGTAGTCTGCTCTATTCTTGTCTATAATCTATTCTGTTCTATACAGGTAATCTTCAACTTACAACTGTTCACTTAGTGACTGAAGTTCCAATGCTCTGAAAAAATAGACTGAACAAGAAGCAGCGGATGGAAACTAACCAAGTAGAGAAGCAACCTAGAAATAAGGAGGAATTTCCTGATGGTGAGAGCAATTAATCAGTGGAATGGCTTCCCTCCAGAAGTTGTAAGTGGTCCAATACTGGAAATTTCTAAAAAGACACCAGACAACCATTTGACTGGTATGGTAGAGGGTCTTTTGCCTGAGCAGTGGGTTAGACTAGAAGACCTCCAAGGTCCTTTCCAGCGTTATGATTCTATGAAAGAGAATAGCTGACTGATCACTCCTTAGACGTTCATGGGGGTGGCAACACTAAGCGAGGAAACACACCTCACTCCATCATGACTCACAACCAGGGACGTCACACTCACATACCACACCAAGGGGATGAGAGTATTTGAGGCTGATGTTTGAGTCATGATATCATTTTACTCCTGATATGCTCGCAGTAGCTTCAAAAGCCTGTGGAGCCAGAACAAAAACAAACTTATCACATACAATAAGTTAACTAAGCTTATCAATCCCAGCTAATGTATTGCTTAGTCTGTTTTCCAAGTTTAGTCCAAGTGTCATTCTTTATTTTTATTCCATGGCACGGATAAAAAATCTTTAGCCTGGATTAGCGTGTCTTGTTAATGCAATTACAAGTAGCTCTTGACTTACGACCACATCTGAGCGCAACATTTTTGTTACTAAGCAAGACAGTTTAACTCAGTGTTGCCCCATTTTACAACCTTTCTTACCACGGTTGTCAAATGAATCATTGCAGTTGTTAAATTAGTCACCTAGTTGTGAAGTGAATTGGGCTTCCCCGTTGGCTTGTCAGAAGGTTATAAAAGGAGATCACAAGACCCCGGACATGGCAACCGTCATAAATATGAGTCGGTTGCCAAGCATCTGAATTTTGATCATGTCATTGTGGGGATACAGCAATGGTCGTAAATGTGGAAAATCCTAAGTCATTGAAAAAATCCTTTTTTCACTGCTGTTGTAACTTTGGTAATTAAATGAATGGTTGTAAGTTGTGGACTACTTGAACTCCAATTCCATTAATGGATGTCAGGACATGGTTCTAATTTTCAAGACATAGTAGGTTACAAAAGCAAGGGTGTCTAATCTTAGCAATTTTAAGTCTTATGGACTTCAACTCCCAGAATTCCCCAGCCAGCATTAATCTAGTTGAAGGCCCCAGGTTTAGATTAACAGAGATGGAAGGGACCTTGTAGGTCATTTTATCCAACCTCCCACCCAAGCAGAGACCCTACCATTTCTGACAGATAGCAGTCCAGTCTCTTCTTGAAGGCCTTGAGTGATGGCGCTTCCACAACTTCTGAAGGCAACTTCTGTTCCCCTGGTTAATTGTTCTCCCTGTCAGAAAATTCCTCCTTATTTCCAGGTTGAATCTCTCCTTGATCAGTTTCCATCCATTATTCCTTGTCTGGCCTTCAGGTGCCTTGGAGAATAGCTTGACCGCCTCCTCCTCTCTGTGGCAGCCCCTCAAATATTGGAAGGCTGCTCTCCTGTCTCCCCTGGTCCTTCTCTTCCCTAGACTAGCCAGGCCCAGTTCCTGCAAACATTCATCGTATGTTTCAGCCTCCAGTCCCCTCATCATCTTGGTTGCTCTTCTCTGCACTTTTTCTAGAGTCTCAACTTCTTTTTTATAGTGTGGTGACCAAAACTGGATGCAGTGCTCTAGGTGTGGTCTAAGGCTTCATAGAGTGGTATTAGTACCTTCCTTGATCTTGATTGTATCCCTCTGTTAATACAATTTAGGGTTGCATTGGTTTTTTTGGCTGCCGCCGCACATGTTTGGCTTATAGTTGCCAAAGTTGGACATCCTTAAAATGAAGGCAAAAAATAATGCTCTTTCCCCTGTGCTAACAAACAACCAAAGAAAGGAAAGAAAGAGACCACCATTTTTGTTTTCTTTTACCTTTGGACACTTTAAGAATCACACAGAAAAGGGGGTCAAATTATTCTCCAAAGCACCAAAGAAGGTAAGACAAGAAGCAATGGATGGAAACTCATCAAGGAGAGAAGCAACCTGGAATAGAGAAGAAACTTCCTGACAATGAGGACAATTAACCAGTGGAACAACTTGCTACCAGAAGTTGTGAGTGTTCCAACACTGGAGGTTTTTAAGAAGGGACTAGACACTAGACTGTCTGAAATCATATAGATTCTCCTGCTTGAGCAAGGAGCTGGACTAGAAGACCTCCAAGATCCCTCCCAGCTCTATTCTAAAAAAGATGGGTGGATTTCAACTCCCAGAATTCCCTTGGTTGGCTGGGAAATTCTGGGAGTTGAACGCCAAGCCATTTGGAAGTTGACAAGGTTGAAAAACAATAATGTATTTATTTAAATAATTGATATGACAATTTATCTCACATTATCTGACTGAGAGTGTATAAAGCTGTACATCTAAAGTCCTTAGTTGTGAAGCCAGACATTTTTGTGTTCAGTTTCACTTTTGCCTTTGATTTAACCAGAGATCTTCTCACCAAAGTTCAGCTTTTTGTTTTTTGGCCTTGGCCCTTTTGTGGGTACCATTCAACTCCCAGAATTCTCAGCCAGCCTAGGGAATTCTGGGGATTGAAGACTACAATCTGTGCCACAGTAGGTCAGAGCAAACCACCGTCTGCCTGCAAACTCAAAATCCACTCTCTATGCCCATAAACAACGCAGAACAATCAGTCACACAGAATTATGAGTGTTTTTTTTCTCCCTAAATCCTATATTTGCTGAGACCTAGGATGACACACTAAGGCTAAGCAAATAATCTTTAGTATCTGAATGACAAATCTTTTCTATGGGATGTGATATAGTTTTATGGATAAATACTGCCCTCTTGTGGCTATAGTAAGTACCTCATCCTGGCATCTGACCTAAGCACTAGAAAAAAATTAATCTTGGCTCTTTGCAAATTTAGGACTGATCTTTATAAGCTGGAATGCCTAATTTGTTTATCTTTTTATTTATATCCCACCTTTATTATTTTTATAAATAAGCATCCAGCCCAGCCCACCAGGAAGGCAGGTATTTTCCCCTGCTACCGAAGTAATCCGAAATAGATTTTTTCTGACCTTCTTATTTTTAAATGGTAATGTTTTTATTGAAACTTTAAAAATACAAAAATAGCAAAATGCAAACTAAGAAAAATGTAGAAAAAAAAGGAACAAACGAGAAAAAGGGAAAGGGAGAAAAATCTGTAAAAGAAAATATGTACTGTATTTCTTGATTTTTCTGACTTTCTCATTTAATCAAAAATGTTAATCAGAAAAGGGCTAGCTGACTTGGTAGAAAGGATAAAATAATTATATAATAATTCTGTTTCTTTTGCTGTTTCGATATTAGTTTTTAAATTGTGTTATTATAGAAATTTTTAAGATAGCGGTACTTTTGGCAATTTTGATGTTATTTCTTTATATATCTCTGTTCTATTTTCCTTCTTATTGTTTTTCTTTGTCTCTGCATTTTTTTATTTTTATAGTTTTCTTGCTTTGTATTGTTTTCTTATCTTCACATTTGTAAACCTTAATGCCAAGGATTATTTTGAAAAAAGAAAGACAAAACAGAAGCCAAAATTTAATGTACTGCTTATATTTTTGTTGCATAGCGTTGTCAGATTGTATGTTTTAATAGTAAATTTCTCTGTTCTGAGACAGGTGCCTCCGTCTCCAGATTCTGGAATTTTCAAATATATTTTAGGTTTTATTTTTTTCCATATTGATATTAGTGAGTTTCTTATGTAATGATTTTGAAAGTATCTATGAACTTTATTTTTCTCATACCATAGGAAGGCATGCCATCCTGATTGTAGATTATAGATTAACAGAGTTGAAAAGGACCTTGTAAGTCATCTAGTCCAACCCGCTGCCCAAGCAGGAGACCCTACACCATTTCTGACTAATGGCAGTCCAATCTCTTCTTGAAAGTCTCAAGTGATGAAGCTCCCACAACTTCTGAAGGCAACTTCTGTTCCCCTGGTTGATTGCTCTCATTGTCAGAAAATTCCTCCTTATTTCCAGGTTGAATCTCTCCTTGATCGGTTTCCACCCGTTATTCCTTGTCTGGCCTTCAAAGGTGCTTTGGAGAATAGCTTGACCCCTTCCTCCTCTCTGGGGCAGCCCCTCAAATCATGTCCTTCTAAGTATAACAGTCTCTTGTGTCTAAGGATTATCCATTCTTTTAACCATGTTAAAACAACATGCTTGGTAATATAAAGACCAGTTTGGTGGTCCAAACCCTCCATTTTCTTTAGATTCTTGTAACATTTTAAATTTAATGCTTGCTTTTTTCCCTTGCCAAATAAATTTCAGTATCAATTTGTTCAGATCATCAAAGAATTTATTTTCATTTTTTATTCGGAACAGGAAGAGCAGTTTTGGTAGAATATTCATTTTTATCGTAGCAATCCTTCCTAACATTGATACATGTAGGTTTTTCCATTTTTCTAAATCTAATTTTATTTGTTTAAGTAGCTTTATATAATTGTCTTCTTTTATTGTTTGGGAATAAGTATATTCCCAAATATTTAACTTTCTTAACTATTTGAAAATCCACTTTTTCTGCCAAATTTCCTTTTTGTTTTTTTGTAAGGTTTTTAACTATAACTTTAGTTTTTTCTCTATTTATTTTCAGTCCTGGTACTTCTCTAAACTCCTCTGTCTCTTTTAACAATTTCAGAATTGTCTTCTACAATAAATACCAAATCATCTGCAAACACTTGTAGTTTATATTTTTCCTCTCCCATCTCCATCCCTTGATTTCTAAATTTTGCATTTTTTTTTCTTTTTATATCTTTCTTGCTTTGTATTGTTTCCTTATCTTTGCATTTGTAAACCTTAATGCCAAGGTTTATTTCAGGAAAAAAGAAAAACAAAACAGAGGCCAAATTTTAATGTGCTGCTTTTATTTTTGTTGCAAAGCATTGTCAAATTGTGTGTTTTAATCATAAATTTCTCTGCTCTGGGACAGGCACCTGCTTCTCCGGCTTGTGATTCAGCTGCTCAGCGGTAGAAGATAAGCACAGCGGCATCAACAATGGTTTTTGAAGTGCTCCATCCACGGTGAGTCCCATAGCCATCCCAGTCAAAGCCGGTAAAATCACCACATTGACGGGGGTTTTCTTCTGGGAAAAAGCCCCCTCCTCCAATGCAGTGCTAAGGAAGGTAAAAAGGGAGTTAAACATCTTACATATTTCTATATACATATATATATATATATGCATACATACATATATATAATTAATATATAAATAAAAAAAAAGAGCAACATGTTCAAAATCCATATATACAATGTGTTGCCTGGTTACATTTCTTGGAGTAATAGTCATCATAAACATAGTAATAGTCTTCTCTAATGATAATTTCATGATAACAGTGCTTTTCCCTCATAACATTGATACATATTAATTAGTAAAACTAATCAAAATTAATCACAATAAGTTACAATAAATAATCCCAGTCGTGGGATTAATCTTTCTCTTGGAATATTTGAATTTCTAACTCTTGTTTCTCTTATTTACATATTTCCTGAGAGTGACAATAACTAATTAGTGCCTCCAAAAGTCTCCAAAAAATGAAAGGTTTTCTAGAAGAGATTGGACAGCCATCTGTTTGAAACGGTATAGATTCTCTTGCTTGAGCAGCAAGTTGGCCTAGATAGCCTCCAAGGTCCCTTTCAGCCCTAGGATTCTATATTCTAAAATGCCAAAGTATATTCTGGGTGCATGCATGACAGGGTGCAAAACTATAACACACATTCGTATCTAGCAAAGGCGAACCTGAATTCTAGGAAGGAAAAGCACAGCTCAAAAGGATATATGTGTCCTTGACTTATGACCGATCGCTTAGCAACTGTTAAAAGTTACAACAGACTCTCCGAAAGATACTTAAGACTTGGATTTTAAGTTTGGTGAGTATGATCACATTGCAGATAGTCCTTGAGTTATGATCACAACGGAATCTAGCATTTCTGTTGCTAAGTGAGAAATGTGTTGAGTTCTGCCCCCTTTTATGACCTTTCTTGTTACAGTTAAGAATAGAATAAAATAGATCACCTTTATTGTCATTGCATTCCACAAACACAATGAAATTTGAAAGCTACTCCAGCACAGTGCCCCAAGCACTGTATCACAATCACACTACAGAGTATTTTAAAATAATAATAATAACAACAACAACAATAATAGAACTAAATCACAAACGCACTATTTGATTCGAGACAATTACTGCCTTGGAAAAGAAACTGTTTCTCAGTCTATTAGTCCTCATTTTAAGACATATATAATGCGTCCCTGATGGTAACAGTTCGAAATATGAATGTCCAGGATGAGAACGATCTGTGGAGATTTTTAGTGCTCTAGAGAGGAATCTGGTCTTCGCAATCTCTTCCAAAGAAGAAAGAGAGCAACTGATGATTTTTTGTGCTGTGTTTATAACTCTCTGGAGCATCTTCTTATCCACTGCAAAGCACCCAGCATACCACACCGTATGCCAAAATGCTCTTGATGATAGACTGGTAAAAAGTAACCAGCAACTTCTCACCCAGACCACTCTTTTTCAGCAGCCTCAGAAAGTGCAGGTGCTGTTGGGCCTTCTTTGCAGTGGCCATAGTGTGGACCGACCAAGTAAGGTTGTCGGAAATATGAGTTCCTAGAAATTTAAAACTATGAACTCTTTCCACACAGTCTCCATTGATATATAATGGGAGAGGCTCTGCTTTGCAAGTGAATCACGGCAATTGTGAAGTTAGCAATAAGGTTGCTAAGTGAATCTGGTTTCCCCGTTCACTTTGTTTTGTCAGAAGGCCACCACATGAACCCGGGACACTGCAACTGTCATAAGTATGAGTCAGTTGTCAAGTGTCTGAATTTTGATCACGTGACCATGGGGATGCTGCAACAGTTGTAAGTGTGAAAAAACAGTGGTAAGTCACTTTTTTCAGTGTTGTAACTTTGAATGATCAGTAAATGGTTTTAAGTTGAGGGTTATCTGTATAAGGTCTCCTACTTGTGCAGGGGGTGAGACTAGAAGACTTCCAAGGTCCCTTCCAGCTCTATGATTTTATGTTGTAATATACCAATTAAATTCCACAGTGTGCTGTGTACATGGAAAGTGGGGTACAAAATTATAGCAACCCCCCCAATTCCCCTCCTCCATCAAAGGTAAAACTGAATTCTACAAATGAAAAGCACAGCTCAAGGGAATGTATAGATAATCCTCAATTTATGACCGGCTACTTAGTGACTCTTCAATGTTACGATGGACACCCCGCCCATCCAAAAGATACTTAAGATCAGGATTCAAAGTTCTGACAGCTGTCTAACCCCACACCATGCGATCACATGATCAGCTAGTTAGATCACTAGCATATGCTTAATATATTTAATTTTATTATTCAGCTTCTATGGGGAGGTGATGTTTCTGGCTGTTTGTAGCAGTTTGTCAAGAGTGAAAAACATGGCAGCTAAGTGCCTTTTCATTTCATCTTGCCTTTAGAGTAAGGGCGGGGGGAAGGTGTTGATCACGAATGGGTTAGTTAGAGAAACAAAACTTCTCCAGCTTCCCCTGAAGCTAGTGAGAGGATCCTGAAAGCTTTTAAAGGACATATTAACAGGTGTGAAGAAGAAGGCAGATGTTTTCCATAATTAAGGAAACTCATTTACATGAGTTACGTGTAAGTCTGGGGGTTTGGCTGGGAAAACTATTGTTAAATACCCCATTTCCCCGAAAATATGACCTACCCTGAAAGTAAGTCCCAGCTTGACTTTTACACGTGAGCCCAATATAAGCCCTACCCCCAAAATAAGCCCTAATTAAGATCCTGAGTGGACAGGTAAAAATTAAGCTAAGGTGGTGATCGGGGGAGGTGGAGCTGCCCTCCTACTTACCTTTGGGCAGTTGTAGCCAGGCCTCGCCCACCCCACCACCTGCCTTGCCGGCCCATCTCTTCTGCAGCCGGTAAGGCTTCCCTGAAGGCCTCTGGAGCTGAGAACAAAGCTCTGGATCAATCCAGAGCTCTCTTATCGGCTGCAGAGGCCTTCAAGAAAGGCTTGCTGGCCGCAAAAGAAGAAGTTTCTGAAGGCCTCTGACAGCGAAAAGGAGGCCAGGGGCGATGCGTGCAAGTGAGGCTAGTCAGTGGATGACGTCCCCCGAAAATAAGACCCGGTGCCTTTTTGGGTGGCAAAAAAAAGGCAGGGTCTTATTTTTGGGGAAACATGGTATAATGTTCTCATGCCTGGGAATTTCAGAGTTAGTTTTACTTCACCGTTATCATGCCACATATTTAATAAACAGTAAGGTTTTCAGAAATGAAATAATCCTGGGCTTCTACTAAAGTGGGATGTTGACGCAGCATTTGTCAGGAAGGCTGGGATACTCACATGTTCTGAGTTGCATCCAGTGAGTCTAACGCCAGAGCAGAGAGCCAGTGCTGCCTTATCATTATTAAACACCCGGAACTGGATGAAGCCAGCGACAAATTCAGCTGGGAAACAGAAGAGAGATACTAAATGCAGTTGGGAGCCCTAACAATCTGTAATTATTTTCACAATTTTGGTTGATGACAATCGATAATCAGAGACTTCAACTCCCAGCATTCCCCACATCATGTTGGTGAGCTAAAATCCACACCAGTGGTGAGATTCAAAAAATTTTATGACTGGTTCCGTGGGCATGGCTTGGTGGGTGTGTCTTGGTGGGCGTGGTAAGGGAAGGATACTGCAAAATCCCCATTTCCTCCCCACCCCACTAATCTGCTTTCCAACTCCATTCTCCTGTGCAGGGCAACTAAAGGAGACCCAGCCAATCAGCTGGGACTTGGGACGCAGAGAAAAGAGGGGAGGCGGGGCCAGTCAGAAGTGGTATTTGCCGGTTCTCTGAACTACTCACAATTTCCACTTCCAGTTCTCCAGAACTGGTCAGAACCTGCTGAACATCACCTCTGAGTCCACCCATCTTTAAGGCTGGGGAATACTGGGAGTTGAAGTCCACCCATCTAAAATGTTTGCATAATATTCCCATTCCTATTGCTGTTTCCTAGCAGCTGGATTTTGGGGGGCTATAAAATGCCCCCCAAGATAAGAAAAATATATTGTTCACCTAACCTGCTCAATCTGCTTTTCTAAACCATTTCAAATGGGCCACCAGTTTTGGAAAGGAGTTCCTTCCTTTACCTTCCTCCTGGATCCTAGCTTCAAAAGAGGATGTCCCAGCCTAGGAGCCATAGGAAGTTCAACTACCCATATTGTGGGGCAGCCCTCTAACCAAGACAAGGATGCTTACATCGCCCATTGGGAGAGTACAGCTCTTCAGTCTTCTTGGAATCGCCAACATCATAAACAATAGGGGTACTGGGGCCGTTATCTTTTGGACAGTTACCACCGCCATGTTTCACCGGATATTTCTGGAAAGCAAACACAGCTGGATTATTTCTATGCATGACCGATCCGTCAGCAAAGCAGACAGAAGATGAAGATGTTTTATGGTGTCCTCTTCAACCCGGCTATAGGACTCTGAGATGAACTGAGGCCCAGTCATCAAAACTGAGCTTAATTTGTGATGACTTCTTGGACCACGACGACCAAGTGAAGGTCCAACTAGAAGTTTTCTGGAGGTCAAGATGGAGATGGTTGGCTTTGATCCTCTTTTGAGATGCCTTCTTCCTCTTCCTAGTTCTAAGACACCATTCTGGGATTCTGGTGGTCTTTCAGTCAATCACCAAAGCCCAGAGTTGTTATGAATGCAATCAATCAAATCAATCAATCAATGCATATTTAGCATTTTAGGATCAGCCAGATCAGGTCCAAGAGACAGACGTGCTCATATTTGGTGAGTCAACAGGCAGAAAGGCAGAAAAACGAAGTTGGTTGAGCTCACCTCATAGAGCCGGAGAAGATTACCCCCTTCCGCAGACAAGAAGCCTGTCTCGGTGTGGTATCTCAAGAAGGAAATATCCCGCCATTTCTTTATTGGGTTGTTGTTGGGGACGTGCCATATGGCGATATCTCGGACTATAAGAGAGTAGTAGCCTGGGTTCTGGAAAAGAAGAGACACCATGGAGAATCATAGAATAAGAGAATTGGAAGGAACCTTGCAGGTCATCTAGTAGATTGGAGGAGGCTTCAAGAGTCGCTTTTTAAGACCCTTTGAGGAACTCTGAATCCTGAGTTCCTGCAGAATGACACATTGATATGATGCAACACCTGAAGAGGAACTATTATCTGTCCTGTCCATCTGCTTTTCTTTGTGGACATAAAGATTATGGGTGAGAAGGT
Source organism: Bungarus multicinctus (assembly GCA_023653725.1). NCBI lineage: Eukaryota > Metazoa > Chordata > Lepidosauria > Squamata > Elapidae > Bungarus > Bungarus multicinctus. Next base: position 1,967,033 of record CM042847.1, read on the forward strand.
TTGACCCTAGCAACACTCCAGAGGGGTGACCTCTCCCCCTCCCCCATTGACTAGAAACACCTCTTGAAGAAGGAGCAAAATTACTGGGCTGTCACAAATAGAAGGGTTCAGCATATTCTCCAAACCACGAGAAGACCGAAGCAACAGATGGAAACTCATCAAGGAAAGAAGCAACCTAGAATTAATCAGAAATTTCCTACCAGGGAGAACAATTAATTGGTAGAACAGAAGTTGCCTCCAGAAGTTGTGGGAGCTCCATCACTGGAGGTTTTCAAGGAGAGCCTTGACATCCATTTTTCCGGAAGGGTATAAGGTCTCCTTCTTGAACAGCGGGCTGGACTAGAAGACCTCCAAGGCCCCTTCCAACTCTGTTAAGCTTATGAAGTAAGGCACACTCCAAAAATTCAACATACTCGTTGTTATGTAAGTCTATAGCCACGTGTGCCCAACCCAACACGAGTCAGGGCATCTTTGGACATACCACATTTAGGTTCAAGGTGACCACTGATGTTGAGAGTTTCATCAATGATTGTGGATGAACAACATTTGCTGTTTTTGCATCCAATATTAAACATAACCCAGCACTCCCTGTTACAACCAAGTCTTTGAGTCTGATTTTGACCTGTGGCTAAAAAAAGGCCCTTAAAAAGAGTTTGCCTTTTTTACCCCTCTCCCCTCCAATGAGTAACTCCTACCTTGTAGTCATCGCTCGTGGCTGCTACGGCTGTCCCAAAGGTGTTATTGTTGGACCAGTTTCCATCTCCATAGGGGTATCTGACATCGCTTCCTTGCTGGCTGGACCAGCGATCGCCTGTGGTACATTTCCCGAAGATGTTGTTCTCGTGGACGCTGGCCACCAGAGTCCAGCCCCCTCCGTTAGTGGTCATGTCGCAGAAGGTCTGGTAAATCTCACCATCTTCACTGATCAGGATATACAGTCCATCTGCCAATCAGCATATACATATATATGTATATGTATACGCATACGCATACATATACGTACACGTACATGTATATGTACATGTACATGTACACACATATATACATACATATACATGTATAAATATGCACACACATATATATCTATATCACACACACATATTTATGTTCAATTGTTGGTATTTCAAAATGACCAGGAACCTACAGTTCTCTTCCTCTCCATTCCCCCTTCCCTCCTCCTTTTCCTCCTCCACCTCCTCCTTTCTTTTTCCTCCTCCTCTCCTTCCTCTTTCTCCATTTCTCCTCTTCCTTTTTTCTTTTTCCTCCTCCCTTTCTCCTGCCTGTAATTCCTTCTCCTTCTGTTTGTCCCCTTCCTTCTCCTCCTTCTTTCGTTTCTTTTCTTTTATTTGGTTTGTCAATTGCTTACAAGATAATAGGTATAAGTAAAAACATAGTTATGAATACATATAAGAAAAATAAAAGAAACAATAGGAGAGGGACGGTAGGCACGTTGGTGCACTTATGCACGCCCCCTACAGGCCTCTTAGGAAAGGGGTGAGATCAATAGTGGACAGTCTAAGGTTAAAGTTTTTGGGGTTTGGGGAAGAAACCACAGAGTCAGGTAGAGTATTCGAGACATTGACCACACTGTTGCTGAAGTCGTATTTCCTGCAATCAAGTTTGGTGCGATTAACCTTGAGTTTGTATCTATTGTTTGCTCTTGTGTTGTTATGGTTGAAGCTGAAGTATTCATTGACTGGTAGGACATTGCAATGTATGATTTTATATACTATATACTTAGATTGGACCAAAGGCGGCGTAATTCAAGGTTTTCCAGATCTAGAATTTCGAGTCTGGTGGCATAAGGTATTTATTCTGCAACGAGTAGAGGAGTGGAGAACTCTTCTTGTGAAATATTTCTGGACTTTCTCAACTGTGTTAATATCAGATACGTAATGGGGTTCCAGACTGATGAGCTGTATTCAAGTATTGGTCAAGCAAATGTTTTGTATGCTCTAGTTAGTAGTGTGATATTACCAGAGAAAAAGCTACGTAGGATCAGGTTAACAACTCTTAACGCCTTTTTGGATATGTAGTTACAGTTTCTTCCTCCTCCTCCATCCACTTTGCATGTCCACAAATACCATTTTGTAATAACCAATTTACATAAATGGTAGAAGATAATGTCAATTTTGAATTATAATGGTAAAAAGAGCTGTAATGATTCCAAACTATATAACTGAGATCTATACAAATTATGTTAATATAAATTAAATAAAAGTCAAAACGGCAGCCACAACCATGCAGTCAAAGCCCCCTCCTCTCATTCCCATGCCTCGCAGTGCCCATCACGGACCTAAATACCCAGAAGCGGAGGGATTTGATGGGGCTAAAGCATCCTCTTAGCTCACCTGTAGACTCTGGCACGGCAGCCTTAATTTCCTTGCAGCTCTGGTACGGCTTCTGGGGTTGGCCTGGCTGGGAGGGCTGGCAGGAAGTCTCCCATTTTCTCAGCAGGTCCACAACGTCTTTCTTGGCTGTGGCGATGCAGCAGCTGCTGGCTATTGAGACTTTATTATTGTTACCTTTATTGTCGAAGTACAATATGTGTACAGTGAGGTTGGCTGAGCCTCTCTTCGTGCAAACTCCCCCTCCCCAACACAACTCACAGTGAGGACAGAAGTCCCTAACCCAGTCCCAATCTTATCACACTAGGCGACCTTGTTGTACAATGTGCTGGCCCCACAAGTCTGTCCTACTACGTTGGCATGAAGTTATTTTCCGTTCACGAGTCTGACCGCCCATGGGTAGAAACTGTTCTTCAGCCTGTTGGTGCGGCTGGCTCTGCTTCTCTATCTCCTGCCTGATGGTAGGAGAGTGAAGAAGGACTGACTAGGGTGTGAGTCGTCCCTGAGGATTTTCCTCACTCTTCTAAGGCAGCGAGCCCTAGAGAGGTCATCTAGTGGTATCAGGGAACAGCCCATGATGTTTTATGCTGTGCTCATCACCCTCTGTAATGTCTTTCTATCTACGGCTATCAAGCCAGCATACCACACCAGTATGGGGGGGGGGGGGGGGCATGATAGCAGTATTCCATAAAGAATATTGCCCCAAAGAAGAGGGGGTCAACTTATTTTTCCAAAGCACCAGAGGGCAGGACAAGAAGCAATGGATAGAAACTAATCAAGGAGAGATGCAACCAGAATTAAGAAGAAATATTCTGATAGTGAGAACAATTAACCGGTGGAATTGCTTGCCACCAGAAGTTCTGGAGGTTTTTAGGAAGAGATTGGACAGTCACTTATCTGAAATACTAATTTGTTTTTTTTTCCTGTGACATTTCTCCTAATCCCTCTGTTTCAGTTTGTTCTATTCCTGAAAACAGTCTGTGCCAGCAGTTATACCCAGGGAGATATTTCTTGGTATGGCATTAGGCGTGTCCCATTTTCCAGCTTTCAATTTCCAAACATTAGGCATGCTCAAACGTTGTGACATGCCTTGGTAATTGTAAATATACTTTGGTTACTTTCATATAATTGAGATGTGTTTGGTAAACAACTATATAAATATCATAAATTCCCTAGTACATATCAAAGAACATTATTCTGTGTGTAGCAGCTTGGCGGAAGATATCTTTATCCAGAGAAAGGCTCAAAAACAGGAAAACCTGCTCAAGTGATGGCAGATAATCTGATATATTTCATGAAGAAGAAGACAGGCATTGACAAAAGCTTGAAGGCCATGGGCCTTCAAATGTTAATACTGGTCATCACTGGAGGTTTTCAAGAAAAGACTGGGCAGTCACCTGTTCTGTTCTATTAATTTCATATTCTATTCTATATTCTGTTCTATTCTATTCTAAATACTGGCTGTGAAGATTGTGCCATGCAGTGGGTAGAGGTCAAGTCAGACCATCCACTCTGCTGGAGCTGATTGACTGGTCTGAAGGTCATGCCCAGTCATTGGAGAGATGTGTGAAACAGACCCCAGGGCAGCAAGCAGAGTATGGACACAAATGCAAGGGTTAGATCAAGAAGCCAGTCCGGTGGCTGATGTCGAAGAGCGAATCAAAAGAAGACTGGATTCGAACTCTTGGTGTAAAAACACATATTTTTAGAACCCTCACTGAATTTTTTTTTGCAAAAATTAACTTTCATCCTGTTAAATGACACACTCTGGCTGTGGCATCTCTTCAATTATTTGAATTCCTTGCCAAACCTTCTGTCGATGCCACCAAAACGTTTTTCTATTGATGCTACCAAAATACACCCTTTTGTCAATCCCATCCCTCAGGTCAATCTGTACCCAACTGCCATTCAAGACGTTGCTACAGGTAGTCCTCGACTTACAACCATACATTTAGTGACCATTCAAAGTTACAACAGGACTGAAAAACTGACTTCTGACCGTTTTTCACACTTACGACCATTGTAACTTCCCCTTGATCACCTGACCAAAAATCGGATGCTTGGAAATGGACTCATACTTATGACAGTTGAAATGTCCCGGAGTCACATGATTCGTTTTTATGACCTTTTGACAAACAAAGCCAGAGTCACTTAATGACCCCATCATTCACTGAACAACTGCAATGATTCACTTAACAGCTGTGGCAAAAAAGTCATAAAATTGGTGTGACTCTCTTGACAATAAGTCCCAGAATTGTGGTTGTAACTTGAGGACTACCTGTTTTGCAAATCAGGAGACCGGTTCATTCATTTTTCAAAATTATGCATTTTGCTTATCAAGATAATATTCTGATCCATTTTCTCAGCCTGACTAGTACAGAATTCATGCTTCCCGTGCTGAATTTGCCCTACAATATAACCCAATGCTGAGTATTGATGAAAGAAGCAGTTCGTTTAATTATTTATCATTTTAATATTTAATAATAAACTTTAATATTAATTTAATACTAATGAGCCATGGAGGCACAGTGGTTAGAGTGCAGTACTGCAGGCGAACTTCTGCTGACTGCCGGTTGCCTGCAATTTGGCAGTTCAAATCCCACAGGCTCAAGGTTGGCTCAGCCTTCGGTCCTTCCAAGGTCAGAAAAATGTGGACCCAGATTGTTGGGGGCAAGAGGCTGACTCTGTAAACAGCTCAGAGAGGACTGTAAAAGTTGTGAAGCAGTATATAAGTCTTAAGTGCTATTGCTCATGAAATAATTTCTAGAAAGAGTGCAGGGAAGAGCCAAAAAGATGATTAGGGGACTGAAGGCTAAAATGTATGATGAAGGGTTGCAGGAATTGGGTATGTCTAGTCTAGAGAAAAGAAGGACCAGGGGTAACAGGATAGCAGTATTCCAATATTGGAGGGGCTGCCCCAAAGAAGAGGGGGTCAACTTGCTCTGCAAAGCACCAGAAGGCAGAAGAATCAATGGATGGAACCTCCTCAAGGAGAGATGCAACTGAACTAATTTCCTGACAGTGAGGACAAGTAGCCAGTGGAAAGGCTTGCCTTCAGAAGTTGTGGTGCTCCATCACTGGAGGGTTTTAAAGAGATTGGGCAGCCATGTGTCCCTGACGTTTTAAGGTCTCCTGCCTTGAGAAGGGGGGTTGGACTAGAAGACCTCCAAGGTCCCTTCCAGCCCCAGGATTCAATGATTCTTTGTGAACCCACTTTCCCACAAATCCACCTGTTAGTCACTCACCTGCAGGTTGTGCTTTTGCAAAGGCAGCCCAGGCCAGCAATAGAAGAGCCAATGACTTCATTGTGGATGAGCCTCTAGAGAAAAATGTGAATTAATCTATCTGTGAATTAAAAGCAGAGATGGGGTCCTTTAAGAATCTGTACAAAGGCACAATTGTCCAAGAAGATGCTGCTGGCACTGTTAGATTGTCGTTGTTAAGCATACTTTGTGCCTAATCCATCTTCTTGCCAACTTCCAGGAACATATTAAGAGCCCCATTGTTTTTCAAATTCTGCCCAGATACCAACACCCAGACTTCAAACGAACAGCAATAATCGTTTTAAATCGTTTTGAGTTGTGAAATACATATTTCAGATTTGATGGGGGAATTGGGCTTGGATTAATTTTTTTGTCACAGGAGTTCTGAGAAAAACATTAAATCACTTCTGGCAAGTTGCCAAAAGTTTTCTTTCATTTGAAGGACAATTTAGGGCTGGTTGAAACACGGAAACAGAAAAATTGCGGTTCATACCACCTTTCCTGAAGAACAGACCTTTTTTCTGAGGAATAAACAGAATTTAAATCTCAAAGTATTTGGCTACTCAGGTTTTATGGTAGATTTACAAGACTTTTTTGGATCATAAACCTGTAAGTTTGGCTTATAAAAAAATTGAATTCTTTTAGATGGACAGTGAGAGCAGTCAATTAGTGGAACAGAAGTTGCCTTCAGAAGTTGTGGGAGCTTCAACCCTGGAGGCTTTCAAGAAGAGACTGAACTATGCTCTGTCAGAAATGGTGGTGTATCTCCAGCTCTGGCGGTGGGTTGGATTAGATGACCTACAAGGTCCCTTCCAACTCTGTTAATCTGTTAGATCGGGAGTCTCCAAGCCAGGTAACTTGAAGACTTGTGTGTGCTAGCTTGGCAATTCTGGGAGTTGAAGTCCACAACTCTTAAAGCTGCCAAGTTTGGAGAGCTCTGCTATAGATGGAGACTTTGGGAAAAGTTGCCACAAAAAGAAGCAACAGCAGAGGATTGTAAAAAGCAATTAAAAGATTTTTGGGGGACACAATTTAGATAAAGCACTGATTTAAGACTGGTTTGGGAAGCAAGTAAAGCCTTAATCTGATGACTGAAATCAGTTCTGTTCTGGAATTGTACAGTGCAGTGAGCAATATCACCAAACCTCATCATGTGTTGAATCAGATTTTTTAAAAATGTAATGATGGTTAATATTGTAATATTAAGAAACTTATGAATGCTGGGCTTAAATTGGTCTTTGGCTGTTGGGTTGAGCATGCTGTGAGAACGCAGCCTTCAATCCCCATTTAACAAATGTCTCCATTTTTCTACTACTATTTTTCTATTAATTAAAAAAGGCATACTTTAAATATTGTGCGTTGCAGAATCCATGCTTGTTCCTGGCTTTTCCATCTGCACCCCAATAATCAAACCACATTCACCTTCCTGGCAAATTTCTGACTTACCTGATCGATCTCCAGTGTTTCTTTGATGAATGCCTTGAGCGCAGGTTTGTCTTACTGGTTGAGGAAGATCACTTCGCCTGAAGAAACCAGGAAGCTCAAATCAGCTTGGTCTTCTCGCTCGGCTTTATTAAGCAGCTGGATTTCGAAATTCACCTTTCCATCACAACAAGGAAGTGAAAAGCAGGAAGTCCTGAAACGAAGAGGGGCTGTTTACACCCACAGGGTAAAAGGGTTTCAGGAACAGTTTTGGCCCATACAGAAGTCAAATAAATAGGATAATCTTGGTGCTATGAGCTTGGTGGTTTCCTTGCAGATGTTGTTTTGATTACAACAGATTAACATAGTTGGAAGGGACCTTGTAGGTCATCTAGTCCAACCCCCTGCCCAAACAGGAACCGTACACCATTTCTGACAGATGGCAGTCTGGTCTCCTCTTGAAAGCTTCCAGGGATGAAGCTCCCATAACTTCTGAAGGCAACTTCTGTTCCATGGGTTGATTGTTCTCACTGTCAGGAAATTCCTCTTTATTTACATGTTGAATCTCTCCTTGTTCAGTTTCCATCCATTTCTGGCCTTTGGGTGGTCTGGAAAATGGCTTGACCCCCTCCTCCTCTCTGGGGCAGCCCCTCAGATATTGGAAGACTGCTATCCTGTCTCCCCTGGTCCTTCTCTTCCCTAGACTAGACTAGCTATGCCCAGTTCCTGCAACCGTTCATCGCATGTTTGAGCCTCTAGTCCCCTAATCATCCTGCTTGCTCTTCTTTGCACTCTTTTTAGAGTCTCAATCTCTTTTTTATAGTGTGATGACCAAAACTGGATGCAGTACTCTAGGTGTGGTCTTACTAAGGCTTTATAGAGTGCTATTAGTACCTCCCTTGATCTTGATTGTATCTGTCAGATACAATCTGCCATTCTTCAATGGAAGAAGTAAGGGTGGGGGTGTTGATACAAGTAATCCTTTTTGATGTAACCTGAATATCTTAAGTCTTGTATTGAATCTGTATAACTTGCACACCATAGACAGCTGGGGACTGGAGCCCAGAGGCCCGGAAACTTGTCACCTCTTGGAGAGATAGCAAGTGGAGAAGGGGCCATAAAAATTCCAGCTCCAAAAGAAACTTCTTGGGAAGCTCTTCTCAACTATGTTCCCATAAAAAAAGAGGGTGGGGGGATTAACATGTTACTTCTTTATATTGACGAAATCCACACCGGACTAAGGGAAGGGATTCTAACTCCCTTTATCTAAATGTGTACAGGCATATCAGACCTTGCTTTGAACATCGCCTGGATCTTTTTCTTTTTCAATAAAGAATTCCTTTTGAAATACCCAGTTTTCAAAAGTTCATTCTTATTGTTTGAAGGGGAGAGGGGAGCCTTACAGTATCCCTCTGTTAATGCTATTTTAGGATTGCATTGTGCTTTTTGGCTACCGCTGCACACTGCTGGCTCATATTTAACTAGTTGTCCACTGAGACTCCAAGATCCCTCTCGCAGTTACTGCTATTAAGCCTGGTTTCACCCAATCCATATGTGTGCTTTTCTTGCCTAAGTGTAGGACTTTACTTTTCTGTACATTGAATTTCATTTTGTTAGGGCTCAGGGTTCAAGTCCGCCAAGATCCATCTGACTCTTGAGCCTATCTTCTGCAGTGTTGGCTATTCCTATCAGCTTGGTATCATCTGCAAATTTGATGAGTTCCCCTTCTATTCCCTCATCTAAGTCATTTATGAAGATATTGAAGAGTCCTGGGCTTAAGACAAAACCTTGTATTACTTCCCTCCATGTAGACCTAGACCCATTAAGGGCTACTAGTTGGTTATGGTTTGTCAGTCAGTTACAAATTCATCTAGTGGTGATGCTATCAATCCCACATTTTTTCTAGCTTACCAAGAAGTAGGTCTACTTTGTTGAATGCCTTACTGAAGTGTAAGTATTTATTTATTTATTTATTTTACAAGATAATAGGTATAAGTAAAACATAGTTATGAATACATGGATACATATAAGAAAAATAAAATATAAAATATAAAAGGAACAATAGGACAGAGACAGTAGGCACGTTGGTGCGCTTATGCATGCCCCCTACAGACCTCTTAGGAAAGGGATGAGGTTAATAGTAGACAGTCTAAAGTTAAAGTTTTTGGGGTTTGGGGAAGAAACCATAGAGTCAGGTAGAGTATTCCAGACATTGAGCACTCTGTTGCTGAAGTCGTATTTCCTGCAATCAAGTTTGGTGCGATTAACCTTGAGTTTGTATCTATTATTTGCTCTTGTGTTGTTATGGTTGGAGCTGAAGTATTCATTTGCAGGTAGGACATTGCAATGTATGATTTTATGTACTATACTTAGATCGGACCGAAGGCGGCGTAGTTCTAGGTTTTCTAGGTTTTTTGCAATGAGTAGAGGAGTGAAGAACTCTTCTTGTACAATATTTCTGGACTTTTTCAACTGTGTTAATATCAGATACGTAATGTGGGTTCCAGACTGATGAACTGTATTCGAGTATTGGTCTAGCAAATGTTTTGTATGCTCTAGTTATTAGTGTAATATTACCAGAGAAAAAGCTACCTAAGATTAGGTTAACAACTCTTAGCGCCTTTTTGGCTATGTAGTTACAGTGGGCTCTAGCACTTAGGTCATTTAAGATGAGTACTCCAAGATCCTTGACAGAGTTTGAGTCATCAACAAGGTCTTGACTATTCAGCCTGTATTTTATTTTCTGATTTTTTTTGCCAATATGTAGGACAAAGCATTTATTTATTGAGATCTGAAGTTGCCATTTGTTTGACCATTCTGATACGTAGTCAAGGTCTTTTTGAAGGGTAGCGGTATTGTCTGTGGTGTTGAATAGCTTTACATCATCAGCGAAGAGTATGCAGTTGCTCTTGATACAGAGGTCATTTATGTAGAGTATGAAAAGAGTTGGTCCTAGAACACTGCCTTGGGGGACACCACTGTTGACAGGTACAGAATTTGATAGGACGCTCCCAATTTTGACCACTTGTTGTCTGTTTGACAGGAATGCTTCTATCCAGTTATGAAGGTGTCCAGAGATACTGTAAGATTTTAGTTTTAGGAGTAGTTTGTCATGTACCACTGAATCAAAGGCTTTACAGAAGTCTATGTAGATTGCATCTATTGCTTTGCCCTGATCGAGTTGTGTAGTCCATATGTTTTTGCAACGTAAGAGTTGCAGATTACATGATATTTTTTTCCTAAAACCAAATTGTTTATTAGAGAGTAGGTTGTTTGTTTCTAGGTGGAGGATGATGGATTGGTTAATAATTGATTCCATGACTTTACAGGTGACGCAGCATAAAGAGATTGGTCTGTAATTTTCAACTAGGCTGGGGTCTCCCTTTTTGAAGATGGGGATGACCATGGCTGTGACCATAGTTTTGGCAAGGAGCTGGTCCTGAAAGATTCTTCAAAGATTATGCTTCGACATCATATATATTATCTGTTTATTATGTCCACAGTATTTCGCTGGTCTACTAATTTAGTCACTATGTTGAAAAATGAAATAAGATTGGTTTGGCATGATCTGTTTTCAACAAACACGTGCTTGGTTGCTAGTTATTACTTTACTCATTTCTAGGTGTTAACAGATCTGTTTTTTTTAAACTACCTTTTCCAGTATCTTCCCGGGTATTGATGTTAGGCTGACTGGGCTGTAGTTTCCTGGATCTGTTTTTTTTCCCTTCCTTTTTTGAAGATGGGAACCACATCAGCTCTTTTCCAGTCCTCTGGTAGCTCCAGGATTTTTTATTTTATTTTTTATTGATTTTCTATTAAATACTGTATGTTTCCCTATCATCTTTTCTAACCTGTGTATCTTTGTCCAAAACTTTTGAATTTTTGAAAGATATGGTAGAATGGTTCTGAGATGACATCTGCCAGCTCCTTTAGAACTGGGGTGTAATCTGTCAGGTCCCGGTGATTTATATTCATCAAGATCAGACAGGTGTTGTCTTACCATTTTTTGTTTATTTTAACTTTTATTTCTAGTCTGTCTAGTCTGTGATGACCCGGAATGTATCAGAAATACAACAAAAACCAAAATGTAAATAAAGGTCCTTTAATGCTTTCAACTTGGCTTCACTGTTTAATTGTTCACAGTTGAAGATTAAACTATTTTCAAAATAATATTCCAAACGAAATTCAAAGAGCAGATAACGAAGCAAAAACACAACAGACCAGGATAAATAATTACCAACTTCAAGAAGATAACCAGGTACAGTCCTTGGAAGAACGCCAATCAAAATAAACCTCCTCTAGGAATAAAACACTAATTTGTCTGTTAGCACGCAGGTCCAGACTCTTATGCAGATCTCACACCTGCAACCCATGAAGAGGATCATGGCCCTCTCCTCCCAAGTAGACCACATTCTTCCCTGATCCTCTCCTCCCTGCATGCCCCAGGATGGATAGGGGATGGGCCTGGGTCCTCTTCTGACTGCTCAGCCGGCCTCTGCCCTTCCCCAGCCTCCTCCACCACTTTTGGAGCCACACTTTCACTCCCTGTTGCCTGTTTTTCCTCTCCCTCAGAGTCAGTCTCCACCAGGGGCATGACATAGTCTGTTCTAGTTATGTTTTTGATAGCTTGGACTATTGTTTCTTTTTCTGTGAAGACCGATGCAAGGAATGAGTTAAGCAGCTCTGCTTTCTCTCTGCTGCCTGTTACTTCCTTGCTCTTTAGTGAACTGTTTGTTTCCTTGATTTTTTTTTTTGTTATTTATATGTTGAGAGACCTTTTTTTTAAATATCTTTGACTTTTGTTGCAAGTCTTCGTTCAATCTGAGCCTTTGTCCAATCTCTTCTTGAAAACTTCTAAGGATGAACCTCAATCAGATGTTGATTCTGATGGAAAATGCTACATTCCAGAGACATCATTGGAGACAGACAGAGTAGAGAAGAGAAAGAAATTCCAGGGAGTCCTGGGGTTATGGCCACAGTTGAGCCCAAAATTGCTGTGGTTAAGTGAAACATGTGTTAAATGAGCCCCCCCCCCTATTTTATGACTTTTCTTGCCACAGTTGTTAAGTGAATCACTGCAGCCGATATGGCAGTAACCTGGTCATTAAGTGAATCTGTCTTTCCCATTGATTTTGCTTTTCAGAAGGTCACAAAAGGGGATCATGTGATCCTGGGATACTGCAACTGTCACAAATATGAGTCAGTTGCCAAGCGCCTGAATTTTGATCGCATGGCGATGTCACAATGGTCCTAAGTGTGAAAAATGGTCATAAGTCACTTTTTTCAATGCCGTTGTAACTTTGAATGGTCGCTAAACAAATGGTTATCAATCAAGAAATACCTGTATTTTAGTTTATCTCTGAATGCCAACCTAATTTTGCTTTCTGCCAAAACAATATGCAAAAGGAGAATCATTAAAAATAAAAAATCTTTCTCATCCAAATGTTTCTAGGCAGCTTGTCCCTGTAACCATCAAATATTGTGGAGACCACCTTAAATGGGACACATTGTGAAATAATTTACAAACTGCAGCCTACTCAACTGTTGGCAATCTCCGGGTCTCTTGGGCAAAATTACAAACAGAAATGGGCCAGTCACACATTGCACAAAGACATTTCATAAGCATAGCTGGCTGGGGAGTTCTGGAAGTTGAAGTCCACCCGTCTTAAAGTTAACACGGTTGAGAAACAGGAAACAAGAGACAACAGAGTAAACACCTCAGGGAAGTACTCCATTTGGGGGAAATGAATCAGATTAGTGAGAGGGTTAATCCTGATTTACTCTCTTAAGCAAACGACCCTGGTTTGAAAGAACATTGGAGAAGATAAAAGTGTAGCTTCTTTTCTAGAACTTCATGGTGTCCACCTTGGACGTAAAGATCCTTGAAAACCCCTTAAGAATTTCCCTGGTTCTCCAAGACTTTTGATACGGATGTCTCAGCCTCACTTGTGCCCTTATGGCTCATAAACACCTTGACCAGAAGCCTATGGGCATCAGTTGCCACATCCTCCACAAAAAATTTCAACATGTTGTAGACCACAGCGAACGACAATCCTACCGAGGCCGTGGGCACAAGCTGCTTTGGTAGGTTGGGCGCTCTGCTGGCTGCTTGGATGAGCAGTTCCACCACAAGTGCTTTGTTGACTGCATGAGCCAGTGGACACCTGACCAGGGCCTTCAACTGCTCAATGGGCTGGACTACATGTTCAGCGGTCCTCCTTAAGGACTCCTCTTCCAAGCCAAAGCTGATGCAGTAACCTCGCATGGTTCTGACCAGCAGGTCCACGTTACACACCACCGAAATATCGGGGATAGCTTTGGTCTGGATCCCACAGGCCACCATGGCCACCAACCACAAGTGTTCCAGCATCATGTCCTTCTTCTTCTCCAAGATGCGATGGGAACTGTTGGGGGTGGCAAGGAGGAACGAATGGCTCTTTGGTAAATCCAGGTTCTGCTCCAGAGCCTCTTCCAGAAGGTAGAAGTCGTACTTGCTGAGTAAAATACTGGAAATAAGGAAGATCTTAGGAGATCTCACTTTCTCGGCTTGAAGATCTTGAAGGCAATCTTCCCGGATCTTCTGCAAGGTGACCATCTCATTGAAGCTAGATGGGTTGCTCTGACGGACTGATTCCAGATCTGTCTCCACTTTGGAACGGACAAAATAGTATCCTTTGCCAGCTTTCTTGACATAATGAGCCAGTTTAGCATGGAAGGACCTGAAGTGATGAGAAGCAATGATTAAAAAGAAGTCATAGGAGGCCACCTCCATCTTCTCCATGTAACGTTTGGCACTGAAGCCTGGATTCCCAACATCTGGCAGATCCCACAGGATGACTTTGGGGTACTTGGGGTGTGGATAAGCCACAGCAGTTTTATGGGTCTCCGTCTTCCCAGTAAGGGCTGCCCCTTCATCTTCCTCACAGAGGTCTCGAAACATGTTGATGAAGTTTGCCCTGTCTTCTCCCGATTCTCCAACGACAGCCACATTTAAGCTGATGTTCTCCAGGGAGGAAAAAGCATCCTGCAGATGTTTGGTCAGCTGATCCAAACTCCCCGTCGTAAAGGCAGCCTTGAGGTCCTGGATCTGTTTCTCGGTTAGAGCAATTTTGTCATTCTCCCCTTTCTTTGCCATGGAATCAACAGCTTAACTTTGCTGGTCAACCCAGAGAGGAAGATCTGAAGAACCAAGGGGAGAACATCGTGTTAGTAGACGTTGTGTGATAAAACAGAGGCTCCACAGAGATAGTATTCAACAGATTCTGACCAGTTCTGGAAAACCGGTAGCGGAAATTTTGAGCAGTTCAGAGAACCACCAAATCCCACCTCTGACCCACCCCGCCCCCCATCTATTCTCTGCCTCATAGTGGCAGCTGATTGGGTGGGTCTTCTTTGGTTGCCCTGCACAGGAGTATGGAGCAGGAAACAAGTCAGTGGGGTGGAGAGGGAATGGAGATTTTACAGTAACCTTCCCCTGCCACATCCACCAAGCCACACCCACAGAACTGGTAGTAAAAAAATCGAATCCCACCACTGGGCCTGCGTGCATATTTTTACCATGAAGGGGTTGATAAAATGTGATCTTGCAGTGCAATGACCTGGCCTGGGCTGCCACTATGAGAGTCACAGATAGGATGTTAGTCTTAGACTCTTTGTTCCCCTTGGTTCCCCCCGCCGGTGGCAGTGGTGGGGGAGGACTGGGGGAGGCCGGCGAGTCTTGTCTGGAGCCGGCTGGACCTGACATCGAACATCTGAGGCGGGACCAGTTGGCCCACAGAGGTATTCATGGGCCGAACTCTACGCCCTAGAGAGGGTGCCCCTCTCCCTGACATGGCCAATGGGACTGTCGAAAGTCCACCTCAAGGACAGGTCTTGGATTCCAGAGAGGTGGCATGGCCATTCTATGAAACGCTTGGGGAGGGGGAGGGGTACTCAATTGGTTTCTTTTATTTTTTGATTTTTAATGGGGTTAGGGAGGGATGCTACGGGTCTGGGGAGGGAGGTGGGGAGGAGGGTGAGGGACAGATTTTTAGTGGGATTAGTGGGTTGGGGGTTTGGGGTCAGCCAAGCCGGTGAGCACACCTGGGGAGACCTGGGGGACCAGGAGTTGGGGAGGCGACCAGGGTCAGAATGACCAAGGGTGGACCTTATTGGCACCGTAAGTTGGAGGGGCAGATATGGCGGGGGTAGAGGGCCATATCAGGTTAGGGGATCGCATGCCCGCTATCTCCAAGCGGTAACGCGCTCCGACCCTCTCGACTCGTCTTGCAGGCCTGGTTGTGCAGAGTCTCAGGCCCTGAGCACCTGGCTGATGTTATGCAATGCCAGGTCTGTTATAAATAAGCCCCCCCTGATTTTTTATCTGATTCAGGATGAGGGCGTGGACCTGGCAGGGGTCACCGAAACCTGGTTGGGCCCAGAGGGGGGTCTCCTCCTGGTAACGATGTGCCCACCAGGTTTCCAAGCATTTCATCGGCCGAGGGCTCAGGGTAGGGGTGGTGGTGTGGTGATAATTATTAGGGAAGATCTCTGTCCTAGGGAGGCCACTGTACCTCAGATGGCTGGCTGTGAATCCCTCTTTGTGAAATGGGGTCAGGGTGGGCAGATGGGTCTTTTGATAATGTACCTGGCTCCCTGCTATGTATCATCGGCCCTGCCTGGGCTCCTTGGGGTAATAGCCGAGCTGGCGGTGGAGACACCTAGACTGTTAGTTATGGGTGACTTCAACCTGCCTTCACTCGGTGAATTCTCTGGGGTGGCCCGAGAGTTCTTGCCTCCTGACCTTGGACCTGACCCAATTAGTTTCTGGACCCACTCACACGGGAGGACACACGCTGGACCTGATTTTTGTCTCTGGACAGTGGTTGAATGATCGGCTAGGGGATATAGCTGTTAAACCTTTGTCATGGTCTGATCATTCTCTCCTTAGACTAGACTTCTGTACCGCCAATCCGCACCGCAGGGAGGTGGAGCCGAGGAGATGGTTCCGCCTCAGGCGCCTGATGGATCCTGAACGGTTCCAGACGGAGCTTGGGCGATTACCTGAAACTCTGGCTCATAACTCGGCCACAGACTTGGTAGCCACCTGGGATAGGCTGGCTGCCGAGGCTCTGGACCGAGTTGTGCCTTTGCGACCTATGACCTACCTAGTGGCGATAGAGGCGGCGAAGCATTCTCGCTTCTCCGCCCTTATTGCATCGGCAGAAAATCGACCCGCCGCCCTGTTTAGAATAACCCGCTCCCTGCTTGGGCCGGGAGTGTGGGAGGATCTCTTGCAGGGAAGGGCGGAGGAGTTTTCTCGATTTCTGCACGATAAAATCGCTCAGATTCGGGCCGGGTTGGACTCTAGTTGGGAGGTCCCGGGGGAGGGGACCGCGGCGAGTCTTGAGACGGTTATCTGGGAAGAGTTCGACCCTGTGACCACCGAGGGTATAGACAGGTTACTGGGGCGGCTGAATGCCACCACATGTTTATTGGACCCTTGCCCCTTCTGGCTGGTTTCTACCGCCAGAGAGGTGACGCGGAATTAGCTCCAGGGAATTGTTAATGCCTCTTTGATGGAGGGCTCGCTGCCCACTGCCTTGAAAACGGCAGTGGTGCGACCCCTCCTTAAGAAGCCCTCCCTGGACCCAACTCTTTTGAACAACTATCGTCCTGTCTACAACCTTCCCTTTGTGGCGAAGGTTGTAGAGAGTGTGGTGGCAGGTCAGCTTCCCCAGTACCTGGATGAAGATATGTACCTGGATCCCTTCCAATCGGGCTTCAGGCTCGGACATAGTACTGAAACGGCATTGGTCACGTTGGTTGATGATCTCTGGAGGGCCCGTGACAGGGTTATTCCTCTGTCCTGGTCCTATTAGATCTATCAGCGGCTTTTGATACTATCGACCATAGTATCCTATTGCGACGGTTGGGGGGGGTTGGGGGTTGGGGGCACCATGTTGCGGTGGTTCGCCTCCTTCCTCTCTGACCATCTGCAATTTGTGTTGGTCGGGGGGGAGAGGTCCACCTCTAGGCCCCTCGACTGTGGGGTGCCTCAGGGGTCGGTCCTCTCTCCTTTCTTGTTCAACATTTATGTGAAGCCGCTGGGGGAGATCATCCGTGGCTTTGGGGTGAAGTGTCATCTGTACGCTGATGGGCGGGAACAGGCTCTGACTCAACCCTTCCAAGACTGAGTGGCTGTGGTTTCCGGCGTCCCGATATAGCCAGATAGTTCCATCGCTGGCTACTGGGGGTGAGATTTTGCCCCCTTCAGAGAGGGCTCGCAATCTGGGTGTCCTCCTGGATGTACGGCTGTCTTTGGAAGACCACATTATGGCCGTCTCCAGGGGGGAGTTTCATCAGGTTCGCCTGATCCGCCAGATGTGGCCCTTTCTGGATCGGGATGCCTTACGCACGGTCACTCATGCCCTTGTCACCTCCCGACTGGACTATTGTAACGCCCTCTACATGGGACTCCCGAATGGGAGCATCTGGAAGCCTCAACTGGTACAGAATGTGGCAGCGCGGGTGGTTATGGGGGCATCAAAGTTCTCGCATGTGATGCCCCTCCTGCGTGAGCTGCATTGGTTGCCGGTGGCCTTCCGGGTGCGCTTTAAGATTTTGGTGTTAACTTTTAAAGCGCTCCATGGCATCGCACCAGGATATTTACAAGACTGCATTCTGCCAGTTTCCTCCCACCGTCCGGTGCACTCCCACAGGGAGGGTCTCTTGCGGGTCCTGTTGGCATCTATGTGTCGGCTGGTGACCCCGAGGAATAGGGCTTTCTCTGTGGGGGCGTCTGCCCTCTGGAATGGGTTGCCCCCGGAGTTACGGACAGCCACAGACCTGGGGACCTTCAGGCGTGCCTTGAAAACCTGGCTCTTTGACCAGGCCGGCTTGGGCTGATTTTAGATTTGGGTATTTTAATTTTTATATCAAATTTTAGGGTTTAAGGGAGGGGTTTTAATTGTTTCAGCCAGAGTCTTTAATTTAATTTAGTTTTAACTTTTATATATTTAATGTTTTTAATTGTATGGCTGTGCACCGCTCCAAGTCCTTCGGGAGAAGAGCTGTATATAAATATTATTATTATTATTATTATTATTATTATTATTATTATTATTATTATTATTATTATTATTATTATTAAAAGCAGGGGCGGGATTCTAATGGTTCAGACTGGTTCTATAGAACCAGTAGTTATGATTCTGTACATTTCAGAGAACTGGCAAATAGTGTTCCTGGCTGGCCCCGCCCCTCTGCCCAGTCAGTCCTTATCATGCATGCGCGACATCGCTGACTACGTTCTTCCCCGCCCAGTTACTCCTTATGGTATTTCTATTTTTCCCCCTGCCCAACGATCAGCTGTGCCGATGATCAGCTGTGCCAGGATTCTGTTCATGCTGTCTTACTGTTTCGCCCAGGAGGCTCCCCTGAGGCCCAGGAGGCAAAGAAATAGAGCTTTTTTTGCTGCCGTTGCTGCTGCTGCTGCAAAAAAGAAGCCACGCCCACCCAGCCACATGGCCTTGCCCACCTAGCCACGCCCCAAGAACCGGTTGTTAAAAATTTGAATCCCACTCCTACTTAAAAGACAGATAGGATGTTAGCTCATCCTTCAATCCTGCTACAGAGCAAAGGTTGATAACCGTTTCAGGTGACATTGCGAAAACCTGGTCATAATTTTAAACAATCAAGTGAGGTTTCAGTAATATCACCTCAAAGTCAATGAGATGTTGGCTAATTTGCCTCAATCTTATGAGGATTCGTATTTCTTCCTAAAGTCAGTCCGGAATATATGCCTATTGCTGTATCCTATCTATTTCAACTCTGCAGCAAAAACATGATAGATAGATTGAGTGATAGATGAGATGATGATGACAGACACATAGAGAGATAGATAGAGATAGATGATATACATAGAGATGGATGAATGGATGGATGGATGGATTGATGGATGGATAGATAGATAGACAGACATAAATGATATAATTAGATAGATAGACAGACGATAGATAGATAATACACACACACACACACACACATACACACAGATAATAGATGTTAACTCATAGATAGCAACAGCAATAGCACATATTTCTCTTTATAGTGATTTATTGCCCTCTCCAAGTGATTTACAGTGTCGGCTTCTTGCTTCCCCAATAATCTGGGTCCTCATTTTACCGACCTCGGAAGGACAGAAGACTGAGTCAATCTTGAGCTGGTCAGGATTGAACTGCTAGCTGTGGACAGTCAGTGTGGAATCCTGCATTCTAAGTGGTACATTCACTGTACCACTATAGCTCTAAGATAGACATAGCTAGCTAGCTAGATGATCGATCAATCGATTGATTGATTGATCGATCGATCGATAGATAGATGGTACAAAAAGAGGGAGAGAGAGAGAGATATAGTAAGTAGACTGGGGAATCCTAGGAACTGAAGTCCATGCATCCTAAAGTGGCCAAGCTTGAGAAACACTGTTCTAAATATAAATGCTCTACAAAAAACGTCTCATTGTTGAACGAAGAATCTTTGAGTGATCAGCTGTGTGCTTTATAAAACCTTGGATGTCTGTCTCGGCACTGGAGTTTCTCTCCTATTCAAAGCCTCTTTTCCATGCTATTTTTCCTGGAGTCACATTGCCTTTTTCCCACATATTAGCATCACGGGAGCAAAATCCAGGAGCCAAACAAGGGAGGCTCTGCCTTTTCTTATCTCACCCCAAAGAGGAGTTTCCCAATTATGTTGGAATAGATTTAAAGGTAGGCCAAGTGTGATCTCCAGATTCGGGAATATTGCAATCCAAAGTTATATTGGATTAACGTCAACTTTGCGGCAAGAAAATAATTTCAGCATTATCTCTCCATCACTCTCAAGTCTAAAAACATACAGGTAGTCCTTGATTTATGACCACAATTGGGACCGGAACTGCTGTGGCTAAGCAATGTGGTCGTTAAGCAACTTGCATATGATTTTGTGATTTTTTTCATTAGGCAAATTCCCCCAAGTGAGGTGGTGGTTCAGTGAGTCACACCTGATTTTACAACCTGTTTTGCCATGGGGGAAAAACACTAGAGCTTCTTGATGCGAGAGCAGCCGCCGCCTCGCTTGTGCCTTCTCATCCAAGCTGCTGGGTGTTGCCCCAGTTCTTTCTGCCACATCCGCACAGCATTTTTTTCTAATTTTAGCTATGCCCTTGGCATTTGCCACTGTGGGAGCCCAGCACTGCAGTTCCCCTCACTCCAACCAGCAGCCTCTGCTCATGTCAAGAGGCTTCTGGGCCAGTCCAGCTGGTGGGTGGGCAAGCAGGCAGCCCTCAGGGAAGAGCACTGCACTGCGTGATGCGGCGATGGTGGCAGCTGGAGCATGCCACGGATGTTCGCTTTCTTCCTTTTGTCCCCCCAGAAGAACTGGGTGAAGCGAAGTTTGCACATTACAGATTCCACAGGAAGCAGACCCCACCCACGTTCTGTGCAGGCACATTGTCCTGAGTCTGTGTAAAAAGTATACATTGAATTACAACAGACTTCCTAAACAGACTGCAAATGCATCAGGGTTTGGCTGTCATTTTGTATACTAACTAGAGGCTTTCCCTGTAGTACCAAACCAATCAAATCATAAATAATACTCTGACCAAAGTGCTATCAGCTCTGGCGAGCGATCAAACAGTCAACAACAGCCTAATCTAGGAATCACCAAGAACACACCCCCACCAACACTTGTACATAAACAAAGAGCAAACATCAAAACATCACAGAACAAAACTCAAGGTCCATCCCACCCCTGAAAGGACCTAACGGTAAAGA
Organism: Bungarus multicinctus; assembly: GCA_023653725.1. Classification (NCBI taxonomy): domain Eukaryota; kingdom Metazoa; phylum Chordata; class Lepidosauria; order Squamata; family Elapidae; genus Bungarus; species Bungarus multicinctus. Next base: position 1,987,853 of record CM042847.1, read on the forward strand.
CTGCAATGACGACACTATTAAACCCAACATCTTTAACACATTCTTTGGCTCAGTATTTGTAAACAGCAATGGATCATGCCCAGTATTTCCTAGTTGAACCACAGACAACTACAATGATCTAATACATATCGATTTTACAGAAGACAATGTTGAAAAAGCACTACGCAATCTAAAACCATCTCTATCTATTGGACCGGACGGAATATGTGCCTACTTCTTAAAAAAGTTATCCACTGCCATAGCAGAACCTCTAAACATAATCTTTGAAAAATCTTTCAGGACCAGCTCCTTGCCAAAACTATGGTCACAAGCCACGGTCATTCCCATCTTCAAAAAGGGAGACCTCAGCCTAGTTGAAAATTACAGACCAATCTCTTTATGCTGCGTCACCTGTAAAGTCATGGAATCAATTATTAACCAATCCATTATCCTCCACTTAGAGACAAACAACTTACTTTCTAATAAATAATTTGGTTTCAGAAAAAAACTATCCTGCAATCTGCAACTCTTACACTGCTCGATCAGGGCAAAGCAATAGCTGCAATCTACATAGACTTCTGTAAAGCTTTTGATTCAGTGGTACATGACAAACTACTCCTAAAACTAAAATCTTACGGTATCTCTGGACACCTGCATAACTGGATAGAAGCATTCCTGTCAAACAGACAACAAATGGTCAAAATTGGGAGCGTCCTATCAAATTCTGTACCTGTCAACAGTGGTGTCCCCCAAGGCAGTGTTCTAGGACCAACTCTTTTCATACTCTACATAAATTACCTCTGTGATCATATCAAGAGCAACTGTGTTCTCTTCGCTGATGATGTAAAGCTATTCAACACCACAGACAATACTGCTACCCTTCAAAAAGACCTTGACTATGTATCAGAATTGTCAAACAAATGGCAACTTCAAATCTCAACAAATAAATGCTCTGTCCTACATATTGGCAAAAAAAATCAGAAAATAAAATACAGGCTGAATAGTGAAGACTTTGTTAATGATCCAAACTCTGTCAAGGATCTTGGAGTACTCATCTCAAATGACCTAAGTGCTAGGACGTTAAGAGACGTTAAGAGTTGTTAACCTAATCTTAGGTAGCTTTTTCTCTGGTAATATTACACTAATAACTAGAGCATACAAAACATTTGCTAGACCAATATTTAAATACAGCTCATCAGTCTGGAACTCACATTACATATCTGATATTAACACAGTTGAGAAAGTCCAGAAATATTTTACAAGAAGAGTTCTTCATTCCTCTACTCATTGCAGAATACCTTATGCCATCAGACTTGAAATTCTAGACCTAGATAAACTAGAACTACGCCGCCTTCGGTCCGATCTAAATATAGTATATAATATCCTACATTGCAATGACTTACCTTTCCTAAGAGGTCTGTAGGGGATGTGCATAAGCGCACCAACGTGCCTACCGTCTCTGTCCTATTGTATCCATGTTTTCATAACTATGTTTTACTTATACCTATTATCTTTTAAGCAATTGACAAATAAATAAATAAATAAAATAAAATAAAATATCATTCCTTCTAGCACTGATGATGTAGGGTCATAAAACGTCTGCAATAAAACTAAGAAGCTCCGAGAATCCCAAGGTCATCCCTGAGCTACAAATATTCTTGCCTACTCCAACTGATTAATCGCTCCCATCTCTCCTTAAAAAGACTTTAAATGATCCTACTATAAAATAGAAATCAAAATAAAGAGGGCAGGAAAGGAGGACAGAAAGGTGTAAGTTAATAGGGTTTGTGGTTATAGGAATGGCTACTATTGACTGATTTGAGGCTGTAATTTTATTCTGCGCTGCGCCGAAATCAAAGTCGGAAATGGGCTGCATATAAATGAATAAAGATAAATTTAATGATAAATTTAATGAGTCAATTGATATAGAATTCGTATGAGCAAGCCTCGTAGATAATGGGAGAGGGAGCGGTATAGAAATTTGAATAATAAATAAATAAATAATCCAGTCAATTAAAAAAAGCACAAATTGTATAAGGGTGTATTCACACACTTGCATAATGCTTGCACTATATATATATATAGAACAGTAACTATTTACTTTCATGATGACATATTGTACTTTATTTTTTCTATTGTATTCATCTCCCCCTCTTTTTTAAAGCACTCATTCCTGCATTTTTCAATAACGTGCAGTATGCAGTATGCTTGAGCAGGGGCTGGACTAGAAGACCTCCAAGGTACCTTCCAGCTCATTCATTCTATTCTATTCTATTCTATTCTATTCTATTCTATTCTATTCTATTCTATTCTATTCTATTCTATTCTATTCTATGCATTTTGTCCTTTTCTGCTTCCTTCTTTTCTGTGCTTTTTTTAAAGAAAGCAATACAGGTAGTCCTCGACTTACAACAGTACGTTTAGTGATTGTTCAAAGTTACAACGACTTGTCACCACTTTTCACAGTTACGATCTTCAAAATATCCCCATGGTGACGTGATCAAAATTAAGAGTCATGGCAATTGGCATGACTGTTGCTGTGTCCCAAAATTGTGTGATCCCTTTTTGCAACTTTCTGACCAGCAAAGTCAATGGGGAAGCCAGATTCGCTTAACAGCCGTGCTACTAACTTATCAACTGCAGTGTTTCTCTTAACAACTGTGGCAAGAAAGCTTATGAAATAGGGCAAAACTCACTAAAGAAACGTCTCACTTAACAACAGAAAGTTTGTGTTCCATTGTGGTCATAAGTTGGAGTGGTGCAGTGGCCTAGAGGTAGAGCTCTCACCTCACAATCAGGAGGCTTGTGAGTTCAATACTAGTTAGAGGCAGATATTTCTCTCTCTGGGCATTGAGGAGAATATATCTGCTGAACAAAACTCCATATTGGCGACAGGAAGGGCATCCGGCCAGTAAAATACACTGCTAGCTCCATTCAGTGGCCCAGACTCCACCCCACAAGGGATTATGGGGTCATTAAAAGAAGATGATGGCAATTGTGGTCATAAGTCAAGGACTACTTATATTACAATATATTAAAAAAGAAAGGTAATAATGCTTCAGGCTGTGGTGCAGAAACTATACCAAGGAAAGGAGAATTGGAGGAACAGCTGATGGAAAGTCCTCCAGATGTGCAGATTTCATTTCCTGCAATGCCCCAGCCGGCACCGACATTGCCGAGAGTTTATGGGAACGGAAATCCAGCACTGGGGACGTCTGCTCCATGGTGAAGAAAATGGCAGTTTTTCTCCTGGAGTTGAGAAGCCAAGGAAGGTCCTGGAGTGGAAGGCAGTCTAGGCCAGTCTAGACCAAAGGAGGGGCTGCCTCAGGACAGGTAGTCCTTGACTTATGACCACAAATGGAGCCCAAAATGTCTGTTGCTAAGTGAGACATTTGTTAAGTGAGTTTGGCCCCATTTTACGACTTTCCTCACCACAGTTGCTAAGTGAATCACTGCAGTTGTTAAGTTAGTGACACGGTTGTTAAGCAAATCTGGCTTCTCTCCTGACTTTGCTGGTCAGGTGGTTGCAAAAGGGGATCCCGTGACTCCGGGACACTGCAACCGTCATAAATACGAGACAGTTACCAAGCATCGGAATGAAATCACATGACCGTGGGGATACTGCAATGGACACACGTGCAAAAAATGGTCATATACGTCGCTTTTTTCAGTGTCGTTGTAACTTGGAACGGTCACTAAGGGAACTGTTGTAAGTCGAGGACTACCTGTATTCCATGGCGGGACTCTGTACCACAAGCTGGCACATCAGGTGGGTTTAGCAGCAGTTTGGAAAACACAGGCAGTCCTCAACTTACGACCACAATTGAGCCCAAAATTTCTGCTACTAAGCGAGACAGTGGTGAAGGGAATTTTGTCCCATTTTACGACCTTGCTTGCCATAGTTGTTAACTGAATCACTGCTGTTGTTGTTAGAACACAGTTAAGTGAAACCTTCATAAATATGAGTCAGTTGGCAGGCATACATTATATTATATATATTATATGATATAAGGCTAGTTTGGAGGGAGGAAGCTAAATGCGATATTGAAGTTTAAAATTTGCATGTTAAAGTCAAAGAATAAGATGCATTGGAAAGTTTTGCTTTTTTTAAAAAAATGTTATTTTGTTTATTTGTTTTTAAAAAGTTTAGTATTTTGAGGAAAAGGGGAGGGTGAAAGAAAGGCAGAAAAAAAAAGGTTCCCCCCCTTTCAGTAAGGCCCAAGGATTTTGAAAGAATGCAACCAATTTTGTAAATAAAAATGGTGACAGTTCACAGAGATGGCTAGGTGCAAATAGAAATCCATGTTATTATTTCCATAGCAAGGAAGATAAAGCAGGAATGGTTAACTTGATTACTTTATTTCAAGAGGAAAATATGTTCTTCTTTGGATATCACTTTTGCAATTTGTGCTTGTGAAGAAAAAAAAATGAAACTGATCTTGGTCTTGTTGTTCAGAAAGATTTGTCGTTATAGAAATGGCTAGTTAGACATTAATGTGGAAAAGCAAAAAGTTGAGGCTGGGGTGTATTTATCTTCTCCTGTGCCCCTGTCAGCATTCCAGAAAACCTCCACTCCAAACAAATAACTCCGAGACAGACATCGTCTCCAAAGATCTTTTATTAGATAATAACCTGGCACATCTGGGAATCCCAAATCTGAAAGTTACAGGTTTCCTTGCAATAAGTAAAAAGAACAAATCCACCACTTGCACCCTTCATTGCATCACATGGCCCAATCACCATCTGTCCCAGTTTGAGACGTCCTCTCAACCGGGTGCAGAAATAGCATGACCTTCAAATTAAAAGAAGAATGCTATTATGTCTAACCACATACACTCCAAGAAATTCCCCCCACCCATTTTCTCAGGCTCAAGAAAGTGGCAGTGTTGAAGCGTCTGGTGCTTATATGGCTTCCAAAGCTGACACAACCACAGCTGGATTACTTCTATGCATGACTGATCCATCAGCAAAGCAGACAGAAGATGAAGACGTTTTATGGTGCCCTCGTCAACCCGGCTGTAGGACTCTGAGATGAACTGAGACCCAGTTATCAAAACTGAGCTTAATTTGTGGTGACTTCTTGGACCACGACGACCAAGTGAAGGTCCAACTAGAAGTTTTCTGGAAGTCAAGATGGAGATGGTTGGCTTTGATCCTCTTTTGAGATGCCTTCTTCCTCCTCCTAGTTCTAAGACACCATTCTGGGATTCTGGTGGTTTTTCAATCAATCAACAAAGCCCAGAATTGTTACGAATGCAATCAATCAAATCAATCAATCAATGCATATTTAGCATTTTAGGATCAGCCAGATCAGATCCAAGAGACAGACGTGCTCATATTGGGTGAGTTAACAGGCAGAAAGGCAGAAAAACCAGGTTGGTTGGGCTCACCTCATAGAGCCGGAGAAGATTACCCCCTTCCGCAGACAAGAAGCCTGTCTCGGTGTGGTATCTCAAGAGGGAAATATCCCATTTCTTTATTGGGTTGTTGTTGGGGACGTGCCACATGGCGATATCTCGGACTATAAGAGAGTAGTAGCCTGGGTTCTGGAAAAGAAGAGACACCATGGAGAATCATAGAATAAGAGAATTGGAAGGGATCTTGGAGGTCATCTAGTAGATTGGAGGAGGCTTCAAGAGTCCCTGTCAGGTGAAGCTTCATTCAAAATCAGGAAAGGAAACCTTGAACTCCATTGTTATAGAGAAAAGGACTTTTACTGAAAATTCAAGCGGTAGCATCAGAATCTAAGGCAAAAAATCTGAGGCAATAGATGCAAAAATCACATATAGAAAATTATTCTGTATTCCCACCCCCAATAGTTCAAACTGGCCATCCAGATCTGTATAATGTCATGTGGGGCATCTTCAGATGGCGTTTCACACATCTGGCATGCCAAGATGGTTGACCTTGGTGTAGACAGATAAGAGGCTATACCTGTGCAGTAAGCAAGTAAGTCTAGTCAAGAAAACATCGCAACTTTTACATTTCACCAACTTAAACCTCCAGCAATCTTCCCCTCATGAAGCCCAATTATTCTTCCCTCCCCCCATTTCTATGGCAGCCAGAAAGACAAGCAGAAGAAGATTCTTGAAGGCTGACATTCGGCCCTCCTCCAAAAGGCGTTTTCTAGGCGTTAGCCCTATAAAAGAAAAAAAAAACAATAGGAAAATAAATATTCCAGAGACAATATTAAACATATAAAAGAAGTTAGGGTTTGTCAGGATATTTCGAACGAAATGCCTGTATAAGCTTAGGGACTCTGACATCACATTCATTTCCCCATTCTGACTGAGAAGGAGGGAAATGCTTCCAAACCACTAAATATTGGAGCTGTCCTATCTGTTTCCTGGAATCTAGAATCTCTTTAATTTCAAAATGTTGCTCACCCTCAATCAAAAGAGGAACTGGTGGGGTGGCCTGGTCAGGTCGCAAATTGGATGTATGTTCAGGTTTTTACAAACTGACATGAAAGACAGGGTGAATCCTTCTAAGCGTCTTTGGCAATTGTAATTGCACTGCAACTGGGTTCATAATTTATAGAATTGGGAAAGGTTCCACATATTTAGGTCCCAATTTTTTAGATTTCTGGGTTGTTCTTAAATACTTAGTGGACAAGAAGACTTTATCACCCACTTGGTATGATTTTTGTGGAGCACTCTTTTTGTCTGCTTGTTCTTTATGAGTTTGATGAGCATCATCTAATGCTTTACAGGTAACCAGCCAGGTAAACTGGAGTTGGGTTATCTACTCTGTCAATGATGGAACATTGGGTTTCTCTTGTGGTAGCTCTGGGATGGGTACAAAGTCTTGACCCATAGCTATCCGTAGCTGGAGTACAAAGGACAAAGGTATTTTGCATTTTAACTTCCTAGAGGCTGGTGGGAGGAGCTGCTGGCTGTTTGTGTGGGAGGCAGAAAATAAATACACAGGAGAAAGGTAGAATGGAATTACCTCTATTGCATTTTAACTTCCTAGAGGCTGGTGGGAGGAGCTGCTGGCTGTTTGTGGGGGAGGCAGAGAGTGAGATCATATAACTATAAACCAAAAATAGCAATAATACATTCAGGGTTAGTGCGCTTGAGTTGTGATTTTATTTTATTTCAAAATGACCCACTTAATTCAGTGTAATACTTGTTTTGCTGCTGTTTTTCACAGTATTCTTTTCAAATTTGAATACTGTCTTCTTTGTATACAAATTACTAGTCTACATGGACAGATTACCTATCTAGAATCTCTAATCTGTGCTCTCCAAACAGAAATTAGGTGCCCAATCCAGACATACCAATCTATTGAACTACCGCACTATCAGCCCCCTCTACCACAAAGATCCTGCAGGAAAAGGGCAGTATGAACAACCGTGGGATCTGGCAGGGTGAGAGCTGTGGACCAGAAACACAAAGCTTTTGCTGTGTCGCAGCATAACAGATATAGTGCCCTTGCTGACCTTACTAGGGACATTAAAGGGACAGGTCAAGACACTTGTAATAATGATAACTCAAATAAACCGGGGATCGTGGTCCAAGAAGAAGAACTTACTTTGGAAAGGGGAAAGTGTGAATCAGGTATTACTCATCAGTCACACAAGAAGAGCAAGGCATCCAAAAAGAGAAGCCACCTTCTGGTTGGGGACTCAATTGTAAGGGATGTAAATTTAGGAAAGGATATGGAGGTTTTGAAAGAGGTAAAGTGTCTGCCAGGTGCTACTGCCAGTAGAGACAAGAGGCGTATTCTTAAGATAGTCAAGAATGCCATTAAGGACTGTGATGTTGATGCTGTTATACATCTTGGTACAAATGATCTATCCCAAAAAGATGTACTCTCTGTGCAGAAAGATTTCCAGAGCTTAGGGTATGAACTTAGTAGCATGAGCTGTAGGCTTATCTTTTCAGAGGTTTTACCAGTATACAAGGAACAAAAAGGGAAAGACCAGCATGTAGCGGAGTTTAATGTGTGACTAAAGGAGTGGTGTAAAAAGGAAGAGTTTGATTTTATTAGTCATGATGTCTGCCAATGAAAAACTGTAAAAAAGAGATGGTTTGCATCCATCAAAGAAAGGGACTGAGTTACTTGGCATTAAATTCACAGATTTTTCTGGATAAACATTTAAACTGAACAGCAGGGACAGAGAATTAGTGGATACGGATCATTTCTGTCCAGAGCAATCTAAAATTAATAAGGATACAAGTGCATGCAACATAGATGGTTGTGCAGGTAAGATTATGAACCTTGCTGTCAAGCAAAATCAAGCATTTAATAGTGAGTGCTATACCATGTGCACTAATCAAACAGGTGGCAAGAAAGTAGGGGCGATCAGGCACAACACAGGTTATGTAGACAGTAAACACAGCATCAGACATAAAGATCTCGTGCCTATATACAAATGCACAAAGTCTGGGGAACAAACAGTGTGAACTCGAACTGCGAATACATGAAGATAGATATGATATAGTTGGAATAATAGAAATTTGGTGGGATGAAACCCATGATTGGTACATACTGGTAGAAGAATACAAACTGTTCAAAAAAACCAAACCCCGTAAAAGAGGAGTTAGAGTTGCACTGTGTGTAAAGGACCACTATATTGGTACAGAAATTCATGAAACCAAAGATGAAAACCTGCTAGAATGCATATGGGTCAATGTAAAAGAAAAAAAGAATGACATGGCCATAGGTGCATATTATAAGCCACCCAGTCAAGCAGAAAAAATAGGTGTCCTTTTTGCCAACCAACTAACAAACATATGCAGGAAACACACTACACACTAATGGGGGACTTCGATTATCCTGATATCAATTGGAAAACTAATTCTGCACCAAGTGAGAAATCAAATAGGTCCCTAACCAACCTAGCTGACAAGTTTGTTGTCCAAAAGGTAGAGATGGAACTAGAGGGACAGCCATACTGGACTTAATTCTTACAAACAGAGAAGTGATAGAGGGAGTTGAAACTGCAGGAACCTTGGGTGAGAGTGACCATATCATACTAGAATTCAACATAACACAAACACAAGCAATAGAACATAATGATACCAGAGTCTTAGATTGTAAAAGAGCTGATTTTAATAAATTCAGAGAGAACTTTGGAAAGATTCCATGGATAAAAATCCTAAAGGGGAAAACAACTCAAGAATCTTGGGAAACTCTGAAAAGTACGATCATAGAAACCCAGACCAGCACAATACCACTGAGAAAGAAAAACAAGAAATCACGTAGGGCATCTTTGTGCAGCATGGCTGCACAAAGACCTCTCTGGCAAATTGAAATAAAAAAAGACAAATACAAAAAATGGAAAGAGGGACATACAACTAAGGCAGAATATCAGCAAATAGCCAGAATCTGCAAAGACAAAATCAGGAAAGCAGAGGCTCAGAATGAATAAAGACTTGCAACAAAAGTCAGCGTCAGCCTCCAAGAATCCTACTTCTGCATAAATTTCCAGCTGCCATAGAAACAGGGGTGGGGGGGGTGGGGGAGGATAATTGGACTTTGTGGGGGGAAGAGTGCTGGAGGTTAAGTTGGTGAAATGTAAAGGTTGGGGTGTTTTCTTGACTATGCTTACTTGCTTACTGCGCAGATGTAGCCTCTTATCTGTCTATGCCAAGGTCAACCATCTTGGCATGCCAGATGTGTGAAGCACCACCTGAAGATGCCCCACATGACATTATATATATCTCAGATTGGATGGCCAGTTTGAACTATTGGGGGTGGGAACACGGAATAACTTTCTATATGTGATTTTCGCACCTGTTGCCTCAGATCTTGTAGTCTTCTGGTGCTACCACTTCAATTTTCAGTAAAATTCCTTTTCTCTATAACAATGGAGTCTAAGGTTTTCGTTCTTGGATTTTGAATGGAGTTTACCTGACATTATACAAGATCTTTGTTTTTACCAGCCCACCCAGAAATTTATTCTTTTATCTCCCAAGAGGGTCTGAAAACAATGTCTAACTCAGCCAGCGATCAAGAAGATCTGGGGGCTGCTGGAACTACAACCTCACTGCTTCTCAACACTCAAGAGGAGGCCAAGCTGCTGGTGGAGTTGCAGATCGAAGAAAAACCGGTGGTCCAACTCAAATAGTCTTTGGGAGTTGGATGGAAATTGCCGGAAGAGATCCCTTCGGGAGTGATGACTGCCAGATGGCGTCCCATAGAGGCACCAAATTCCAAAAGTTCCTCCGCTGGAAGTAAAATATGGAGATCCCAAGGAGTTAGGATTTTTCCTAGCCCAAGTTTGGAACCATATGGAGGAATATGGTGAGGATTTTGCCTCAGAGGCAAGTGGGATGTGTCACCAGAGCATTAGACGGGACTGCAGCAAAGTGGATGGTCACCCGGCATAATGATAATGCCCCTCAATTGATGAACTATGATCTGTTTATGGCAGCCTTGCTCACCCAATTTGAAGATCCTCTTGCTGAACGCAAGGATAGGATTAGGATGAAAACCATAAATCAGGGGTGAATATATACCCAGGAATACACCCAGGAATTTAGAGAGCTGGCATGCCATATTCGAGCGTGATTCCAAGAAGCTTTGATAGAAGCTTTCAAGGATGTGCTGAATGAAGATGCTTATCAAAGCTGTATCTCCAGAAGAGATCATAGAGACCTGCAATTCTGGTACGTGTTGGCCATGGATGTGGAGATTGATCTGACCAGAAACAGACACAGGGGAGGTCCCAAATGGAGCAAACCCTCTCCTACAAATCCCCGAGGGGCCCCTAAAGCTCAAAAGGGGGATGTCCTCCTGGACATACGGCTGTCTTTAGAAGACCATATCACAGCCGTTGCCAGGGGGGCCTTTTGTCAGATTCGTCTGATTTACCAGTTGCGGCCCTTTCTGGATCTGGACGCACTTCGCACAGTCACCTCCACCCTCGTCATCTCCCGTTTGGACTATTGCAACGCTCTCTACATGGGGCTCCCCTTGAAGAGTGTTGGTTCAGAATGCGGCCGCGCGGGTGATCTTGGGAGCCCTTCAGAGCTCCCATGTAACACCACTTCTCCGCAGGCTGCACTGGCTTCCTGTGGCCTTCCGGATCCGATTCAAGGTGGTACTGATTGTATTTAAAGCGCTCCATGGCTTGGGGCCTGGGTACTTACGGGACCGCCTGCTGCCATCAACAGCCTCCCGCCGCCCAGTACACTCCCACAGGGTTGCCCTCCTCGGGGTTCCGCCGCCTGATCGTTGCCGGCTGGCGACCCCGAGGGTGCGGGCCTTCTCTGTGGGGGCCCCTTCCCTGTGGAATGATCTGCCCCCGGAGATACGGGCCATTACCGACATCCAGACCTTCCGGCGCGCAATAAAGACCCTGTTTTTCCAACAGGCCGGCCTGGCCCAGTAAACGGTTCGTGGGGTTTTAAATTAATTCAGTTTTAAATTTTTAAATTTTTAATTGCAATCCTTGAATTTTAAATTTTGATAATTTTATATCTGATGGGATTTTCGGCCAGATCAATGTTATTTAATTTGTTTTTAATTATACATATTGTTCGTTTTTTAGTAGGCTGTACACCGCCCTGAGTCCCTTTTTGGGAGAGGGGGCGGTATAAAAATTTAAATAAATAAATAACTAAAATAAATAAACTGAAAACCACAGCGTGCTTCTGATGTGGAAAGAAAGGTCACCAGGCTGCAAATTGCCGTACTAAGCTGGATTTAAAGGGGGCACCGGCAGGAGGGGAAAAAGTTGAAAAAACCCCAGCCAATGTGCATGAAACTGCCCTGAAAGTGGAGGAAGTTGTAGAGTTTGCTCCCCCGGGAAGAGAGGAGTTGGGAACTCCAATCCCTTCTGGCGAGAGTGAATCCGACTCCGACGATGACCCTCTGGTAAGTCCACAAAGGGGCCCTATGACCACCCCAGTGAAATTAATTGTGCCAGCCTCTGGCACCCAGGGGAAAACGCTGGCCCTGCTGCACTCTGGGTGTGCTAGATGTGTAATTAGCTCCGAAGTCATGGAGAAACTGGGATTGAGGCTAAGAACTTTAAAAACTCCCATAGCCTTTTGCCAACTGGATGGACCAGTAGCTGGGGGTGGCCCTACTCATTTTCTAACAGAGCCAGTGGAAATGTCAGTGGGGAGGCATCGAGAGACGTGTTTCATTGTGGCCCCTGGGATGGAGCGCCCCTTGTTACTTGGACAGCCCTGGCTTAGGAAATGGAATCCCCAAGGGAATTGGAGGAAAGGGCTACTGCGCATGTGCACAGACCAACCACCAGAAGGGGAGGGGCTGTCTCTAATAAAGCCCCAGAATTCCACAGAGTTGGCATCGATGGGCAGTGAAAGCATTGTGGGATAGAAAAAAATTCCTGAAGAGTATTGGGACTTAAGGGAGGTTCTTAGCGAGAAAGCGTCGGATGCGCTCCCCCCACTCATCGCCCTACACATTGCAGCATTGAGATTCTGCCGGGGGTGAAGCCCTGTAAGTCTAAACTGTATTTGATGACATTGCGAGAATTAGAGGAATTGCGTTTGTTTATCAAAAAGAACCTTGTGCAAGGTTTCATCCAACCTGTCAGGCCTCAGGTGGTAGCCATAGTGTTCTTCCAAGAATTAAGTTAATAACTTACGTGTGGACTACAGAAACTTAATGCCATTTGCATAGAAAACGTTTACCCATTCCCATTAATGAAGGATATGTTGGCTCCCCTTGCCAAGGGAAATTTTTTCACTAAGCTTGATTTGAGAGAAGCGTATTACCGAGTTTGAATTAAGGAAGGAGATGAATGGAAAACTGCACTCAATTGCCCTTTGGGTTGTTTCCAATTCAAGGTTCTCCCATTTGGTCTGCAAGGGGCCCCTGCCGTTTTCATGCAACTGATTAATGAGGTGCTACATGAACCTTTATACAAGGGGTTATTGGTTTATCTTGATGACATCCTTATCTATACAGGGACCTTGGAGGAGCGTGTGAAATTGGTGTGGTCAGTTTTGAAAAAACTTCAAGCGGCTCAACTATTTGTAAAATTATCCAAGTGTGAATTTCACCAAGAGAAGATTGACTATTTGGGTTATCGCATATCGCATGAAGGCATAAAAATGGACCCAGAAAAAGTCGAGGCTATTTTGGATAGGGCTCCAGCTCGCATGAGAAAACAATTGCAGTTTTCTAGGATTTGCTCATTTTTACTGCGAATTTATCCCAGCATTTGCAAAGGTTGCGTTCCCTATAGGTGAAACTCGAAAAATTAGAATATCATGTAAAAGTTCATTTGTTTCAGTAATGCAACTTAAAAGGTGAACCTAATATCTGAGATAGACTCATTACATGCAAAGCAAGATAGTTCAAGCCGTGATTTGTCAGAATTGAGATGATTATGGCTTACAGCTCATGAAAATCCCAAATCCACAATCTCAGAAAATTAGAATATTGTGAAAAGGTTCAATATTCTAGGCTCAAAGTGTCCCACTCTAATCAGCTAATTAAGCCATAACACCTGCAAAGGATTCCTGAGCCTTTAAATGGTGTCTCAGTCTGGTTCAATAGGAAGCACAATCATGGGAAAGACTGCTGACCTAACAGTTGTGCAGAAAACCATCATTGACACCCTCCATAAGAAGGGAAAGCCTCAAAATATAATTGCAAATGAAGTTGGATGTTCCCAAAGTGCTGTATCAAAGCACATTAATAGAAAGTTATGTGGAAGGGAAAAGTCTGGAAGAAAAAGGTGCACAAGCAGCAGGGATGACTGCAGCCTGGAGAGGATTGTCAGGAAAAGGCCACTCTAAAGTGTTGGGGACTTTCACAAGGAGTGGACTGAGGCTGGAGTCAGTGCATCAAGAGCCACCACACACAGAGGGATCCTGGACATGGGCTTCAAATGTTGTATTCCTCTTGTCAAGCCGCTCCTGAACAACAAACAACGTCAGAAGTGTTTTACCTGGGCTAAAGAAAAACAGAACTGGTCTGTTGCTCAGTGGTCCAAAGTCCTCTTTTCTGATGAGAACAACTTTTGCATCTCATTTGGAAACCAAGGACCCAGAGTCTGGAGGAAGAATGGAGAGGCACACACTGCAAGATGCTTGAAGTCCAGTGTGAAGTTTCCACAGTCTTTGTTGATTTGGGGAGCCATGTCATCTGCTGGTGTTGGTCCACTGTGCTTCATTAAGTCCAGGGTCAATGCAGCCGTCTACCAGGAGATTTTGGAGCACTTCATGCTTCCTTCTGCAGATGAGCTTTATGGGGATGCTGACTTCATTTTCCAGCAGGACTTGGCATCTGCCCACACTGCCAAAGGCATCAAAACCTGGTTCAATGACCGTGGGATTACTGTGCTTGATTGGCCAGTAAACTCGCCTGACCTGAACCCCATAGAGAATCTATGGGGCATTGCCAAGAGAAAGATGAGAGACATGAGACCGAACAATGCAGAAGAGCTGAAGGCTGCTATTGAAGCATCCTGGTCTTCCATAACACTTCAGCCGTGCCACAGGCTGATAGCTTCCATGCCACGTCGCATTGAGGCAGTAATTACTGTAAAAGGAGCCCAAACCAAGTATTGAGTACATATGCATGCTTATACTTTTCTGAGATCCGATATTGTTCTATGTACAATCCTTGTTTTATTGATTGCTTGTAATATTCTAATTTTCTGAGATTGTGGATTTGGGGTTTTCATGAGTTGTAAGCCATAATCATCTCAGTTATGACAAATCACGGCTTGAACTATCTTGCTTTGCATGTAATGAGTCTATCTCGTATATTAGTTTCACCTTTTAAGCTGCATTACTGAAATAAATGAACTTTTGCACGATATTCTAATTTTTTGAGTTTCATCTGTATTACAAACTTCCTAAAGACTAAGGGGGAATTGAACCCAAAGCTTAGTCGACCGTTGGAATGGTTCATGGAGTGCCAGGCGGCTTTTGAGAAACTAAACTGACTCTTTGCAGCTGAACCAGTGCTAAAGCATCCAGAGATGGACGCCCCATTTGTGATCCAGGCCAATGCAAGTGACGTAGCGGTGGGAGTGGTGCTACGTCAATCAAATGAGATTGTGCTTACAACCTTGTGCTTACACCTCTCAAAAACTAATTGAGACTGAAAGAAGATGGGCTATTTGGGAAAAAGAAGCATTTGCTGTCCGATGGACATTATTAACTTGGAGACATTTTCTCGAAGGGGCAAAACACCCTTTGAGGTGTGGACAGATCATAAAAACCTAGAGGCCTTAAAAATGCCTTGAAAATAGTCTCCTAAGCAAATTTGTTGGGTGAAATACTTTAAGTGGTTTAATCGGGGTGGGATTCAAATTTTTTAACAACTGGTTCTGTGGGTGTGGCTTGGTTGGTGGGCGTGGCTTGGTGGTCATGTGACTGGGTGGACATAGCTTGGTGGTCATGTTATTGGCTGAGTGTGGCCAACTCAATATCACTCACATTGAGGCACGCATCTCCTCGCCTGGCCTCTCGGGGATGCTGCAACAGTTGTAAGTGTGAAAAACGGTCATAAGTCACTTTTTTCAGTGTTATTGCAACTTTAAATGGTCACTCCACACAAGCAAAGTACCAGCAAAGGAGGGAAAAAAAAACTCCAGAGAAGTTCCTGAGACAGGAAGTCTAGTCCTGCCAAGAATGTAATAAGGGTTAATGGAGAGGCAGTTTCTGTAAGCAACACCAGAATGTTTCCTTCCTGCCTTCCTTACAGGATTAGGCCAGGAATTTCTTCTAACAACCGGTTCTCCGAACTGCTTAGAATGTTAACAACCGGTTCTAGCGGATAGGTGCGAACCTATAGAATCCCACCCCTGGGTTTAATTTTTCATTGAAGTACCTCCTGAGGGGAAAGAATTTTATGATGGACACTTTATCTAGGTTGCCCCAATATAACAGTGTCTGCCCAGAAATGATCCATCCTATTGTACCTACAAGGCAACTGGCTGCCCTGATGGTCACCAAAGCCCAGAAAAAGGGGGATGTTAACCTTTCAAGTGACTTAACTGTACAGTTAAAAGAAGCTTTTAAAACTGGATGATTGATTCTGAACCTACTCAAATGACTGTACTATTTGAGATGGTCTAGCATGGGTGGGGGCCAAGTTATATGTACCAGCTAGCCTTAGGGGGGCCATCTTAAAGCAAGCCCATGATTCGAAAGCTGCTGGACATTTTGGTTTAGTGAAAACCTTACATTTGGTCAAACAGCAACTTTGGTGGCCAACCTTGAAAAAAGACATTATGCACCTAGTTGTCCTATTTGTGCTTCAGCCAAACAACCACCTGGAAAGCCTGCTGGTCTATTACAACATATAGCTAGGTCGACTGCCCCATGGAAGGAAATTTCCATGGACTTTATAGTGGAATTGCCTGAAAGTGGGGGAAATATAGTCATTTGGGTAGTTACTGACTTGTTTTCCAAGCAGGTACCGTATTTTCCGGCGTATAAGACGACCGGGCGTATAAGACGACCCCCTAATTTTATAGTTAAAACATAGGTTTAGGCCTATATTCACTGTATAAGACGACCCCCATAGCTTGAAAGCTGCTCCTCTCCTCATTAACCTAAAGTAACTATCCAGAAAGGCTTATAATCACCCAACATGCTCGAACTAGTTACTGGATTCTCCCACGGCACGACTCCAAAGGCATCCGGAAAATATTAAGGCGAAAACTAATTCAAAACTCCCAGCGCTTGGGCAACTACGGCTGTGCCGAGGTTGTGTGAAGGGTTGCAGACGACGCCAGTTTTTAGGGGAGGAAAGCTCATTCCAAGCCTTTTATTTATTTATTTATTTATTTATTTATTTATTAATTTTTAAAAAAGGAGCCCGCTTTGAGTTTCAATCTTTAGATGCGGCCCCAGAACCGGGAGTTGAGAGCGGGGAAGCCTCTTGGGCTACTAAACTGCTATACAACTGGAGGAAGAGACCCCTCTCCACACATACACGTATCTCCACCACAACTACTAGATCGGCCCCGCATTCTGGAACAATCCTCCATTTCCCACGAGGAACCCCCGTGAGGCGCACGTGTTTGGAAGCGCAGGATCAGCGAGCGTCCAGCAACACGTGGCGTCATAACCTTGGAATGCCAGATCCACCTCGCGGGCGGCATCCAAAGCGGCACACGCGCGAGCCTTCCCATTCCCGGGTTTAGAGTAGAAGGCATTCTGACATTTAACACACACAGGCCTCTGCAAAGCTAAGCAGGATTGCCTCCGGGCATGTGCAGAGCGCGCTTGCAGGGAGGGACAAAAAGCTGAGGGGGTGGTGGGTTTTTTTTTTTAGGGATTCCCCCGCGTGGGACACGCGCTTACCGTTTCGTGGCAATATCCAGACGATTTTCGTTTTTTTCGGAATATACTCGGCGTATAAGACGACCCCCGATTTTCGGTTGACTTTTTTTTGTTTCAAAAGTCGTCTTATACGCCGGAAAATACGGTACATTTCATACCCTGTTCAAAAATCCCATCTGCAAAATCGTTGGCTAAACTGTTTATTTTATATGTGTATAGACTACATGGTGTTCCTGAATGGATAATTTCAGATAGGGGGGTCCAATTTGCATCAAATTATTATCAATTTGCATCAAGTTATTGGGCTCCGCCCAGGGCTTGAACCAATGGGGCCTGTGAGAGAACTAACTCAGTATTGGAACAATATCTTAGATGTTATATCAATTATCAACAGAATGATTGGTCAGACCTACTGCCTTTCCCAGAAGAGGCTTACAATAACTCTGTTATTTATTTTCTTGGAAGAACACTGTGGCTGCCACCTGAGGCCTGGCAGGTTGGATGAAACCTTGCACAAGGTTCTTTTTGATAAACAAACGCAATTCCTCTAATTCTCGCAATGTCATCAAATACAGTTTAGACTTACAGGGCTTCACCCCCAGCAGAATCTCAATGCTGCAATGTGTAGGGCGATGAGTGGGGGGAGCGCATCCGACGCTTTCTCGCTAAGAACCTCCCTTAAGTCCCAATACTCTTCAGGAATTTTTTTCTATCCCACAATGCTTTCACTGCCCATCGATGCCAACTCTGTGGAATTCTGGGGCTTTATTAGAGACAGCCCCTCCCCTTCTGGTGGTTGGTCTGTGCACATGTGCAGTAGCCCTTTCCTCCAATTCCCTTGGGGTTTCCATTTCCTAAGCCAGGGCTGTCCAAGTAACAAGGGGCGCTCCATCCCAGAGGCCACAATGAAACACAACGTCTCTCGATGCCTCCCCACTGACATTTCCACTGGCTCTGTTAGAAAATGAGTAGGGCCACCCCCAGCTACTGGTCCATCCAGTTGGCAAAAGGCTATGGGAGTTTTTAAAGTTCTTAGCCTCAATCCCAGTTTCTCCATGACTTCGGAGCTAATTACACATCTAGCACACCCAGAGTACAGCAGGGCCAGCGTTTTCCCCTGGGTGCCAGAAGTTGAACAGAAGTTGCCTCCAGAAGTTGTGGGAGCTCCATCACTGGAGGTTTTCAAGGAGAGCCTGGGCATCC
The DNA here is from genome assembly GCA_023653725.1 of Bungarus multicinctus. Taxonomy (NCBI): domain Eukaryota; kingdom Metazoa; phylum Chordata; class Lepidosauria; order Squamata; family Elapidae; genus Bungarus; species Bungarus multicinctus. The sequence continues at coordinate 2,006,269 of CM042847.1, forward strand.
ATTTTTCCAGAAAGGTATAAGGTCTCCTTCTTGAACAGCGGGCTGGACTAGAAGACCTCCAAGGCTCCTTCCAACTCTGTTAAGCTTATGAAGTAAGGCACACTCCAAAAATTCAACATACTCGTTGTTATGTAAGTCTATAGCCACGTGTGCCCAACCCAACACGAGTCAGGGCATCTTTGGACATACCACATTTAGGTTCAAGGTGACCACTGATGTTGAGAGTTTCATCAATGATTGTGGATGAACAACATTTGCTGTTTTTGCATCCAATATTAAACATAACCCAGCACTCCCTGTTACAAACCAAGTCTTTGAGTCTGATTTTGGCCTGTGGCTAAAAAAAGGCCCTTAAAAAGAGTTTGCCTTTTTTACCCCTCTCCCCTCCAATGAGTAACTCCTACCTTGTAGTCATCGCTCGTGGCTGCTACGGCTGTCCCAAAGGTGTTATTGTTGGACCAGTTTCCATCTTCATAGGGGTATCTGGCATCGTTTCCTTGCTGGCTGGACCAGCGATCGCCTGTGGTGCATTTCTCGAAGATGTTGTTCTCGTGGACGCTGGCCACTGGTTGCCTCTGTTGGTGGTCATGTTGCAAAAGATCTCGTAGATCTCACCATTTTCATTGGTCAGGATATAGTGTCCATCTGCCAATCAGCAGATATATAGATAGAGATAATGAAACATCTGCAAGGAAAAAGCTCAGAGAGCACCAAGGACCCCTGCAATCTTCCTCCTCACCCTCTCCTCCTCCTTCTTCCCTCCTCTTCCTTCTCCATTTGTCCTCTTCTTCCTTCTTTCTTCCTCCCCTCTTCCCCCTCCTCCTCCTTCCCTCCTTCTCCTTTTTTCCTCCTCCCCTTCCTTTCCATCCCCCTCCCACTTCTCCATTTGTCCTCTTCCTCCTCTCCTTCCCGCCTTTCTTTTTTCTCCTCCTCCATTTGTTTTTACCCTCTTCTTCCTCCTCCTCTTCCCCTTCCTTTACTTCTCTTTCTCTCCTCCTCTTCCTCCTTCTTTCTTCTTCCTCCTCCCTCCTCCTCCTCCCCTCCTCCTCCCTCCTCTTCCCCTCCTCCATTTGTCCTCCTCTTCCTCCTCCATCCGCTTTTCATGTCCACAAACACCATTTCGTAATAACCAATTTACATAAATGGTAGAAGATAATGTCAGTTTTGAATTCTAATGGTAAAAAGAGCTGTAACGATTCCAAACTATATAACTGACATCTATACAAAATTATGTTAATAGAAATTAACTATGGCTGGCTGGGCAATTCTGGGAGTTGAAGTCCATCTATCTTCAAGCTGCCAAGAAGGTTGAGAAACTCTGGTTAGATTCTCATTGTTGGCATGATAAACGGGGCTGAAAGTTTGCTGACCTCCGGTATTTAAAAAAAAATGTTCCCTGGATTTTGAACAGAACTTTGTCTTAACAAAGCAGGAGCCTCCAAATTTGGTAACTTTAAGACTTGTGGACTTCCACTCCCAGAATTCATGGCTGGTCCGAGGAATTTTGGGAGTTGAAGTCTACAAGTCTTAAAAGTTGCCAAGTTTGAAGAGCCCTGTAATAAACGATCAGAATCAGAGGTGGTATCCAGCTGGTTCTGACCAGTTTTGGAGAACTGGTAGCAGAAATTTTGAGTAGTTCGGAGATCCCACCTCTGACTGGTCCCGCCAACCCCATCTCTTCTCTGCCTCCCATTGAGTCCCAGCTGATCAGCTGGGTCTTCTTTGGTTGCCCTGCACAGGAGAATGGAGCTGGAAAGCCACACCCACAGAACTGGTAGTAAAAAATGTTTGAATCCCACCACTGATCAGAATAGGGCTTGGAAGGGACCTTGGAGGTCTTCTAATCCAGCCCCCAGCTGAAGCAGGAGACCCTACACCATTTCAGATAAGTGGCTGTCCAGTCTCTTCTTTAAAACCTCCTATGATTAAACTCCCACAACTTCTGGTGGCAAGCAGTTCCACTGGTTGATTGTCCTCACTGTTAGGAAGTTTCTGCTTAATTCCAGTTGTTTTACTCTTTGGTTAGTTTCAATCCATTGCTACTTCTCCTGGTGCTTTGGAGAATAGGTGGACCCTCTCCTTCTTTGTGGCAGCCCCTCAAATATTGGAATACTGCTATCATGTCACTTTTTGCTATCATTCTTCTTTTCTTTAGACTAGCCAGACCCAAATCCTGCAACTGTTCTTCTTAGTCTCCAGGCCTTTGATTATGTTATTTGCTCTTCTCTGAACTTTTCCCAAAGTCTCAACATCCTTTTTTTGAAATGTGGGGACCAAAACTGGATACAGGATTCTAGGTGTGGCCTTACTAAGGATTCATAAAGTGGTACTAATACAGATTGACCATGGCAGGGATGGCCATTGATGTGTATGTGTGCATGTCACAAAGTCAAAATGGCAACCACAACCATGCAGTCAAAGCCCTCTCCTCCTAGGGTGGGACTCAACCAATGTAACAACCGGTTTGGGGAGCGCACATGCGCCAAACACGCCCTTTGCACATAGCATTTGGAAATGCCCATGTTTAGCTCTTAATACTTAACTTCTACTGCAGCCCTGGTGAGTGAAACAGCAATCCGTTGTGCTGTGCGAATCAGCAGAGCTGATTCGGAACACGGAAATAAAGGACAGGAAAGAGCAAGGGTGGGTGATCACCAGAACGACTGGTTCGCCCAAACTGATCCAAACTGGTAGAATCCCACCCCTGCCCTCCTCTCATTCCCATGCCTCGCAGTGCCCATCATGGCCCTAAATACCCAGAAGCGGAGAGATTTGACGGGGCTAAAGCATCCTCTTGGCTCACCTGGAGACTCTGGCACGGCAGCCTTGATTTCCTCGCAGCTCTGGTACGGCTTCTGGGGTTGGCCTGGCTGGGAGGGCTGGCAGGAAGACCCCGTTTCCCATTTCTTCAGCAGGCCCAGGAGGTCTTCCTTGGCTTTGGTGATGCAGCAGCCAACAGCTGTCGAGACAATACCCAACAAAGCGTAACTCAACAACCAAGCCGGAAGGATGTTTGCTCCCCACTGCTACCCATTGGCCACTGGGCATTATTTCTATTTGATTTGTTTATTTTAAAAATTGATTGGCCGCCCATCTTACCACCGGATGATGCTGGGCGGCTTATAATATTAAAAAGATAAAACTGCATGTAATAGAATAGAATGAATGAGCTGGAAGGGACCTTGGAAGTCTTCTAGTCCAGCCCCCTGCTCAAGTAGGAGAACCTATAGTATTTCAGATAAGTGACTGTCTAGACTCTTCTTAAAAACCTCCAGTGATGGAGCGCCCACAACTTCTGGTGCCAAGCTGTTCCAGTGGTTAATTGTTCTCATTATCAGAATATTTTTCCTTAATTCCAGTTGCATCTCTCCTTGATTAGTTTTCATTACCTTGTTTCTTGTCCTGCCTTCTGGTGCTTTGGAAAATAAGTTGACCCCCTCTTCTTTGTGGAATACTGCTATCATGTTTCCCCCAGTCCTTTTCACTAAACTAGACATACCCAATTCCTGCAACCATTCTTGGAGCTAAATTGCATCAGGTATCTTAAACCCATACCCAAGATGATATGTGAATGTTAACAGAGTTGGAAGGGATCTCGTAGCTCTGCTAGTCCAACCCCTTGCTTAAGCGGGAGGCCCTAGACCATTTCAGAGAAGTGGCTGTCCAGTCTTTTCTTAAGAATCTCCAGTGATGGAGCATTCACAATTTCTGGTGGCAATCAGTTCCACTGGTTAATTGTCCCCAATGTTAGGAAGTTTCTCCTTAATTCCAGGTTGCTTCTCTCCTTGATTAGTTTCCATTAGTAGTCCTTGACTTCTGACCAGCATGGAGCCCAACATTTCTGTTGCTAAGTGAGACATTGGTTAAGTGAGCTTTGCCCCGTTTTAGATCTTTCTGGCCACAGTTGTTAAGTGAATCAGTGCAGAAGTTAGTAACATGGGTGTTAAATGAATCTGACTTCCCCATTGACTTCACTTGTCAGATGACCCTAGGACACTGCAACCGTCATAAGTACATGCCAGTTGCCAAGTCTCTGAATTTCGATCATGTGATCGTGGGGATGCTATAAAGATCATAAGTGTGAAAAATGATCATAAGCCCATTTTTTCCAGTGCTGTTGTAACTTTGAACGGTCACTAGATGAACTGTTGTAAATCAAGGACTGCCTGTACCGCATGTAAGACCTTGAGGGCACTAATCTGTGGTTTTATTTATATTTATCTTTTAACGGCTTAATGGTTTTTAAGATTTTATTTTCAACTGTCAGCTGTCTCACTGTGTACTACCCAAAATCTCATTTGTGAGATTGGCAGCCGTAGATAAGTAAATAAAATTTTTTTTTCCTATCGCACATCTGTTTCAGTTTGTTCTCTTCCTGAAAACATTCTGTGCCAGCAGTTATACCCAGGGAGATATTTTCTGGTATAACATTAGGCGTGTCCCATTTTCCAGTTTTCAATTTCCAAACATTAGGCATGCTCAAACGTTGTGACATGCCTTGGTAATTGTAAATATACTTTGGTTACTTTCATATAATTGAGATGTGCTTGGTAAACAACTATATAAATATCATAAATTCCCTAGTACATATCAAAGAACATTATTCTGTGTGTAGGAGCTTGGCAGAATATATCTTTATCCAGAGAAAGGCTCAAAAACAGGAAAATCTGCTCAAGTGATGGCAGATAATCTGATATATTTCATGAAGAAGAAGACAGGCATTGACAAAAGCTTGAAGGCCATGGGCCTTCAAACGTTAATACTGGTCATCACTGGAGGTTTTCAAGAAAAGACTGGGCAGTCACCTGTTCTGTTCTATTAATTTCATATTCTATTCTATATTCTGTTCTATTCTATTCTAAATACTGGCTGTGAAGATGGTGCCATGCAGTGGGTAGAGGTCAAGTCAGACCATCCACTCTGCTGGAGCTGATTGACTGGTCTGAAGGTCATGCCCAGTCATTGGAGAGATGTGTGAAACAGACCCCAGGGCAGCAAGCAGAGTATGGACACAAATGCAAGGGTTAGATCAAGAAGCCAGTCCGGTGGCTGATGTCGAAGAGCGAATCAAAAGAAGACTGGATTCGAACTCTTGGTGTAAAAACACATATTTTTAGAACCCCTCACTGAATTTTTTTTTGCAAAAATTAACTTTCATCCTGTTAAATGACACACTCTGGCTGTGGCATCTCTTCAATTATTTGAATTCCTTGCCAAACCTTCTGTCGATGCCACCAAAACGTTTTTCTATTGATGCTACCAAAATACACCCTTTTGTCAATCCCATCCCTCAGGTCAATCTGTACCCAACTGCCATTCAAGACGTTGCTACAGGTAGTCCTCGACTTACAACCATACATTTAGTGACCATTCAAAGTTACAACAGGACTGAAAAACTGACTTCTGACCGTTTTCCACACTTACGACCATTGTAACTTCCCCTTCGAAGCTTCCCCTGACCAAAAATCGGATGCTTGGCAATGGACTCATACTTATGACAGTTGAAATGTCCCGGAGTCACATGATTTGTTTTTATGACCTTTTGACAAACAAAGCCAGAGTCACTTAATGACCCCATCATTCACTGAACAACTGCAATGATTCACTTAACAGCTGTGGCAAAAAAGTCATAAAATTGGTGTGACTCTCTTGACAATAAGTCCCAGAATTGTGGTTGTAACCTGAGGACTACCTGTTTTGCAAATCAGGAGACCGGTTCATTCATTTTTCAAAATTATGCATTTTGCTTATCAAGATAATATTCTGATCCATTTTCTCAGCCTGACTAGTACAGAATTCATGCTTCCCGTGCTGAATTTGCCCTACAATATAACCCAATGCTGAGTATTGATGAAAGAAGCAGTTCGTTTAATTATTTATCATTTTAATATTTAATAATAAATTTAATATTAATTTAATACTAATGAGCCATGGAGGCACAGTGGTTAGAGTGCAGTACTGCAGGCGAACTTCTGCTGACTGCCGGTTGCCTGCAATTTGGCAGTTCAAATCCCACAGGCTCAAGGTTGGCTCAGCCTTCGGTCCTTCCGAGGTCAGAAAAATGTGGACCCAGATTGTTGGGAGCAAGAGGCTGACTCTGTAAACAGCTCAGAGAGGACAGTAAAAGTTGTGAAGCAATATATAAGTCTTAAGTGCTATTGCTCATGAAATAATTTCTAGAAAGAGTGCAGGGAAGAGCCAAAAAGATGATTAGGGGATTGAAGGCTAAAATGTATGATGAAGGGTTGCAGGAATTGGGTATGTCTAGTCTAGAGAAAAGAAGGACCAGGGGTAACAGGATAGCAGTGTTCCAATATTGGAGGGGCTGCCCCAAAGAAGAGGGGGTCAACTTGCTCTGCAAAGCACCAGAAGGCAGAAGAATCAATGGATGGAACCTCCTCAAGGAGAGATGCAACTGAACTAATTTCCTGACAGTGAGGACAAGTAGCCAGTGGAAAGGCTTGCCTTCAGAAGTTGTGGTGCTCCATCACTGGAGGGTTTTAAAGAGATTGGGCAGCCATGTGTCCCTGACGTTTTAAGGTCTCCTGCCTTGAGAAGGGGGTTGGACTAGAAGACCTCCAAGGTCCCTTCCAGCCCCAGGATTCAATGATTCTTTGTGAACCCACTTTCCCACAAATCCACCTGTTAGTCACTCACCTGCAGGTTGTGCTTTTGCAAAGGCAGCCCAGGCCAGCAATAGAAGAGCCAATGACTTCATTGTGGATGAGCCTCTAGAGAAAAATGTGAATTAATCTATCTGTGAATTAAAAGCAGAGATGGGGTCCTTTAAGAATCTGTGCAAAGGCACAATTGTCCAAGAAGATGCTGCTGGCACTGTTAGATTGTCGTTGTTAAGCATACTTTGTGTCTAATCCATCTTCTTGCCAACTTCCAGGAACATATTAAGAGCCCCATTGTTTTTCAAATTCTGCCCAGGTACCAACACCCAGACTTCAACGAACAGCAATAATCGTTTTAAATGGTTTTAAGTTGTGAAATACATATTTCAGATTTGATGGGGGAATTGGGCTTGGATTAATTTTTTTGTCACAGGAGTTCTGAGAAAAACATTAAATCACTTCTGGCAAGTTGCCAAAAGTTTTCTTTCATTTGAAGGACAATTTAGGGCTGGTTGAAACACGGAAACAGAAAAATTGCGGTTCATACCACCTTTCCTGAAGAACAGACCTTTTTTCTGAGGAATAAACAGAATTTAAATCTCAAAGTATTTGGCTACTCAGGTTTTATGGTAGATTTACAAGACTTTTTTGGATCATAAACCTGTAAGTTTGGCTTATTAAAAAATTGAATTCTTTTAGATGGACAGTGAGAGCAGTCAATTAGTGGAACAGAAGTTGCCTTCAGAAGTTGTGGGAGCTTCATCCCTGGAGGCTTTCAAGAAGAGACTGAACTGTGCTCTGTCAGAAATGGTGGTGTATCTCCAGCTCTGGCGGTGGGTTGGATTAGATGACCTACAAGGTCCCTTCCAACTCTGTTAATCTGTTAGATCAGGAGTCTTCAAGCTAGGCAACTTGAAGACTTGTGTGTGCTAGCTTGGCAATTCTGGGAGTTGAAGTCCACAACTCTTAAAGCTGCCAAGTTTGGAGAACTCTGTTATAGATGGAGACTTTGGGAAAAGTTGCCACAAAAAGAAGCAACAGCAGAGGATTGTAAAAAGCAATTAAAAGATTTTGGGGGGACACAATTTAGGTAAGGCACTGATTTAAGACTGGTTTGGGAAGCAAGTAAAGCCTTAATCTGATGACTGAAATCAGTTCTGTTCTGGAATTGTACAGTGCAGTGAGCAATATCACCAAACCTCATCATGTGTTGAATCAGATTTTAAAAAAATGTAATGATGGTTAATATTGTAATATTAAGAAACTTATGAATGCTGGGCTTAAATTGGTCTTTGGCTGTTGGATTGAGCATGCTGTGAGAACGCAGCCTTCAATCCCCATTTAACAAATGTCTCCATTTTTCTACTACTATTTTTCTATAAATTAAAAAAGGCATACTTTAAATATTGTGCGTTGCAGAATCCATGCTTGTTCCTGGCTTTTCCATCTGCACCCCAATAATCAAACCACATTCACCTTCCTGGCAAATTTCTGACTTACCTGATCGATCTCCAGTGTTTCTTTGATGAATGCCTTGAGCGCAGGTTTGTCTTACTGGTTGAGGAAGATCACTTCGCCTGAAGAAACCAGGAAGCTCAAATCAGCCTGGTCTTCTCGCTCGGCTTTATTAAGCAGCTGGATTTCGAAATTCACCTTTCCATCACAACAAGGAAGTGAAAAGCAGGAAGTCCTGAAATGAAGAGGGGCTGTTTACACCCACAAGGTAAAAGGGTTTCAGGAACAGTTTTGGCCCCAATACAGAAGTCAAATAAATAGGATAATCTTGGTGCTGTATGAGCTTGGTGGTTTCCTTGCAGATGTTGTTTTGATTACAACAGAATAGCAGAGTTGGAAGGGACCTTGTAGGTCATCTAGTCCAACCCCCTGCCCAAACAGGAACCCTACACCACAGGGGTGGGATTCAACCGGTGTTACTACTGGTTTGATACTTATGCACTCATGTAATACAACGATCGCTGTGCCTCCCGGACAGCTGATAAGCACTGTGCGTGGGTGCGCAGCATTTGAAAAATACCTTTTTTTACTGATTTTTCAACTCAGCTGTGCTGCACAAAGCAGCTGAGGTTGAAAAAGCAGGAAATAAAGGTCAGGCAAGTGCCCGGGAGGGCATGTGAGTCAAATAGCAGCAGACACTGAACCGGTTCGGTGTCTGCTGCTCTTCAGAGCTATTGGTTCTACAGAGCCGGGCAGAACCGGTAGCATCCCACCCCTGCTTCACCATTTCTGAAAGGTGGCAGTCCAGTCTGTTCTTGAAAGCCTCCAGGGATGAAGCTCCCACAACTTCCTAAGGCAACTTCTGTTCCATGGGTTGATTGTTCTCCCTGTCAGAAAGTTTCTCCTTATTTCCAGGTTGAATCTCTCCTCATCCATTATTCCTTGTCTGGCCTTTGGGTCCTTTGGAAAATAGCTTGGTCCCCTCCTCTCTGTTTTTATTTATTTATTTATTTATTTATTTATTTATTTATTTATTTATTTATTTATTTATTTATTTATTTATTTATTTATTTATTTATTTATTTATACATTTACATACCGCCCTTCTCCTGAATGACTCAGAGGTATAGTACAGCCAACTATAACACATTACACTTTACAAAAGTTAAAAGAAGATTAAATATCTTAAGGCTGCCACTAAAATTTATACCCAACCCCAATAAATTACAATAAAAACCCTGAATTTAAAACCCCGAAATTTAAAACCCCAATGTCTAAAATTACACTTTAAAACTCCCATTTAAAATCAGCCCAGGCCGGCCTGCTCAAAGAGCCAAGTTTTCAGCGCACGTCTGAATGCTCTCAGGTCGGCGGTCTTACGTAGCTCAGGAGGTAACCCATTCCAGAGGGTGGGTGCCCCACAGAGAAGGCCCTGTTCCTCGGGGTCACCAGGCAGCACATAGATGCTGTCAGGACCCGAAGGAGGCCCTCCCTGTGGGAGCGCACAGGTCAGTGGGAGACTACCGGCAGAACGCGGTCTTGCAGATAGCCTGGCCCAATGCCATGGATCGCTTTAAAGGTCAAAACCAAAACCTTAAAGCGAACCCAGAAGGCCACCGGCAACCAATGCAGCTCGCACAGGAGAGGCATCACATGGAGTTTTGTGACGCCCCCATAACCACCCGCGCGGCTGCATTTTGCACCAGTTGAAACCTCCGGATGCTCCCCACAGGGAGCCCCATGTAGAGAGGGTTACAATAGTCCAGGCGGGAGGTGACAAGGGCATGAGTGACCGTGCGTAAGGTGTCCCAATCCAGAAAGGGCCGCAACTGGCGAACCAGGCGAACCTGATAAAAGGTCCCCCTGGAGACGGCTGTAATGTGATCTTCTAAAGACAGCCATGCATCCAGGAGGATGCCCAAATTGCGAGCCCTCTCTGTGGGGGTTAAGATCTCTCCCCCAATAGCCAGCGATGGAGTTAGCTGACTATATCCCCCAATAGCCAGCGATGGAGTTAGCTGACTTAACCCTCTGTGGGGGTTAAGATCTCTCCCCCAATAGCCAGCGATGGAGTTAGCTGACTATATTAGCCACTCAGTCTTGGAAGGGTTGAGCTGAAGCCTGTTCCCGCCCATCCAAATCCGCACAGCCTCCAGGCACCGGGACATAACCTCCACAGCATTGTTGGGGTGGCTTGGGGTGGAGATGTAAAGCTGAGTATCATCGGCATAGAGATGACACTGCACCCCAAAACCACGGATGATCTCCCCCAGTGGCTTCACATAAATGTTGAACAAAAGAGGGGAGAAAACCGACCCCTGAGGCACCCCACAAATGAGGGGCCTAGGGGTGGACCTCTCCCCCCCCCCCCCGTCAACACAAATTGCAAGCGGTTAGAGAGAAAGGAGGAGAACCACCGTAAGACGGTTCCTCCAATTCCTACCCCCTCCAACCGCCGCAATAGGATACTATATTTGATTGTATCAAAAGCTGCCAAGAGATCTAATAGGACCAGGACAGAGGAATAACCCCTGTCATGGGCCCTCCAAAGATCATCGACCAATGGGACCAATGCTGTTTCGGTACTATGTCCGGGCCTGAAGCCCGATTGGAAAGGATCAAGGAAAGTCGCTTCCTCCAGGTACCGAGGGAGCTGATGCGCCACCACACTCTCAACAACCTTCACCACAAAGGGAAGGTTGGAGACTGGACAATAGTTATTTAAAACAGCTGGGTCCAGGGTAGGCTTCTTGAGGAGGGGTTGCACCACCGCCATTTTCAAGGCAGTAGGAAGCGATCCCTCTCTCAATGAAGCGTTGACAATCCCCTGGAGCCAGCCTTGTGTCACCTCCCTGGAGGTCGAAACCAATCAGGAAGGACACGGGTCCAACAAACATGTGGTATTCAGCCCCCCCAGTAATCTGTCCACACCCTCAGTGGTCACAGGGTCAAACTCCTCCCAGATAACAGTCTCAAGACTTGCCCCAGACACCTCCCCCGGGACCATCCAACTGAAGTCCAGCCCACCCCGAATCTGAGCGATTTTATCATACAGAAATCGGGAAAACTCCTCTGCCCTGCCCTGCAAGAGGTCCTCCCGCGTTCTCGGCTCAAGCAGGGAGCGGGTCACTCTAAACAAAGCGGCAGGCTGATTTTCTGCCGACGAAATAAGGGCAGAGAAATGCGAACACTTCGCCGCCTCTATCGCCACAAGGTTGGTCCTAATATGGGACCTCACCTGTGTCCGGTCGGACTCGGCGCGACTAGCCCTCCAAACATTCTCCAGATGTCTTTTCCGGCACTCCATCTCCCTCAGCTCGTCCGTAAACCACGGAGCTGGATGGGATCTGTGCCGGGTCAGAGGTCGCAAAGGCACAACTTGGTCCAGAGCCTCAGCAGCCAACCTGTCCCAGGTGGCCACCAAATCTCCAGCCGAGTTATGAGCCAGAGTCTCAGGAAATGGCCCAAACTCCATCTGGAACCGCTCAGGGTCCATCAGGCGCCTGGGGCATCTGCACGGCTCCGCCTCCCTGCGGTGGGAGGTGGCGGCACAGAAGTCAAGCCTAAGAAGAGAATGATCTGACCATGACAAGGTTTTTATAACTAAGTCCCCAAAACTACAGTCATTCAACCACTGACCAGAGACAAAAATCAGGTCCAGCATGTGTCCCCCCATGTGAGTGGGGCCAGAAGCTAATTGGGTCAGGTCCATGGCCATCATGGAAGCCATGAACTCCCGAGCCACCCCAGAGGTTTCCCCGAGCGAAGGCAGGTTGAAACCCCCCATGACTAAAAGCCTGGGGGTCTCAACCGCCAGCCTGGCTATCCCCTCGAGGAATCCGGGCAGGGCTGAAGATATGTGGCAGGGAGCCAGGTCCGTTATCAAAAGGCCCATCTGAACCCCCTGATCCCACTTCACAAAGAGAGACTCACAACCAGCCGTCTGAGGAACAGTGGCCTCCCTAGGACAAAGGACTTCTCTAATAATCGCCGCCACCCCACCACCCCTTCCCTGAGACCTTGGCTGATGAAATGCTTGAAAACCTGGTGGGCACATCTCCTTCAGAGGAATACCACCCTCTGGGCCTAACCAGGTTTCAGTGACACCTGCCAGGTCCACGCCCTCCTCCTGAATAAGGTCATAAATCAGGGGGGCCTTATTGACAATGGACCTGGCGTTGCACAACATCAGCCGGGTACTCAGGGCCTGAGACTCTGCACAACCAGACCTGCAAGACAGGCGAAGAGGGTCGGAGCACGCTACTGCTTGGAGACAGTGGCTGCGCGATCCCATAACCTGATATGGCCCTCTACCCCCGCCATATCTACCCCTCCCACTTAGAGTGCCGATGGAACCCCCCCCCCGGTTGCCTAATCTCCATCCGCCTCCTCAACCCACGACCCTCTGAGCCCTCCCAGACGTGCCTGCCAGCTTGGCTGCCTCCAAACCCCCGCGGGCTGTCCCCCAAACCCGGTTTGGATTTCCCTAATCCCAATAAAAACCTATCTAAAAACTTAAACACCCGGGAACCCTCCCCAGAACGTTTCCTGCGGCCGTGCTATGACAGCCCGTTAAATATTGGAAGACCGCTATCATATCTTCCCTGGTCCTTCTCTTTCCTAGACTAGCCAGGCCCAGTTCCTGTAACCATTGTTCATATGTTTGAGCCTCCAGTCCCCTTATCATCCTGGTTGCTCTTCTCTGCACTCTTTCTAGAGTCTCAACCTCTTTTTTATAGTATGGTGATCAAAACTGGATGCAGGACTCTTGGTGTGGTCTTACTCAGGCTTTATAGAGTGGTATTAGTACCTCTCTTGATCTTGATTTTATCCTTCTGTTAATGCAACTTAGGATCATATTGGCTTTTTTGGCTGCTGCCGGACACTGCTGGCTCCTATTTAGCTGGTTGTCCACTAAGACTTTAAGTTCCCTCTCCCACTTACTGCTATTAAGCCTGGTTTCATCCAATCTATATGTGTACTTTTGGTTTTTCTTGCCTAAGTGTAGGACATTCTCTACATTGAATTTCATTTTGTTAGATAGGGCCCAGTGTTCAAGTCTGTCAAGATCCATCTGGACCTTGAGCCTATCTTTTGGGGTATTGGCTATTCCTGCCAGCTTAGTATCATCTGCAAAATTGATGAGTTCCCCTTCTATTCCCTGATCTAAATCGTTTATGAAGATATTGAAGACTCCTGGGCTTAAGACAGAACCTTGTGGCACCCCACTGCTTACTTCCCTCCATGTAGACTTAGACCCATTAAGGGCTACTAGTTGGTTATGGTTTGTCAGCCAGTTACAAATCCATCTGGTGGTGGTACTATCTATCCCACTTTTTTCTAGCTTACCAAGAAGTAGATTTGTGGTCTACTTTGTCGAATGCTTTGCAGAAGCCTAGGTAAAATATGTCCACAGTATTTCGCTGGTCTACTAATTTAGTTACTATGTTGAAGAATGAAATAAAATTGGTTTGGCATGATCTGTTTTTAACAAACTTGGCTGGCTGCTAGTTATTACTTTACTCATGTGTTGGCAGTTCTGTTTTTGTAATTATCTTCCCAGTATTGATGTTAGGCTGATTGGTCTGTAGTTTCCTGGGTCTGTTTTTTTTTTCTTACTTTTTTGAAGATGGGAACCACATCAGCTCTTTTCCAGTCCTCTGGTAGTGCTCCGGTGCTCTAGGATTTTTTAAAATTGATTTTCTATTAAATACATTTCTTAGTGTTTTATAAACATTGTGCTGTCTAGGTATTTAATTTGTTTAACAATACAAATTACATTCTTAATGTCCACTCCTTTCTTCCAACCATTGGCAAAATAGATTCCATGTTTAATAATATTCTATGTCCTCTTTCTGCTTAATTTTCAACATCAATCTATCCATTTCTGCACAATCTAGTATCTTCCTGATTATCTCTTTATCTTACGGTGTTTCTTCATTTTTCCAGTATTGTGCGAAAATAATCCTCATTGCTGTTAAGACATGTAATATTAAATACATATTTTTCTTATCACCTTTTTCTGATATTATACCTAATAAAACAATTCAGTTTATAGTCTATATGTTTCCCTATCATCTTTTCTAACCACCTGTGTATCTTTGTCTAAAACGTTTGAATTTTTGAAAGATATGGTAGAATGGTTCTGAGATGACATCTGCCAGCTCCTTTAGAACTCTATGGTGTAATCTGTCAGGTCCCGGTGATTTATATTCATCAAGATCAGACAGGTGTTCTCTTACCATTTTTTTTTTTAATTTTAACTTTTATTTCTAGTCTGTCTAGTCTGTTCTAGTTATGTTTTTGGTAGGTTGGACTATTGTTTTTTTTTTTGTGTGTGTGAAATCCGATGCAAGGAATGAGTTAAGCAGCTCTGCTTTCTCTCTGCTGCCTGTTACTTCCTTGCTGTCTTTTCTCTTTAATGAACTGTTTGTTTCCTTGGTTTTTTTGTTATTTATATGTTGGAAGAAACCTTTTTTAAACTATCTTTGAGTTTGTTCATTCTGAACTTTTGCTTTCCTGACTTTGTCTTTGAAGATTCTGGCTATCTGCTGATATTCTGCTTAATTGTGTGTCCTTCTTTCCATTTCTGCTTTTTCACCTTTTAGATTTTTAGATTAACAGAGTTGGAAGGGACCTTGTAGATCATCTAGTCCAACCCCCCACCTAAGAAGGAGACCTTACACCATTTCTGACAAAGGGGTGCTAAATCCTTCTTGAAAACTTCCAAGGATGAACCTCAATCAGATGTTGATTCTGATGGAAAATGCTACATTCCAGAGACATCATTGGAGACAGACAGAGTAGAGAAGAGAAAGAAATTCCAGGGAGTCCTGGGGTTATGGCCACAGTTGAGCCCAAAATTGCTGTGGTTAAGTGAAACATGTGTTAAGTGAGCCCCCTCCCCCATTTTATGACTTTTCTTGCCACAGTTGTTAAGTGAATCACTGCAGCTGATATGGCAGTAATCTGGTCATTAAGTGAATCTGCCTTCCCCATTGATTTTGCTTTTCAGAAGATCACAAAAGGGGATCATGTGATCCCGGGATACTGCAACTGTCACAAATATGAGTCAGTGCCTGAATTCTGATCGCATGGCGATGCCACAATGGTCCTAAGTGTGAAAAATGGTCATAAGTCAGTTTTTTCAATGCCGTTGTAACTTTGAACGGTCGCTAAACAAATGGTTATCAATCAAGAAATACCTGTATTTTAGTTTATCTCTGAATGCCAATCTAATTTTGCTTTCTGCCAAAACAATATGCAAAAGGAGAATCATTAAAAATAAAAAATCTTTCTCATCCAAATGTTTCTAGGCAGCTTGTCCCTGTAACCATCAAATATTGTGGAGACCACCTTAAATGGGACACATTGTGAAATAATTTACAAACTGCAGCCTACTCAACTGTTGGCAATCTCCGGGTCTCTTGGGCAAAATTACAAACAGAAATGGGCCAGTCACACATTGCACAAA
Organism: Bungarus multicinctus; assembly: GCA_023653725.1. Taxonomy (NCBI): domain Eukaryota; kingdom Metazoa; phylum Chordata; class Lepidosauria; order Squamata; family Elapidae; genus Bungarus; species Bungarus multicinctus. The sequence continues at coordinate 2,021,818 of CM042847.1, forward strand.
GACATTTCATAAGCATAGCTGGCTGGGGAGTTCTGGAAGTTGAAGTCCACCCATCTTAAAGTTAACACGGTTGAGAAACAGGAAACAAGAGACAACAGAGTAAACACCTCAGGGAAGTACTCCATTTGGGGGAAATGAATCAGATTAGTGAGAGGGTTAATCCTGATTTACTCTCTTAAGCAAACGACCCTGGTTTGAAAGAACATTGGAGAAGATAAAAGTGTAGCTTCTTTTCTAGAACTTCATGGTGTCCACCTTGGACGTAAAGATCCTTGAAAACCCCTTAAGAATTTCCCTGGTTCTCCAAGACTTTTGATACGGATGTCTCAGCCTCACTTGTGCCCTTATGGCTCATAAACACCTTGACCAGAAGCCTATGGGCATCAGTTGCCACATCCTCCACAAAAAATTTCAACATGTTGTAGACCACAGCGAACGACAATCCTACCGAGGCCGTGGGCACAAGCTGCTTTGGTAGGTTGGGCGCTCTGCTGGCTGCTTGGATGAGCAGTTCCACCACAAGTGCTTTGTTGACTGCATGAGCCAGTGGACACCTGACCAGGGCCTTCAACTGCTCAATGGGCTGGACTACATGTTCAGCGGTCCTCCTTAAGGACTCCTCTTCCAAGCCAAAGCTGATGCAGTAACCTCGCATGGTTCTGACCAGCAGGTCCACGTTACACACCACCGAAATATCAGGGATAGCTTTGGTCCGGATCCCACAGGCCACCATGGCCACCAACCACAAGTGTTCCAGCATCATGTCCTTCTTCTTCTCCAAGATGCGATGGGAACTGTTGGGGGTGGCAAGGAGGAACGAATGGCTCTTTGGTAAATCCAGGTTCTGCTCCAGAGCCTCTTCCAGAAGGTAGAAGTCGTACTTGCTGAGTAAAATACTGGAAATAAGGAAGATCTTAGGAGATCTCACTTTCTCGGCTTGAAGATCTTGAAGGCAATCTTCCCGGATCTTCTGCAAGGTGACCATCTCATTGAAGCTAGATGGGTTGCTCTGACGGACTGATTCCAGATCTGTCTCCACTTTGGAACGGACAAAATAGTATCCTTTGCCAGCTTTCTTGACATAATGAGCCAGTTTAGCATGGAAGGACCTGAAGTGATGAGAAGCAATGATTAAAAAGAAGTCATAGGAGGCCACCTCCATCTTCTCCATGTAACGTTTGGCACTGAAGCCTGGATTCCCAACATCTGGCAGATCCCACAGGATGACTTTGGGGTACTTGGGGTGTGGATAAGCCACAGCAGTTTTATGGGTCTCCGTCTTCCCAGTAAGGGCTGCCCCTTCATCTTCCTCACAGAGGTCTCGAAACATGTTGATGAAGTTTGCCCTGTCTTCTCCTGATTCTCCAACGACAGCCACATTTAAGCTGATGTTCTCCAGGGAGGAAAAAGCATCCTGCAGATGTTTGGTCAGCTGATCCAAACTCCCCGTCGTAAAGGCAGCCTTGAGGTCCTGGATCTGTTTCTCGGTTAGAGCAATTTTGTCGTTCTCCCCTTTCTTTGCCATGGAATCAACAGCTTAACTTTGCTGGTAAACCCAGAGAGGAAGATCTGAAGAACCAAGGGGAGAACATCGTGTTAGTAGACGTTGTGTGATAAAACAGAGGCTCCACAGAGATGGTATTCAACAGATTCTGACCAGTTCTGGTCAGCGGAAAATTTGAGTAGTTTGAAAGACCACCTCTATCTGACCCCACCAACCCATCTCTTCTCTGCCTCCCAAGTCCCAGCTGATTCATCTGATCTACTTTTGCTGCCCTGCACAGGAGAAGGGAGCCGGAAAGCAGATTAGTGGGGTGGGGAGGGAATAGGATTTTGCAGTAACCTTCCCCTGCCATGAAGGGTTGGATAAAATGTGATCTTGCAGTGGGGTGACCTGGCTTGGGCTGCCACTATGGAGTGTCACAGATGGGATGTTAGCCGTAAAAGCAGGGGTGGAATTCTAACGGTTTGGACCGCTTGTATAGAACCGGTTGATACCATTCTACGCAGTTCAGAGAACTGGCAAATCAAGCTGGCCCCGCCCCTCTTGGCCTGCCCCTCCCCTCCCCACTCAGTCAGTCCTTATTGCGCGTGGCCGACATCGCTGACTGCGTTCTCCCTCGCCCAGTCAGTCCTTGAGGCATTTCTTTTATTTTTCCCTTCCTGACAACCAGCTGTTCCGATGATCAGCTGTGCCAGGGTTCCCCTCGCTATCTTACTGCTTCACCCAGGAGGCTTCTCTGAGGCCCAGGAGGCAAAGGGGGGGCTCATGGGGGGAGGAGAAGCTGCGCCCCTCCCCCATGTTCTGTTCTTTGCCTTCCTGAGCCGTGGGGAAGCCTTCTGGGAGCAAACCCCACCCAGGAGGCTCCCCTGAGGCCCAGGAGGCAAAGAAATAGAGCTTTTTTTGCTGCCGTTGCTGCTGCTGCTGCAAAAAAGAAGCCACGCCCACCTAGCCACGCCCCAAGAACCGGTTGTTAAAAAATTTGAATCCCACCCCTGCTTAAAAGACAGATAGGATGTTAGCTCATCCTTCAATCCTGCCACAGAGCAAAGGTTGATAACCGTTTCAGGTGACATTGCGAAAACCTGGTCATAATTTTAAAACAATCAAGTGAAGTTTCGGTAATATCACCTCAAATCTTATAAGACTTTGAGTTCTCACCCAAAGTCAGTGAGATGTTGGCTAATTTGCCTCAATCTTATGAGGATTCGTATTTCTTCCTAAAGTCAGTCCGGAATATATGCTTATTGCTGTATCCCACTGGTTCTCAACTTTCCTAATGCCACAACCCTTTAAAACAGTTCCTCATGTTGTGGTGACCCCCAACCATAAAATTATTTTCGTTGCTACTTCATAACTGTAATTGTGCTACTGTTAGGAATCATAATATGAATAATATATGACAATGGCTTTAATAATACAAAAGATGATACATGGCATAGTTCAGTCAATACAGTTCATTAAAGTTTCCTATGATTTACCATTCTCTGTGTTGTTTTTTTACATACCTGTTACTATCACAAGGGGGCAGTATTCACACCAACCACAGCTGAATATAAAAAGACCGATCAGCATCCAGATTAAGTTCCCATGGTACAAATATTTTTTTTGCAGTAGTTGATGATTTTACAGTTCATGACCCTGTAATTGTAATTCATGAAGGGTCGTTTTACCTCCAATACTGCTGCTTTCAACACAGCAACTGCTTTCTACACAGTAGCTGCTCTCTACACATGTGTGACTGGTTCACATAAGTACATTATGACACCAACCCTGTCACATACACCTGTATTTGTACGGGGAGTATGTGATGGGGTTGGTGCGATGATGTCATCACACCAGGTACTCGTATGTGGGCATATCTGCATGTGGGTGGACCCGCCTGGAGACAGATAGAGGAGCAGCTGTTCCTAAGACCATTAAAAATATGTATTTTCCGATGGTCTTAGGCGACCCCTGTGAAAGAGTCGATCGACCCCCGAAAGGGTCATGATCCACAGATTGAGAACTGATGCTGTATCCTATCTATTTCAACTCTGCAGCAAAAACATGATAGATAAGATGATGATGATAGACACATAGAGAGATAGATATAGATGATATACATAAAGATGGATGGATAGATAGACAGACATAGATATAGTAGATAGATAGATAGATAGATAGATAGATAGATAGATAGATAGATAGCAACAGCAATAGCACATATATCTCTTTATAGTGCTTTGCAGCCCTCTCTAAGTGATTTATAGAGTCGGCTTCTTACCCCCAACAAGTTGGGTACTCATTTTACTGACCTCGGAAGGATGGAAGGCTGAGTGAACCTTGAGCTGGTCAGGATCGAACTGCTAGCTGTGGACAGTCAGTGTGCAATCCTGCATTCTAACCACTGTGCCACCATAGCTCTAAGATAGACATAGCTAGCTAGCTAGATGATAGATAGATAGATAGATAGATAGATAGATAGATAGATAGATAGATAGATAGATAGATAGATAGATAGAAAGGAAAGAAAGAAAGAAAGAAAGAAAGAAAGAAAGAAAGAAAGAAAGAAAGAAAGAAAGAAAGAAAGAAAGAAAGAGAAAAAGAAAGAAAGAAAGAAAGAAAGAAAAGAAAGAAAAGAAAGAAAGAAAGAAAGAAAGAAAGAAAGAAAGAAAGAAAGAAAGAAAGAAAGAAAGAAAGAAGGTAGATTAGGGAATCCTAGGAACTGGAGTCCATACATCCTAAAGTGGCCAAGCTGGAGAAACACTGTTCTAAATATAAATGCTCTACAAAAAACATCTCATTGTTGAACGAAGAATCTTTGAGTGACCAGCTGTGGGCTTTATAAAACCTTGACTGTCTGTCTCGGCACTGGTGTTTCTCTCCTATTCAAAGCAGTGGTGGGATTCAAAAATTTTTACTACTGGTTTTGTGGGCATGGCTTGGTGGGCTTGATGGGTGTGGCAGTGGAAAGATACTGTAAAATCCCCATTCCCTCTCCACCCCACTGACCTGCGGAAAGCTCCCTTCTGCTGTGTAGGGCAACCAAAGAAGACCCAGTCAATCAGCTGGGACTCGGGAGGTGGAGAATAGATGGGGGCGGGGCCAGTCAGAGGCGGCAGTGGTCTGTTCTCTGTCTGAACTACTCAAAATTTCCGCTAGTGGTTCTCTAGAAGCTGCTGAATACGAGAGCAAAATCCAGTAGCCAAATGAGGGAGGCTCTGCCTTCTCTTATCTCACCCCAAAGAGGAGTTTCCCAATTATGTTGGAATAGATTTGAAGGTAGGCCAAGTATGATCTCCAGATTCGGGAAAAGTCTTGCATAAAGGATTATAATGGCAGACAGTCAAGTCACCTGTTGCAATCCAAAGCTATATTGGATTGACGTCAACTCTGTGGCAGGAAAGTAATTTCAGCATTATCTCTCCATCACTCTCAAGTCTAAAAACATACAGGTAGTCTTCGATTTACGACTACAATTGGGGCCGGAACTGCTGTGGCTAAGCAATGTGGTCGTTAAGCAACTTGCATGTGATTTTGTGATTTTTTTTTTTGCTGTTGTCGTTAGGCAAATTCCCCCAAGTGAGGCAGTTGTTCAGTGAGTTACACCTGTTTTTACAATCTGGTTTGCCATGGTTGTTAAGTGAATCACTGAAGTTATTAAGTGAATCATGCAGTCGCTAAGCAAATCTGGCTTTCCCTGTTGAGCTTGCTTGCTGGAAACTGGCTAGAAAAGTTGCAAATGATGACCTCAGTGTGTAGCAGCAGCCAAAAAAGCCAATCCAATCCTAAATTGTATTAACCAGAGGGATATAACCATGATCAAGGGAGTATTAATATCACTCTATAAAGCCTTAGTAAGGCCACACCAAGAATACCGCATCCAGTTTTGGTCACCACAATATAAAAGAAGCTGTTGTGACGCTAGAAAGAGTGCAGAGAAGAGCAACCAGGATGATGAGGGATTGGAGGTTCAAACATACAATGAATGGTTGCAGGAACTGGGACTGGCTAGTTTAGTGAAGAGAAGTACCAGGGAGACAGGAGAGCAGCCTTCCAATATTTGAGGGGCTGCCCCAGAGAGGAGGAGGGGGTCAAGCTATTTTCCAAGGCACCTGAAGGCCAGACAAGGAAGAATGGATGGAAATTGAACAAAGAGAGAGATTCAACCTGGAAATAAGGAGGTATTTCCTGACAGGGAGAACAATCAACCCATGGATTAGAAATTGCCTTCAGAAGTTGTGGGAGCTTCAACCCTGGAAGCTTTTAAGAAGAGACTGGGCCGCCATCAGTCAGAAATGGTGTAGAGTCTCCTGCTTGGGCAGGGGGTTGGACTAGATGACCTACATGGTCCCTTCCAACTCTGTTAATTTGTAATCTAATCTGTAACCCTAGGGGACTGCAACCATCATAACTACTTTCCAAATACTTGCGAAGTCCCTGAATTTTGATCATGTGCATAAGGGAACAGTGCAACAGTTGCAGGCATAATGATTGGTCATTTTATTCTGCACCACTGGGACTTTGAATAGTCAATAAACAAATGGTCGTAAGTCAAAGACTATCTGTACTCTGCTCAGGTCCACATAGCTCTTTCTGGACTTCTAGCAGCATTTATGAAAAAATCCTGGGTTCATTCAAACGACTGGCACGTATGTGTGAGGGGAACCTTTACCTTTACCTGGTTGGCTTCTAGGCAGCTGCCATAGATACGGAGAGTCAGCTGGCCCAGCTGAGCCTCCCAGTGTGAGGTCAGCAATGGAACCATAAGCAGGAGGGGAAAAAAAAGTCAGCTGAAGGAATGGAAAAGATTTGCATATTTTATAACCAAGAAATTTGACCATGACCATGTTTAGTCCTGCTGGCCAGATGACCACAGAGACGTCTTTGGACAGTGCTGACTCTTCGGCTTTGTCACGGTGATGAGCACCGCCCCCTAGAGCCAGAAATGACTAGCATGGATGTGTGAAGGGAACCTTCACCTTAATATGCAAGGGATAGTCAATATTATCTTGCCTCCTCTCTTGAAGCAACCCTAACCCTATCCCTTGCATATTAAGGTAAAGGTTCCCCTCACACATCCGTGCTAGTCATTTCCGGCTCTAGGGGGAGGTGCTCATCTCCGTTGCAAAGCCAAAGAGCCAGAACTGTCCGAAGATGTCTCCGTGGTCATGTGGCCGGCAGGACTAAACACCGAAAGTGCATGGAACGTCGCTGTTCCCTTCCCACCAAAGGGGTCCCTATTTTCCTAGTTGCATTTTTTTACGTGCTTTCGAACTGCTAGGTTGGCAGAATTTAGAATTTATTTGATTTGTCAATCGCTTGCAAGATAATAGGTATAAGTATATACATAGTTATGAATACATGAAATAGGTACATATAAGAAAAATAAAAGAAACAATAGGACAGGGATGGTAGGCATGTTGGTGCGCTTATGCACGCCCCCTACAGACCTCTTAGGAAAGGGGTGAGGTCAATAGTAGACAGTCTAAGGTTAAAGTTTTTGGGGTTTGGAGAAGAAACCACAGAGTCGGGTAGAATATTCCAGACATTGACCACTCTGTTGCTGATGTCGTATTTCCTGCAATCAAGTTTGGTGCGGTTAACCTTGAGTTTGTATCTATTGTTTGCTCTTGTGTTGTTATGGTTGAAGCTGAAGTATTCATTGACAGGTAAGTCATTGCAATGTATGATTTTACATACCATACTTAGATCAGACTGAAGATGGCGTAATTCAAGGTTTTCTAGGTCTAGAATTTCAAGTCTGGTGACATAAGGTATTCTACAACGAGTAGAGTAGTGGAGAACTCTTGTGAAATATTTCTGGGGTTTCTCAACTGTTAATATCAGATACGTAATGTGGGTTCCAGACTGATGAGCTGTATTCGAGTATTGGTCTAGCAAATGTTTTGTATGCTCTAATTAGTAGTGTGATATTACCAGAGAAAAAGCTACGTAGAATTAGGTTAACAACTCTTAATGCCTTTTTGGCTATGTAGTTACAGTGGGCTCTAGCACTTAGATCATTTGAGATGAGTACTCCAAGATCCTTGACAGAGTTTGGATCATCAACAAGGTCTTGACTATTCAGCCTGTATTTTATTTTCTGATTTTTTTTGCCAATATGTAAGACACAGCATTTATTTGTTGAGATTTGAAGTTGCCATTTGTTTGACCATTCTGATACATAGTCAATGTCTTTTTGAAGGATAGCAGTATTGTCTGTGGTATTGAACAGCTTTACATCATCAGCGAAGAGAACGCAGTTGCTCTTGATATGATCACAGATGTCATTTATGTAGAGTATGAAAAGAGTTGGTCCTAGAACACTGCCTTGGGGGACACCACTGTTGACAGGTACAGAATTTGATAGGACGCTCCCAATTTTGACCACTTGTTGTCTGTTTGACAGGAATGCTTCTATCCAGTTATGCAAGTGTCCAGAAATACCATAAGATTTTAGTTTTAGGAGTAGTTTGTCATGTACCACTGAATCAAAGGCTTTACGGAACTCTGTGTAGATTGCAGCTATTGCTTTGCCCTGATCGAGTTGTGTAGTCCATATGTTTTTGCAATGTAAAAGTTGCAGATTACATGATAGTTTTTTCCTAAAACCAAATTGTTTATTAGAGAGTAGATTGTTTGTTTCTAGGTGGAGGATGATGGATTGGTTAATAATTGATTCCATGACTTTACAGGTGACGCAGCATAAAGAGATTGGTCAGTAATTTTCAACTAGGCTGCGGTCTTCCTTTTTGAAGATGGGGATGACCGTGGCTTGTGACCATAGTTTTGGCAAGGAGCTGGTCCTGAAAGATTTTTCAAAGATTATGCTTAGAGGTTCTGCTATGGCAGTGGATAGCATTTTTAAGAAGTAGGCACATATTCCGTCCGGTCCAATAGATAGAGACGGTTTTAGATTGCGTAGTTCTTTTTCAACATTGTCTTCTGTAAAATCAATATGTATTAGATCATTGTAGTTGTCTGTGGTTCGACTAGGAAATACTAGGCATGATCCATTGCTGGTTACAAATACTGAGCCAAAGAATGTGTTAAAGAGGTTGGCTTTAATAGTGTCATCATTGCAGTCTTTACCATTAGGTCCTTTCAGGGGTGGAATGGACCTTGAGTCTTTTAGTTTGTTGTTTACAAAATTGTAAAAAGCGCGGGTGGAATTGGCGCATAGAAGGTTTTCCTCTTGTTTAATATGATAATTGGTGCATTCAGTCTTTATCTGGTGGCACAAATTTTTGTATCGGCTTTTGAAGTTGGCTGCGTGACCAGATATGTTTTTCTGCCAGAGTGATCTCTTTTTGGATTGAAGTTTCTTTATTGTTATGGGTAATTTGTTTTTGTTTTGTTTTGTTTTGGGAGTTCTTGTTGTTACATATAGTTTGATGACACTTTTGACTTCAAGTAAAAATATGTTGTAATGGTCTTCTATAGTATTGCATCCAGTGAATAGAGATTGCCAATCAAGGGATGAGAGAGCATTGTCTATAAGATCATAGTTACCTTTTTTGAATTTATAATTGGGGAAGAAGCTGGGACAAGGAACGGGAGCTCACTCCATGATGCAGTGCTAGGGATTCGAACCGCTGGCCTTTCTGATCGACAAGCTCAACATCTTTAGCCACTGAGCCACCGCGTCCCTCTTGCATGTTATACAGCCCCATAAAACCATATTTTGGAGAAAAAAAACCAGAGGGCCAGAGAATGTTTCTTACCAAAACTGCCCATTACATCCAAGGTAAAAAAAAGATCCTAAACAAACCACCAACTAAGACTCAAAAAGTCACTCATTTGTCTGAAAAGGTAGAGGGCCTCCTGCTCCTGCAGGGGGGCGGGGGGCAGGGGGGCTGAACTAGGTCCCTTCCAACTCTTGTTATTTTACGTTAAGACATATTCAGGAGAAAATGAGCAAAGACATTCTTATGGTCTGCACCTTTTTTGGGGGGGCGGGGGGGGGAAATGCAGTGCAATGGAAAACAAAATGATGTTGACCTTTAGTGCAAAGAAGCGGGTGTTCCTTTGCACCATTGTCTACAAACACCTGCAACCTCTATGGCTCCCAGTCCTTCATTCCACCCATCCTTTGCTTGAGAAACTGCCAAACCACAGATCAATCTGGTTTATGCCACTGCTCAGGACGGCAGCAAGAAACACAACATGCGAAGTGTTAACCTGCAGTCACAACCTTGGGGAGCCTGGGCGCTTAGAAAGACCCCCCTCCTGGGGAGATCTGTGACTCTGGATGCGACAAAAACAAATACCCAATGTGTGAATACATGGGGGCAGGGGGAGGTATGTGCTTAATACCTGCACTTCATTTGACTGCAGTTTCCAAACTGGGTCTTGGAAAAAAAATGTATGAAATAGTATAAGGATAGAACATAGAATCCTAGAGCTGGAAGGGACCTCAGTGGTCTTCTAGTCCAGCCCTCTGCTCCAGCAGGAGAGTTTATACCATCTCAGACAAGCGGCTGTCCAATCTCTTCTTAAAAGCCTCCAGTGATAGAGCAACCACAACTCTTGGAGGGAAACTGTCCCATTCATTAATTTTTCTAACTGTCTAGGGGATTCCTCCTTAGTTCCAGGTTGCTTCTCTCCTTGATTAGTTTCCCTCTGTTGCTTCTCGTCCTGCCTCCTGGTGCTTTGAGGTGAGCCCCCTCTTCTCTGTGGCAGCCCCTGAAACATTGGAACACTCTTATCATGTCTCCCCTAGTCTTCTCTTTATTAGATATATTCAGTTTCTGCAACTGTTCTCCATATGTTTTGCCTTCCAGCCCCCCCAATCACTTTCTCTGCACTCTTGCTAGAGTCTCTCTTGGAGATTCTCAGTCACCCAGGTCCTGGTTGTCCCAAAGATAGTTTTTTCCAGAGGCAACTGGACTTCCTTGTTTTTCTTTAAAGACATTTTGCTTCTCATCCAAGAAGCTTCTTCAGCTCTCCCTCTTGAAAAAACACCTTTGGGATTTTCTAGAGTCTCAACATCTTTTTTTGTATCGTGGTGACAAAAAACTGGATGCAATATTCTTAAGTGTGGTCTTACCAAGGCAGTATAATACTTTACACTAATACTTCATATGATGTTGATTCTTCTGTCCCTCTGTTGATGAAGCCTAGAATTGCATTAGCTTTTTTGGTGGCTGCAGCACATGGCTGGCTCATACTTCATTTATTTATTTATTTATTTATTTAGTCAAACAATTATTAGATAACAGGTATAAGTATAAACATGGTTATAAATACATGAAATGGATACGAATAAGTAAAGAAGAAACAATAGGACAGGGATGGGAGGCACGTTTTGGTGTGCTTATGCAGGCCTCCTATAGACCTCTTAGGAAAGGGGTGAGGTCAATAGTAGACAGTCTAATGTTGAAGAGTTTGGGGTTTGGGGAAGAAACCATAGAGTCAGGTAGAGTATTCCAGACATTGACTACTCTGTTGCTGAAGTGGTATCTCCTGCAATCAAGTTTGGTGTGGTTTATCTTTACTTTATATTTATTTTGTGCTCTTGTATTGTTTTGGTTAAAGCTGAAATATTCATTGATAGGTAGGACATTGCAATATATAATTTTATGTACTATACTTAGATCGAACCGAAGGCGGCGTAGTTCTAGGTTGTCTAGGTCTAAAATTTCAAGTCTGGTGGCATAAGGTATTCTGCTATGAGTAGAGGAATGGAGGACTCTTCTCGTAAAATATTTCTGGACTTTCTCAATTGTATTAATATCAGATATGTAATGTGGGATCCAGACCTATGAGCTGTATTCAAGTATTGGTCTGGCAAATGTTTTATATGCTCTAGTTAGTAGAGTGATATTACTGGAGAAAAAGCTACGCAGAATTAGGTTAACAACTCTTAATGCCTTTTTGGCTATGTAGTTACAGTGGGCTCTTGCACTTAGGTCATTTGAGATGAGTACTCCAACTTAATTGGTTGTCCATCAGGACAGCTGGATCCTTCTCATAGTTACTCCTCCTGAGCCAGGTACCGCCTATTCTGTACCAGTGCATTTGGTTTTTCCTGCCTAAGTGCAAGACCTCACTTTTCTCACCTCTGAAATGCTTCTTGCTGGATAGAGCTATTGTTCAAGTCTGTCAAGATCCTTCTAGGTCTTAAGTCTGTCTTCTAAAGCAATTTTTTGTCTGGACCAAACTTACGTTGGCTTCTATTACTGTACGTTTCTAGGTGCTCATAAACCCTCCACTTAATTTTCTTTTCCAGGATTTTCCCAGGTCTTTATGTCAAGCTGCTTGATGTATAATTTCCTGGATCTGTTTCCCACTCCTTTTTGTAAATTAGAATCACATCAGCTTTTTTTTCTCCCCAGTCCTCCGGTCCCCCCTTTGCAATCATTTTTTCCCAATTGCTACCAAACTTGGTCTTTGAAAAAGGCAGATTAGAAGAAGGGTGGATGCCTTCAAACTGGGATGCTGGAGGCGACTATGACACATCCCATGGATTGCAAAAAATCACGAACAGGGAAGTCCCAGAGCAAACCTCACCAAAAATATCACTGTCTGGAAGCCAAGAACCCCAAAGAAAGGCTCCCATACATTGCCCATGTCATGCAAGCTAACTCTCTTGAAAAGTCAATCATGCCAAGAGCGACCGGTGGAAAAATGAGAGGCTGGATGCTACAAGATGACACTGGGATGATCATGGCCGATCTGAAAGAGACAGGCAGGGCATGGAGAGGGCTGAAAAGAGTGACTCTCAAATGCTGTAGTTCATTTTTAAATCTATATAATTTTTTTTTTTTAAAAGCCCGCATCACCAGATCACATACGGAGTGGTGCATGGCCTGAAGGTGGAGCTCTCGCCTCACAATCTGGAGGATTGTGAGTTCGATTCCCGGAAGGGGCAGATATTTCTCTCTCTGGGCACACTGAGAATACTTCTGCTGCAAAAAAACTCCGCATTAGCAACAGGAAGGGCATCCGGCCAGTAAAAACACTCTGCTAGCTCCGTTCAGTTGCCCAGACTCCATCCTGCAAGGGATGATGGGGTTGTTAAATGATGATGATGATGACGACCAGATTGCACGCTCTCTATGTTTTCCTTCCCTTTGATCGTTCTAATAGAGTGAGATACTTTTAGATGACTGGCATGTTCTCCTATTTAAACTATTTCTGCATTTAAACCCTACCTCAGTACTTGCCTAAGTGTAAGATTTTGGTTTTTTATTTTGTCGTTTGCATGACATGCTGCCATTCTCCTTCCCTTCCATCTTCCTTTCTGATTTTAATAGGTGTTTGTCACCTTCCCCACAATCACTTCTGATTGTGACTGTAGCCCAGGGAGTGGAGAAACACAACCACCTTCAGTTTCCACCAGATGCTCTAGCTTGCAATTCAATCACTCTATGGCAGGGGTCGCCAACCTTTTGGACCTCAGGGACCACCAAATGCATAATTTTAAATCCCAGGGACCACTAACCGGTTCTGCGGGCATGGCCCAATTTGTGGGTGTGGCTTGGTGGTATGTGACTGGCTGGGCATGGCTTGTATGTAAATATTATATTTATATATTGATTTTTTTATAAAAAAGAGCAACTTTTACCCAAAATCAGGCAAAGCAGGCAGGCAGATTGAGTTGCTCACAGAATCACAGATTCATTCAGAGATCTGTGTTTCTACCATTGGCTAGCTCAGTCTGTCACATAAAATTTGCTGGCAAACAAACTCATAAAATTTGCTAGCAAACAAACTCACGAAATTAACTCACAACACACCATGTATGTAAATATGGAATTTTTTATTTAAAAAGATCAACTTTTACCCACAATCAGGCAAGGCAGGCAGGCAGATTGTGTTGTTCACAGGATCATTCAGTGATCTATCCTAAGGGAGGTTTGGCTGTGCTTAAAAGCAGAGCTGAAGATCTAAAGACTAGCTAGAAAGCAGGAAATCCAACCATTTCCTGCTTCCTAGCTAATCTAAATCTCCCGGCACAGCAGAACAAATGATGGTTGGAAAGTAAAAACAGAAACTTAGCAGGCAAGTTTATCGGGTAAGGAGTAAGTGGGCGGGGAGGGTTCCCGCGGGCCATGTGGGTGGCATAGCCTTGTGTTTCTGCGCAGCCTGGATTAATTGCTTTGTGGGGGGGGGATGCTCTGGGGGTGAGATTTCTCTGTGGCCCACCAAAATTTTCTCACGGCCCACCAGTGGGCCGCAGCCCACCGGTTGGCAACCAGTGCTCTATGGTAAGAAAGCAGGGAGGTTGCAAACGATACATAAATAAGAAACACAAAAAGTTCAGACTTTGCCACCTCACCTATAAATACAGGTAGCCCTCGATTGACAATGGTTCATTTAGTGACTGTTCAGTTACAATGGCCCTTGAAAAAAGTGACTTGTGATCATTTTTCACACTTACAATGGTTGTATCACATTGTCAACATTTAGACAGTTGGCTGTCAACTGACTCACATTTATGACAGTTGCAACCTCCCAGAGTCACACGATCCCCTTTTGCTACCTTCTGACAAGTAAAGTCAATGGAGAAAGCCAGATTCACTTAACAACTGTGGCAAGAAAGATCTTAAAATGGGGCAAGACTCACCTAACAAATGTCTCACTTAGCAACCTAATTTTGTGCTCATTTGTAGTTGTACGTTGAGGACTACCTGTAAAACGTGAGAACATCCATTCCCTTTAACTATTTTAAAAACACAAATAATCCGAATCGCCTTCAAAACCATGCCATTCGGGCATTTATTGGCAATCCTCGACTTATGGCCATTCATTTAATGGCAGTTTGAAATTATGACAGCACTGACAAAAGTGACTTGTAACCCATCCTCGAAAACGACAACTGTGGTCATGTGATCACAATTGGCGTTTATGTTCATTGCAGCATCCTGTGATCCCTTGATCACAATTTGTGACCTTCCCAAACGGCCTCCGACAAGCAAACTCAATGGAGGAAATCAGAATCACTTAACGACCAGTCAAAAAGTGTCCCGTTTCGGGATGACTTACTTAGCCACCACATTGCTTGGTGACCAAAATTTTGGTCCCAGTTGCTGACGTAAGTCGAGGACTCCCTGGTAATCTGAACATCACACTTGAGATGTGTATACAGGTTAGTCCTCAACTTACAACTGCCACGGAGCCCAGAATTCCCAGCTGCTGAGAAATTTGTTAAGTGAGTTTTATCCCATTTTATGACTTTTCTTGCCATCATTGTTAAGGGAATCCCTGCAGTTGTCCAATTAGTAAGATGGTCATTAAGTGAACCTGGCTTCCCAACTCGCTTTGCTGGCGGAAGGTCACAAAAGGGGTTCACGTGGTTCCGGGACACCGTGACCATCATAAATGTGAGTCATTACCAAGCGTCAGAATGCAAATCCCATGAGAGTGGTGGGGTACTGTAATGGTCATAAGTTGAGGTATCCCCATTGTTACCTTGAGTAACAAGAATATGCACATGGAAACGTTTATGAGAATAGTTATGAATAATTATCCAGCCACACACAGATAACACTAAATTGAGTTAAAGTTTACTTTAAGAAATAGCCAGTCCAATAAACGGTCCAGGTCATATACGTTTTACAATCCAAAGAATATCCAATTACAAAGTCTTTTTACCGGTTGCCTTTGTCATTTACAGTAAACAAAGATATCAAAGTATAAGCACAACAGAGAATCTTAGAGAGCAAGCCATGATCTCTAGCTCTCTCTTATGGCAATTCGCAACACCACCAACCAATCGGAATATAGTACGAATCAACACAGTGATTTTGTCTTAAAGCTACAAACATACATTGTTAATTTATATATTGCCAACCCAACTAATTGGTGGACAGATTCCTAACACCCATGCTCTCATAAGTGATGAAAAATGGCCATAAGTCACTTGGTTCCATGTCACTGTAACTTCGAATAGTCATTAAGCGAAATGTTGTAAGTCAAGAACCCAAAGCTAAGATCCAGATAAATTTCAACACCACACATTTGTTGAATCAAAAGTTTATTTCCAGCATTTTTGGTGTCCGGCATTTTAAAAAAACATATAAGAATATCATAATATTAATGAAGGCAAATATTGGTAAGAGAGAGAGTGTGTCCTAGCTGGAGTAATTTCAGCAAATCTAACTCCTTCCCTAAGGAAGAGAGGTTTAGCAATCGTCCTTCAGCACAAACTATCGGCTAAACAATTAAATGCAGGAGTTGGGTTCTTGTTCAAATTTGGCCTCTAGATCAGCGTTTCTCAACCATGGCAACTTTAAGATGGGTGGATTTCAACTCACAGAATTCCCCAGCCAGCTTTCTGGGAATTGAAGTCCACCTGTCAAGCTACAGAACTTTTTCCCATTCAATTAGCAAGAATGAACTTCTGAGAACCAAACGTATCCAAAGGAATCCTTTATTGAGATGAGACAATTCATGTAGAAGTTCAAAAGCAGCGTCTGAAGTCCCTCAGGCATACAGGGATAGATAAGGGAGTTTAGAACCCCTCCCCTTCTTCTCTCCATGTGAGTTTTGTGAAAGAAAAGCCAGTATGTTCATTCCATTCCCCACCCCTTGTGAAGGAACAATATTTTTCACAGTTTCCCAAGCATACATCTCACTGGAATTTTTATGGTCTTCTTATCTCCTGGCTGTGCCACTCAGAGGTGTTAGGTTCCGGCCATCTGGGATTCCTCTCTCCATTGTATCATGTGTGGGTTATACAAATTCGATATAAGATTGAATGTATTCAAGTTACATCAAGAAAGGATTTATTTATCAGTCTCCCCCCCTCCCCCTTTTCTTCTTCCACTGAAGAAATGACAGATACACGGATCTGACATCACCCATCTTAAAGTTGCCAAGGTTGGGAACGACTGACTTTTGGAGGACAGAAATGAAACCCACTTCTTAACTCCTGACCTTAAACTCATAACTACCTCAAACTGAATTTGAGTGACAGATATCAGCCTGAAAAAATTAGGCACACTACGGAATTCAGTCATTTTGTACCAGAACTCAAGGCTCCAGTTCTTAAAAACGATGAAAATATTCTGAAAAGAAGGCTGGAAGCACCGCCTTTTTAAATAGCAACTGTTTAAAAAAAAATACGTAAAGGCAAACTATTATTTTATACATATACATATATTTATATATATTAAAAAAATAACCAATGGGAAAAAAACACACACTTAATTACAAAGATCCACCGGGAACATTTACAGCATTCCTGAGCCTGGTAGACAGTTTTAAACGCAAAGTCCATAAGCCACGATCAGACCAGGAAGGAAGAAGTTTGTTTAAAGTCACCCTGAAACAAAATCAAGAGGAGGAAAATTTGCTTTGGTGTAACAGACAATAATAAAGACAGGAAAAGGTTGTGTAATGGAGAAGCCAAAAAGTGTGGAAAACAGATATATCCATGAGATGACCTTCCCAGCTAGCTTCCAACGTGCAAAGTTAATTGGAGAAGCTGGATTCACTTCATGACTACCTGATTCACTTAACACCCATGTGATTTTCTTAATGAGTGCAGTACACCTGGTTGTAAAATCCGATCTGGTCACGGGGTGACTGGCTTCATGACCACGTTTATTTATTAATTAAATTTATACACTTGCCCATCTTGCATCATTTGGTGACTGAAATTTTGATCCCCATTGTGGTGGTTAGGTGAGGACCAGCTGTATTTCCATTGTCCAGAATAATATTTCTCTAAAATTCTGCCTTAAGAGGAAAGTATTTCTGGACCTTGGTCCCAATTCAGATAACTTCAGAATCTTTAAAAGCACAAAATTATCTGAGTTCTAAAGACCATGATTCTCATTTTTCTAAAAACCGAGAATTATAAGCTCTGCAAAAGGCATTAAATCCCATTAAATCACTCTTTCATTAAAACCAAAAGTCCAAAATCAGCCTTTGGTGACCCAATCCCTGAGGAATGAAGCAGATGAGTTTCTGCTTCTACTTACATCACTTCGGTTGGAAGGCTGGCTGTAAATGACCTTCTTACTGGTACTTCTGGAAAAGATTGGAGAAGGGGAAGACGAGAGATTAGGAGAACGTTTCCCAACCTTGGCAACTTTCAGATGGGTGGACTTCAACCCCCAGAATTCCCTGGCCAGCATCATGCTTTAGGATGGGTAGATGTCAAATCCCAAATGTCTTCTTCAACTGAGGAGTTCAAAGACATGCTGGAAATGGTCCATTGGAGAATTCTGGGAATTTACATCCCATAATTCCCAGGGGCTGAAAGCTGGGGAACACTGATTTATTGTTTGAATGTTGACTTCGATTATTTCTGTTTCGCGGCATTTCATTTACTGTACAGGTAGTCCTTGAGCTACAACCACAATAGAGCCTGGAAAATGGGTCACTAAGCTGTGCAGTCGTTAAGCGAGACATCACCTACCGCAACGTGCGACCTTCCTTGCCAGCTTCTCCATCGACTTCACAAATGGCGTTCACAGCACTCCCAGGATGGTGTAACCATCACCAAATGTCAATCACACGGCCACGTTATAAGCTTGTAACCGCAAGAACTCGATGACTACCTGTACTTCGCTTTTTTTTAATGAACTGGCGTCTCCCACTTCTTATCAGCAGAATAAATCCCGTAAACCAGAGAGAAAGTGGCCCTGCCAGGACCAACTGCGCCCCTTCCCTCATCTACCCCGAAAAGGGAACCTCATGGCAGGACTGGTGGTTACACGGCAAAGAACGGTGGGCAGGAAGGAAGAAATGGCTACTCACGTTGTTCTTTCTGGAAAAAAAAAAGAGAGAGAGACAAATAATCAGTTAGCCAAGAAAGGAGGTGATCGCGTCTCTCTTGCACGGTTGTTGAGCCACCAAAATTCAAGTTCTTTTGGCCTTTTCTCCAACTGGATCAGCCCTCCCAGGACCCTATATTTTGTGGAAGGGTGGACTTCAGCTCTCAGAATTCCCCAGCCAGAATAGTTTGAGTGGAGGACAGGGAGTCCTCAACTTACGGCCACAATGGAGCCCCAAATTTCGATTGCTAAGCAAGACAGATGGATTTTGCCCTGTTTTAAGACCGTTCTGGCCACAAGTTAAGCGACCTATCCTGCCAGCTTCTGATGAACAAAGTGAATGAGGGATTCACTTAATGACTATGTGATGCACTTAACGACTGCAGTGATGCATTTAACGACCAGTGATTCACTTAGTGATTACAGTGATTCACTTTAACTGCCGTAATTCACTTAATGACTGCAGTGACTCACTTAACAACCACAGCGATTCACTTAACCACAGTGATGCACTTAATGGCTGTAGTGATTCACTTAACGACTGCAGTGGCAAAAAAAGGTCATAAAAAGGTCACTTAACAGCTGCCTTGCTTAGCAATGGAAATTCTGGTTCCAATTGTGGTCGTAAGTCAAGGACTACCTAGCTTGCTAAGACAATCTTGCTGGCTACTAAACTCCATCAAGATCCCAAATTTTAGAAAACCTGCTTTTCAGTCTTCATTCTCTTCTGATGCCCACATAGCCTAGGAGGGCTGCAGTTATTAAAGAAACAGGACTAGAAAATTCTCCCCAAAATTATGATTTTCTGGCTCTGTGAAAGCAAGAAGGACTGGCCACTTACTGCTGAAATAGCCCCGATTGTAACCGAACCAAATGCCGAAAATGATTAGTCCCAAGATGATCAGGAGAACCACCACGGCCGCCACGATCCCACCCACATTGAGTTTACCTGCAGAGCAATAAAAATGGTTAGAAAGATCCAGTATGTACTTGAGAATTAATTACAAGAATTTGTAGGGCGTCAAGGTTGAACCGCTTTACTTCTTTCAACCCTAAACGCTTTTCGACTTTCAATGAACTGGGAGGGGGGAGAGAAGAGGAAATAGAAAGCTGAGAATGTATGCGTGGACCGTGAGAGCCTGTGCAACTATCAAGGCCATTGCTGCAGGTGCTTGAGAAAGAGACGGACTGTTCCCGTAGCAAAAAGACGTCTCATGATTGGACAATGTGACCACTCAGAGGTGGAGAGAAAGGGAAGCTGTTGTTTAACTAAGCAAGCATTTGCGTGGGAAGAAACCAGCACTGGTTTTGATTCTTCAGTACCAAAACGGTGTATCCAATAAAGTTTTACTTTTGGGATTTTAAAACTGCCAAGTATGTTTCCTTCTTTTGGATTCACTGGTTGGATAGTTGACAAATACATTTCTATAAAGCAGAAAAACACCAGCATGCTATTGATCAATGCTCACTCAGTTTTTGCCCAATTATGGCCAATAAAAGTGAATAAAATTAATACCCAGGAGTTTCATTTTTATGACTTACTCCATTTTGTGTGCTTATCTCTGAGTATTCCAGATAGAATCCTATTTCAAGCAGAAACCAAATTCAACAGGTAATCTTCAACTTATGACCATAATTGAGTCCAAAATGTATGTTGCTAAAGTAAGAAACTTCTCACGTGAGTTTTGCCCCATTTTACAATCTTTCTTGCCACTGTTGTTAAGCGAATCACTGCCATTGATGTTAGTAATATGGTTGTTAAGTGCATCTTACTTCCCTGTTGATTTTGCTTGCCAGAAGGTCGCAAAAGGGGATCACGTGACACTGCAACTGTCATAAATGTGAGTTGGTGGTCAAGCATCCAAAAGTAAATCACATGACCAAGCAGATGCTGCCACAGTCATAAGGGTGAAAAATGGTCATAACTCACTTTTTTCAGTGTCTGATTTTTTATTGACATTTTAATTTATTGAAAGGAGGTTAAAATACAAAATGCCAAAATATTTTCAAAAGGAAAAAAGAATAAAAAACACACAACAAAGATGATATTAAAAAGGAAGTGTCAAAAGAAAAAGAACCTGACCCTCACATGACCATTGGAGATGCTGCCATGGTCGTAAGGGTGAAAACTGGTCATAAGCAGGAGTGGGATTCTACCGGTTCACCCCTATTCGCTAGAACTGGTTGTTAACATTCTAAGCAGTTCGGACAACCGGTTGTTAGAAGAAATTACTGGCCTAATCCTGTCAGGAAGGCAGGAAGGAAACATTCTGGGGTTGCTTATAGAAACTGCCTCTCCCTTAACTCTTATTACATTCTTGGCAGGACTAAACTTCCTGTCTCAGGAACTTCTCTGGAGTTTTTTTCCCCTCCTTTGCTGGTACTTTGCTTGTGTGGAGGGACCATTCAAAGTTACAATGGCACTGAAAAAAGTGACTTAGGACCATTTTTCACACTTACGACTGTTGCAGCATCCCCACAGTCACGAGAGGCCAAGCGAGGAGATGCGTGCCTCGATGTGAGTGATATTGAATTGGCCACACCCAGCTAATAACATGACCACCAAGCCATGCCCACCACCTAAGCCACGCCCACAGAACCGGTTGTTAAAAAAATTGAATCCCACCCCTGGTCATGTCACTTTTTTCAGCGCCGCCGTAACTTTGAACCATCACTAAGGACCTACTGTACTCTGCAAAAGTAGGAGTTCCCACCAAGCCTTTTGCGTTGTTTGCAAAACTACAATTGGACAGCTGGGGTTGAAGAGACAGCAGAGCATGTCACCCCAAAGAGCAGGAGAGCTGCCAAGCGGCTCACTTACTGGTTTCCATGTGAATCACCGCCGACCGCTGGGGGGGCCCCACCTTGTTCTCGGCTTCGCAGGAATAGTCGCCCGTGTCCAGGGCCGTGGCGGGCTCAAAGGCCTGAAGGGAAGAGGAAAGGAGCTCAATTCTCAACCAAGGACCCCCCTGTCTCCTCTACAGGCGGAGCCAGCCATGGTTCTCAAACTCTCTCTGAGGCTCCTGTTCTGCAAATATTGGAGCCAGGCGATGGGCGCCTGGGAGAAAAACCACGATGGCACTGCTCAAATATAAGCAGCCCTCGGGTTAAGACCCATCAGAATAGAAAGAGGAACAAGAACAGAATCAAATAGAATATACTGTAGAATAGAAAATAGAAAATAACAGAACAGAAAATAAGGATAGGAGAGAATAGAATAAGAATAGAATAGAACAGGAGAATAAAATAGAAGATAATAGAATAGGAATAGAATAGAATAAAATGGAACAGAAGAATAGAATAGAAGATAATAGAACAGGAATAGAATAGAATAAAATGGAACAGAAGAATAGAATAGAATAGGAATAGAATAGAATAAAATAGAACAGAAGAATAGAATAGGAATAGAACAGAAGACAATAGAGTAGGAATAGAAAATAGAAGAGAACAGAAGGGAATATAGAAGAGAATATAGAATATAGTCTAGACTAGAACAGAACATAGAATAGAATTACCATAGAAGTAGAATATAGAATAGAAATAACAAATAGAAAACAGAATAAAGAATAAGATAGGATAGGATATAGAATAGAACCAGAATAGAAAGAAATAGAAAATATAATATAGAATAGAAATACAAAAGATAGGATCGGATTGGATAGAGACTTGAATAAGAATATTTTATTTCGCCAGGTGCGATTGGGCACATAAGGCAGAAATTGTCTCCTTACCTGTGACTGTAAGCCAGCCCACCCAACCCATACCAAGTATCTGGTGGAAGCGAAGCATGCTGCTTGCATTCCCCCTCCTCCCCCGATAAACACAGCTTAAAGGAACATACCAGCACGCCTGTGTCTGAGTCGATTGTGTAGGATGAATTCTTGAAGATGGTGCTGGTTTTGGGATCGGGGGGCATCTGGACGTTGTTCTTGAACCATTTGAAAGTCGGACGGGGGTTAGCATCGGTCTCCTCACATCTCAGGACTACCTTGTTTCCAATGGTCACCACTGAAGGAACGTGGGCAGTGGGCTTGGCGGCGGGCACTGCCCAAGAAGAGAGGGGGCTCACAGGTTAGGATGCCAGTTTGGATGGCATGAGCTGAGGACAATTAACCGGTGGAATAGCTTGCCACAAGGAATGGTGGGCACTCCATCACTGGAGGCTTTTAAGAAGAGACTGGACGCTCACTTATTGGAAATGGTATAGGATCTCCTGCTTGAGCAGGGGGCTGGACTAGAAGACCTCCAAGGTCCCTTCTAGTTCTATTCTGTTCTATTCCAATTCCATCTCCAATTCAGTTCAGTTCAGTTCTGTTCATTATTTCATATTCTATTCCATTCCATTCCATTCTCTATTCTATTCTATTCTATTCTAATTCTATTCTCTATATACCTTTCCCATTCAAACGCCTTCTTGACATTTAAGACATTTAAGTTTAACAGAACAACAAAATTGGAGAGGACCTTGAAGGGACCTTCTAGTCCAATCCCCTATTCCAAGCAGGAGACTTTGTACCATTCTGGACAAATGTCTGTTTAGTCTCTTCTTAAAAGCCTCCAATGATGAAGCACCTACAACTTCTGGTGGCAAGCAGTTCCACTGGTTAATTACCCTCACTGCTAGGAAGTTTATCCTTCATTCCAGGTTGCTTCTCTCCTTGATGACTTTCCATCCATTGCTTCTCATCCTGCCTTCTGGAGCAGGGGTCGCCAATGTTTTGGACCCCAGGGACTACCAAACTCATACTTTTAAATCCCGTGGACCAGAGACCCTGGGAAAATCCCCCCAAAAACTCTGCAGGAAAATTCCCCACCCCGTTTTCCTACCGATCAATCATCTTTTGTTTGAGATCGCAGGATACTGTCTTCAGTTCTGTTCTCAGGGTGAGAGAGAGAGAGAGACTTTTGGCTTCATGCAAAGAAAACAGCAGAAGCAGCATAAGTCTTTCTTTCTCTCCCCCAAATTCTGCCAGAAATGAATCTTTGTGAAACTTGTCGCGCCGGCGCAGCCTCTTGGAGCAGGAGGCCTTGCAGGGTCCAAAGACTCATTTCTGGCGGAGTTTGGGGGAGAGAAAGACTTTTGCTGCTTTCCTTGCATGCAGCCAAAAGCAGAAGAAGAAAGAAGCGGAAAGAAGCAGCCCAGTGGCCAGGCCAGGTGCGTGGGGCGAGTGGGGCAAGTTCCCCCCCCTCCGCCCTTCCCCCCTCCCCTCACTACCTCGTGTTGTTCGCAATGCAAGTGACGCAAGTCTTGTCTTCCCGCGGGCCCTGTGGGCGGCACAGCCTTGTGTTCCCATGCAGCCTGGCTTAATTGCTTTGGGGGGGACATTTCTCTGCGGACCACCAACATTTTCTCATGGACCCACCAGTGGTTCCCGGCCCATTGATTGGCGACCACTGCTTTGGAGTATAAGTTGACCCCCTCTTCTTTAGGCAGTCCCTCAAATACTGGAACACTGCTCTCATGTCACTCATAATCCTCCTTTTCACTAGATTTGATGCAAACTCTTTCATGCTAAAGAATTTGCCTCAAGCAGCCCTTCCATAAAGATCCCCATTTATATTGACACAATCCGTTTCCCCAACTCGAGTGTGCCCATGGAGTGGAAGTGGTACCTTGCACAATCAGGATCACTTGCGACTGCGCAAAAGAGTCTCCAAGGACTTCACACGTGTACGTGCCCGAGTCTTTGCGGGTCACTGATGTGAGCTGGATTTCATACGGGGTGAAGGTGGCACGATCCTTGTAGTTATCTGAAGAAAGACAGAAATTCAGTGATGTTTGAACTGTGTATGAAACCAAGAAACTCCAAGACAAACAATTCCTCAAAATTCCATTTTATTAGAGTTGTCATATTGGCACATTTGGGAAAACCCGAATCTGAGAGTTCCAGGTTTTCCCTTCCCAAAAGAGAAATCAAAGATCCATCCCTTGCGCCCACCTGGCCCAATTAAATCTTTGTCCCAACTGGAGACATCCCTCCAGTCACTCCCCTCCAGGTACAGGGCAACTTGTCCTTGACTCTCTGAGAAAAGAATGTTGTTGTGTCTAATCTTCTACCTCTCTATGAAACCCCACCTCCCAAATTCCCAGGCATTGAATGTGGCAGCCTTGGAGTTTCCAAGTAAAAAATGGCTTCCAAGGCTGACAAAATAATTCTCATCTATATATATATAAAAGTGAAAAACCACTCAGGCATCATCACAAAATCTCCAGCACCATAAAGCCTACAAACTTGAAATTTGGCCCATAGGTTCCTCTTGGCTTCTAGAGGCTCACTAAGAAAGGATTCTTTGAAATGACCATCAGAGCATTTATAGTATTTCCATTATTATTATCATCATCATCATCATCATCATCATTATCATCATACTCTGATGCTAAGGAGTTCTACTCCCCCTCCCCACCTGAAAAGAAATCTCTTCCAAATGCAAAACACAAGCAGAGGAGTTTCAGTTTCACAGCACCAAGCCGCTTTAGTACAGAACAGTTGAGCTAAGCCATGCCCAGACTCCTTGCTGTCTCCTCCTTGCTCACACAACAAATACTCTTTCAGTTTCCAAACAGCCCTCAACTCTCTCACACACTGACAGGACGCTAGCCAGATGAATACCGATGGATGCTGGGAGGCAGAGGCAGAAATTTTGCCCCCCCTTATTTTCCTCCCCAAAAACTAAGCCCAACCACATAGTTTTTAGCGAAGCACGCGTCTAAGAGCTAGTTCTCTATAAGTTGCCCTCTCTTTACGTGTATAAACACAGGTAGTCCTTGACTTACAACACTTCATTTAATGACCCTTTGAAGTTAAACGGCACTGAAAAAAAGGGACTTAGGACCGTTTTTCACACTTACAACCGTTGCAGCATCCCCACAGTCCTGCCATCAAAATTCAGATGCCTGGAAACTGACTCATATCTGTGATGGTTGCAGTGCCCCCGGGGTCACATGATCCCCTTTTGCAACCTTCTGACAAGCAAAGTCAATGAGGAAACCAGATTCACTTAACAACCATGTGACTCATTTAACAACGGCAGCAATTCGCTTATGGCAAAAAAAGGTAAAATGGGGCAAAACTCAATTAACAGCAAAAAGTTTGGGCTCAATTGTGGTAATAAATCGACAATTAGCTGTAAAGGGATCTTAAGCTACCTTTCCAGGTTTGGGCAAAGCACATCGGATCCGCTAGTGATTATGGCCAACACTTGACTGCTTGAAGATGTGTGGACTTCAACCCCCAGAATTCCCCAGCCAGCATTTTGTTTTAAATTTTATGAACTTATTGCTCAGCGACAATGCTTGCTAATCTCAGTTACAATTAGCAAGTGACCACCAGGAGGCAGTATGCAACTGGTTTTGTCTTATATAATCCCACACTGCCTCCCGGTGGTCATTCTAAGTAAGGACATGAACAACAAAGAGCAAGGAATTAGCTTGGGGAATTCTGGAAATTGAAGTCCACAGGGCTTAAAGGGACCAAGTTTGGAGATCCCGACTCTAAGCTCAAAAAGTTTCCCCTGTCCAGTTGTGTCCAGCTCTAGGGAGGTGCTCATCTCCTTTTCCTAGCCGAGGGACCCAGCATCGTCTGAAGACACTTCCGTAGCCATGTGGCTGGCATGACTATATAAATTTTGAGCTCAGTTGTGTTGTAAGTTGAGGACTAGCTGGCTGGGGAATTCTGGAAGGTGAAGGCCACACGTCTTCAAATTGTCCTGCTTGAGAAACACTACTTCAGCTTTGTCCCAAAGGTACTTTTTCAAGAGGCAGCTGGACTTTCTGGTTTTTCTTTGAAGATGTTTCTTTTCAGAAAATTTATCCCTATAAATCCTTCCTTTCCCTTCCATCCTGTCAGAGCTGAAGAAGCTTCTGGGATGAGAAGAGAAACGTTTTCAAAGAAAAAAAAAAACAGAACGTCCAGTTGCCTCTTGAAAAAAAAAAAGCACCTTCAGGACAATTCTGACTTGGATGATAGACACTACTTCAGCTTCTTCCCCAACCTGGCACCCTCCAGGTTTCTTGGATTAGGTCCCATAATGCACAGGAGCCAGCAGATTTGACCTTGTTTCAAGGGGGTGTTCCAGACCCCAACAAACACAGAGCTTGAAAGTGGACTACTCAGTAATCCATCCACAGGGTCATGTCCCCATCAGAGCCTGAATCTGCAGAGGAAGATGAACAGGAGCCGGGGGCGGCTTCATTGGCTTGAGAGGAATATGGGGAAGAGCAGGCCCAGTCAAGCCGTTCAGGATTGGGACAACTTGTAGGCAAGGAGAAACAGGGGCAGGATAACTAAGGGAGGCTAAGCAATGAGCACAAGAGACAGAGCTCAGACAGTCAGCAAGGACCGCTCCCTCCTGATCTGAGAGCACGGAGAGTGGAGAGAAGGTGAGAACAGCGCAGACTGACCCAACTACTCAGGAGAGCGCCCCGCCCCTCTTCACAAGGCACACCTGGGGACTGAGACTTAAGGAGATGCTGTGGGGAGGGGCATTTGTTGGGAACAAACGCTGAATTCATGAAGTGTTGAGTGCCGACATTTCAACTTTCCTGGATTCCTTGCATTCTTTCTGGATTTCTGGATTAATTGCCTTGCTCCTTTGATTCTTGGACTTCTCGACTTGCCCTGCTGGATTTCTTGCTTTGCAGCTGTGGGTGCTCACAGCGTTGGGCTGGACTATTTGAAGGCAGAAGCTGCTAGAGGGGTGTGTGTGTGTGTGTGTGTGTGTGTAACCAGGCCGGCTTGGGCTGATTTTAGATTTGGGTATTTTACTTTTATATTAAATTTTAGGGTTTTAGGGAGGGGTTTTAATTGATTACAGCCAGGGCCTTAATTTAATTTAGTTTTAACTTTTCACATATTTATTGTTTTAATTGTATGGCTGTGCACCGCTCCGAGTCCTTCGGGAGAGGAGCTGTATATAAATAAATAAATGTTTATTATTATTATTATTACAATGGTGGGTTTCAAAATGTTTTCCTACTGGTTCAGTGTGAGCACACGCTTTGCGCCTGCACTTGCACTTTGCATGTGCGCACCAAACACACACTTTGCGCATGCACAGCATCTGCAACTCACCTTTTGCTACAAACCCTGTGTGTAAAAAAGCTGGTGCGCGGCCACCGGCTGTGCCACGTGAAGCAGCTGAGGTTGAAAAGCAGGAAATGGCAGTATAGAGCCGGGGCCGGTGGGAGGGCCCAGCAGCGGATCGTCGGAGCGAACCAGTTCGCTCACAGATGATCGTTGGAGCTACCGGTTCAGCTGAACCGTGCCGAGCCGGTAGAATACCACCACTGGTGTGTGATCACTTTGCCAGAAACGTAGGAGCGTTTGGGGACAATTGGAGCAACAAAGGGGTGGTTCGAACTGCCAGCTGACTGTGTTGCTTCTGTGCCGTGCCCTGGGTCACCACACACTCTGTCAGACTACTCACCTGTGAACTTGTTGGCATGGTAGAAGAGCAGGGTGAGGCCATCTTTCTGGAACTTCCACTCCTGGCGTGTCGGGTTAGGTTGGGAGCGTATGGCATTGCAGGGCAGGCTCACAGCTGGAAAGAGAAGGCAAAGGTGTGAGAGAAGCAGAGAAAAGGCCTCGCACAAGGACAGCCAAGGTAACAAACGGGGGTTGGAAGAAGGAATATAGGATACGGTTAGTTCTCGACTTGCAACTGTTCATTTCACAACCATTCGAAGTCTCAACGCACTAAAATAAGCAATAGGATTGTTTTTCCCCATGGTCCCCATGGGGTTACGTGATCCAAATTCCGACACTTAGCAACTGGCTCGTATTTACGACGGGTCGCAGCGTCCCTGGGGAGTCACGTGATCCCCTTTTGCGACCTTCGGACCAGCAAAGTCAACGGGGAAGCCAGGTTCACTTAAAAACTGCGTGATTCTTAACAACTGCTGAGATTCGCTCAGCAACTGAGGCGGGAAAAGTTATAAAATGGGGCGAAACTCACTTAATAACCGACCCCGGGACACTGCAACCGTCCTCAATTACATGCCAGTGGCCAAGTCTCCAAATTTTGACCACGGACTGCTGCAGCTATTGTGTGAAAAGTGGTTGTAAGTTGCCTTTTTTTTTTTTCCCCAAATGCAAATTCCTTCAGCACGATTTAGCCTAGCAGGGCATATGCCCCACTGCGTTACCTTACACAGGTTTCCCCCAAAGTATGACTACAGACCCCCCTACATCCTGGACATTCAACTGTTTCAACTCCTACCCTCAAAACGATGCTACAGCTCCTATTGCCCTCCCTTCCATTCCCCAAATACCAGGAAGTTGGGCATCAACAAAGCTTTGCAAAATGCAAGGCTTCCACCACAATTAGTACACCAGGGCAGCTCTTTTGCCAGCCAGCTCCAGGGGGTGGAGGTGAGCCGACGTTAAGCAGGTCCTGAAGCCAAGTCAGGAGTCTTGCACCAACCTCCAATGAGCAACCAGCATTCCAAGTCTGAACTTGCCGGAAGCAACTCCTAAGAAGACACATTTGTGCCGTTATGGCAACTGATGCAGGGAGGGTAGAAAAATCTCTTTGGGGAATGGGCCACAGATCTTACTCTCAAGAAGAGATTGGACTGCCATTTGTCAGAAACAGGGTATCCTGCTTGGGCAGGGGGTTGGACTAGATGACCTACAAAGTCCCTTCCAACTCTGTTAATCTAATCTAATCTGAATCCTTTCTATGGATTTACGCGTAGTCCTTGACATTACAACCATTGTTTAGTGACCATTCAAAGTTAAAACAGCCCTGAAAAACGGGATTGAGGACCATATCAATAAAGGAGAATATTTGTAGCTCAGGGTTGAACTGAGGGGTGCTTGGTGCTCTCTGAGCTTGGTGGTTTTCTTGCAGACGTTTCATGACCCAACTAGGAAATGTCATAACGTTAATTTCTCTAGTTTGGATAATGAAATGTGCAAGAAAACCACCAAGCTCAGCGAGCACCAAGGACCCCCCAGTCCCCTCCTCCTCCTCTTCTCCCTGGAAAGCCCACTCCCTCCTAGCACGGATGATGTCCCCTAGTTGGGTCATGAAACATCTGCAGGAAAACAACCAAGCTCAGAGAATATTAAGGATCTCTCACTTATGGCCATTGCAACATCCCAGCAGTCCTATGACTGTGATTCAGGCACTGGGCAACTGGCCTGTGTTTATGATGGTTGCAGCATTGTGGGGTCACGTGATCACCCTCTGTGACCTTCCCAGCCGACTCCCAACAACCAAGGTCAAGGGGTGGGTGGGAAGAGAACTAGCCAAGAAGGTTGCCAACTGCAATCAAGTGATGCCTGGCTTAACAACCACTGGCCCTAGTTGTGATTGTAAGCTGAGGAGTGCAGTTAGTTTGTGACCCCGGGATGCTGCAACCGTCATAAGTACATGTCAGTTTCCAAGTGTCTGCATTCACATGATTGTAGAGATGCTGCAAAGCTTGTAACTCTGAAAAACGGCCGTAAGTCCCTTTTTTCAATGCTGTTGTAACTTTGAACGGTCACTAAATGAACTGTTGTAAGTTGAGGACTAGCTGTATATAAAGGAAAAGAATGAAACTGTGTCTATATCTCTGAAGTAAACCACAGTGGTCGCACTTTAGAATTAAAAGCTCAGCAGAGGGGGATTATATTCCAGAAGAAATATAACGAATAGAATATGGAATATTCTTTATTGGCCAAATATGATTGGACACACAATGAATTTGTCTCCGGTTGCATAATTATATACACTTATTTTATGTCAATTATAAATTAAATTAAAGATCTGTTTAAGCAAATAAATTAATAATGTACCCATAATTAACATTTTAACTTATCAGTTATCATACACACCATTATATAAATTAGTTTGGTTTACTTTGGCACTGCACCTCGCACAACTAAATTAAATGCTATCTTCAATATACATAATGACTATAAAAATAAAGCACAAACACACATCCTTCACATTCTATACAATTGAATTGATACCCCTGATATTGCATTCATATTGCACTATACAGTATAATTCAAAAGAGCTACTGCCCTGGGATGGAAGCTGTTTTTCAGCCTATTTGTCCTTGTTTTTATTATTATCCTGTACCGTCTGCCAGATGGTAATAGTTAAAAATAAAATAAAATATAATAAAAAGGGTTCCCAGCATGAGATGGATCTTTGAGAATGTTTTGAACTTTCTTAAGGCAGTGGGAGCTCTAAAGCTCTTCCAAAGAGCAGAGAGGGCAACCCAGGATCCTCTGGGCAATGACATTAAATGAAAGCATAAATAAATGATGACATAATTTTATCACAACATTTGATTCAGTTTTATTTCAGGATAAAAAGAAGATACGGCCACAGGTTTGAAACTTACTTCCATTCTCACGGACTTCGATTTGGTCTCTACCCAGAACCAGGGATCCTAAAGAGAGAAGACCAAAAATCAAGAAATATCCCTTTAAGACTTGGCAGGCTGCCATTGTGATCCTAAAGTATCCAGAGCCTTTTTTCCTGCAGCTTCTGATTCTTCTTCCAACTCAAAATAGGGATGCAGCTTCTCACACAACCTCCAAAAACACAGTTTGTACAGTCAACCAGACTTTGATCCAAAAAGACCACTCTGCAGAAAATCCAAGCCGAATGCAGATTACACCCCTATTTGTTTTGCACCAGCCGATCTGTCTGCTATTCGCTTCCCTCTGGAAAAAACCAGTTAAATGCAGCCACCCAATTTTGCCCATCATCCACTTCTGGTCCAGTGAGGCTGGCCTTGCCCAGGAGACACAGAGAGGTCAACACCAGGAAGGACTTTCAGCAAAAACTGTGATTCATTCAGCCTTTAATCAGCGCAGCAGAAACAGGAAATGAAAATGTGTGCAAACAGTTATGGGTTTCAATCAAAGTGGTAAAAAGAAAACACTTAACAGGAGTCAAGAAAATCTGACTTGCAACTCAAAGGACATTCCCAGAGACATCCTGGAAACCACCCCGGGTAGATTCACATATTGCATCAAACTATAAATCATGGTTTACATTTACAAGCTACGGAGGCTGGGTTTGTGAAATGTTAAGTGTCAACTATGTGAACCATATTATAAGCTCCTGTTGGTGCTTATTTGCTAGCTTCGATTGCCTTGAATTCAAAACTGATTTTCCGGAAAACACACAATCAAAGAAGGGTTTGATAAGAGCGAGAAATACAGATTACAGATTATCAGAGTTGGAAGGGACCTTGTAGATCATCTAGTCCAGGGGTCTCCAACCTTGGCCACTTTAAGACTTGTGGATTTCAATTCCCAGAATTCCTCAGCAAGCTGGCCGAGGAATTCTGGGAGTTGAAGTCCACAAGTCTTAAAGTGACCTCTGATCTAGTCCAACCCCCTAGAAACCATAAATCATGATTAGTTTAGAATCTTTTAAAATAACAAGCTTGCCCCAAAATTCATTTCGATGAATCTTTCCTCAAATATCTGTATACAAGTAGTCCTTGACTTACAATAATTCATTTAATGACCTTTCAAAGGTACAACGGCCCCGAAAACAGGGACTTATGACTGTTTTTCAGTTACGACCTTTGCAGAATGCCCAGTCACATGATCAAAATTCAGATGCTTGGCAACTGACTTGCATTTATGACTGTTGCTGTGTCACATGATCTCCTTTTACAACCTTCTGATGAGCAAAGTCAATGGGGAAGCCAGATTCACTTAACAGATAACAGATTATCAGAGTTGGAAGGGACCTTGGAGGTCACCTAGTCCAACCCACCGCCCAAGCAGGAGAGCCTATACCATTTCTGACAGATGGGAGTCCAATCTTACCATTTCTGACAGATGGGAGTCCAATCTTCGCTGGCTATCGGGGGGGAAATTTTGCCCCCCACAGAGAGGGCTCGCAATCTGGGCGTCCTCCTGGATGTACGGCTGTCGCCTGAACATCATATTGCGGCAGTCTCCAGGGGGGCGTTTTATCAGATCCGTCGGATCTACCGGTTGCGGCCCTTTCTGGATCGGGACGCCCTGCGCACGGTCACTCAGGCCCTTGTCACCTCTCGCCTGGACTATTGTAATGCTCTCTACATGGGGCTCCCTGCGGGGAGCACCTGGAGACTCCAACTGGTGCAAAATCCGGCCACGCGGGTGATCATGGGGGCGTCACGTAGCTCCCATGTGACGCCTCTCCTGCGCGAGCTGCATTGGCTGCCGGTGGCTCTCCGGGTTCGCTTTAAGGTTCTAGTTCTGACCTTTAGAGCGATCCATGGCATTGGGCCGGGTTATCTGCAGGACCGCATTCTGCCGGTGATCTCCAGCAGGCCGGTGCGTTCTCACAGAGAGGGCCTTCTCCGGGTGCCGTCGGCCGCCATGTGTCGTCTGGCGGCCCCAAGGAGTAGGGCCTTCTCTGTGGGGCCCCCTGCCCTCTGGAATACTCTGCCACCTGAACTTCGTACCAGCACGGACCTGAGGGCCTTCAGGCGCGCATTGAAGACCTGGCTCTTTGAGCAGGCTGGCCTGGGCTGAGGTAGTTTTAAATTGTCTCCTAAATTTTTGGTTTTTAACTGGGTTTTAAAGTTGGGGGGTGGGTCTTATTAAATACAATCAGCCACTATTTAATGACTTTTTAATTTTTGTATTGTTTTTGGGGATTGGATTTGGCTGTAAACCGCCCTGAGTCCCTAGGGAGAAGGGCGGTATAGAAATCCTAAAAATAAATAAATAAATAATAAATAAATAAATCTCTTCTTGAAAGTCTCAAGTGATGGCGCTCCCACCAGTGGTGGGATTCAACTTTTTTTACTACCGGTTCTTGGACGTGGCATGGTGGGTGTGGCAGGGAAAGGATACTATAAAATCTCCAATCAGAGGCGGTATTTTCCGGTTATCCGAACTACTTAAGATTTCTGCTACTGGTTCTCCAGAACTGGTCAGAACCTGCTGAACACCACCTCTGGCTCCCATAACTTCTGAGGGCAAGCTGTTCCATTAGTTGATTGTTCCCCCTGTCAGAAAATTCCTCCCTATTTCCAGGTTGAATCTCTCCTTGATCAGTTTCCACCCATTATTCTTTGTCTGGCCTTCGGGGGCTTTAGAGAATAGTTTGAGACCCCTTCCTCCTCTCTGGGGCAGCCCCTCAAATATTGGAAGAGGTCTCCTGTCTCCCCTGGTCCTTCTCTTCTTCCCTAGACTAGCCAGGTCCAGTTCCTGCAACCATTCTTCGTATGTTTGAACCTCCAGTCCCCTAAATCCTCCTGGTTGCTCTTCTCTGCACTTTTTGTAGAGTCTCAACCTCTTTTTTACATCTCTTCTTAGTGGCAAGCCCTGAGATATTGGAAGATGCTCTCCTGTCCCCCCATCCTTCTTTTCCTTAAACTAGGCATGTCTTCTGTCCATCCATGGTTTGCTCAGATGTCTTTTCTTTCTTTCTTTCTTTCTTTCTTTCTTTCTTTCTTTCTTTCTTTCTTTCTTTCTTTCTTCCTTCCTTCCTTTCTCTCTCTCTCTCTCTCTTTCTTTCTTTCTCTCTCTCTCCTTTCTTTCTTTCTTTCTTTCTCTTTCTTTCTTTCTCTCTCTCTCTCTCTCTCTCTCTCTCTCTCTTTCTTTCTTTCTTTCTTTCTTTCTTTCTTTCGCTTCGGAGAATAACTTGATCCCTTCCTCCTCTCTGGGGCAGCCCCTCCAATATTAGAAGACTGCTATGCTCTCCTGTCTCCCCTGGTTCTTCTCTTCCCTAGACTAGCAGGCACTGTTCCTGCAACTGTTCATCATATGTTTTAGTCTCCAGTCCCCTAACTTCACAACCGTCTGACTAATTTATTAGAGCCATATTATATTTCAGTTTTTAAATTTTAATATTCTATGTTGTCTCATATTTTGTACCTTGTTATATGTGTTTTTATTGGCTGTTCACCGCCCCGAGTCCCTTCGGGAAGAGGGGGCGGTATATAAATCAAATAAATAATAATAATAATAATAATAATAATAATAATAATAATAATAATAATAATAATAATAATAATAATTTAATGACTGCAGGGATTCACTTAACAATGGGGGCCAAGAAAAATGGGACAGAATTGACATAACAACTGTCTGGTGTAACAATGGATATTGGGGGCTCATTTGGGGCTGCAGGTTGAAGACTACTTGGGTAGTAGACACATTTTCATCCTTTGTCTTTATATACATGCGAACAAAACCGTAAGAATTGCACTGCCAAAAATTGTGAAAATGCCCCCTGAAGTTTGCAGATAAGGTCTGAATCCAGGTTGGTGTGCGCTGGCTTGCGAATGTGCCTGCATTGTTGTTCTTGAACTAAATAAACTTCTCTTCCAAATAGCAGAGGGCGGAAGGTGTGGTAACATCCACCCGACTTGTCGAGTTTCTTGTCCTGCCAGTTTCAGCTCAGCTTATTTTCTGCTCCCACGAACAAATGACTCACTTCAGCTTCTCTTAGGAGAAACTCAGCTGACATGAGTAGCTGAAGAGGCAGCTGGCTGGGATTTCCCTGCATTTGATCTGCAAATGAATCTGGATTTTGAAACTTCTTTTCGTCTCAAAGACATGACACCGCTCGCAGGAGGCAATCTGGCCAGCTGAGTTTGTCCTGGCTTGTTGATTGACCGGCAATTTATGACACCTTTGCCTGATTTGGCATTGAGCCGAACTGATGGAGCCATGCCAACGGTTAATAACCAGAACACTTAGACTAATATAGCGTTTCGCAGTGCTTTTACAGCCCTCTCTAAGCGGTTTTACAGAGTCAGCCCATTTGTCCCCAACAATCTGGGTCCTCATTTTACAGACCTCAGAAGGACGGAAGGCTGAGTCAACCTGAATCGATCGTGTGGATCGAACTGCTGGCAGTGGGCAGAATTAACTTGCAATGCTGCATTCTAACCACTGCGCCACCATGGCTCTCTCAATGCTGGGAATCTGAGACTAAACAGCTCTGTAGAAATTTACTATCTAGTTTTAATTCTGCATCCATTTAATCATATAATCTTTGACTTGTTTATGAATCAGATACAGATAAACAGAGTTGGAAGGAACCTTGTAGGTTACAAGCACTCAGTATGGCTAGACTAGAGAAGGATCAGGGGAGATAGGAGAGCAGACTTCTAATATTTGAGGGGCTGCCCCAGAGAGGAGGAGGGGGTCAAGCTATTCTCCAAGGCACCCGAAGGCCAGACAAGAAACAATGGATAGAAACTGATCAAGGAGAGATTCAACCTGGAAATAAGGAGGAATTTTCTGACGAGGAGATCAACCAATCAATGGATCAGAAGTTGCCTTTGGAAGTTGTGGGAGTCTCATTACTGGAAGCTTTCAAGAAGAGATTGGACTGCCCTCTGTCAGAAATGGTGTAGGGTCTCCTGCTTGGGTGGGAGGTTGGACTAGATTTATTTATTATTTATTTATTATTTCAATTTGTATACCGCCCCCTCTCCCAAAAAGGGACTCGGAGCGGTGAACAGCCACAATAAAAACATACAATCAGAAAAGTTAAAAAAGAGTTTAAAAATTAATTAAATAGAGGCTAAGACCAATAAAACCCGTAAAAAATTAAAATCATATTAAAAACCCTACTCATAACGTTACGGCAGACCGGCCTGTTGGAAAAGGTGGGTCTTAAGTGCTCGTCGGAAAGTGACCTACAAGGTCCCTTCCAACTCAAATCTGTTTGGTGAGATTTCTGCAGTTAGGGTGTGAGCGTCAAAAATCTCACAAGCTCAGGCAGTTTTGCAATAGGGAACTGGGAAGCATCCTGGTCCAGATCATGCCATTGAAAGGACCACAGAAACCTAGCCTGTCCTAGGAAGCGATCCTGATTTCCCCAGGACCAGACAATATCTCCCGGACGTCTTTGAATAAAACAATCCATTCAACCATTGCTGCTTTATCTTCCATTTTGCTATGGAAATAGCACGTATTTCTATTTGCACTGAGTAATCTTTGTTTCACAACCAAATTCTGATCCCATGAAGCTGCGTCGGTTGTAAGTGCGAGGACTGACTGGAAGTCACCTTTTTAAATTGCCGTTGTAAACTCGGAAGGGAGACTAAACGAGTGGCTGCTAACAGTTGCAGCTTCCCAGGGTCATCTGAGCATCATCTGTGACCTTCCCAGCTGGTTTCTGACAACCAAGAGAGGAAGGCAGATTCCCTGAATGACCTTGGCAAAAACGGTCATAAAAATGACTGCTTTGCTTAGTGATGGAGTTCTGACCACGATGGTGCCCGTAAGCCGAGGGCATCCTGTACTTCACAGCCAACTCTGGGCCATAGCGAACCTCCATCTATAATTCCAGGAAAAGCCTAGAGAAGCCAAGGAACATTCTAGAAAACAAGGATGAGGCGTGCAGCTTTTTCTCTCAGATTTTTCAGGCAGGACTGTGTGCATCAGGGCGGCTTGCTGATCCCAGGTTGTTGCTCTGAGAGAAGGGAGGGAGGGAGGAAGGAAGGGAGGAAGGAAAGAAAAAAGAAAGAAAGAAAGATGTTGAGTCTCTAGAAAGAGTGCAGAGACGAGGATGAGGGGACTGGAAACTAAAAACATGAAGAACGGTTGCAGGAACTGGGCCTGGCTAGTCTAGAGAAGAGAAGGACCAGGGGAGACAGGAGAGCATCTTCCAGTATTTGAGGGGCTGCCCCAGAGAGGAGGAGGGGGTCAAGCTGTTCTCCAAAGCAGTGGTCGCCAACCGGTGGTCTGCGAGAAAATTTTAGTGGTCTGCAGAGAAATGTCACCCCCAGAGCACCCTCCCCAAAGCAATTAATCCAGGCTGCGGGGGAACACAAGGCTGCGCTGCCCACATGGCCTGCAGGAACACAAGGCTGCGCTGCTTGCATTAGGAACAACACGAGGTAGTGAGGAGAGTGGGGGAAAGGGCCAAGGGGGGGATTTGCCTGGCCACTGGGCTGCTTCTTTCCGCTTCTTTCTCCTTCTGCTTTTGGCTGCAGGCAAGGAAAGCATCAAAAAGTCTTTCTTTCTCTCCCCCAAACTCTGGCAGAAATGAGTCTTTGGGACCCTGCAGGGCCTCCTGCTCCAAGAGGCTGCACCAGCAAAGACTCATTTCTGGCAGAGTTTGGGGGAGAGAAAGAAAGACTTCTGCTGCTTCTGCTGCTTTCCTTGAATGAAGCCCAAAATCTCTCTCTCTTTCTCCCCCTGAGAACAGCTGGAGA
The DNA here is from genome assembly GCA_023653725.1 of Bungarus multicinctus. Taxonomy (NCBI): domain Eukaryota; kingdom Metazoa; phylum Chordata; class Lepidosauria; order Squamata; family Elapidae; genus Bungarus; species Bungarus multicinctus. The sequence goes on from CM042847.1 coordinate 2,059,166, forward strand.
TGTTATCCTGCGATCCCAAATAAAGAACAATCAATCGGTAGGAAACCAGGGTGGGGGATTTTCCTGCAGACTTTTTTGGGGATTTTCCCAGGATCTCTGGTCTGCGGGATTTAAAATGATGAGTTTAGTGGTCCCTGAGGTCCTAGAGATTGGCGACCCCTGCTCCAAAGCACCTGAAGGCCAGACAAGGAAGAATGGATGGAAACTGAACAAGGAGAGATTCAACCTGGAAATAAGGAGGAATTTCCTGACTGTGAGAACAATCAACCAGTAGAACAGAAATTGCCTTTGGAAGTTGGACTAGATGACCTACAAGGTCCCTTCCAACTTTGTTAACCTGTTAAATAAATGATGATAGGGTTAATCGTGATAGGGTTGAGTGGGGTTTTATTCCCCCAACATTTTGGAGGGCTCCATTCTGGGAATAATCTGAGCGTAGGCCCTCTAGAAGGAGGGAGGGAGGGAGGGAGGGGAGGTAAGAGGGGAGGAAGAAAGAGAGGGAAGGAAGGTGGGAGGGAGAGAGGGAGGAGAGAAGGAAGGAAAGAAGGAAAGGAAGGAAAAAGAGACATTGAAAGGTTAGAGTGGAGGGAAAGAGAGAGAGAGGGAAAGAAAGAGAAAGAAAGAAAATAAGAAAGAGAGAAAGATGGGTAAAGATTCGAGTGGGGGGAAAAGAAGAGAGAAAAAGAGACAGACAGACAGACAGACAGAAAAGGAAGAATGAAAGAAAAGAATGAAAGAAAAGAAAGAAATCTCTTGGGCCTCAAAACTTGTGTAACCTTGGACCCAGTGGCCCTAGAGGCAGCGGGTGAGAAAGGCTGTTTATTAACCAGAAGAATTGGATGAAGTGGGGGGGGGGGGGGCTTTTCCCCAGCCAGAGTTTGCAGAAAGCAAACATTACAGATTCCACAGGAAGCAGACCCCACCCACCTTCTGTGCAGGCACATTGTCCTGAGTCTGTGTAAAAAGTATACATTGAATTACAACAGACTTCCTAAACAGACTGCAAATGCATCAGGGTTTGGCTGTCATTTTGTATACTAACTAGAGGCTTTCCCTGTAGTACCAAACCAATCAAATCATAAATAATACTCTGACCAAGGTGCTATCAGCTCTGGCGAGCGATCAGTCAACAACAACTTAATCTAGGAATCACCAAGAACACACCCCCACCAACACTTGTACATAAACAAAGAGCAAACATCACTCCTTCTAGCACTGATGAGGTTCCCTAGTAGGGTCATAAAACGTCTGCAATAAAACTAAGAAGCTCCGAGAGTCCCAAGGTCAACCCTGAGCTACAAATATTCTTGCCTACTCCAACTGATTAATCGCTCCCATCTCTCCTTAAAAAGACTTTTATTTAAATGATCCTACTATAAAATAGAAATCAAAATAAAGAGGGCAGGAAAGGAGGACAGAAAGGTGTAAGTTAATAGGGTTTGTGGTTATAGGAATGGCTACTATTGACTGGTTTGAGGCTGTAATTTTATTCTGCGCTGCGCCGAAATCAAAGTCGGAAATGGGCTGCATATAAATGAATAAAGATAAATTTAATGAGTCAATAGATATAGAATTTGTATGAGCAAGCCTTGTAGATAATCCAGTCAATTAAAAAAAGCACAAATTGTATATATATAGAACAGTAACTATTTACTTTCATGATGACATATTGTACTTTATTTTTTCTATCGTATTCATCTCCCTCTCTTTTTTAAAGCATTCATTCCTGCATTTTTCAATAACGTGCAGTATGCAGTATGCTTGAGCAGGGGCTGGACTAGAAGACCTCCAAGCTACCTTCCAGCTCATTCATTCTATTCTATTCTATGCATTTTGTCCCTTTCTGCTTCCTTCTTTTCTGTGATTTTTTTAAATAAAAGCAATAGTTTAGTTTACTTTATTGTCACTGCACCTCGTACAATGAAATCAAACACCATCTTCAGTGCACATCGTGACCATGAAAATAAATACAAACACACATCCTTCACCCTCCACACATTGAACTGAAAACCCCCGACACCACACCAATACTGCACTATACAGGCAGAATTCAAAAGAGCTACTGCCCTGGGATAGGTAGTCCTCGACTTACAACAGTACGTTTAGTGACTGTTCCAAGTTACAACGGCACTGAACTTATCAACTGCAGTGATTCACTTAACAACTGTGGCAAGAAAGATCGTAAAATGGGGTAAAACTCACTAAAGAAATGTCTCACTTAACAACAGACATTTTGGGTTCTATTGTGGTTCCAAGTCAGAGCGGTGCGGTGGCCTAGAGGGGGAGCTCTCGCCTCACCATCAGGAGGTTGTGAGATCGATCCCAGTTAGAGGCAGCTATTTCTCTCTCTGGGCACGATGAGAATTTATCTGCTGAACAAAACTCTGCACTGGTGACAGGAAGGGCATCCGGCCAGTAAAACACCACCCCCAAAGGAGCGGCTGCCTCAGGACAGGTAGTCCTTGACTTATGACCACAAATGGAGCCCAAAATGTCTGTTGCTAAGTGAGACATTTGTTAAGTGAGTTTGGCCCCATTTTACGACTTTCCTCACCACAGTTGCTAAGTGAATCACTGCAGTTGTTAAGTTAGTGACACGGTTGTTAAGCGAATCTGGCTTCTCTCCTGACTTTGCTGGTCAGGTGGTTGCAAAAGGGGATCCCGTGACTCCGGGACGCTGCAACCGTCATAAATACGAGACAGTTACCAAGCATCGGAATGAAATCACATGACCGTGGGGATACTGCAATGGACACACGTGCAAAAAATGGTCATATACGTCGCTTTTTTCAGTGTCGTTGTAACTTGGAACGGTCACTAAGGGAACTGTTGTAAGTTGAGGACTACCTGTATTCCATGGCGGGAGTCCCGCCAAGCTGGCACATCAGGTGGGTTTAGCAGCAGTTTGGAAAACACAGGCAGTCCTCAACTTACGACCACAATTGAGCCCAAAATTTCTGCTACTAAGCGAGACAGTGGTGAAGGGAATTTTGTCCCATTTTACGACCTTGCTTGCCATAGTTGTTAACTGAATCACTGCTGTTGTTGTTAGAACACAGTTAAGTGAAACCTTCATAAATATGAGTCAGTTGGCAGGCATACATTATATTATATATATTATATGATATAAGGCTAGTTTGGAGGGAGGAAGCTAAATGCGATATTGAAGTTTAAAATTTGCATGTTAAAGTCAAAGAATAAGATGCATTGGAAAGTTTTGCTTTTTTTAAAAAAATGTTCTTTTGTTTATTTGTTTTTAAAAAGTTTAGTATTTTGAGGAAAAGGGGAGGGTGAAAGAAAGGCAGAAAAAAAAAGGTTCCCCCCCTTTCAGTAAGGCCCAAGGATTTTGAAAGAATGCAACCAATTTTGTAAATAAAAATGGTGACAGTTCACAGAGATGGCTAGGTGCAAATAGAAATCCATGTTATTATTTCCATAGCAAGGAAGATAAAGCAGGAATGGTTAACTTGATTACTTTATTTCAAGAGGAAAATATGTTCTTCTTTGGATATCACTTTTGCAATTTGTGCTTGTGAAGAAAAAAAAATGAAACTGATCTTGGTCTTGTTGTTCAGAAAGATTTGTCGTTATAGAAATGGCTAGTTAGACATTAATGTGGAAAAGCAAAAAGTTGAGGCTGGGGTGTATTTATCTTCTCCTGTGAAGTCAATGCCCCCTTTTCTTCCCTTCCCTTTTCTGTTCCCCATTGTACTCTCACCCTCCTTTTCCCCCTTCCCTTTCCTGCCCTTCATTTCCTATTTTCTTTTCTTCTTTTTATACAATAAAAAAAAGAAGTTCGCGAAAGGGGAATCGTGTCATAAATATGAGTCAGTTGCCAAGCAACTGCATTTGAATCACGTGACCACATGGGGACAGTGCAACCACCGTAAATGCGGAAAATGGTCACAAGAGACATTTTTTTTCAGTGCCGTTGTAACTCTGAACGGTCGCTAATCCAATGGGTTGTAAGTCGAGGCCTCCCTGTAACTATAGAACCTCCAAATGTCGTTGAGCTTTCTAAGGTGGAGGATCAACTGTATTTGTCAGCAGTGATGTTATAATTACTTTTTTTCCCTTATTCTGCTGGTTTTAGCTACTTATGATGGGTGCTCCATCACTGGAGGTTTTTAAGAGACTGGACTGTCACTTGTCAGAGATGGTATAGGTCCTCCTGCTTGAGCAGAGGGCTGGTCTAGAAGACCTCCAAGGTCCCTTCCTATTCTATTCTATTCTAATTCCTATTATCTATTCCATTCCATTCCTATTCCCTAATTCCCTATTCTATTCTATTCTCCTTCATTCTCCCCTTCTCCATTTCTATTCTATTCTATTCTATTCTAATTCCTATTATCTATTCCATTCCATTCCTATTCCCTAATTCCCTATTCTATTCTATTCTCCTTCATTCTCCCCTTCTCCATTTCTATTCTATTCTATTCTATTCTATTCCTATTCTCTATTCCATTCCATTCTCCTTTCTTCTCCCCTTCTCCATTTCTATTCTATTCTATTCTATTCTATTCTATTCTATTCTACTCTACTCCCAATGGAACACCTTGCTTCTGGAAGTTGTTGGTGCTTCATCAGATGGACAGCCATCTGTCAGAAATTGTATAGGGTCTCCTGTTTGAGCGGGGGGTTGATCTAGAGCACCTCTAAGGTCCTCCCCAGGAACTGGGCCTGGCTAGTCTAGGGAAGAGAAGGACCAGGGGAGATGGGATAGCATCTTCCAATATTTGAGGGGCTGCCACAGAGAGGAGGAGGGGGTCAAGCTGTTCTCCAAGGCACCAGTAGGCCAGACAAGGAATAATGGATGGAAACTGAACAAGGAGAGATTCAACCTGGAAATAAGGAGAAACTTTCTGACAGGGAGAACAATCAACCAGCGGAACAGAAGTTGCCCTTGGAAGTTGTGGGAGCTTCATCACTTGAGACTTTCAGGAAGAGACTGGACTGCCACTTGTCAGTAATGGTGTAGGGTCTCCTGCTTGGGCAGGGGGGTTGGACTAGATGACCTACAAGGTCCCTTCCAACTCTGATTATCTGTAAATCTCTATTCTGACTGACTGATTGACAGTTCCCAGAAGCCTCTCTTCCAATTCTGTCTCTCTCTCCAACCCTGTTCTCAGCTTTCTGTGATTCAGCACAGATTAAGTCAGCCCATGAAAGCCAAAAAGAAAAGTTAGACAGCCACCATTGTGAGTGAGGGATCATGGAATGGACGCCAGAGCCGTTCTCTCTCTCTCTCTCTCTCTCCCCCCCACCCCCCCAGGGAAAAGCCAGGCAGGCTCCCGGGTCCACCGAAACTCCCAAAATAGTGAAAGGGCAGGGAAACAAATGGCAAACCCAGAAGTAAAAGCTCCTGTGCTAAGATGACTGTCACAGAGGTTAGTTAAAATTATTTCTCTCTCCCTTACCCTTTCTTTCTTTCTACCTTCCTTCCTTTCTTTCTTCCTTTCTTCCTTTTCTTTCTTTTTCTCTCTTTCTTTCTTTCTTTCTCCTTGTTCCTTTCCTTCCTTCCTTTCCTCTTTTCCCTTTTTCTCCTTCCTTCATTCTTTCCCTTCCTTCCATCCTTCTTTCCCTTCCTTCCATTCTTCTTTCTCCTTCCTTCCTTCCTTCCTTCCTTTCTCCTTCAGTTTACTGTAAACTGTCACAGAAGTTAGTTAAAATTATTTCTCTCCCTTACCTACCTTTTCCTTCCTTCCTTCCTTCCTTCCTTTCTTTCTTTTCTTTCTTTCTCTCTCTTTCTTTCTCTCCTTGTTCCTTTCCTTCCTTCCCTTCCTCTTTCCCCTTTCCACTTTCTCCTTTCCACTTTCTCCTTCCCTTCCTTTCTTCCCTTCTCTAAAGTGAAAATAAATGAGCCAACAAACACAATTCTAAATCTTCCCATTTAGATTCTCTCTGAAGTGAGTCATTCCTCTTGTTGTCTCACACTTTCTCAGGAATGTAAATAGGGAGGTGGGGGGCACTTGTTAACCAAAACTCCAGGTTCAATTGGCCAAAAGCAAGAAACCGGGCTGAAGAAATCAGGAATAGCTTCCTTCCAAAATTAGCTTCTTCTCATAATTTCAGGGGGTTCCTTTTGCAATCACAATTCCTGGCAAAACCTTTAGGATGAAAGAACTGGATCAAAGGAGCTGCCTCATTTAAATCTTTCATGCCATCCCACAAAAATTGGGAAATTCAGATTAACCAGAATAACTGCATATGTTAATGAATATTCTGGGGAAAAAAATATATCTGATGAAGGGAAAGAGATCTATTTGGCTTTTAAAGGTGAGAAAAGGACAACCTGCAATTCAACAGATTTCAGACAAGCTGGTCCCATTTTCTGCCTTGTGAAATGGGGAAATCCTGTTTCTACTTTTGTCCTATTTTCTCTACATATTATCACACATTTCCACTTGACTTCTAACGTTTTGGCTCCAGGTCAGCAGCTGCTAATCTCCCAACCGTTTCTATGCTCCAGCCATCTTGCTTTAACGGCAGTAAATACCAGTTTCATTGGTCCTCAGGTATTTTATTCTTGCTTTTTTATATTGTCATTACAGTAATAGCTACTGTGCAACACTTACTGGAGGCTACCACATAAGTTATCTACAATTATTTCTCTGTCATCTGTTTTGAGATCTTTCTCTCTTTCTTTTTCTTTCTTTTCCTTTCCTTTCTCTCTCTCTTGTTCACTGCCCATCTTTGTAAATGACCTTTCTTTCTTTCTTTCTTTCTTTCTTTCTTTCTTTCTTTTCTTTCTTTCTTTTCCTTCCTCCCTATCTTTCTTCCTGTTCCTTTCTTCTTCTTTTCCTTTCTTTCTTCTCTGTCTCTCTCTTTCTTGCTCTGTTCCTTTCTATCTCTTTTCTGTTTTCTTTATTTTTCTCTCTTTTTCTCTTTATGCTATTTGTCTTTTTCTTTCTTTCTCTTTTTTTCTTACTCTTTCTTTCTTTTTTTCTCCTTCTCACACTTTTTGTCTCTCTTTGCCTCTTTGCCTTTGTTTCTTCCCCCCTTTCATCTGCTTCTCTTCTTTTCTATCTTGTTTCTTTCCCTCTCTTTCCTTTCTTTCCTTCTGATGACCATCAACAACAACAGAAAAACAGGCAGAGACCAGCCACAGCTTCCTCTCTCTTCCCTTAGTTACTTGACATGAATATTCCTGCGATACTAAGCCAGACAGAGTTTTAAAGGAATCCATCCACTCTCTGGTGCTGTTTTCCAGATGTTGGTCAGAAACTGCCCTTAACTGCCTTTGAAAAAGCCTTCGGGAACCCCGAGATCCTAAATCCCCATTCTGCCCTTAGCAGCAGGAAGCATAACTAGGGCCAGGCCAGGCCGGGCTAGAAGGGGTGGGGGGTCCGTGTGCTCACCTTTCCCGAAAAACCTGGGTGTGCCTTGAAAGAACAACAGAAACATGATGTGGCTTGTTCTTTCAACTATTCTTTTTCAAGAGAGAAAAGTGACTCAAAAATGCCCAGCAACTTTTCTTACTTTCGTTTCGAGCTCATTGGCGGATTTATCTGTTTTGTTCACCCACGCCATCCCACAGGATTCAGGCCTGAAACCACCCCTCCCTCGGCCAAAGGTCTCTCAGGCAGGCCACTCACCTTTCGAAATCTTTTAATATTTTTTTTCCCCCTGCAAACAGGAATCTGCCAAAGAGATCCCAAGCCCGAGAGCTGGGCCGGCGAGCAGGATTTGAACACAATCAAACGGTCTGCCCATTACGGTTTGCCAACTAAGTTGGCACCTCTAGGCAGACCCCAGCTTAGCCTGAACCCTGGATTGGTTTAGACTGGGAATTGGGGGTCTATGATTTGGATACAAGCTAGTTTCTCAATATTTTTAAGGAAAACAAAGGTCAGTTGACTCAATACACTAAATCAGGGCTCCCCAAACTTGGCAACTTTAAGACTTGTGGACTTCAACTCCCAGAATTCTCTGGCTGGAGAATTCTGGGAGTTGAAGTCCAAAACTCTTAAAGCTGCCAAGTTTGGAGAGCTCTGTTATAGATGGAGACTTTGGGAAAAGTTGCCACAAAAAGAACAGCAGAGGATTGTAAAAAGCAATTAAAAGATTTTTGGGGGACACAATTTAGGCAAGGCCCTGATTTAAGACTGGTTTGGGCAGCAAGTAAAGCCTTGAAGTTATAGGGTCTCCTGCTTGAGCAGGGGCTGGATTAAAAGACCCCCAGGGTCCCTTCCAACCTTATTATTCTATGTGCTTTATTTGAGGTTAATTTTATATGACATACTAGTGAACTCTAAAAAGAAAAGAAGAGTCAAAAGGCTTGAAAGTTTAAGGAGCGTTTCACAATCTTGACCACTCTTAAGATGGGTGGACTTCAACTCCCAGAATTCCTGCAGCTAGCAAAGAATGGCAAGGTTGCCAAACAGGGGTTTACAGCATTGTGTGAACTCAACCAACCACCTTCGCTACTTCCTCCTTGGTTAAACAAACCATGGCGTAACTTCAAGCGTAAACCCAGGTTCTCCTTTCAGAAATCAACATTAAAAACAGTAGCCAGTTAACCAGTTCTTATATGGTTATACAAAAAAGTTATGAATTGTACTGAAATGGATAAATTAACGTTGAGTTTAAAAGATAAGGAATCTTCAATATTTTATAAAGTATGGGAACAATGGTACAATTGGATAGATCGGAGACAGACTAAGGATGATTATTAAATATAAACATTGATAGAATAAGAATATAGTTATGTATAAACTATCACTATCACACAAATGATTGCTATATGATAATGCACCACAAACAGCTGTTATTGAATTACATACTTTTTAATGTTTTTTTGTAATACAATTCAATAAAGTTTTCTTAAAAATAAATAAATAAATAAAAACAGTAGCCAAGCAGGAGAGGAGGAAGAAAGAGAGAGAAATCTTGATCCTTTGAAAAAGAGTCTCCTTCCCCAGTCAAACAATAGCTGGTGTCGCCTTCGCCCCCCACGCCCCCAAAAGGAATGATAGGGTCTCCAGCTTGAGCAGAGGGGTTGGACTAGAAGACCTCCAAAGGTCTCCTTCCAGCTCTAGTCTGATTGGTTGGGTGACTTTTAAAAACTCCGGGAAAGGGCGCTCCGATCGCGAGAGCCAATGCGGTGGGATAAAAGGCGATAACGGGGGGGTTGGAGGCATCGGAGAAACACGGGATGGGGGCTACTCGGCGCTTAGTCACCCCCATTCTCCGCCGTGGCCCCCAATTCTTAGTGGGTCAGGTTTTCCCCACCGAGGAGATCCCGAAGGGAGGGGGAATTCCCGCCTGCCCAGCGCTTGAACCCGTGTCTGCCGCCCCCCACCCACCTACCCCCGAGCCCCCCCCCCCTTCCTTACCCCAACCTGCGAAGAAGAGGCACCCCCAGAGCCAGCCGTGCGCCGCCATCGCCGCTTCTCTGCCGCTGCCCCGCTGCCGAGATGGCCCAGGTGAGCGCAGGCGGGGCCGCTCATTGGCCGCGCCGCCCGCCCATCACCGCCCCTGCCCAGGTGAGGCCCCCGCCGGCTCCTCCTCCGGCTGGGAAGGCCGGTGTCGTCCTGGAGGGGGGGGCTCTCTAGAGCTGGGGGAAGCGGCCCGACCTTCCCCGGAGGCAGCTGCTCTTCCCCGGTTGGATTTCGGTCCAAAGTTACCCCGGCCCCGATTGGTGGACGGACGGACGGACGGCGGCTTCTTGATGCTTCCTCTTTTTTCCCCTGAGAAGCGTAGGCTCCGACGGGGGGTCTTCAGAGGTTCTCTAGACCAACCCCGCTCAAGCAGGAGTCCTTCTATCACCCCTCTCAAATGGCTGTTCAGTTTTCAGTTGTTGAATCATAAAATATCAGGCTTGGGCGGGACCTTGGAGGTCTTTTAGTCCGACCTCCTTGTTAAGGCAGGAGATCTTATTATTGCATCCAGGAAAAATGGCTGCCCCACCTTTGCTTAAAAACGACCAGTGATGGAGCACCTGGAACTCCAGGAGGAAGGCTTGTCTGTCTGTTTACCTACCTGTCCATCCTTCCCTCCCTCCTGCTCAAGCAAGAGACCCATCCCATCCTTTTTAAACCTCCAGTGATGAAGGACCCACAACTTATGATGGCAAGCTGTTCTACAGGTTAATCATCCTCAACTGTCAAGAGGTTTCTCCTTTAATTACAAGTTGAATCTCTCTGATTAGTTTCCATGCGTTGCTTCTTAGCTTGACCCCCCCTCCTCCTCCTCTCTGGGGCAGCCCCTCAAATACTGGAAGATGCTCTCCTGACTTCCCTGGCCCTTCTCTTCCCTAGACTAGCCAGGCCCAGTTCCTACAACCATTCATCATGTTTTAATACCCAGGTCTTTTATTGTCTTCATCAGAAGTTGTGGGACCTTCATCACTAGAGACTTTCAAGAAAAGATTGGACTGCCATCTGTCAGAAATGGTGTAGGGTCTCCTGCTTGGGTGAGGGGGTTGGATTAGATGACCTATAAGGTCCCTTTCAACTCTGTTAATCTGTTAAATCTTAGTTGCTCTTCCCTGCACTCTTTCCAGGGTCTCAATGTCTTTTTTTTTTGTGGCAACACAGTCCAAAAGGCAGGAGGAAGAACTTCGGCATAATCCAGAGTTGGGGCTGTTGAAACAGGGATGAGAGGCACCTGGCAAGCTTTCAAGGTCCTGTTGTTGGACAATCAAGAGTTTTCTGACACCCTTTCTATGCCTGTAGCTGAACCAGCTGAGCTTGGTGGATTGTGGCATTAACAGAAGGATACAATCAAGATCAAGGGAGATACTACTACCACTCTATAAAGCCTTAGTAAGGCCACACCTGGAGTACTGCATCCAGTTTTGGTCACCACACTATAAAAAAGAGGTTGAGACTCTAGAAAAAGTGCAAAGAAGAGCAACCAGGATGAATAGGATTGGAGGCTCAAACATATGAAGAAGGGTTGCAGGAAGGAACTGGGCCTGGCTAGTCTAGGGAAGAGAAGGACCAGGAGAGACAGGAGAGCAGTCTTCCAATATTTGAGGGGCTGCCACAGAGAGAAAGGGGACAAACTATTTTCTAAAGCCCCCGAAGGCCAGACAAGAAACAATGGATGGAAACTGATCACGGAAAAAGATTCAACCTGGAAATAAGGAATTTCATGACAGGGAGAGCAATCAATCCATGGAACAGAAGTTGCCTTCAGAAATTGTGGGAGCTTCATCACTCGAGACCTTCAAGAAGAGACCGGACTGCTATCTGTCAGAAATGGTGTAGGGTCTCCTGCTTGGGTGGGTGGGGGGTTGGACTAGATGACCTCCCAGGTCCCTTCCAATCCTGTTAATCTGTAAAGTGTCTGTAAAGCTGAGGAGACTGCCTGGTGCCCCATACGTGATTCTCAGATGCTTCAGCAACAGTGACCCAGAGGGAGTGGAGACGGAATGACTGGATTGTAATTTAAGTATAGTTAGAGACCCCTGTGTAATTGGCAGATTGGATTTTATCATATAATTTATCTGTTATTCCAGAATCTTTAATTGTTTTTATTTGCTCTGGTCTCTGGTCTATGACAGTAATAAACTAAATTGAATTGAATTGACTCGGGTGGGATTCAAAAGTCCCAGCAACCTGTCCAGTTGCTGGGAGGGTGTGGCCATGGTGGGTGTGGCCTACGGGTACTTCCAGGAGGGGTGTTTTTTGCCTTCCCGAGGGTCTGGAGGCCTCCCTTGGGCCTCTGGGAGGGCGAAAATGGCCTCCAGAAGCCCTGCGGCAGCCAGAAACTGGCCTCTTTCCAGACTTCCGGAAGGCCCCAGAACCTCCACGCGGTTACCTGCATCCAAAATGAGCCGGGTGGAGAATCCGAGAGGGGCAGGGTGGGTTAAAATACCGGCTCGGCAAACCAGATGAAAACTTAACATTCGGTTCGCCTGAACCGGCTGAATCCCACCCCTGTGGTCCGCCAGCACATTCTCAGCTGGCCATGATACGAAACTGGATCAGGAGGTGGCATTGGTGAGCTTGGGGTTTGGAGACAAATGAGGGTGTGGCAGTCTCCCCCTGATGGGCAGCTTCGCCCCTGAGCTGCTGGGCTTGTCACCGGGACTTTTTGAAACGTCTGTTGATAATAACTTTATGTTTACGAGGATAAACTTACAAGAAGAGCCTCGGTGGCGCAGTGGTGAGAGTGCAGTACTGCAGGCGACTTCCGCTGACTGCTGGCTGCCTGCAATTTGGCAGATCAAATCTCACCAGGCTCCAGGTTGGCTCAGCCTTCCGTCCTTCCAAGGTGGGTCAAATGAGGACCCAGATTGTTGGGGGCAAGAGGCTGACTCTGTAAACAGCTTAGAGAGGGCTATGAAGCACCATGAAGCTGTATATAAGACTAATCTTCCTTCCTTCCTTTCTTCCTTCCTTCCTTCCTTCCTTCCTTCCTCGTTCATATGCACGCACTTCGGGCTTGACAGGAAATTGTTTTGGAAGATGGACTTCGTTCTTTTCTTTTTACATGGATTTCATCACTTGGAAACCTGACACCTTCCTTCCTTCCAGAATGCAGTACTACAGGTTAACTCTGCACACTGCCAACAGTTTGATCCTGACCAGCTCAAGGTTGACTCAGCCTTCCGTCCTTCTGAGGTGGGTAAAATGAGGACCCAGATTGTTGGGGGCAACAGGCTGACTCTGGAAACCGCTTAGAGAGGGCTGGCTGTAAAGCATTGTGAAGTGGGATATAAGTCTAAGTGCTGTTGCTATGGCTATAAAAGACTAATCCAGGTAATTCTTGATTTACAATCATTCATTTAGTCACCATTCCAAATTACAACGGCCCTGAAAAAAAGTGACTTATGACCGTTTTCCACACTTAGAACCGTTGCAGCATCCCCGGGGTCACATGACCAAAACCCAGACACTTGGCAACTGACTCATACTTATGACGGTCGCAGTGTCCTGGTGATCCCTTTTTGCAACCTTCCGACAAGCAAACTCAACGGGAAAGCTGGATTCCCTGAACCACCGTGTGGACTAACTTAACAAACTGCAGTGATTCACTTAACAACGGTGGCAAGGCAGACCGTAAAATGGGGCAAAGCTCACTTCATAACTGTCTCGCTTAGTAACTTAAATTTAGAGCTCAATTGTGTTCTAGGTGAAGGTCTACCTGTACAAACTAAGAAGAATTGGTTCAGCGTTGATGTTTGAAGTCCCTAGAGTTTCCTTTTTGGGGGGAGGGAATTCAACTTAACCCTGCCCCCCTCACCTGGGGAAGGAAGCAGTGGCTCATGGGATGGAGGGTGGCCATCTTGACAACTATGAGCCCATCATATAGGCCAGAGGTCTCCAAACTTGGCAACTGTTGTGGTTCACCGGCAGCTTGTGCAGATGGCAATGGAATTGGACAGTGGGGAAAAACGGGGCCAGTCCGGGAGTCTGGAGAGGACTTGGACGAGGGTCCTGGGTCCGATGTGGAGATGGGGCCAGGACCATCTGGGAGGGGGGTGCTTGATGGATTTTGGAGTCATTGTGCAGGGTGCCAAGATGTCTGACCACATACGTGGCGTTCATTATTTTTATACTATTTTTAGAAGCAAAGTGTGACATAGATACAGTGGAGAATAGATGCCACATGGGTGAAACTTCTCAACCACATTGGTACAACGTCCCAACCAATCCTTAAGAGTAGTGGTGATGTTAGTAAATGAGATCACCTTTATGGTTGGAAAGTCAACAGATAGAGGATGAGATCATGCAGTAACAAAAGAGGCCCCCGTAGCTAAAGGCTGCAGTTTGCTGCTAACATCTGGCGCCATCTATAGGATCTCAGTAGCTACCACAGGTGCTGCCTCCGGAGCCTGGCAGCAACAAAGCAGAGGATCAAGGGGAGCCTGTTCCCAGTGTGTGTGTGTGTGTGTGTGTGCACAGAGCTGCTAGGTGAGAGCAGCTGAAGCAGAAGGGGCAACTCGGGAGTAAGACTGGGAAGTGATTGCCCCTCCCATAAGGGATAAAAGTCAGACCTCAAGGACGAACTTTTTGCAGGAAGTAAAGTAGTTTGATAGATTCCGAGTCCTCCTTAAGCTCTGTGTATTTTGGTTGTTTTTTTTTCTTGTACTTCGGTTGGTTTCTTTTCTAGTTAATTGGCTACTTCTGTTTTTGGCAGCATTCCATAGAACTGAAAGGTGGGTGCTTATCTTGGGGAACTGTTTAAGAATAGTTCCAGCTGGGAATGAAAACAATTCCCAGCGTTGCAATAAAATAGGTTTTGTTTTTAAAACAAGTTTGCGATTAATTAGGATTGATGAAGCCTAGGTCAGAACAGCAACTTGAAGACGTGTGGACTTCAACTCCCAAAATTCAGCAGAGCTGGCTGGAGAATTCTGGGAGTTGAAGTCCATGTCTTCAAATTGCCATGTTTGGGGGCCCCTGATATAGGCAGTTACATAGCTCACCTTACAGCCATTCCTTACCTTACAACCATTTTCATTTACCGACTCTCTCAAGTTACAAGGGCCCTGAGAAAGCAGTGGCTTCTGGCCGGTCCTTGTTCTTACGACTGCATTCCCCACGGTCACACCATCAAACTTTAGATGGTTTTGGCAACCAATTATGTATGTATGATGGTTCCAGCATCCCAGGGTTGTGGGATCAACAATTGTGAGTTTTCCTGGCTGGCTCCTGACCAGCCAAGTTATGTGGGGAAAGCCAGATTCGCTCAACCACCACGTGATCCAGTTAACAACCGCAAAGCTTCACTTAACAATTGTGGGAAAACGGTTGTATAATCAGGCACCTCCCAGCTTGCTTAGCAATGGAAACTCTGGTCCTGATAGCAATTCTAAGACAAGGACCAGACGTCTGGACTAGAGCACCCAAAGTCCCTTCCAGCTGTTCTATTTCTATTCTGTATTCTATTCTGTTCTATTCTTCCATTCTATGCTATTCTGTATTCTATTCTGTATTCTATTCTATTTTACATTCTATTCTATTTATTATATTACTATAGTCTCTATTCTATTCTACTCTATTTTACATTATATTCTATTCTCTCTTCTATTCCTATTCTATTTTACATTCTATTCTCTTCTCTCTTCTATTCCTATTCTATTGTCTATTCTCTTCTTATTAAAAGGCACTACACCTGTATTAGATCTAGTTATTGTCTTGGAGCTGCTGGGACCTGATCAAACAATAGGGAATATTTCCATCTGCCTATTCTCATGGTCAGACCATCCTGGGTTTCTGGGGAGTTGACCGGTGACCCAGATCACCGCAGGGAAAAGAACATATTTGATCTGTCCACCTTGAACATCTTCATGGAGCCTTCATCTCAGTTTACAAAAGGATAAAATTTGAGATTTTACAAGACTCTGAAGATTTAGCCGGATTGACAGCTCCTTGTACTACCAGGCCAGTTACTTAAGGTGGATTATGAGTTCTCTCTTTATGAGCAGCTGACTCCTTCTATGCAACGGGCAAGTTAATCTGCATAAAGCATCTCTGGTTAATAAAATAAGGAACAACGTAGTGTAGAATAACTTTTGCAGCAATAAGTAACGTATTGGTTATCTGGGATAAGTGCAGAAAAAGCGTGAACTCCAGATATTTTTTCTCTTTTTCTTTCTTTCCGTGTTATGAAAAGTTTGGTTTTCATGGAGAAGGTTGCTCAGTGGAGAGAGGAGAATATATTCCAATTGCAAGGTTGGATCGTTAACAAGACAAAGATAAAAATCTTTTGGAGGTTCTTAATGGCACAATAGCCGGATCGATTCACCCGAAAGGTTTCAGAAGATTGAAACGAGGAGCATAAAACTTGAAGCCCTTCAGAGGTTTGACTGAATTTGGAAAAAAAACAACCTCTCATTTAAAGAGAAAAGGGAGCTGGCCATCTCTACTCATTTCATGTAACATGAGTGTATGTGACCAGACATACATTCAGGCAGAAAACAATCAAGGAACCACACAGGAGATAGATAGATAGATAGATAGATAGATAGATAGATAGATAGATAGATAGATAGATAGATAGAGAGAGAGAGAGAGAGAGAGAGAGAGAGACCCACACAGAAGGTGAAACACGACCACGGACCAGAAGCCGTACCACAGCTGCATCACTACCTGCTTCAAACCCCCCCAACCCATACATGAAGGGAACTGATGCCCACCATGAAGATGTGGCACGACCACGAACGCGAAGCCAAACAACAGGATCACAGCTCACCTGCTCAAATCCCCCAGCAACTGAGACTAACCTGAGTACAACCAAACCCCCACCAGAACAGAACACACTCCCAGTCAATCAGAACACAGCCAACCCCCCAACCAATCAGAACACAGTCAAACCCCCAACCAATGAGAACACCCCTCCACCTAATCAGAACACAGCCAAGCCCCCACCCAATCAAGTCACACCCCCACTAGTAGTTAAAAGGAAGCAGCTGCAAGCTCACATTACTCTGAGAAGCACAAGGCCGAAGAGACAAGCCTGAAGATGATGAATGAGACTTCATCGAAACGTCGCCTAGATACTTCCAATGCTACGCGGGAGAAAACCCGAAGAACCAAAGATCCATACATACATACATACATACATACATACATACATACATACATATATATATATATATATATATATCGGAGGTTTTCGCAGGTATTTGTATGTGGATCTTTGGTTCTTCGGGTTTTCTCCCGCGTAGAATTGGAAATATCTAGGCGACGTTTCGATGAAGTCTCATTCATCATCTTCAGGCTTGTGTCTTCGGCCTTGTGCTTCTCAGAGTAATGTGAGCTTGCAGCTGCTTCTTCCTTTTGCTACTGGGGATGTGACCTAATCCAAAAAGAAACCCCAACCAAAATCCAAGGCAGAGAACAAGGCAAAGCCCTCCTCCCATATATAAAAGGCACTACAGACAAAATCAGCAAGATCCTCCAAAAACACAACATTAAAACAGCATTCTGCACGAACGGAAAAATATCCACCATCCTAAGAAACCCTAAAGACAAAATTGAGTTAGAAAACCAAGGAGTATATGAAATCCGTGCACCTCCTGCCCCACCACATACATCGGACAAACTAAGAGAAGAATAAGTGCACGCATTGAAGAACACAAAAATTCAATCAAAAAAGAAGAACCGACCTCTTTCCTGGTCCAACACCTCAAAGCCAAAGGACATAAGATTGACTTTAAAAATACCAGAACTATCGCCAAAACCGAACACTTCAACAACAGAATAATTAGGGAAGCCATAGAGATAGAAAAATGCCCACACAGCATGAATAAACGAGATGACACCTCCCGCCTACCAGCCATTTGGAAACCCGTCCTCATTAACAAACGAGTACCTAACATGAAGGACACCAGACCCACACCCACAAGGGCCACACAAGAAACTACCACCACACTTCCATGTAGAAAGCAGACTCACACACACAGAAGATGAAACACAACCACAGACCAGAAGCTGTACCACAGCTGCATCACTACCTGCTTCAAACCCCCCCAACCCATACATGAAGGGAACTGACGCCCACCATGAAGATGTGGCACGACCACGAACGCGAAGCCAAACAACAGGATCACAGCTCACCAGCTCAAATCCCCCAGCAACTGAGACTAACCTGAGTACAACCAAACCCCCACCAGAACAACACACCCCCACCCAATCAGAACACAGCCAAACCCCCACCCAATCAAGTCACACCCCCAGTAGCAAAAGGCTCACATTACTCTGAGAATTATATGCTTTCGGAGGTTTTCCCGGGTATTTGTATGTGGATCTTTGGTTCTTCGGGTTTTCTCCCGCGTAGAATTGGAAGTATCTAGGCGACGTTTCGATGAAGTCTCATTCATCATCTTCAGCCTTGTGTCTTCAGCCTTGTGCTTCTCAGAGTAATATATATATATATAGATACACACACACACACACACATAGCAAAACCCCTCCCCACAAACCCTATTCCCTTCTAGCACTGATGATGTTAGTTTGGCAATGAAACATCTGCAAGAAAACAACCAAGCTCAAAGAGCACCAAAGGCCCCAGACAGCACTTCCTCTTTCTCCACTACTTCTCTTTCTCCTCCTCCTCCTCCTCCAACCTCTCCTCCCTTCCAGCACTGATGACATTCCCCAGTTGGGTTACGAAACATCTGCAAGAAAACCACCCTTGTCGAGCCCAAAGTTGATGTATTTAGCCATTTTATTTAGCTCTATATTTTAATAGATTCCTTTTTTCTTTCTTTCTCTTTGCTGGTGTAAGGGGGGGGGAGAGGGTTTCACCCCATTCTTACGGTGGGAGGTGGGTAGATAGTAAGGTTTTGGTTTAGGTGACTTTCCTTCCCGTGGGAACGGCAGCTGTCCCCGCTGAGAATCTGAAGGTGAAGTTTGAAGGCACCGGGCAACGTTGATTTCTTTCTATTGGGGAAATGTGACTTTTATTGGGTGTTTCTGATTTCCAATATTATGTGGTGTAATTCCAGGTTGGGTCAGATCTGGAATTACAACAGACTTTGCCAATGTGAGGCTTTACCTAAATAAAACAAATTGTCTTGGAAGACGGACGTTGCTCTTTTCTTTCTAAATGGCTTTCATCACTTGGAAACCTGACAGCCAAGCTCAGACAGCACCAAGGACCCCCACGGTTGTCATCCTCCTCCCCCCGCTCCACTCCACAACCCCCCTCCCTTACAGCACTGATGATGTTCCCTAATTGGGTCATGAAAGGTCTGCTCAGGGACCACCAAGGAGCCCACAGTCCAAACCCAAACGACAAATCTTCTCTTGATTTCCTGGCTGCTTGTCCGAGGCAGGGCCTTACAAGATTGCTGGAAGAGAGATTTTGGCGTCCCCATTCTGACACCCAACTTCTTTTGCCCACTGGGCACCCCCACCATCCAGCCCTGCCAACGCTGGGGAGAGACAGAGAGCTAACACAAACTTCCCCATACTGGCTCCGAGCGCCAACCTTCCCCTCCGTGGACCGATCCCAAGCCGCCCCTGAACAAAACCAAACGCAAACCACCCCAGCAAGGTAGCTATTTAATTACGTTCCTTTTGTTGTTGTTGTTGCCCAAAACTCAGGGTTTATATAAAAAAAGAGGTGGCGGGGGAAGAGAACTGCTATCCTGATTGTTAGGTGCATCATCTTCGAGCGAGGAAGACGGTGACCGCTCGCAACCCACTCCGGTCCTTGGCGCTCTGCACCGCGATGCGAGCAACGTTGCGTCTTTGCGGCAACGCAGAAACACACGGGGAGCGTCCAGAGTCCATCCAAGGAGAGAAGGTTGGGCGAGAGAGGGCAAGCAGGAGGGGCTGCCTAGAGCTCTTCCCCTTGGTGGCGGGAGCAGGGCCCCGGGGGGGGGGGGGGGCGGAACGGGACGGGACATCGACACACGATCTCTGGAGCGCCTGTGCCACGGGTGGGAGTAGGGAAAACTCTGGATGGGAACTACGTGAGGTTGCATGCAAGGGGCCGTCGGAGGAAGTGCGCGAGAGGGGCGGCAATGCTCAGCCAAACGGCAGGGCTGGGAGAGGATCAACACAACTCGTGGGGGGAGGGGGAAAGGGGGGCTTATTCCTTTGAGGGTCCTACGAACCAAGAGTACGTTTGTCACCATCAAGCTCGGAGGGCCGAGCCAAAGGACGGCTGGACAGCAAAGTCGAGCATCCTGAGCCGAGTCCTGGCCCCGAGGGAGGGGATGCGGCCTTCCAATCCGGCACCGGAGAGAGAGAGAGAGAAGAGAGGGAGGGAGGCTTGGAAGCACCGGTACAGCTGGGCATCGCGGCCTCCTACTGTGTCCGAGATGGGGGGGGTCTGCGTCTTGAGTGAGACCCTCTGTGCTGGTGGGTGGTCGGTCAGTGGGACTCCTTGATGATCACCTCCACGCCGTGCTGTCGGAGCTGTGCTCGTAGAATCAGGTTTTTGTTCTTCAGATCCTCGACCTGTGAGCAGAAGAGATGGAGGTTCCATTGCTTAATCCATTCTAAGATGGGGGGACATCTTAACAGGATGTCCACCCATCAGAGGGGTAGAATCAGGATCAAGGGAGGTACTAATACCGCTCTATAAAGCCTTAGTAAGGCCACACCTGGAGTTGCATCCAGTTTTGATCACCACACTATAAAAGGTTGAGAATCTAGAAAGAGTGCAGAGAAGAGCAACCAGGATGATGAGGGGATCGGAGGCTGAAACATGCAATGAAAAGCTGCAGGAATTGGGCCTGGCTAGTCTAGGGAAGGACCAGGGGAGACCTGAGAGTATCTTCCAGTATTTGAGAGGCTGCCCCAGAGAGGAGGAGGGGGTCAAGCTATTCTCCAAGGCACCTGAAGGCCAGACAAGGAAGAATGGATGGAAACTGAACAAGGAGAGATCCAACCTGGAAGGAGACTTTTTCTGACAGAACAATCAACCCATGGAGCAGAAGTTGCCTTCAGAAGTTGTGGGAGCTTCATCGTTGGAGATTTTCAAGAAGAGACTGGGCTGCCATCTTTCAGAATTGGTGTTTAGGGTCTCCTGCTTGGGTGGGGGTTGGACTAGTCCAGTGGTCCGCAAAAAATTTTTGGTGGTCCGCAGAGAAATGTCCCCCCCAAAGCAATTAATCCAGGCTGTGCAGGAACACAAGGCTGCGCCCCCCACATGGCCCGTGGGAACACAAGGCTTGCATCACTTGCATTGTGCACAACATGAGGTAGTGAGGGGAGGGGAGAAAGGGGGGAGGGGGGAACTTGCCCCATTCACCCCACTCGCCTTGCCTGGCCACCGGGCTGCTTCTTTCCGCTTCTTTCTTCTAAAAGTCTTTCTTTCTCTCCCTCAAACTCCGCCAGAAATGAGTCTTTGGGACCCTGCAAGGCCTCCTGCTCCAAGAAGCTGCGCCGGCAAAGACTCATTTCTGGTGGAGTTTGGGGGAGAGAAAGAAAGTCTTCTGCTGCTTCTGCTGCTTTCCTTGCATGAAGCCAAAAGTCTCTCTCTCTCTCTCTCTCCCCTTCTGAGAACAGAACTGGAGACGGAATCCTGCGATCCCAAATAAAGAACGATCGATTGGTAAGAAAACTGGGTGGGGAATTTTCCTGCAGACTTTTTTTTTTATTTTCCCAGGGTCTCCGGTCTGCGGGATTTAAAATTATAAGTTTGGTGGTCCCTGAAATCCAAAAGGTTGGCAACCCCTGGACTAGATGACTTCCAAGTTCCTCCCAACTTTGCTGTTCTGATCTCTATATGGATGACAGGCCACTAATTTGCAAATAGCTCAGTATTTAATGGGATAGCAATATAGCAGTCATATATTAATCAGTATTCAACTTGGGGGACGGGGATATGTTTAATTCTATAGGTTTTCTTCATTTTTGCACCTTTTTTTCAACATCATGTTTGTTTCGTAGGGTATTTTTTTTTGTTTTCAATTTGTAGGCGAGTTTTATATTTTAACCTTTTTTGAATAAAATGAAAAGATGAGTGGGTGCCAGTCCCCAGAATTCCCCAGTTAGCAGGTTGAGAAGGACTAGTCTAGGCATCCAAGGGTTTTGGTGCAGGGGTCCCCAAACTTGGCAACCTTGAGACTTGTGGACTTCCAACTCCCAGAATTCTCCTGCCAGCTCTGGGTGTTGAAGTCCACAAGTCTTAAAGTGGCCAAATTTGGAGACCTCTGGTTTGGTGAATGAGACAGTTGGCGTGTTCTTGTGGATCAGGCCAGGCTGCTCAGCTGGATTCATCCTAGACCCTTGAAGACCTTCCCCTGATGGGAAAGCCAAAGCATTGAGGGTCCCCTCCAGAAACAGGGCAAGGAGGTCTGTCAACCTTACCTGTTGTCGCAGGACTCCATTATCCACCTGGAGCTGGTCCAGGCCCTGCAGTTCCTCAGAAAGACGGAGGTTATTCTGTCTTAATTCCTGAATGTAGTCACAAGCTTTGGAGAGAATCCCTCCTTTACTCTGCAGGGGGAGAGAGAAAAAGGGACTCAAAAGAGTAACCTCGGCTACTTTGGGGGAGCCACCGTTACGGATTTGGTCCCTATTTTGAAAGAAGAGAAGGCAGAACCTTCTGGATCATCGCTCCCTAAGCATCCTGGACTGGAGACAAATAGCCAGGGGTGGGATTCTACTGGTTTGGGTGAACCGCCCACCCCTCCCCGGAGTCTCCACGCAGCCCACTTTTGATGCAGGTAAGTGCAGGGGAGGCACGGAGGGCGAAAAATGAGCCTCCCCGAAGTACCAGAAGTCTGGAAATGGGCCTGATTCCGGCTTCGAGAGGGCTGTTTTCCCCCTGCCAGAGGCCCAAAGGAAGCCTCCGGACTCTGGGGAAGGCAAAAAACGTCCCCGCTCCCCGGAAGTTCCAGTAGGCCACGCCTACCATGGCCACGCCCACCCAGCAACCAGGCAGCGAACCGGTTGCTGGGACTTTTGAACCCCAGCCCTGCAAATAGCTCTTTTACCACCAATGAGCTAATGGTTACCAGCCTGACAGATCACTAACTAGATCACCCGGAGTGCAAAATCTGCTACAGGGAGGAACCTGTGGCCTCCAGGTCGTCTACTAGATGTCACTCCAGCCGCAGAAGCCAATGATGAAGGACGCTGGAGGTGTCTTGCAGCATCCATTCTATCCATCCATCCCCTTCTATTCAATACCAGCAGTCCTCAGGTTAGGACAGCAACGGGGATAAAATTTTGGTCACTAAGTGATGTGATTGTAAAGCATGATATCCTGTGACTGCGTTGCTCGGGGACAGCAATTCTGGTCCCAACTGCAGTCCGAATCGCAGGACCACCGAGTTGTTAAATGGGGTGAGAGTCCCAAGGAGTCTACATGTGCCATGGGGGGAGGGTTTCCTACAGAGTATGAGCTCCCTGCAGTGACTTATGAGGGCCACCTGTGACCTTCCCTGCTGGCTTCCCCATTGACTTTGCTTGTGGGAAACTGGCAGGGAATGACGAAAATGGCGATTGGGTGACTTCTGCTGTGTCACAATTGCGAGTCACTGGGGACACTGCGAGGGCAGCAACGTCACACACTAGTCCTAAGTCCTTCTCCTTCAGTGCCACTGCAACTTTGAAGGGTGGCTGAACAAGTGGCTGTAGCTCAAGGACTTCCTGTACGATCAAGTTTAAGCAAAATTGATCCTTTATGTATCTTTCATGCAAATGTTTAAATAAAAATTGATCTTTTATGTATCTTTTATGTACACTGAGAGCAAACGCACCAAAGACAAATTCCTTGGGTGTCCAATCACTCTTGGCCAATAAAGAATTCCATTCCCATTCCCTTCATTATTATTTTAATTCTATTCTGTTCTTTCCAATATTTATTCTATTCCTATTCCATTCCATTCCATAAAAGCATTTGCCTTCTTGGCAGCGAAGGTAACTGCCGGGAAGATTGATGTCATTATTTTTCCTCTCTATTTATTTGTATCCTGCCGTTATTTTTTTGACAACCAACCTGGGGGTTGGGTTGAGAGAGAGGAAGATTGGCCCAAAGTCACCCGGTTGGCTTTCCTGCCCAAGGCGGGACTAGAACTCCCAGTCTCCTGGCGATTGGCCCAAAGTCGCCCAGCCTGCTTGCCTGCCCAAGGCGGGACTAGTATCGCCTCCATCACCAACTCGCAGAGCTGCTCAACTGTTCTCACCTGTCCAGATTTGGTGTTCTCCATAGAACAGTCTGGAATGATCTTGGACAGCTGCACAATCCAGTTATTGATCTTGTCCCTGCGCCGGCGTTCCACTGCAGGACACAAAGGGAGTACAGGGTTACCTTCTGGAAGGAGAGACTCTACTTCACTCTTTTGCAAGGTTGTGGGGATTCTGCCACGGTGCTAAGGGCAAGACCGGCCTTACATCAGTTTTTCCAGTGCTGCTGTAACTTCGATTGTCGTAAGTCAAGGACTCCCCATATTTGTTAGACACAGCCCTCCTCTTTTCATGGGGACCTTCTTTTATTCCTACCCCTCACAACAACCACCTTGTGAGGGAGGCTGGGCAGAAAGAGTCGTCTATGAGTTTCCATGGCTGGGGACGGATTCGATCTCTCCAGTTCTACTCCACCAACCTAACCACTATGCGGCATTGCCTCTCTCCCCGCCCCCACGATCCAGCTGCCTTCCTCACCTTCGTTGTGCTGTGCCCGACGCTTCTCGTCCCGTGTTGTCCGTGGAGCTTCTGATTTCCTGGGAGGAGGAAAAGGCGGCTCTAATTTTCACTTGCGTCATTAAATTTGCACCGTGTCGTAATTTAAGACAGGAGTCTTACAAATGAGGTATTGTTGGTCTGTGACTCTGGCTAAGATGTTGAAAATGGACGAAGGACTATCAAGCTCAACTGGAAGGGTGGAAAGGAAGAAGAGTGGGGCTTGGTGGATATGAGAAAAAGCAAAGAAATTTGGGGTGCAAATTTATACCCTGATGAGAAGGTACTGCGGATTAATATTAAATGAAACCGGGATTGTTTCTATTGGGCATTGTGGACTGTACTGGAAAAGAAATTATGGGGAATTAAGATTGTTGTATGCACAGAGGGAAGAATAATGACATGTCCACAGAGGAAGACTGGATTATAAAACTGCAAGGCTAAGCAGTTTGATCAGGGTAAAAATGATACAAGAGTTTTAAAACAAAAAAAGACTGGAAACCTTTTTGGACTTTGGGGGAAAGAGGAAAAGATTGAATTGGTGGGTTTATGGGGGGTGGATTAAAAGGGGGGTTAATGTATTTGTCATGCCCGTTAGAATCTGACTCAGGGAGAAAAGGAACAGCCGACAGGGAGTGGGAGTGGGGCTCCGGAGGTTGTGGAGGAAATTGGGGAAGAACACAGACCGGCTGGGCATTTAGAGGAAGACCCAGGCCCATCCCCTCTTCATCCTAGGGCACGCAGGGAGAAACGTGAATGGCGTGGTCTACGGGGGAGGAAGGGGCCTTGATCCCCTTCATGGGCTGCAGCTTGTGAGGACTGTTTAAAAGGACAAACTGCACATGGGCCAGTGCTGGAAGCAAAAAGTGAAAATATTTCGAGTCTTTCAGTTCTTATCTGAATTCTGGTGTCCTCCCCAGTGTGTGTATTTCGATATCTGTGGACATCTTTAAGCCCTTATCCTGCCTTGTCTCCTTAATTGCTTCAGTGTGGTTTGTGTTGTTTTTTTCCTATTTATATGTATTTTGAGTTTGAACGGCATTTCTTCCTTTTCGCAACTGTTTGTGGGGGAGTTTTTTTCTCCAGTCAATGATAATTGGAGCTCTGAAGGCAAGTTGAAGGAATTAAAGGGACTTCACCTGTTTTTTGTAACTTAGTTGCTTTTGTATCCCACCCTGGGTTTAACCGTGTGTTAAGTTTTGTTTTTATGTTTTTTTAGTTTTTTTAAAAAATATTATTCGTGTCTCATTCTATAATAAGCCATAATGAAGATTTGATTCGAAAGGGTAAAGAGGAAGAGGGAAAAGTAAGATGGCAATTACTCAGTGGAAAGAAGGATGGAAATCATCACTCCATATTTTCCTTCTTTTTGTCACGTTTTTCTATTTTCCATTTTTAAAAAGTTTTGAACTTTTTTATCCTTTTATTGTACTAGAACATAGAAGGTAGAATCTTCTGGAAAGGACCTTGGAGTCCAATCCCCTGCTCAAGGCAGGAGACCTGCTGAAAAATTCTAAGGAAAAATAATTCTTCACTCAAAGTTGTATTCACAAATCCCGAGAGAGACCCTGGCATAGAGGTCCCCAACTCCCAGTCCGTGGCATGCCAGAAACCAGCTCGCACATACGAGCCAAGTCCCATCCATCCATGGGATACAGGCAGCACACAAAACCAGGCCCCCCTCCGGTCTGTGAAAAACCTCTAAGGAACCAGTCCCTGGTGCCTACAAGGTTGGGGCCCACTGTCCTATCAAACCAATTCTGAAAACCAAGAAAAAAGCTCCCACCCTCCCAATTCAGACTTCCAGCAAGCAGGCCATTAAATACGAGCCGGTCACTCACGGGGAATAAGGGTGAGTCCGTGGTGCAATCGACCGCTGGGTTCCACTCTGTAGCACCTCCTGGGGTGACATCATGACGAAAAACTGTCCTATTTGAAGTGGGAGAGAGAGAGAAAGAGAGAGAGCTTTGTGTTTACAAAATACTCCAAAACGAATCACATCCAAGAACCAAACCCAAAACTGGAGTTCCTTCCAAGTAGTTTCTTCACTGTTGATCACCTACAGATGGAATCTTGCCAGAGTAAAGCAACTATAGTTAGTTCTCAAAACAGTTCTGTCAAGCTCGAAGCATGCTTATGCCGTTGCAACCATTATTGCTTTTCCACTTGCCAAAGAACTAGGAGGGAGGGAAAGATGAGATGGGATGCAGGGCCCAGACTTCAACAAGAAGAGCCGTGAGAGCCAAGGACACACCGGCAGGTGTCTGCCAAGACCAGAGACTTTTTCCCATAACAAAATAATGACACTCAACCGGACAATCGTAGGAGGGGCCTACGAAATTATCACTTCCTTCAGCTCTGTCAAAAATGGTTTACAAGTCAAAAGGCAGCATTTATCAATGGAATACAAATTAATCGAATTAATAGATTGGAGGATCGGGGAGAGCATCAGAATGATAGCCCAGTGGGAGGAGAAATCTGGGCCCGATCTCCATCTGGGACGGCGGTCCTGCCTGACTGACCTGTGCCGGTGGGCGTAGCTTGTCCCAGAAGGGCATCCGAGTTCTGGGTAGTGACCACAGCAGTCGTCCCTGCTCCAGCAGAGGTGCTGGTGTCGGCCACGGTGGCCGGGTAATAGGTGTAGTGGGTCTCGGTGGCCGCAGCTTCAGAGTCGACGGCATCTTCGCTTGTGAATGCTCCTTGGATGACAGCCTGGGCAAAGAAGATGAAGAGGGTGTCTTCAAACCAGAAATAGTTTTGTTTAATATATTGCCAGAAAATCATAATAAAGGGATTACATATTTAAAAAGAGATGTGCTGACAACAGCGATAATTGTACTTGCACAATATTGGAAAAATGATATACCTACAGATAAAAGTATAATTAGAAAAATATTTAGACTGTGCAGAAATGGATAGATTGACATTAATAATAAAAGATAAGGAAGAAACAGAATATTTTTTAACATGGGATTTGTTCTATCAATGGGTAAAGAGGTAGAAATTAGAAGATGAAAGGTTATTGATGTATATATAAGAAAAAGATGCAAGAACTGGACTATACGTATGTAATCATCAGTATTATTACTACAGCTGTTATTAATGTTATCATCAGATTATTATATTGTATTAAGTAAATTGATCCAGACAATGCACTATTAAACACTTAAATGCTTTAAAGAAAAAATGTATAATTTTTTTTAAAAAAGAGGGTGACTTCAAGATTTGTGGACTTCAACTCCCAGAGTTCCCCAGCCAGCCAAGGGGAATTCTGGGAGTTGAAGTCCAAGTTTGGAGATCCCTGGTCTAAAGCAAAGGGAAAAGTAGGGAACATGCTCCAGGATGGTGCTTCTCAATCTTGGCCACCTAAAGAGGTGAAGACTTCAACTCTGTTGTGGCCTGCCAGCAGCCAGCAAAGCTGGCAGCAGACTGGGGACAGTGAGGAGGTTGGGAGGAACCTGGAGTTTGGGGAAAGCTCTGACGAGGGCTGTGTGTCGGAGGCAGAGATGGGGCCAGGGCCGTCCAACAGTTATCTGCTGCCTTCAGAGTCAGAGATCAGCAGGGAAAAAGAACAGCTGGAGCCGGTTCCCAGTGTGCTCATGCACAGAGCTGCCAGGAGAAGGGGACAGCTGAGGAACAAGGGTCGACTTGGGAGTAAAGCCACAGATGGACGGTGAATGGCCCCGCCCATAGGGAATAAAAGAGGAGCAAAAGGGGAGTGGTGTTTTCAGGAGACAAGTTTGTTTAATTGGTGTAAAGATCTGTTCCTGACTCCTTGCCAAGTAGTTGCTGCTACAGTTTTCTGCTTGGAAGCTATTGGCCTGGCAGCTCTCCAAGCCTGTTAAGGTCTCTGGTTGTAATTTCCCCTTGAAAGACTGTTTGCCAGGATTTTGCTGGATGTAAATGCGAGGAATTCACCTTAACCTAAGGGGTTTGCTTCGTGATTTTGGGAAGCCTGGGCCAGAACCAACTCCCAGAATTCCCCAGCCGGAATGGTCTCCTGGTAGAAACTCCCACTGAAGCATCTTGAGGCCCACTTGCAGCCAGAGGATTGAGCCTCTGCTTTCTCTTCCCCAGAAGGACTCACCTTCCTCTGCCTCCAAACCTACCTGGGTCATGGACTGCGTTGCAGGGTAGCCGCTGATGGCCCCACTGCCCTCCGTCTGCCCATCCAGCTGCCCCTCGGCCACCTGTATGACTCTGTACATCAGCTGGAGGAAGAAAGGAGACAGGACAACGGTGTGTGTGTGTGTGATATGAATGTGGTAAATTGAGAATGGGGAGCTTTGAAATTATTTATTTGTATCCCGCCGTTATTATGTTTGTAAAAACCTCAAAGCTGCAAACCTATCCAGACACACTTCAGACTTTGTCCCTTGGAATGTCCACTAATCAGCACACATTTAAATGAAATTTCATTCTATACAAGCCTCAAATGAAGGGGTTTGTGATCACACAATCAAGGACCTCCAATCCACCTTGGAAATAAATACCAAATAGCCAGTAGAGACGCTGGAAATAGAATAACAGTTGGAAGGGACCTTGGAGGTCTTCTAGTCCAACCCCCTTCTCAGGCAGGAAACCCTGTAGCATTTCAGACAAATGGTTATCCAGTCTCTTCTTAAACACTTCCAGTGTTGGAGCATTCACAGCTTCTGGAGACCATTTGTTCCCCTGGTTAATTGTTCTCCCTGTCAGGAAATTTCTCAATTCCAGATTGCTTTTCTCCTTGGTCAGTTTCCATCCATTGTCCCTTGTCTGGCCTTGGAGAATATCTTAACCCCCTCCTCCTCTCTGGGGCAGCCCCTCAAATATTGGAAGGCTGCTGTCGTGTCTCCCCTGGTCCTTCTCTTCCCTAGACTAGCCAGGCCCAGTTCCTGCAACCGTTTGTCGTATGTTTTAATCAGCAGGCCTTTGATCATCTTAGATAGATCCAGATTAACAGTTGGAAGGGACCTTGTAGGTCATCTAGTCCAACCCCCCCATCCAAGCACGGCACCCTGGTCCTTCACTTCCCTAGACTAGCCAGGCCCAGTTCCTGCAACCGTTCGTCGTATGTTTGAGTCTCCAGTCCCCTCATCATCCTTATTGCTCTCCTCTGCACTCTTTCCAGAGTCTCAACCTCTTTTTAACATCATGTTTTTCATTTTTTACATCGTGTAAAAAAGAGGTTAAGACTCTAGAAAGAGTGCAGAGAAGAGCAACAAAGATTATTAGGGGCCTGGAGGTTAAAACATATAAAGAACGGTTAAAAATGACTTTTTTCTGACCCCGCCCCCCAAGAGAGCAATGTAGGGAAAATGCACCCCAAAGCCAGTGAATGCCTACCAGGATTAAAGCAGCAACAATGCAAGTAAGCGAGAAAGTCGTTTTGGGCACACTAGATTCCTGTTTCCTATATTCATAGGGGGAGCCAGCAGGGCAGAGATCCTGTTTAGTCCAGTGTTTCTGAACCTGAGCAAATTTAAGATGGGTGGAATTCAACACCCAGAATCCCACCCGCCTGAAACCTGCTCAACTTGAGAAACACTGGTTTGGATGCCTGCCGAGTTGCAAGCGAGGAAACCTCCTGGCCGCAGCTCACCTGAGTGCCTCCATTCTCTGCTCGGAAGACATATTTGATGTTAGGATCTGAAAAGGTGGCTGCTGACTGGATGCTTGCAATGGCCACGCTGGTGGGATCTTCACCTGTCGCTACTGCTCCTTCAGGAAAGAAGAGAAAGGGGTCTTAAATAGGGCCGAAGCCGCCAGGTTAATTCCCGTCCCGTCCCCAGGACTGTGCAGTACAGGTAGTCCTCGACTTACAATCGCCATTCATAATGACCCCCATACTTCCTTGCGGGATGGAGTCTGGGCCACTGAATGGAGCTGAGTGTTTACTGGCCGGATGCCTTTCCTGTTGCTGATGTGGAGTTTTGTTCAGCAGATATTATTCTCATCGTGCCCAGAGAGAGAGATAGATCTGCCTTTACCTGGGATCAAACTCGCAACCTCCTGATTGTGAGGCGAGAGTTCCACCTCTAGGCCATCGCAACACTCACAATCATCCATTTAGTGACTGTGTGAAATTACAATGTCCCCCCCCCCCCCCCCGCCCAAAAAAAAGTGACCTAGAACCGTTTTTATGACCACTGTAGTAACCCCATGGTCGGTCATCAAAATTCAGATGCTCGGCAACTGGTTCATATTTACGACACTTGCAGTGTCCCAGGGTCCTGTGATCCCCATTTGCGACCTTCTGACAAGCAACGTCAAGGAGGAAGCCAGATTGGCTTAAAAACCAGGGGACTGACTTCAGAAATGCGGCGATTCACTTAACAACGGTGGCCAGATAGGTCACAAAATGGGCCAAAACACAATTTACAGCTGTCTGGCTTAGCAACAGAAATTCTATGGCTCAATTGTGGTTGTAAGCCGAGGATTACCTGTATCCCTGAGATCAAAGGTAAGATCTAATGCAGGCACAGGGCTGGGAGCCCACCAGGAAATCTCAGACCTTCTCAACCAAGAAGAAACACATCCCAAATTGTGTCCATAAGGTCATCCAGGAACTGGGTAGACCAGGGGTCCCCAAACTTGGCAACTTTAAGACCATGCTGGCTGGAGGATTCTGGGAGTTGAAGTCCACAAGTCTTAAAGTTGCCAAGTTTGGAGACCTCTGGTGTAGACCAATTTCTGGGGTTCCAGGAATCGAGCCTGCATTGGAGGGAGCAGAAAAATAAAACGGACCGGAGAATGCTCACCTTCCTGGATTTGAACCGTTCCCTCTTCTGTCTCTGATGTTTTCTGCTGCCTGCTGAGACAAGGAAGAACACATGAGATGGGGACATTCTTTCCATCAGATGTTTATCCTTTTATGTATCATATTTAGAGACCACCCTTCTCCCTCTCAAAGCGACTGTGGGTCCCTTTTTGTGTCCCTCCTGAAGGTGAGGCCGACCCTGCTTAGCTGCTTAGACAAGGGACTAAAGATGATAAAGGACCTGGAGGTTACACTGTGTGATGAATGATTTGAGGGTATATCAAGACAAGGATTAAGGGGGAACAGGATAGCAGTATTCCAATATTTCAGGGGCTTCCATAAAGAGGAGGGAGTCAAGCTATTCTCCAAAGCACCTGAGAAGCAACAGGTGGAAACTAATCAAGGAGAGAAGCAACCTGGAATTAAGGAGAAACTTCCTGATGGTGGGAATGACTCATTAGTGGAGCAACTTCCCTCCAGAAGTTGTGGGTGCTCCATCACTGGAGGTTTTTAAGAAGAGACTGGACAGCCATTTGACCTGGATCATATCTGGACACCTACCTTGAGCAGGAAGGGTGGATAAGAGCCAAGACAGGATCTGGGACACACCACATCTGGAGAAGGAGGTTCTATCCACCACAAATATATCTTTTATACTGAGGGAGGGGCTTGGAGATGTTGTTATCTCCTTATTAAAGCTTCCACTAGTTTTTATTTCATGTATTTTCAGTTTCCTAAATGCAATCAAGGTGGGGACATGCTTTTGTTTCCAAGTCAGCTTTCTTCATCCTCAGCTTGGTGGATAAGCCAGACACACACAGAAGACAAAATTCTACATGGGTTCTGAAGGAAGATCTTCTAATAGACTGGCTGGGGAATTCTGGGAGCTGGAAGTCCAGACATCTTAAAAGTGGCCCAGGTTGCGAAACACTGCTCTGCGTTGCCTGCCCTCACACTTCACTAGCCTGGTATTATCCTGGATTGTCATTTTTGTGGCTTAGTCCATGGTGCAAACCCAGCTCGTTGGCTTAGTTTTACCACTGAATATTTATACAATTTCTTTGCTGCAACCCAACCTGACCAAGCAGATGCATACAGCAATCCTGCTTTGATTCGAAGAAATAACTCCAGTGACTGGGCTCTCAAGCTCAAAGCAGGGGAATCGTACGGAGAGCCATCAATTTTTCTGACATTTCTCCTTCATGTTGTGCAAATACAGCTTTGGCAAACTCAGAAAATGGATTAATTCAACAATCACTTTGAAGCAGGGTGTAACAACTGCAGTGACTTAACAACTTGGGGTGAAAACTGTCTCACTTAGCAATGAAATTTTGGGCTTAATTGTGGCAGTAAGCCAAAGACAACTGGGGCAGATGTGCCAAACATAACTGAAACACAACTTTGAGCAGCAGTAGCATTCAGTAGTCCTTGGAAGGTCTCAGATTATCCACTCTGCAGTAAACCCATTAAGCTTGTTATCATGCTTTACAGACAAAGCAATTGCCTAGGCCAAGGGTCTTCACACTTGGCTA
The DNA here is from genome assembly GCA_023653725.1 of Bungarus multicinctus. Classification (NCBI taxonomy): domain Eukaryota; kingdom Metazoa; phylum Chordata; class Lepidosauria; order Squamata; family Elapidae; genus Bungarus; species Bungarus multicinctus. The sequence goes on from CM042847.1 coordinate 2,091,484, forward strand.
GTTTAAGACTTGTGGGCTTCAACTCCCAGAATCCCTGAGCTAACATGACTGGAGGAGGAATTCTGGGAGTTGAAGTCCACAAGTCTTAAAGTTGTCAAGTTTGAAGACCCCTGATCTATCACCTATCACCTATTTATCATCTCTCTCTCTCTCTCTCTGTACCTACCTACCTATTTATCTATCTATCAACTATCTGTCTATGTATGTATCTATCGTCTATCTATCATCCGTATATCTATCTATGTATCATGTATCTATCATCTATCACAAGGGTCTTCAAACTTGGCAAGTTTAAGACTTGTGGACTTCCACTCCCAGACTTCCTCAGCTAACCTGACTGGAGGTGAAGGAATTCTGGAAGTTGAAATCCACAAGTCTTAAAGCTGCCAAGTGTGAAGACCCCTGGCCTAGGTTCACCCCATCCTACTTGCTGGCAGGCAGGGTGGATTGGATTTAAAATAAAGTCAATTTAAATCATGATATAAATCAGAGGTCGCCAACCTTTTGGACCTGAAGGACCACCAAACTCATAATTTTAGATCCCAGGGACCACTAACCAGTTCTGTGGACGTGGCCTAATTTGTGGGTGTGGCTTGGTGGTCATGTGACTGGCTGGCCATTTATTTATATAAATATTGAATTTTTTATAAAAAAGAGCAACTTTTACCCAAAATCAGGCAAAGCAGGCAGGCAGATTGAGTTGCTCACAGAATCACAGATTCATTCAGAAATTTATCTATCTGCCATTGACTGTCAGTCTGTCACATAAATTTTGCTTGCAAGCAAACTCATAAAATTAACTCACACCACACCATGTATGTAAATATTGAATTTTTTTATAAAAAAGCAATTTTTATCCAAAATCAGGCAAAGCAGGCAGACTGAGTTGCTCACAGAATCATTCAGTGATCTATCTGCCATCGGCTAGCTCAGTCTCTCAAATTTGCTTGCCGTGAGTCTGCACTGAATTTGCTTGCAAGCAAACCTTCAGTCCTAAGGGAGGTTCGGCTGTGCTTAGCTAGAAAGCTAGAAATCCAACCATTTCCTGCTTCCTAGCTAATCTAAATCTCCTGGCACAGCAGAACAGATGATGGTCGGAAAAAGGAAAAATAGCAATTTTAGCAGGCAAATTTGTCAGGTAAGGAGTGAGTGGGAGAGAGCGTTTCTGTGGGCCATGGGGTCGGTGCAGCCTTGTGTTTCTGTGCAGCCTGGATTAATTGCTTTGGGAGGGTGCTCTGGGGGTGAGATTTCTCAAGGCCCACCAAAATTTTCTCAAGGCCCACCAGTGGGCTGCGGCCCACTGGTGGGCGACTGCTGATTTAAATCACTAGTAAAAAGGCTTGATTTGAATCAAGTCGATTTAAGTCGTAGTTTTAAAGAGCAGCTGTCATCTCTGTCCCCCAACGGCTGCTCCTCTGATCTGGTGTTGACTCATCCCACTCACTTTAATGGGGCGGCTGTCATGGTGGTATTCTACCGGTTCAGCCCGGTTCTGGCGAGCCAGTAGCAGTGATGAGCAGCGGAGACCAAACCGGTTCTCTCTGCCGCTCTGCTGTTGGGCCCACCCACCCGCTCTGGCTCCCATACTTGCCTTTATCCGCTGGATTTGAAGTTCAGCTGCTTTGCGCGGCACAGAAGAGGGCCGGGCGGCAGCTGCTGAACCAACCGGGATCGTGCAGGCTTGCAGGAGGAAAGTTAGAATGCCTCTGCACCTATGCAGAGTGCGTGCACGCAAAGGGCACCCAGCAAGCCATGCCCACTCAACCGGTGGCAAAAATATTTGAATCCCACCACTGGACGGCTGGTGATACGGCCGGGAGACAACCAGGTGAGGGACGTGGAGGGCAGCTGGTGAGTGGATGCCTGCCAACAGGCACTGCCAGGATGGATTTGAAATGACAGCTGCTCTTTAATATTATATTTATAAGCTGCTTAGGAGGTTTCCCTTCCATTGTTACTGCTTGCCCTTCCTCCTCACCCTTAGAGCCTGGTGGCACAGATGCCTTTCTCTCCAAACTATCATACAGTTTGTAGCATACATAGATTTGCAAAACGAAGGGATAAAAGGAATATCCCTACTTCGTTTTATGATTTATCTCATGGTTACTGTGAAATTGTGTGACTGCATCAATGCAGGGCGTGTTATCTCAGCTTTGCAGAGCTTGGATTCGTTGAATGAGTTTACCAAAAAATATAAGTATTGCAGATTATACAGCCTCATGCTATATAACTAAGCTCCATTTCATGCTGAATAAACTAAATTATTAATGTATCTTAAATTAAAAAACTATCGTTAAGATTTTTTTTTGCTCCAAAAGCATTTTATTAAAATAACTTTTATAAAAATAAAAAAAAATCTGATTTTAAATTTTTTTAAAAAACCATTAATTTTTTTAAAAAGCATCGCTTTTTATGCACCCTGCTGGCTGGGGAATTCTGGGAACTGAAGTCCACACATCTTAAAGTGGCCAAAGGTGGAAACTCGGCCCTTGGAAGATCATGTCGGCCAAGAGAAGGGAGGCAGGATTTTGGTTTAAAACAGCACCACACCTGCTGGTTGAATCAAAAGATTTCTCTTTTTTTATTATGTCTTCTGCCATCTTAGCTCTCCAACCCTGATATTTATGGGAGCAGGAGGGGAACCTCTTTGAGAAACGGCTTTCAGCAGTTTGATCAACGTTTCCCATGGATATTCTCAATCATGCAAGTCATCCCAAAAGGTGCTTTTTCCCAAAAAAGGGAACTGGACTTTCTTCCCCCCCGCCCTCCCTTGAAAACTTTCCACTTCTCATCCCAGTTCAGAACTGAAACATCCTGTTGGGACAATGTTTTTAGTTCTTTGAATAACCAGGAAAAAAGAATGTGGATTCTATAAGGGCTGCCCAAAGAATTTGACCCTGAAAATTCATTATAATGCAGGAACACCTCCTGAGTATGCAATTGGTCATTAGCCAGAACAACACAAGAATAGCATGGGATGCTTTGAACTGTTGCATGATGTACCTAGTGCTACTGAGCATGCTCTCTAGATGCTCGATGACTCCGATGATGCTGACCAACCAATGAGCACATTCCAAAGCCAAAATGTGTATATATCCCCACTTGTATATAAAGTGATTTCTTACCTTTTTAAAGACCTCTCTCGCTTTGCATCCGTGGGTAACCTCTCTTTTACTTATGCATAAATAAAGAGATATTAATTTATCTTTCTTGGATTATCTTGGATCCTATTTTAGCAAAAGCACAAAACTTGCCGTTGTTTATGGCTAACAACACATTCAAAATATGGTTCTCACCCCTTCATTTCTTTAGTTGGCTATGCATCAGACGTTCTCAGCCTGGACTCCTTTCCCCTGGCCCTTTTGCAGAGTTACTTCATCCAAAACCTAAAAGGGAAAAAAAATAACACAATTCACGAAGATGGACGTCCCTACATTTTATAGATAGTCCTCGACTTAGGATAATTAAGCCCAACATTTCCACTGCTAAGCAAGGCAGTTAAGTGAGGTTCGCCCCATTTTACGACCTTCCTTGCCACAGTGGTTAAATGAATCACTGCAGTTGTTTAGCACGGTTGTTAAGTGAATCTTGGTTCCCCATTGACTTTGCTTGTCAGAAGGTCGCTAAAGGGGACTGCGTGAGCTTGGGACATGGCAACCAGCATAAGTAGAAGCCCATTTCCAAGTGTCCAAATTTTGATCACATGACCATGGAGATGCTACAATGGTTGTGTGAAAAAGTCATAAGTCACTTTTTTCAGTGCCACTGTTAACTTCAAACAGTTGCTAAATAAATTCCATTCTGTTTGTTATTCTACTTTTACAACAACAACAATAATAATCTAGATATATATAAAAGCAAAATACCACTCACGCATCATCACAAAATCTCCAGAACCGTAAAGCCTACAAACTTGAAATTTGGCCCATATGTTCCTCTTGGCTTCTAGGGGCTCCCTAAGAAAGGATTTTTCGAAATGACCATCAGAGCATTTAAAGTATGTCCTATATTATGATGATGATGATGATGCTCTGATGCTAAGGAGTTCTACTCCCCTCCCCACATGAAAAGAAATCTCTTCCAAATGCAAAACACAAGCAGAGGAGAGGAGTTTCAATTTTAGTTTCACAGCAGCAAGGAGCTTTAGTACAGAACAGTTGAGCTAAGCCATGCCTAGGCTCCTTGCTGTCTCCTTCTTGCTCACACAGCAAATACTGTTTTCAGTTTCCAAATAACTTTGAACTCTCTCACACACTAGCCAGATGTTAACCAGATGAATACCAATGGATACTGGTGGGCAGAGGCACAATTTTTTTCTCCTTATTTTCCTCCCCAAAATCTAAGCTCGACCACATAATTTCATAGCGAAGCATGGGTATCGAGCTAGTAACAAAATAAATAGCAGTTGTAAGTCGAGGTCTGCCTGTACTATGGATAGGCCAGTGACTAAAAGAATCCTTCATGTGTTTACAACAATGTGGGGGATCTTCTGGGCTCCAACTCAAGAGAATTATGGCCTGAAGGGCCTTTGCACAGCTTCATTCCCAGACTGGGAGGCTCTACGCATCATCACTCGTGCCCTAATCACCTCCGGGATAGACTCCTGTAATATGCTCAACAGGGGGCTGCCCTTGAAGAGTATTCGGAAGCTTCAGGTAGTGCAAAATGCGGCCCTACGGGCAGTTATGCGTTTTACAAAAATTGCACATGTTACACCAAGATGGCCTATCCCAGATGCTTAGAAAGGACTTGAGGGTAGATAAAAATGCCAAATCCAATTTAAACATCTGGCTGACTGTGTGGCCAGCTATCATAATAACCTGGATCTATCAGAAGGGAAGAGGAAAAAACAACAATACAAAAATGTGCAAATAGAAATAGAATGACTTTGCAGAAAGAAAGCAAAGAAATCCCAATAGTAATAGGTGCCTTGGGTGCTATCCCAAAACATCTGTAAGCCCACTGGCATTGACCAAATTCCCACCAGTCAATTGCAAAAGGCAGTTTGACAGCTTATATCTTGCAATGAGACCTTTAATGTTAACCATAACATCTGCCTATCACAGGTCCTTGGGAAGGACTTGATAGTGGATGAAAAAATGCCAAATCCAGTTTAATCCTGGCTGACCTTGCAAGGAACCATAATAATATACAGTAATACTGTACTATCAGCATCGACAAAATCCTCCTTGGTCAATTGCAAAAGGCAGCCGTGCTTGGAACAGCTTATATCCTGTGGATGAGACCTTTAATATTAAAGAATCTGTCTATCCCAGGTCTTTGGGAAGGATTCCAGAGGTGAGCAAAAATGCCAAAACCAGTGTAAACATCTGGCTGACTATGCAACCAACTGTAATAAGAATAAGCTTTCATCCTGTGAAGACATTTTGAACACCTCATAATGTCCACATCTGCCTCTCCCAGGTCCTTGGAGGCAGATAAAAATGCCAAATCTAATCTAAACATCTGGCTAACTATGCAACCATCCATAATAAGCTTTCATTCTACAAGGAGACCTCTTAACACCATCTGCCTCTCCCAGGTCCTTGGGAGGTACTCAAGAGGCAGACACCAATGCCAAATCCAGCTTGAACATCTGGCCATGCAACCATCCACAATAACAAGGATAAGCTCATGTCCTGCGACGAGACTTTTAACCCCATCAAACATCCACATCTGCCTCTCCCAGGTCCTTGGGAAGCACTCAAGAGGCAGACACCAATGCCAAATCCAGCTTGAACATCTGGCCATGCAACCATCCACAACAACGATGAAGATGATGATCTCTTTTATTCATTAATAAACATCAACTGAACATTTAAAAATGCATCACAAATATCATTGACTGGTATTAATAATTATAATTATATTAATTATAATAATTACAACATTATAACAGTAATGACTTGATACAGGTAGACAAAAAGGCCAAACCCAGCCTGAACCTGGCTGGCTGTGCGATGATCAATAACAACAACAACAACAGAATCTCCATCCGTCAATGACAAAAGGGCAGCTTGGGTGGAAGGGCTTTCATCCTGGGACGGTGACCTTTGACCCCATCTAACAGCCCCCCCAACCCCACCCCACCTCTCGTGAGAGGCTCCAGAGGTGGACTAAAAGGGCCAGATCCAGCCTGGACATCTGGCTGGCTGTGCCACCGAGCCCCCAGGAGGCCCTAAGAGCCCCCCCCCCCAAAAAAAACCCTCCAGGGAGTCCAGGAGCAACCGGGGGGGGGGGGCTCCGACTAGATGACCTCCAAGGTTCCCTTCGTGGTTCTGTCTTCTAATGAAGCCTGGGGAGCGGCTTCCCCATCGCCCCGCTGGGCCTCAACGGGGACCCCAAGCCCGGGGTGGGACACGGGACACCCCAGCCTCACCCCCCTTTCCCTTGTCTCCTTGAGGAGGGGGCGCGGCCTTCGCCTCCTTGCCTTGGGAAGGCCGCCCCGAAGAGCCAACCCGGGAAAGGCCGCGGAGACCTCCGGACAAAGAGTCGGGTTGCTGAGGGAGGCGGAAGGCCACCGGGGGCACCTACGGACCCAGCCCTGACCTGCACCGCCCCGCCCGGGGGGCGCCGTCCTCACCTGGGCCGCCCTCCGTCCCTCGGAGCCCCTCGGCGCTCCATGAAGATCAGCGCATGCGCGCACCGCGAACGCCCGCTCGCCCGCCTCTCTCCCGCAACTTCCGTCTTCTTCCCTCACCGCCAACGGGGCCCGACGGGGGAGCGGAAGCCACCCAACAGGCAAGCCCCGCCCCCGGCGCGCCTCTCCTCATCAGGCGCCGGAAGCTGGGCGCTGGGATGGCCGGCGCTTCCGGTGGCGGCCATTTTGAGGAGCTAGATTGAGAGGGAAAGAGGGAGAGGCAGGCCTCGAGGCCTCCATCTTGAGTTTGAAAGGGCGGCCAGGCGAGAGGGTGCTTGGGGAAGGAGCTCTTTCAAACTCAAGATGGAGCTGGCGTCCAGGGTCTATGAGTGGTGCTTTTAAAGATTTGGCATCTCGTACAATGAGAGATATAGCGCTTTGGAAATAAAGGCGGAAACGCACCAGACGTAACTTCCGGTTAGCGCCCTCCTGGCGAGCCGTTCAATATATATGCACAGCTTGGGCGCCATGTTGGAAAAGGGCGCTGGCTTCTTCCTTTAGTTGCCCACTTCCGGTCACTCTACTTCATCCAGTAGGCAGTTTTGGGGTCGCCTTTCTTTGTGAGGACGCCCAAGTAAAACACTCAAGCGTCGTATGTCGCTCCCCCTCGTGTGCTGCTAGTCTTTACGTTGCCAATTGTGGACATTATTCTGCAATTGTCCCTGGAAATTAGTATCATTCCTTCTGCCTGTGGGTGGATGCAACCCCAGATTACAACCCCCATAATTCCACCACCACCACCCCCAACATCCCCCCCATATCAGTGGGAATTATGGGCTTTCAAGCCTCAAAACGTCAACATCCCTGAATTTAACAGTCATTCTAATACAGAGCTTATAAATCTCAGCCACTTCTATTCCCAGAATTCCCCAGCAAACAATGCTGGCTGGGGAATGTTGGGAGTTGATGTATTTTAAAGCATGATGACTGGGGAATTCTGGGAGTAGAAACTGCCCAATTCAAAGTTGCCAAGTTTGAAAAATATTGCTCTTGGACATGGATTTTGGGAGTTGTAATGCATATATAATTTTATCTGTTGAAGGGACATAATAAAAATAGAACAAGGTAGAATTAGTGGGACATGAGGATAGAATCAGTGGAATTAGTACTATTGGAAGGTTTTAATTTTGTAATTTTTACCCTGTTTTATTATTTATTATAGTCTTAATTTCTCAGCCATAACTTTAATTCATTTTTAATCTATTTTTAAATTTTATATTTGATATTGTATTTTTTTAGTTGGGCTGTGCACCACCCCAAGTCCCAATTTGGGAGAGGGGGCGGTATATAAATTAAATAAATAAATAAATTAGTTTAACTGCTGTACAAAGTTAGCACCCACCCCTCTCCTAAAAGAATGAAATATCCTAGGAAATATTAAAAGAACTGGCTGAATACCACCTCTGGTGCCAACCTATCTACAAGGGAAAAGGCTGGGCCAACTTATCTACAACACAAAAGACCCTCACCCTCAGGACATAATAGGATTAGCCCTCTACCCATTGGTGGGCTGCTGCTGATTTGGACTGGATTGTCCATGTAATAAATGTGTAAAATAAATGTGTAATCCAGCATTCCCATTACTAAAAATGCTTTGCTTTCTTCGGCTTCTTGGATGAGAAGTGAAATATTTTCAAAGAAAGAAAACCAAAGAAGTCCAGTTGGCTTTTGGAAAACCATGATCTGGATGATTGAGAATTTCCACAGACATTTAATTTCCAGTTTTAAGGCTCTTAACTGGACATCTGTTTGTAGTTTGTCTCAGCACACAGATTACCATTCTTGTTAGTATCTTGTCTACTGTTGAAAGAAATATCCTTCTGGGTTCAGTTCCAAGTGGGGAAAAAAGACACTGGAAACATGGAGGCTGCTTGGAAGGTTTAATGGTTACAGGGCCACATGGCCTGGAGCTCCAGAGAAGAATAAAAAAATTTTTTTTCTCTGATGCAAAGGAAAGGCATTGAAAAAGAGGCAACAGAAAAGGATTCCTTCAGTGGCTCCCAAAAGCTTTCAACCATAAAGGTCTGGGAAAACTTCTGTTTTTTTTTTTTAGCTGTATCCAATTTTTCTTGCCAAATGATTTTCAGATGTTTGATATACTTTTTGTGAGCTTACAGTCAGGTTGTAAGCACACGCCTCTATACAGTGTTCACAACCTTTAAATTACAGGCTGCTCATATCCAAGGTTATGGTTACTACCTGCCTAGCTCTTAGCTTCCAGGATTTGTGAGGCCAAATTGAGGTTAGCCAGTGTGCAACCAGGCTATTTTGTATTTTTAAAGTTACACACAATGAGCCCTGGGATTTCTACTCATGAGACCACCAGTGCAACATATCCTGCTTTATTGGGCAACTGGGCAGCATCATTTGTGAGTCACAGTCAGGACTTGGGGTTTGGAGATCTCTTTTCTGCTATCTCTTCAGGAATTGCCTGAGGGAGATGCCTTCTCCCCCATGGAATTAGCAGGGCGATATGACTGCTTGGGCCTTAGTGCCTCAGAGCAGCAAAACAAACAAAACAAATAAAAAAAACACATTAAAACGAAGCTAGGAGCAGCTTTTTTGTGGAGGTAGGTAAAAAGGGGTTAGCCTCTATCTAATTCTAAATGGTGTGTCTCTGTATGTGCCTGTGTATGCAGCTAGTTTTACAATACAGATAATACAAACATGTGGACAATTTTCCCTCCCACCAGACAGAAGTACAAGGTGTTCAGAACTTGCTGGGCCAGCCACTCTCAAATACAATCCTTACACGAGTACATTAAACTGGTTACAATATAAATAATACAAGAAAGAAAGAAAGAATTACAATAGATTTCACATTACAATGAATTTTCAGTTACAATAAATTTCCATCCTCCCCCCATAATCTTTCTAACTTCTGGGGATTGAAAAGAGTCTTTTAGTCTTTTACTGGTCCATCTCAGGGTCCTTTCCTTCACGTCTCTGGGTGGCATAGGCTTGGCCTGGTGGTATGGGTGGTCAGTCAGGCTTGGGAAGGTCTGCCCACTCTGGTTGCTGTAATGACTTTCAGTGGATGCTGGATCCAAACTCAATTCCTGGCTCCAATGGATGGAATGTCTCTAGGGGCAGTATCTGCTTCCACATGTGGCAGGCCTGGAACACACAGAACAAGGGTCCCTTCCCCCTTCGCTGGTAATTCTACCAGGAAAGGCATTGTAAAAGGATTAGAGATTTTGGTGGGGTGGTAGATAGCTTGCAGGCATGGTTTGAGGATGAAGAATAACACATTAGTATTGCAGTTACTAAAAAGATAAATCAATTTCAACAAAATGGAGACACAGCAGATGAGAAAGGAAAAAAAACTGGATTCACAAGCTTCAGGAAAAAGGATGAACAGGTAAAATCATTTAAACACACAGTATGAAACTTTTCTTCTAAATGAACTTAGAACATTCACTAATAACCTTGGGTTTTTCTTAAAAGCACAGAGAGGAAAGAAAATTTTCTCTGTTCCTCATCCAGTTTGGTTGGCCAGACCAGACCGGGAGAAGACAATTTCTCTCAGTGGTTTTAAATCTTAACAATTTAAAATTAATATCTGAAGAGGTCAGACACTTTTAACAGTTGCAACAGTTACCTCGAGGACACACAAAGACTTAGACACACACATGTGCACGCGCACACAGAGAAACAAGGACACAGAGAGGAAAACAAAAGTCTGAGGTGTACACACACACTGATCATTCCCACAATAAATATCTTAGTTAAATTGGGGAAGGCATAAATCTTAAGGAACAAACCACGTGGTTGCATAGAAGACAAAGAAAGAAAGACAGAAAGAATTAAGAAAATTCCATGTGATCCTGTTTATACATTGCCCTTTTAAGTACCTTTATTTACCACATTGGTCTTCCTGTATCCCTCAGCAAAGCCAAATCCCTACCTATACATTTTACCTTTTTCTTGCTCATGCCGGCTAGGGTCAGCATCTGCTGCTCATCCCAAGCCTCCAATAGCTCTCCCTGGGGGGTTCCATCCAGGACCCTCGAACTACCGCTTCCCATGTTCCCCTTACATGTGGGGTTTCACACTTTGGCTTAGTCGGGTCAGTCAGCTAGGCGAACCAGTTTCAGACACAAGCAATATCCGAGCAAGAAGAAGAAAAAAAAGAAGGGTGTCTGGGGGAGACTTTGGTCGTTGCTCCTGGCGCAACAGAATCAAACACTTTTCTTTAACCTCAGAACAAAAATATAAAAAAAACTAGGTGTTTCCCAAAGTATGCGCGCTCCCCTTTTTAGTAAAAAAATTCCCAAGAGACTTTTCTCTCTCTCTCTCTCTCTCACTTCACCACGGTTTTCGGACTGGGGGTGTTGCTGTCAATGCAGCCTACTTTCCTTTCCCCAAAAAAAACAGCCCGTGAGACTCTCTGCCCCCCTCAGACAAGTACGAGTACTCCACTTTTCTCTATTCTATTCTTTTCTTCCTAGCCCACGTTTACAGATCTGGAAGAGCTCAGATCCGAGGAAAACTTGCTGCTCTTATGCAGACAAGTACTGGCGCTCCTAATTTAGTGTCCAAATTACACTAAAACTACCTAAGTTTACCTAAAACGCTGGGGTTTGCTTTTGGGATACACTGGACAAAAAAAATGACAAATTTTCCTTCCCTCCCTTCAATCATAACCCGCTTGGCTTTTCCTCTTATATACAGAAGGTCCCACACTCTGATGGCCCCCCCTTGCTTTTCCTGTCCTGATGGTCCTGGCTCTGTAGAGCTAACAACAGGCAAGAGGGCGGCTAGAGGCCAAACAAAGAAATGAAATCCAGCTGCTGTCCAAGGATGAAGCCACTCATAAACATGCTCTTCCTTCTTCCCTAACAAAAGGTCCTGTGCTCTGGCAAAACCCCCATGCTCTCCAGACTCTTGGTCTTTCTGCGGTTAGGAAATGCACAGAGGAAGCAAGATCCAGTTGTGTTTGGGAGAAGGATCCTCTCACACACATGCAAGCATACACATATTTCCCACGTTTTTCCATGCTTTAAAATTAAAATTTAGAGGTACTCACCTTCTTTCCAAGCAGCCTTTGAGCTCAACACTCAAAACCCCTTTAAAACCTTTTTTCCAAATGGCCAAGGTCCAAGAAAAACTCACCCACAGACTCAATGGGTCTGTTTGCTAGCAAGGGAATCTTACCTGGGCCTGGTCCATTGGTTAGGTTAGCTTGGAGTCCCATCTGCTTGGGTGCCAATTGTTGAAAGAAATATCCTTCTGGGTTCAGTTCCAAGTGGGGAAAAAAGACACTGGAAACATGGAGGCTGCTTGGAAGGTTTAATGGTTACAGGGCCACATGGCCTGGAGCTCCAGAGAAGAATGATCACATGCTTCAAGATAAGAAGAGAAGGGAAAAAGGGAAAAGGGGAAAGAAAAAAGAGGAAAAAGGAAAAAAGAGTGTTGAGGTGCTGAGAGTACCTGGGTTTTATACTCTCTGTTGAGATTTGAATTGGAGCTTGTATTCTAATTGGTTGTCAGACTCCCAGGGGCGGGGGTCTTAATTCTATAGGCTTGGTCTGGACCACATGGCTTTACCTGAATGCTGGCTAATGCAATCTTCCCAGGCCATGTGGTGAGATGGGTAATCCTATCATTTCCTGAGGGCCATCCTTAATCCCATCACCTTGGAGTTCCTTCTTATGTAAAGTATTCTGGCCCAAGCCTTAATGGCCCACTCATTGACAAAGGTGGGGGTGAGTTTCTGCTTCTTGAGTGAGTTTCTGCTTCTTGAGTTTCTACTCTTTTTAGAAGAAATATTCTGCCTTTTAATATTTCCTGGGCTATTTCAATTTTCTAGGAGAGGGGTGGATGCTAACTTCCTACACTACATGAAAAGAACACGAAGAAATATGCACCCAATATACGTGAGTTATGCTGTCACATCCATTTAGAGTAACAGAATAGCAGAGTTGGAAGGGATCTGGTAGGTCATCTAGTCCAACCCCTTCCCCAAGCAGGAGACCACCATTTCTGACAGACAGCAGTCCAGTCTCTTCTCAAAAGTCAATAACTTTAATAACTAATAACTTGCAAGAGGAGCAATCAGACTCCCAACTTTTTGCCAGACAGTTCTCTTGCTTCAGAACAAGATATTCAACCCTTTTAGACTACACACTTAATTTCCACCCAAATAGGTGTCTTGATATGTGCAATCCATGTTCTTTTGTATTTTAAATATAGTACATTGCATTCAAATAAACTGCCAAAGCCACATTTAAACCACATTGGAGCTATACAACAGACAGTGTTTCTAACGTTGAGAACATTAAGATATTGAACTTCAACTCCCAGAATTCTGCAAATTGAAATCCATCCATCTCAAAGTTGACACGTTTGAAAAATACTGCTCTACTACAGCATAAATGGGGTTTATCTTTGCATCTCAAAACCTCATCAGTTTCATAACACTGAAATTCGACAGCAGGATTTCATAACTCTTTTCTTTCCTGTTTTTAAAAAGATTTTAAGAATTTCACTGTATTTAAACGAGACGTGCTGAACTGAGTTTATGCTACTTGGCTCATTGTGGCTCAGCTCTTGTCTTAATATATTTTGTGTATCACATGACCACATTGTGCCATAAGACAGTTTATCTGGGGCCTTGGGTGATGAGAACCCAGTCACCGTTCAACTTGTTTTGCATAAACAAAAAAGGTTGGTTTATCCCCCAAAACAGAAAACAAAAGAGTCAGAAATGTTGGATCCTTCCAACACTTGGAAAGGAAATTTCTTTTCCCAATCTGAGTCTGGAGACTTTTGCGTCCCAGATACCTGTAGTCTGTGAAGCATTTGAACTACTTTCTCATCAAAGGAGGGAAAAAAAATTCTTGGGCATTTTTTCCCCTTGCAGTTGTTTTGATTAGGATGCACACTTTCTGAGCCTTTAAATCTCTCTCCTCCCCTCAGCCCATCTGAATTTGAAATTATATGCAAGTAGCCCTTGTTTAGCGATTACAATTGGGACCCACAACTCAGTCATTAAGTGCAATGGTCGCTAAGTGAATCTTCAACTGTGCTTGTGATCTGACTTCAGCATTCTTCTGCTTTTCAATAAAAGTGATCAATGCAAAGCAACTTAAAATCATAGAATCGTAGGGCTGGGAGGAATCTCAGAGATCTTGTACTCCAACTCTCTCTGTACGCTCAGGAGATCCCATACCATCCTTCTGAAATGGTTGTCCAGTGTTCAGTCTCTTCTAAAAGCCTCCAGGGATGAAGCTCCCACAACTTCTGGAGGAAAGCCGTTCCACTGATTAATTGTCCTCATTCTCAGGAAATTCTTCCTTAGTTCTAAGCTGTTTCTCTCTAATAAATTTCCACCTGTTACTTCTTGTTATTGCAAATGGTCAGTAAACAAGATAGTCACTAAATGGGAAGAACCTGTCTGGGCTCTTTATAATGCTCTTTATATATCAGGATTTGTTAATATTTTAAAAACCAGCAAAAGATAAATTTGACCTTTGTATTCTCTTTTCCTTTGAACTATTATTATCATAGTATTTTTGTTTGCTTAGAACAGAGGTCTCCAACCTTGGCAACTTTAAGACTTGTGGACTTCTGGGAGTTGAAATGCACAAGTCTTAAAATTGCCAAGGTTGGAGATCCCTGGTTTAGAAAGAGACACTGTTCGGACCCCAGCTTGAGAAAGGCTGAGTTAAACAGATCTCTGCCTTGATTTGAGCTAAGATCTCTTCAGGTTCTAAGGAGTGTATCATAGTGGGAGCCCTCACCAATGCAGGGTGGCCCAAAGTGGCCCCCCCTGGTAGGACTAGTTGAGGCCAACCAGTCATCTCCGCTCGTGGGACAATCCAAAGCATGCTTCATCAGACACGGACAAACGCCGTCCTATCTTGGATAAGCTCACTCTACTCCTCGGAGGGAAGTCCTGAGAGTAAGAATTGGAGCCTTCCAGTCTCGGGGTGGGCACACCTCTGGGGATGTTGTCAGGCAACCCTGGAGAACAAGGCATCTTTCCCCAAAGGGGAGCTTCTGGAGGCCCAGCTGGGCTCATGCAACTCAGCGGCCTTTGAGGAGACCTCAGAACAGGCTTGTGGGGAGTAGAAGTCTTCTCCATTTTGGATGCTTCGTGTGAACCATCCACGTCACCGTAGGAATAGGTTTGCATTCTCCTCATGGGAGGCTGGGCCACGTGCCTCTCCTTGGCAAGGGCCACGGCCTCATCGAACGACATGCTTCCGCTACAGCGCCAGTTGCTCCAGCGCTGCTTCTGGGGAGTGCCGCTCTCCAAGGCCTCTTTGGTGGACCTCTCTGCTCCGTAGAAATGTCCTTTCCCTTCGTTGTGTTGGCCGCTGTTCTGTTTCTCCAAACTGCCCTTTGTGAGATGAAGGCTGCCGCCTCCCACTTCTCCACTCTTGGACCACGAAAAACATTTGTCCCGTGAAACCGGAGGCGGCCTTGGGGTGAGGTCCTCCATGTTCTTACAGTCCTTGCTGAACATCTCCAAGCTCACAGGCAAGGAGTTGCGTTGCTTTGGAAGGACCTCTTCTGAATTCTCAGAAGAGCTGGACGGGCTAGGAGATGCTGGGGAATGTTCTGCTTTTTGGTTGCTGTTTGTGGTGTGATCAGAGTTGGTCAGGTGGAAAGGCCTTTTCAAAGAGCTTTGGTTGAATTCCTGCTTGGTCCCATTCTCACAGGTCTTCAGTGGGACAGCGGCGAGATGTTCCTTGCTGGGAATCACTGGCTTTAAGGCAGGAGGCACCTTAGCGAATTGAGGCTTCGGGGGCACCACTGGGAATGATTTCACTTGCTGTACTCGGGGTGTGGTAGATGTCAACTTCATCTCAACGCTTCCATCCAAGATGTCATGTTTCGGAGCATACGAAGCTTCCACTGACAATCCAGGCTGAGATTTCTGCAGAAGATTTTCCAGGCAAGGTTTTGGAGAAGAGGATGTGAGGGAGAAATCTTCAGAGTCCATGCAACTGCCAGAAAAAGAGGCAGGGAAAGAATAATAATAATAAGATGTATGCTCTGGATTCGGTGCTGGGAAATTTACATTCTCAGAATTATTGTCCAGTAGAGAAGGAATCAGACGTTGAAGTAAGTTGAGTTGTTCCACAGATGAAGCAGCTTGTGCAACATCTCCATGGGGCATTTCTCCCGTTTCTTGAACCACAAAGGTATCACCTAAGGGTTTGTTGGATCTTCCAACCACCTCTGGAAGAAGTTCTACTCTCATGCTGCAAGGAATATGCGGAGTCTGTTCACTTTCAGGCGTGCTCTGAGATTGCCACTTCTCTTCAACACTTGTTTTGATTGGTTGGTTTTCAGACTCTGGATCCCGAGATGTTTGGCCGGCAACTTTTTCAAGGCATCCAGTTTTGGGGACAAAGAGATCCACTCCCTTTCTATCTTTTATCTGCAATGACGAAATAATGGGTTCTACCTTATCGTCCTCGGCATTTCTTCCCGCAGCTTCTGAATCCAGAGAATTTTGGTAAACAACTTCTTCAGGGCATCCAGTTTGGGGGACCAAGAGACCAACTTCACTTCCGACATTTGCATCTTTGATTTGCAACATTGAAAAAATGGGTTCCACCTCAGCTTTGTCGGTCAGGGGGCTTTCCATTTCATTGGGGTTGCTTCTGGGACCCAATTCCACTTCAGGTGGCTTGGCTAATTTTGGATCCAGGTCCTTGGTTATGACTAAGTCACAAGTTGACCTAGTTGTAACCTCCTCATCCCCTTGTTGAGGCTCCAGGCTAGATTCAGGTAAGTGTGAGTTCTTTGGGTCTTCAACCAAGGTTTCTGTAGCCACCTTGGAGGTCTGGTCTTCCATGATGAGTTTGGGGGAGGGGATGCGAAGAGTTTGATCTGCATCTGATTGCTGAAGGTGTTCTAGTTTGCTAGCTATGGGGCTGAGATCATCAAAAGCGCTCAGATAGACTTCTTCAGTATCAACCTCTTTAAATGGCTCTTCTTCAATGAATCCCATGGCGAGATAATACTGGTCATCTTCTCCTTCCAACTGTTCATTCATGCATTCTTCAATGGACAGGTAATCCAGGTGTGGCATCGTAGAATACATCTCCAGCTAAATCAGGTGGAAGGAAGGCGAAAGCGTTAGAAGAATGAATTTCTCAAGAATTAATAGAGAATGTAGGCATTTATAATCTTCCCACAGGTAATTTGAAAAAGAAAAAAATTTGACAGAACATCCATTTTTAACTTACCCTTCCTCATCATAAAATCAATGACAATCATATTTGCCATTTTAGGATTAGGTGAGGATACTAGGCTAGAAACCAGGAGACGGTGAGTTCTGCCTTTCGCATGAAAATCAGCATAATGACTTTGGGTCAATCACCAGGAGATGCTGAGTTCTAGTTCTGCCTTAGGCACGAAAGCCACTGGGTGACTTTGGTCCAACCATCAGGATACAGTGAGTTCTAGTTCTATCTCAGGCATGAAAATTAGTACAATGACTTTAGGCCAATGACCAGGAGATGCTAAGTTCTAATTCTGCCTTAGGCACAAAAGCCAGCTGGGTGGCTTTGGGCTAATCACCAGGCTACTGTGAGTTCTAGTTCTACCTTTGGCATGAAAACTGGCTGGGTGACTTTGGGGCAACCACCAGGCAACGGTGTGTGCCCACACACTTTTATCTTTCTTGGTGACTTCAATCTACCTCATATTAACTGGACCCTTAACAACTGAACCCACACATGTACAACTGAACCCACACATGCAATCTTCTACAATACAGTAACAAATCTGGGACTAGAACAATTAGTAACCAACAACACTAGACTTAACAACTGCCTCGATCTCATCTTCTGCAATAGTTTGAATTCAATTTACAGAATACAAATTAAAGAACCCTTTTCCAACAATGACCACAACATGATTGACTTTTGTCTCAACATACGTCCACATAAAAATCATTACAATGACAGAATTCCCAATTATAACTTCAAAAAAGGCAACTATGATCTTATAAACAACGATCTCTCATCCCTTGATTGGCAATTTCTATTCCCTGGATGCAATACTATAGAAGACCATTACAACATATTTTTACTTGAAGTCAAAAGAGTCATCAAACTATAGGTACCATTAACAACTCCCAAAACCAGAAAAAAAATTACCCAAAACAATAAGGAAACTTCAATCCAAAAAGAAATCACTTTGGCGGAAAAACAAATCTGATAACATTGCCTACTTCAAAAGCCGATACAAAATTTATGCCACCAGATAAAAACTGAATGCACCAATTATCACATTAAACAAGAAGAAAACCTTCTACGTACCAATTCCACCTGCACTTTCTACAATTTTGTAAACAACAAACTAAAAGACTCAAGGTCCATCCCACCCCTGAAAGGACCTAATGATAAAAACTGCAATGACAACACTATTAAAGCCAACCTCTTTAACACATTCTTTGACTCAGTATTTGTAACCAGCAATGGATCATGCCTAGTATTTCCTAGTCGAACCACAGTCAACTACAATGATCTAATACATATCAATTTTACAGAAGACAATGTTGAAAAAGCACTATGCAATCTAAAACCATCTCTATCTATTGGACCGGACAGAATATGTGCCTACTTCTTAAAAAAGCTATCCACTGCCATAGCAGAACCTCTAAGCATAATCTTTGAAAAATCTTTCAGGACCAGCTCCTTGCCAAAACTATGGTCACAAGCCACGGTCATCCCCATCTTCAAAAAGGGAGACCGCAGCCTAATTGAAAATTACAGACCAATCTCTTTATGTTGCATCACCTGTAAAGTCATGGAATCAATTATTAACCAATCCATCATCCTCCACTTAGAAACAAACAACCTGCTCTCTAATAAACAATTTGGTTTTAGGAAAAAACTTATCATGTAATCTGCAACTCTTACACTGCAAAAACATATGGACTACACAACTCGATCAGGGCAAAGCAATAGATGCAATCTACATAGACTTCTGTAAAGCCTTTGATTCAGTGGTACATGACAAACTACTCCTAAAACTAAAATCTTACGGTATCTCTGGACACCTTCATAACTGGATAGAAGCATTCCTGTCAAACAGACAACAAGTGGTCAAAATTGGGAGCATCCTATCAAACTCTGTACCTGTCAACAGTGGTGTCCCCCAAGGCAGTGTTCTAGGACCAACTCTTTTCATACTCTACATAAATGACCTCTGTGTTCATATCAAGAGCAACTGCATTCTCTTCGCTGATGATATAAAGCTATTCAACACCACAGACAATACTGCTACCCTTCAAAAAGACATTGACTATGTATCAGAATGGTCAAATAAATGGCAACTTCAAATCTCAACAAATAAATGCTCTGTCCTACATATTGGCAAAAAAAATCAGAATATAAAATACAGGCTGAATAGTCAAGATCTTGTTGATGATCCAAACTCTGTCAAGGACCTTGGAGTACTCATCTCTAATGACCTAAGTGCTAGAGCCCACTGTAACTACATAGCCAAAAAGGCGTTAAGAGTTGTTAATCTAATCTTACGTAGCTTTTTCTCTGGTAATATTACACTAATAACTAGAGAATACAAATCATTTGCTAGACCAATACTCGAATACAGCTCATCAGTCTGGAACCCACATTATGTATCTGATATTAACACAGTTGAGAAAGTCCAGAAATATTTTACAAGAAGAGTTCTCCACTCCTCTACTCGTTGCAGAGTACCTTATGCCACCAGACGCGAAATTCTGGACCTTGAAAACCTAGAACTACGCCGCCTTCGCTCCGATCTAAGTATAGTATATAAAATCATACCTTGCAATGTCCTATCTGTCAATGAATACTTTAGCTTCAACCATAACAACACAAGAGCAAACAATAGATACAAACTCAAGGTGAACCGCACCAAACTTGATTGCAGGAAATACGACTTCAGCAACAGAGTGGTCAATGTCTGGAATACTCTACCTGACTCTGTGGTTTCTTCCCTAAACTCCAAAATCTTCAACATTAGACTGTCTACTCTTGACCTCACCCCTTTCCTAAGAGGCCTGTAGGGGGTGTGCATAAGTGCACCAACGTGCCTACCGTCCCTGTCCTATTGTTCCTTTTATATTTTATTTTTCTTATATGTAGCCATGTATTCATAACTCTGTTTATACTTATACCTATTATCTTGTAAGCAATTGACAAATAAATAAATAATAAATAAAAAATAAATAGTTCTGCCTCAGGCATGAAAGCCGGCTGGGAGGTTTTGGGCCAGTTACTATCTCTCAGCCCAAGCCAATTCACAGGGTGTTGTTGTTGTTGTTGTTGTTGTGGACGAAACAGGAGGAGGAAAGCAACAAGGAGGAAAGCTACCACCAAGATACAAAGCAAGAAGAAGGTGTCCAAAGAGAACTCTCTCTTCTGCACAATGCTCTCCCTCCTATGGTTCAAGAAATCCTTTTTTTCTCAGGCCGGGAAAAAAAGGGGGGTAGAGAAAGAGGTCCAAATCAAGGCACTTGCCCCCATGCCAGCTGAGATCATCTCGTTCATAAACCCGCTTCCCAAATCATCTTCCATGCTTGGGAAGGTGTCCAAGCTGCGTGGGGGAACCTCGGCGCCTTCCCCGGGATCCGTCTGCAGCTGCTGTTCTTCCATCACGTTGTCGATCCAGCCATCGGGGCTGTCCAGGAACGAGAAGGAATCCTCAACTTCCATAGACATCCGGCTCTCCATTTCAGCTTCGAAGTTTGTTCCTGAAATGCGCGTGAGCCAAAAGCAAAACTCAGTCCAGATTTCACAGGAGGGACTAGGGCTTCAAAAAATGTAGCAACCAGTTCTCTGCCCAGTTTATTTATTTATTTATTTTTCGTATTTCTATACCGCTCCCTCTCCCAAAAAGGGACTCGGGGCGGTGTACAGCCTAACAAACACATAAAATAGATACAAGTTAAATAAAGTTTAAAACCAAATTAAATACATATATGGCTACATCCCGTTCGACTATAATTAAATATTTAAAATCCGGGATAGAAAAACTTTAAAATCAGATTAAAAATTAAAACCCTTATTGAATTAAAACCCCAAAGACCCTTACTGGGCCCGGCCGGCCTGTTTAAAAAATAGGGTCTTAACTGCGCGCCGGAAGGTCAGGATGTCTGTCATGGCTCGTATCTCCGGGGGGAGATCATTCCACAGGGAGGGGGCTCCCACAGAGAAAGCACGTACCCTCGGGGCCGCCAGCCGACAACGATCAGGCGGCAGTACCCCAAATAGGGCAACCCTGTGGGAGCGTACTGGGCGGCGGGAGGTTGTTGATGGCAGCAGGCGGTCCCATAAGTACCCAGGTCCCGAGCCATGGAGCACTTTAAATACCATCAGTACCACCTTGAATTGAATCCGGAAGGCCACAGGAAGCCAGTGCAGCCTGCGGAGAAGCGGTGTTACGTGGGCGCTGGGTGCTGGGTGGGCGTGGCCTAGTGAGCCTCCTGCACCACGGCAGGTTGGGGGTGGGCCGTTTTCACCCTGCCCAGGCTCCTTGAGCTTCTGGATGGACAAAAACGCCCTCCATGGGCTCCGGAGGCTTTCCTCAAGCCTCTCAGAAATGTACCCGTTTCTGGCCCTCCCGGAGCCTCCATGCAGGCCCTGTACTTACCTGGGATCCAAAATGGGCCACGTGGAGACTCCTGAGAGGGGAGGGGCAGGGTGGGCGGGGCCAGCCAGTCATTGTACTTACATGGGTACTTACGGGACCACCTACTGCCACCATCGGTCTCCCGTCGGCCAGTGCGCTCCCACAGGGCGGGCCTCCTCGGGGTGCCGCCAGCTGGACGGCTGGCAACCCCGAGGGTGCGGGCCTTCTCGTTGGGGGCACCCTCCCTCTGGAACGAATTACCCCCGGAGATGAGGACCATCCCTGACCTTCTGACATTCCAGCGCGCTTTGAAAACCCACTTATTTCACCAAGCCGGTCTGGCCTAGAGTTCTGTGCAGGGTTTTTAATTGGTTTTAATCGGTTTTTAATTTTATAACTTTTAACCTTGATTGTTTTTATCTATCAGTTATTTATCAGCCACCTAATTTAATCTTTTTAAATTGCTTTTAAATATTGTATTGTATTTTCTATTCCATTTTATTCGGCTGTACATTGCCCCGAGTCCTGTCGGGAGAGGGGGCAATATAAAAGACTAAATAAATAAATAAATTGCAACTACCGGTTCAGCGAACCAGATGTAAAATTAGCATCCGGTTCACCCAAACCAGTGTGAACCGGTAGTAGCCCACCCCTGGGATTAGGTCCTTGCTGAGTACAAATACAAGTGGCCCTCAACTTACAACCACAGTTGAGCCCAAAATTTCTGTTGCTAAGTGAGACATTTGACCTGGACCTGGATAACTAGAATCCCCATAGACGAGTAGCAGGAATGTGCAATTCACTAGGTTAAGAGGCTACATTGATTAAGGAACTGGCTTCCTCTTAATATGGAGCTAACACCTAATTTATATCTTGATATTTGAAGGAAATGCTAAGGGCTGGAGCCACAACCAAAGGCATCTTGACTGCTGCTATTGGAATCATTACTTCCTGCCCTTGATAACATTTTACTTTAACAATTTAACTGGTTAATTGTTCTCACTGTTGGGAAATTCCTCCTTAGTTCTATGTTGGTTCTCTCTTTGATTAGTTTCCATCCATGGCTTCTTGTCTTGCTTTCTGGTGCTCTGGACTCCTTCTTCAACCTATTTTCCAAAGCACCAGAATGCAGGATGAGAAACAATAGATGGAAACTAATCAAAGAACAATCCAATCTAGAATGAAGGAGGAATTTCCTGACAGTGAGATCAATTAATTAGTGGAACTACTGGTCTCTAGAAGTTGTGGGTGTTCCATCACTGAAGGTCTTCAAGAAGAGGCCTCAGTCATTTGTCCTGAATGGTATAGGATCTCCTGTTCAGGGTGGGTTGGACTAGACGCCCTCGTAAATCCCTTCCAACCTGGTTATTCTGTTCTGTAGTTCTGCTCTATTATAATCACTCTTGATTACAATACAAACATTGTCAGGCTTGAAAGCCATTTTTTACTTGGAAGCTCCGAGGCTGATACATTCAGTGCCTGGGAATTTGGAAGGGGGGATTTCATAGAGAGGTAGAAGATTAGACACAACAACATTCTTTTCTCAGAGAGTCAAGGACAAGTTGCCCTGTATCTGGAGGGGAATGACTGCAGGGATGTCTCCAGTGGTGGGATTCAAATTTTTTTACTACTGGTTCTGTGGTTGTGGCTTGGTGGGTTTGGCTTGGTGGGTGTGGCAGGGGAAGGATACTATAAAATCCCACTAACCTGCTTTCCAGCTCCGTTTTCCTGTGCAGGGCAACCAAAGGAGGCCGATCAGCTGGGACTCAATGGGAGGCAGAGAATAGATGGGGGCGGGGCCAGTCAGAGGTAGTATTGGCCAGTTCTCCAAATTATTCAAAATTTCTGCTAGCGGTTCTCCAGAACCTGCTGAAGACCACCACTGGATGTCTCCAGTTGGGACGAAGATTTGGTTGGGCCATGTGACAGACTGGTGGGCACAGGGGATGGATTTTTAATTTCTCTTTTGGGAAGGGAAAACCCGGAACTCTCAGATTTGGATTTTCCCAGACGTGCCAATAGGGCAACTCTAATAAAATGGAACTTTGGGGAAATGTTTGTCTCGGAGTTTCTTGGTTTGGAGTTGGTTAGTTGGAACATGGACATATATCAACACTGACCTTCATCTGCTTCCTTGTTTGCAGTGAGGGCAGACATCTCATTGTCTTCTGCCACCTTGGGAAAGTCTTCTCCGTTGGAGAAGGAAACGACCTCTGGAGTCTCCAAGTTGCCGTGGCCCAGTGCTGGACACGGCAGACCTCTGGTCAGCCGGGACAAAGTGAGGTTGGAGGTGATGTGGAAGGGGACGGTGACCGAGAAAGGCCCCGAGATGTGGACCCCAGCACACTTCTCAGCCCGGTTCCTGGAGCTCTTGGGTGAACGTCCTTGAGAGGTCCCTCCGATGAGGCTGGACCTGCTGGTTTTAGGGGTGGTGGGTTCCGACTTGGTGGCTTCCTCCTGCATGTCTTCACATTTGCTCTTGGCAGACATGTAGGCAGATTCGGATAAGCTGCTGTCGAGTGAAACTGGGCCATCAAAGCACTCGTGTTTCGGAGGTATCTCGCTCCCCAGGTGGGCATCGTCTGTATGCAAAAGAGAGGGAACAATCAGAGAGAGTCATGGAGCAACACTCAGGTATCCAATTAATGGAATGGAATAAGATGGGATGGGATGGAATAGAATAGATATTGGAACAGAACAGAACAGAGTAGAGTAGAGTAGAGTAGAGTAGAGTAGAGTAGAGTAGAAGAAAGAGTAGAGTAGAGTAGAGTAGAGTAGAGTAGAGTAGAGTAGAGTAGAAGAAAGAGTAGAGTAGAGTAGAGTAGAATAATAAAGAGAAGAGTGGAAAGAATAGAAATAGAATAGAAATAGAATAGAATGGAATAGAATAAAATAGAATGGAATAATAAAGAGGAGAAGAGTGGAAAGAATAGAATAGAAATAGAATAATAAAAAGAAGAGAAGAATGGAATAGGAATAGGAATAGAAATAGAATAGAATGGAATAGAATAATAAAGAGAAGAGAAGAGTGAAAAGGATAGAAATAGAATAGAATAGAAATAGAACAGAATAGAAATAGAATAGAATAAGAAAGAGAAGAATGGAAAGAATAGAAATAGGAATAGGAATAGAATAGGTAATAGCATAGAATAGAATAGAACAGAACAGGAATAGAGAAATAGAATAGGACAGGACAGAACAGAATATAATAGAAATAACAAAACACAATAGAAATAGGACAGAACAGAATGGAATAAAAATGGAACAGAACAGAACAGAATAGACTAGACTAGGAATAAGTAGGGCAGAACAGAACAGAATTATTGTATTGTTCCTCACTCTTCCCCCCCCCCTTCCCCCTTTCCCTATACCTCTTTCTTTCCTTTCTTTCCCTTCCCCATTTTCCTGCTATCATTTGGATTACTTATTTATTTATTAAATTTGTACCCCGCCTGCCTCACCATTAAGTGACTCCAGGTGGCTTCCATTACCATGAATAATAATTTAAAAAACCCCAGTATTATGAGCATTCTAATAAAATGGTTATAAACAAACAAGCCAGCCATCTCCCCCATGTCTCCGGCCAGACCGAGGAGGGCTCACCAGGGAAGAGAGAGCTGGAGGAAGCAGACATCGCTTCTCCCATCCCATGGGAGGTTATAAACAGTTTTAACCATAGTTGGCATCGGATTTATAATCTATGGAGTGAACAGGATCGTAGACATGTTATTTTGCAGATTTTTGCCAATTTATCAACCTACCGTCACAGATAGATGGCACACAGCTGAGGGAGTCCATACTTTTGGCCGGACGAAGGCGCATTTTACTCAGTTTATCATCTGGAACAGAAAAGGCAAGATTGAGCTGTATCAAAACAAGAATTCCCTTAACCTCAAATGTTTTTGTTAGGAATGCAGATTTTTTTTCCTTACAAAAACAACCCCCCACCCCCTGGAAAATTCAGGTAATCCTCAACTTATGACCATCGCTTAAAGAACATTATACTACCTGAGGCTTCTCAGGAAACAACAACTGAATAAAAAACTGCTGGTGACCTTCTACCACTGCACCATAGAGAGTATCTTCCTGCACCTCTGTATGGTTTGCCAATTGCACAGGGGCAGATAGGAAAGTCCTCCAGAGGGTTAATGTCATTGCCCAGAAGATCATTGGTTGCCCTCTGCCCTCTTTGGGAGAGCTTTATAGCTCCCGCTACCTTAAGAAAGTTCAAAACATCCTCAAAGATCCATCTCATCCTGGGCACCACCTTTTTTTTGAACTATTACTATCTGGCAGACAGTACAGGATAATAAAAACAGGGACAAATAGGCTGAAAAACAGCTTCTATCCCAGGGCAGTAATTCTCTTGAATTCTACTGTAGAGTACAATATTAATGCAATATCAGAGGTTTTCAATTCAATTGTATAGAATGTGAAGGATGTGTGTTTGTGTATATTTTCATAGTCATAATGTACACTGAAGATGGTATTTAATGTCATTGTACGAGGTCCAATAACAATAAAGTAAACAATAACAAAAAAGTTAACAATTCAAAGTTGCGATGGACCGGAAAAAATAGATCTGGTTCAAACTGGCCAGACACAAAGTTTTGAACTCTAGTAACCTGAAAAATGATTGTAATGTGGGAAACACACCTTCTGAATATGCCATTGTGTGTTAACAAGATCATGCTACCCTGGGATGATATGAAATGTTACACGGGTATGTCAGATCCCTAACAGTGATGCTGCCATTCAATTGAATTTGATTCATCACTATTGCCTGTGACCACTGTTATTTTCTAACTTGTATCCTGGTGCCCGGAGTGTCCTGAGATTTTTCTCACCTCTTGGGGAATGTATTACGGGGGAGGGCCATGTGGGTTTGTTTGACTTTGAAAGCCAGTGGAAGATAGCCGTGGGAATGCCTGCTTATCTGTTTCTCAGAGCGGCCGATACAATATCATCTTCACACTTGTGGATTGGCTGAATCCACATTGGACTGGAAGGAGGGGTTTCTAATGCCTTATGTCTAATTGTCTTGCCTAAGGGAATTCATCCTCTGCTTTGAATCACCCTGCTTTTTGTAAGGATTGCCTCTCCTCCTAACTCAAGAAGGTGAATGACTTGCTTTTACTTCTGCTCAATAAAGGGTTCCTTTTGACATACTCAGTTTCATTGAGTTAGGAGGAGAGGCAATCCTTACATGGTACACATCAAGCAAGTCAGAATACTTATTAGATTAAATGTGAGTCAAATGATGCTAATCAATGAAAGAGCATATTCCAAACCCAGTATGTTCAAATTATGTACAGAATACAGAAGAACAGAATTGGAAGGGACCTTGGAGGTCTTCTAATCCAGCTCCCTGTTCAAGGCAGGAGTCTGTATGTCATTCAAGACAAATGGTTGTCCAATCTCTTCTTGAAAACCTCCAGTGATGGAGCCCCCATGACTTCTGGAGGGAAGCTGTTCCACTGATTGATTGTTCTCTCTGTCAGGCAAAGTCTCCTTATTCCTAGATTGGATTTCTCTTCAGTGAGCTTCCACTGTTACTTCTTGTCCTGCCTTCAGGTGCTTCGGAGACTAGCTTGACTCTCTCTTCTTCATGACAGCCCTCAAATATTGTCATGTTGCTATCATGTCACCCCTGGTCCTTCTCTTTGTTAATAGAATTAGAAGAGAAGGTGGAAGGGACCTTGCAGGAGAATCTATTGAGGAATTAATGAATAGCATAGCATAGCATAGCAGGAGCTGGAAGGGACTTTGGAGGTCTTCTAGACCAGCCCCTTCCCCAATCAGGAGACCTTATAGAAGAATTAATGAATAGAATGGAGTGGAGTGGCATAGAATAGAATAGAATTGGAATTGGAATAGAATAGAGAATAGAATAGAATAGAGAATAGAATAGAATAGAGAATAGAATAGAATAGAGAATAGAATAGAATAGAATAGAAAATACAAGCTAAATCATCAGTACGCTGATGATACTCAGCTGTACATCTCTACCCCGGGCCACCCCAACGAAGCCGTCGAAGTGATGGCCCGATGCCTGGAGGCCGTGTGGTGTTGGATGGGGCGGAACAGGCTTCAGCTCAACCCATCTAAGACTGAGTGGCTGTGCTTCCCGGCACCCTGGTACAGCCAGCTGGTTCCATCGCTGGTTGTGGGGGGGGAAACTCTTGCCCCCACAGAGAGGGCTCGCAATCTGGGTGTCCTCCTGGATGTGCGGCTGTCATTGGAGGACCATGTGGCGACCGTTGCCAGGGGGGCTTTTGGCCAGGTCCGTAGGATCTACCAGTTGCGGCCCTTTCTGGATCGGGATGCACTTCGCACGGTCACCTCCGCCCTGGTGACCTCCCGCCTAGACTATGCCAATGCTCTCTACATGGGGCTTCCCTTGAAGAGCACCCGGAGGCTCCAGCTGATGCAGAATGCAGCCGCGCGGGTGGTGTTACGCCGCTCTTGCATGAGCTGCATTGGCTCCCGGTGGCCCTCCGGGTGCGCTTCAAGGTCTTAGTTATCATCTTTAAAGTGCTCCATGGCTTGGGACCAGGATATCTGCGAGACCGCCTCCTACCATTATCGGCCTCCTGCCGACCGATACGCTCCCATAGAGTCGGCCTCCTGGGGGTGCCGCCGGCTGGACGGCTGGCGACCCCGAGGATGCGGGCCTTCTCATTGGGGGCACCCTCTCTCTGGAGCAAATTACCCCCGGAGATGAGGACCATCCCTGATCTCATGACCTTCCGCCGTGCATTGAAAACTTATTTATTTCAGCAAGTCGGTCTGGCCAAGGGGTTTTTAAATTTTTTAATCTGGTTTTAATCTTTCTTAACCCCCTTATTTTAATCTTTGTAAGAGCCAATATATTTAATTCTTTTAATTTTTAAATATTGTATATGTGTTTTATATGTGCTTTTTATTCTGGCTGTTCACCGCCCCGAGTCCCTTTGGGAGAGGGGGCAGTATATAAATTTAAATAAATAAATAAATAAATAGTCAAGACCTCATTGAGGATCCAAACTCTGTCAAGGACCTTGGAGTACTCAACTCTAATGATCTAAGTACTAGAGCCCACTGTAACTACATAGCCAAAGTTGTTAACCTGATCCTACGTAGCTTCTTCTCTGATAATATCACACTACTAACTAGAGCATACAAAACATTTGCTAGATCAATACTTGAATACAGCTCATCAGTCTGGAACCCACATTACGTATCTGATATTAACACAGTTGAGAAAGTCCAGAAATATTTCACAAGAAGAGTTCTTCACTCCTCTACTCATTGCAGAATACCTTATGCCAGCTGACTTGAAACTCTAGACCTAGAAAACCTAGAACTACTCTGCCTTCAGTCCGATCTAAGTATAGTATATAAAATCATACATTGCCTACCGTCCCTGTCCTATTGTTTCTTTTTATTTTTCTTATAAGTATCTATCTCATGTATTCAAAACTATGTTTATTCTTATACCTGTATCTTGTAAGCAATTGACAAATCAAATGAATAAAAATAAAAAATAGAATAGAATAGAATAGAATTCTTTATTGGCCAAGTGTGATTGGACATACAAGGAATTTATCTTGGTGCAAATGCTCTCAGTGTACATAAAAGAAAAGAGACATTCATCAAGAGTCAAGAATCATCAGGTGCAAC
The DNA here is from genome assembly GCA_023653725.1 of Bungarus multicinctus. NCBI lineage: Eukaryota > Metazoa > Chordata > Lepidosauria > Squamata > Elapidae > Bungarus > Bungarus multicinctus. Next base: position 2,120,375 of record CM042847.1, read on the forward strand.
ACTTAATAATAGTCATAGGGAACAATAAGAATAAAATAGAATAGAAGCCAGAAGGGACCTTAGAGGTCTTCTAGTCCAGCCCCCTGCTCAAGTAGGAGGCCCTATACCATTTCAGACAGGTGGCTGTCCAGTTTCTTCTTCAGTAAACATACCCAATTCCTGCAACCCTTCTTCGTATCTTTTAGCCTCCAGACCTCTACTCATTTTGGTTGCTCTTCTCTTTTTTATTGGGCATCTTTTGGAAATGTAAAGGAATTCCCAACCTTTCCTATGCGTCCTTCACCTTATATCCTTGGGGGGCCCTTTTTTAAACTTATGCACAAATAAAGAGATATTAAACTACATTTCTGGCTCAGATCCTATTTTGGCCAAAGGCACAGCTGGCTAAGAATCTCGTCCATGTTTACAACCAGAGGTAGTATTCAGCCAGTTCGGACCGGTTCTGGAGAACCGGAAGCGGAAAGTTTGAGTAGTTTAAAGAACCGGCAAAAACCACCTCTGACTGGCCCCGCCCCCACCTATTCTCCGCCTCCCATTGAGTCCCAGCTGATTGGCTGGCTCTTCTTTGGTTGCCCTGCACAGGAGAATGGAGCTGGAAAGCAGGTTAGTGGGGTGTGGTGGGGAGGGGAGGGGGATTTTGCTTTATCCTTCCCCTGCCACGCCCACCAAGCCACGCCCACCAAGCCACGCCCACAGACCTGGTAGTAAATTTTCTTTGAATCCCACCGCTGTTTACAGCTAACACTAGTAGGATCTGAGCTTCGGCAGTGAAGAGAAAGCCCCCATGGGGAGCCAGAGAGACAGATATTTGGGAGGAATGGCAACCAGAATCCCCTTCTTCTACCTTGGTCTTCAGTGCTCTAAGGTGTCTCCAGAACCAGCAGCAGGAGGAAAAATGTGCCTCTCTTATTAGGGAAGCCCCATTTGAACCCTCCAAAGAACCCCGTGATTGTAGCCTTTCCCAGGTCAGTGTTGTGGCCCGCCAGCAGGCAGTGGAGTTGATGGCAGACTTGGACAATGAGGAGGTAGGGGAGGAAAACGGGCCCATCCTGGAGTCGGGGAAAGGCTCTGATGCGGACTCTGCGTCGGAGGCAGAGATGGGGCCAGAGCCATCCGACAGTTATCAGCTGCCTTCGGAGTTGGAGATCAGTGGGGCAGAAGAACAGCTGGAGCCTGTTCCCAGTGTGCACATGCACAGAGCTGCCAGGAGAAGGGAACAGCTAAGGAACGAGGGTCAACTCGCGAGTAAAGCCACAGATGGACGGTGAATGGCCCCTTCCATAGGGAATAAAAGAGGAGTGAAAGGGGAGTGAGGTTTGCAGGAGACGATTAGTTCAATTCATTAGATGTCCCTGACTTCTTGCCAAGTAATTGCTGCTACAGCATGGCATTTGGAAGATATCGGCCTGGCAACTCTCCAAGCCTGATAAAAGGTCTGTAGTGGTGAAATACCTTGAAATACTGTTTGCCAGAACTTTGCTGGAGAGGAATTCACTTTAACCTAAATAAAAGGGCTTTTATCGGGACAAGGAATCTGCTGCATAATTTTGGGAAGCCTGGGTCAGAACGGCCCCATCCTTGGAAAGCTGGGGCGAATGCACATTGGGGAAGGGAGAACTCTCTGAGATGTTCCTCCACAACATGAGAAGCAGGGGCGCAAGCAGCCACGCGTATGTAGCGCAGATTGCTCTGCTCCATGCATGGGACCAGCTGTCTCCTACCTTTGTCTTCTGGCTTATTCAACTTGCGTTTGGAATCGTGGTTGGATCGTCCAAGGTTGAAGATGGACTTCCATTTCTTGGCCTTGAGGGATCCTTTTCTTCTAGAAAGAGGTGGAATTCAGGTTACAAAATATGCTGAGGGGGAAAGCCGTGTATTTAGGGGAGCCCCCCCCAAGGGATGAAGCTAGGTCGTATTTTCGGGGAGACAGGGTATATGGGCAATGGAGTTAGCTGGGAAGCCAATTGTCAACCACGGTGCCAGTATGAGAGATGGAACCTCACCCTAGATTGGTGGATGAGCAGGGGGTGAAGACTGACTCTCCGGGGAGAGGGAATGGATCGACATCTCTGGGGATCCCTCCCCTTTTGAGTAAGACAAAACCAGGTTGGTCTTCCAAGTCTTCTCTAGATGTTTGCTAAAGTAGGATTATTGTTTAGTCCAGGGGTCTTCAAGCTTGGCAAGTTTAAGACTTGTGGACTTCAACTCCCAGAATTCCTCTTCCAGTCAGGTTAGTTCAGGAATTCTGGGAATTGAAGTCCACAAGTCTTAAACTTCCCAAGTTTGAAGACCCTTGTGATAGATGATAGATACATGATACATAGATAGATATACGGATGATAGATAGATGATAGATACATACATAGACAGATAGTTGATAGGTAGATAAATAGGTAGGTAGGTACGGAGAGAGAGAGAGATGATAAATAGGTGATAGGTGATAGATCAGGGGTCTTCAAACTTGACAGCTTTAAGACTTGTTGACTTCAACTCCCAGAATTCCTCCTCCTCCAGTCATGTTAGCTAAGGGATTCTGGGAGTTGAAGTCCACAGGTCTTAAACTTGCCAAGTTTGAAGACCCTAGGTTTAGTCTATCTTTGGTTAAGAGAAGCTGCTCTTTCTGTTGGAGGGAGCCGGAGAAGGCAGAAGAGATGGCCACTTACTTGCTTTCATTGAGATCGATGATGGTGTGGTAGGGTCTCATTTGGGGAGGCCCATCCCCCTGGTTCAGCATTGAGGGCACATTGCAGTACTCAGGTAGGACCACTGGGGACAGAGCAAGCAAAGACCTCCTGATGGATTCACGGGTGCCACCTAGGAACAATGACAAAGAAGCTCTGTTTCCATACACTTATACCGAATCAGAGAGAGAAAGAGAGAGAGAGACCCGATGGCTCTGTGGCTAAAGACGCTGAGCTTGTCGATCAGAAAGGTCGGCAGTTCAGCAGTTCGAATCCCGAGCGCTGCATCATGGCGGGAGCTCCCGTTCCTTGTCCCAGCTTCTGCCAACCTAGCAGTTTGAAAGCACGTTAAAAAAAAATGCAAGTTTGAAAAATAGGGACCCTTTTGGTGGGAAGGGAACAGCGACGCTCCGTGCGCCTTCGGCGTTGAGTCCTGCCGGCCACATGACCATGGAGACGTCTCTTCGGCTTTGTGACAGAGATGAGCCGGAAACGATGAGCACGTATCTGCGAGGGGAAGGGCCTTGGTGGTGCAGGCTGTTAATCATCTAGCACTTAGCTCAACTGCCTGCAATTAGTGCAGGTTCGAATCCCACCAGGCTCAAGGTTGACTCAGCCTTCCATCCTCTCGGGGTAGGTAAATTGAGGACCCAAGATGGTTGGGGGCAATAAGCTGACTTTGTAAAAAATGCCGCTTGGGGGGGCCAAAAACCCCTAGTAATAAGCAGGCATATACAATGGAATGAAGGCTATTGCTGAGCACTTAGCATGGTGCTCCATAGACTGTAAGCTGCCCGGAGTCTCCGGAGAAGGGCGGCATATAAATGCAAATAAATATAAATGCAAATTAACAAACAAGGGACCTTGGAGGTCTTCTAGTCCAGCCCACTGCTTAAGCAGGAGAACCTGTGCCATTTCAGACGAGTAACTGTCTGGTCCCTTCTTAAAAACCTCCAGTGATGAAGCACCCACAACTTCTGGTGGCAAGGAGTTCCTCTGGCTAATGGTCTTCACAGTGAGGAAGTTTCTCCTTAACTCCTTGATTTGTTTCCAATCACTGTTTCTTCTCCTGCCTTCGGGAGCTTTGGAGAATAATTCGACCCCCTCTTCTTTGGGGCAGCCCCTCAAGTACTGGAAGACTACTATCGTGTCTCCCCTGGCCCTTCTCTTCATTAGACTAGACACATCTAGCACCCTCAACTGTTCATCATATGAGCTGGGCTCCAGACCTTCCTTGCTCTTCTCTGCACTCTTTCCAGAGTCTCAATATTATTTAAAAAAAAAAAAAATTGGTGGTGACCAAAACTGGACAGCAGCATTCCAATAGTGGTCTTATAAAGCTGGGGGGGGGGCTTCAAAACTTTTAGCCACTGGTTCTCTGCCCGGTTGCTGGGTGGGCCTGGCCTAGTCAGCCTCCTGCACAACGGTGTGGGAGAGTGCCTTTTCCCTTCTCCGTACTCTGGAGGTTTTTGTCGAGCCTCCAGGAGGGCGAAAATGGCCTTCCTGGGCTACAGAGGCTCCCTGGAAGCTGGAAACGGGCCCATTTCCGGCCTTCTCAAACTTCCGGGAGCCCATTTTTTGCCTTCCTGGAGCCTCTGTGCGCGCCCTGCATTTACCCGCCTCCAAAACAGGGGTGGGATTCTACCAGTTTGGACCGGTTCTATAGAATCAGTGGTTATGATTCTGTGCAGTTCGGAGAGCCAGCAAATCGTGCCCCTGGCTGGCCCTGCCCCTTTCCACCCACCCCTCCCCTCCCCTCCCCTCCCCTCCCAGTCAGTCCTCTGTTCTCCCTCAGCTGTTCCAAGGATCAGGGGCGCCGGGATTCCCCTTGCTGTCTTAATGCTTCGCCCAGAAGATTTCCCTCAGGCCCAGGAAGGCAAAAAAATGGAGGGGCTCAGCTCCCTCCTCCCCCCCCCTCCATTTTTTGCCTTCCTGGGCTCCAAGGAAGCCTTCTGGGAGCGAAAACACCCCCTCCAGGAGGCTTCCCTGAGGCCCAGAAGGTGCAAAAAATGGGGGTGGGGGCGCTGCCAAAAAAGGAAAACAAGGAAAAAAGCCACACCCACCCAGTCACATGGCCACGCCCACCTAGCCACGCCCACAGAACCGGTTGTTAAAAAATTTGAATCTCTCCCCTGATCCAAAACGGGCCGGGTGGGGGACTCCTTGGAGGGACAGAGAGGGGTGGATGAGGCCAGCCAGGAGTGGGATTTGGGGGTTCTCTCCGAACTGTGCGGAAACTTAGCTGCGGGCTCTCCAGAGCCCCTGTGGACCCTCAGCAGCCCACCCCTGTACAAAGCAGTACTAACCCTTTATGTGATCTGGATACCACCCCTTTGTTGAGGCAGCCGAGGATGGCATTGGCTTTTTGGGTAGCAAGTTTTTCTATTTCTTTTTTTACTTTGTCCTGATGTTGAAAAATAGCCTTGGGGAAGAGCCGGAAGGACTCACCGCCCAGGGGAGCGTTTCCAAATATCTGTTCCACATGGTTCAGGATGAACTCCACCACAATGGACTGGATACGGACTTCCATGAAGGCTGCGGTGCCATTGAAACCTGAGACTTCAATGTCCTTGGACCTGAGAAGGTGGAGAGAGGAAATGGAGGCATCAGGAGAAGCAGAGGGACAAAGCAAACCATCCTTCTGTCCTTATTGGCTTCATCTTCGTCCAAGCTTAGCTACCGGGAGGCCTTGACTTATAACCCTTTGTGTAATGATCATCCAAGGTTACGATGGGGCTCCAAAGCAAGCTACAACTGCTTCCTGCAGTTATGTCTACCCTGTTTCCCAGAAAATATGACCTACCCTGAAAGTAAGGCCTAGCTTGATTTTTTGTTGTGGTTCGCCAGCAGCCTGTGCAGATGGCAGCAGAATTGGACAGTGGGAAAGAAAGGGGACCAGTCCGGGAGTCTGGAGGAGACTCGGACGAGGGTCCTGCGTCCAATGCAGGGAAGTGGCGAGTGGGGTGCTTCCTCTGGAGCCTCTGGAGTCTGGCAGCAGTGAGGCAGAGGAGCAAGGGGAGCCTGTTCCCAGTGCATGCATGCACAGAGCTGCTAGAAGGCAAGAGTAGCTGAGACAAAAGGGGCGACTCGGGAGTAAGGCTTGGAGCTCATTGCTCCTCCCTTAAGGTATAAAGGATGTGCAAAGGTAAAGAAACCTTTGCAGGAAGCAAAGTTGTTCGCTCTGTTCAGATTCAACACTGAAGCTCTGTGTGGTCAGTTCATTTGGCACTTTAGTTGTTGGCAGCAACTCAAAGGAGAGAAAGGTGGGTGCTTATCTCGAGGGACTGTTTGGGACTCATTACTGGCTGGGAATGCAAATAATTCCCAGTGTTGAAATGAAACAAGAGTTGTTTTAACTAAGCGTATGCTTCATTGCGGTTTCAGGAAGCCTTGGTCAGAACATTTTTTTTACACATGCGACCAATATAAGCCCTAATTAAGATCCTGCCCGCTCCAGAGTGCACAGGCAAAAATCACGCTAGGGTGGGGATGGAAGGGTGGAGCTGCCCTACTACTTACCTTTGGACAGTTGTAGCCAGGCCTCGCACACCCTGACAGCTGCCTTGTGGTCAATTAGTGACTATTCAAAGTTACAGCGGAACCGGAAAAAGGGATTGGCATGGAGGATAATGTGGCTTGGCTCCACCTCAAAGGACCCTAAGTGGTTCTAGATTGGAAGCCCTCCCCCACAGGGCAACCTCTCTTACCTGAGCAGGTTGGGGGCCCAGACTATGGCCAGGTTCCGGGCATGCATGTTGGTCTGGGAACTGAATGATGCCATGCGCACCAGGTGCTTCATCAAGAATTCAAGGGTGCTGGGTGCAAGTTGGATTTCGAGGCAGAGATGGAAAGAGGAGGAAATAAAAAAGATGGAATAGGAGGATTAGTCGGTCTCAGGCGGGAACTCTTGATTTGTCATTTACACGCATTTGCCCATCCAGGAAGGGAATATCATTCCGTTAGTTTCTTAAACTTACTTCTGCTCCTCCTCCTGCTCCCCTTCTCCTCTTCCTCTTCTTCCTCCTCCCCTCCTTCTGCTCTCCTCCCCCCTTTGTCCTTTCTCCTTCTCCTCCACCTCCTCTTCCTCTTCCTCCTCCTTGCCTCCTCCTGCTCCCCTTCTCCTCCTCTCCATTTGTCCTCCTCCTCCATTTGTACTCTTCCTCCTCCTCCTCCTGCTCCCCTCCTCTCCTTCTTCCTCCTCCTCCTCCACTTCCCCTTCTTCTCCTCCTCTTCCTCCTCTTTCCCTCCTCCTGCTCCCCTTCTCCTCCTCTCCATCTGTCCTCCTTCTCCCATCCTCTTCCTCCTGGGAGAGGCAGAGTGCTCGCAAATACCGGTGGTGTGGTGATGGCAGCTCCTTCAGAACTTCCTTGATCTTCTCCAGCCGGCTTTCTTCTAGCTGGATGGCCACAGCTTCCTGGAGGGAGGGAGACATTGATGGTCAGCCATCCATTCCATCTGCTAAACACCCCCATTTCCCCCTCACTCCAGTGAAGGAAAGAACCAGGTGTTGTTGTTGACTCTCAAAGCTGAACCGTGGGTGATCACACGCAGGGATCGGCGGTTGAGAACAGGCCCAGTCGGACATGGAAGTTTGGGTGGAAGGTTAAAGGATTAAATATGGATTCCCAGCTCCAGTAGGGAAAACGTGTCAGGCCCCCAAACCAAGAATCTCCCAGGGGGAATCTTCCAACAGAAACACAGAAATAGAATAGGACAGAGCAGAATATAATAGAAATAACAAAACACAACAGAACCAGAGGTGGTCTTCAGCCAGTTCTGACCAGTTCTGGAGAACCGGTAGCAGAAATATTGAGTAGTTCGGAGAACTGCCCAACACCGCCTCTGACTGGCCCCGCCAAGCCCATCTCTTCTCTGCCTCCCATTGAGTCCCAGATGATCGGCTGGGTCTCCTTTTGTTGCCCTGCACAGGAGAACAGAGCTGGAAATCAGGTCAGTGGGGTGGGGAGGGAAGGTTTTTTTTGCAGTATCCTTCCCCTGCCACCCCCACCAAGCCACACCCACCAAGCCAAGCCATGCCCACCAAGTCATACCCCCACCAAGCCACGCCCACAGCTGATCAGCTGGGTCTCCTTTGGTTGCCCTGCACAGAAGAAGGGAGCTGGAAAGCAGGTCAGTGGGGTAGGGAGGGAAGGGGGATTTTGCAATAGCCTTCCTCTGCCACGCCCCCAAGCACGCCACACCCACCAAGTCACACCCATGAAGCCATGCCCACAGCTGATCATCTGCACCTTCTTTAGTTGCCCTGTCCAGGAGAACGGAGCTGGAAAGCAGGTCAGTGGGTTGGGGAGAGAAGGGGGATTTTGCAGTATCCTTCCCCTGCCACGCCCACCAAGCCACGCCCACAGAATGCCATGCCTGCCAAGCCACGCCCACAGCTGATCAGCTAAGTCTCCTTTGGTTGCCCTGCCCAGGAGAACAGAGCTGGAAAGCAGGTCAGTGGGTTGGGGAGGGAAGGGGGATTTTGCAGTATATCCTTCCCCTGCCACGCCCACCAAGCCATACCCACCAAGCCACATCACGCCCACAGAACCAGTAGTAAAAACAATGTTGAATCCCACCCCTGCCGGAAAGTCCTACTTACTGCAAACTTATCATACAGCTGGTAGGTCAGGAGTGGGTTGGGCAGCTCCCTGAAGTAAGCTTTGCAAAGGGAGCTCACACAGTGGATGTCCTGCAGATACACCTCTTTGTTGAGGTCAAGATTGCGGTCATTGACGAATTCAAGCCTGAGAAGGAGTTAATGGGGGGGAGGAAAAAAAGGGTGGAGGCAGCTCCTTCAGAAGAGATCAGCATCAGCAGATCACAATATAGGTCACTCTTTGTCCACAGCAGTTTGTTTAGTGACCAGGGCACTGAATAAAAGTGATTTATGACCATTTCCCCCACTTACGAACGGTGCAGCTTCCCCAATGGTCACGTGACTTACATTCGGATGCTCAACGACTGACTCAGATTTATGACAGCCGCGATGTTCCTGGCGGATCCCGTGATCCCCTTTTGCCACCTTCTGACAACCCAAGTCAATGGGGAAGCCAGATTCACTTAACAACTGTGTGACTCACAGGCAAATGTGGCAAGGAAAGTCATAAAATGGGGCAAATTTTCTCACTGAACAATGTTGATTTGGGGCTCTCGGTTATGGTCCTACGGTGAGGACTACTTCTAGTCCCATCCCTGAAGTGGAAAACTTAAATTGTGGGGAAGGGGAAGTGAGGGAGAGGCGGCCACATTCTTTGTCAGAGACCCCACATGATGTAGTCCCTCTCAAAGGCAGAGATCTATTGCTTCCCATAGAATCTAGAGTCTGAAGGTACTTAGAGGTCATCTAGCCTTGAGACTATGCTTAGCCTCGTGAAGAAAAGGCTTTTAGGGGAGGGTCTATGACAATTCTCCACAGCCAACTCGCCATGACTAACTCGCCACAGGACAACTCACTGCAGGACAAGAGTTACACTAATATCAAAGAAATGGTGGAATAGAATTATTAAAGAAAGAATGGACTTTGGCTGCAATGAGTTGGCCATGATGAGTTGGCCATGACGAGTTGGCCATGACAAGTTGGTCATGGTGAGTTGGCCATGATGAGTTGGCCATGATGAGTTGGCCATGACAAGTTGGCCATGGTGAGTTGGCCATGACGAGTTGGCCATGACAAGTTGGCCATGACAAGTTGCTCATGATGAGTTGGCCATGGTGAGTTGGCCATGACGAGTTGGCCATGACGAGTTGGCCATGACAAGTTGGTCATGGTGAGTTGGCCATGATGAGTTGGCCGTGACGAGTTGCCCATGGTGAGTTGGCCATGACGAGTTGTCCCATTCCCTTTGGGGGAAACCTGATAGGAATCTTCCAATACTTGACAGAAAGGCTGTCCCAGGGAGGAGGGGTTGACCTATTCTCTAAAGCACCACGCAAGAAGTAAGAGGTGATCAGAGAGAGATCCAACCTCTGGACATAAGGAGGAATTTCTTGATAGTGAGAACAATGTATCTCTGGAACAACTCACCTCTAGAAGTTGTGGTGCTCCAACCACTGGAGGTTTTCAGGAAAAGATTGGGCAATCATTTGTCTGGAATGACATAAGGTCTCTTGCCTTGGGTGGGTGGGGGTTGGAGTAGAAGATCTCCATGCTCCCTTCCAGGCCTATGATTCTACAGGTAGGCGTGTCAGTCAGATAGTCTCTCAATCTTTCTGGGACATTTGCCCAGGTAGAATATCAGGGAGACAAATTATTCTCATTGTCAAGAAATTCCTCCTTTTTCCAGATTGGACTTCTCTTTGCTAAGCTTTCACTCATGGCTTCTTGTCTTGCCTTCAGCTGCTTTGGAGAATAGGTTGGCCCTCCCCTCTTCTTTGTGGCAGCCCCTCAAATATTGGAAGACTTCTATCATGTCACCCCCTAGTCCTGATTTGTACCTCCATGAATTGGAAGTCTCCATTTGCTTTTAGCTCCAATGCGTGCCTTGCATTTACCTGCATCCAAAACAGGGGAGGGATTTTAACAGTTCGGACTGGCCTCGCCCCTCTCAGCCCTCCCCTCCCCTCCCCTCCCCACCCAGTCAGTCCTTATCATGCATGTGCAAAATTGCTGATTGCGTTCTCCCCCGCCCAGTCAGTCCTTAAGGTATTTTTCCCCTCTCCCAACGATCAGCTGTTCCGATGATCAGCTGTACCAGGATCCCCCTTGCTGTCTTACTGCTTTGCCCAGGAGGCTTCCCTGAGGTCCAGTAGGCCCCAGAACAGAGCATGGGGGGTGCTGTGTGTCCCCATGCTCAGATTTTTTCCCCCTTCCTGAGCCCCAGAGAAGCCTTCTGAGAGCAAAAAAACTCTGTAGGAGGCTCCCCTGAGGCTCAGATACCCCCCAAAATGGGGGGGGGGGGTTTGCAGAAGAAGAAGAAGAAGAGGAGGAGGAGGAGGAGGAGAAGGAGGGAGAAGGGGAATGGGAAGGGGAAGAGGAAAGGGAAGAGGAAGAGGAAGAGTACCTATCTTCTATCTATCTATGTATGTAACCATCATCTATCATCTATCTATCATCTATCACAAGGGTCTTCAAACTTGGCAAGTTTAAGACTTGTGGACTTCAACTCCCAGAATTCCTGAGCTAACATGACTGGAGGAGGAATTCTGGGAGTTGAAGTCCACAAGTCTTCAAACTGTCAAGGTTGAAGACTTCTGGTTTAAACCAATGTTTAAATTTGGGCATCTCCAAAGTTTCACCTTCACAACTTGTGGGCTTCGATTCCCAGAATTCCCCCTGGCTTGCTGGGGAATTCTGGGAGTTGAAGTCCACAAGTCTTAAAGCTGTCAAGTTTGAAGACTCCTGCCCTAAACTTTCTCTTCTCTAGACTAGCCAGGCCCAGTTCCTGCAACCGTCCATCAAATGTTTGAGCCTCCAGTCCCCTCACTCTCCTGGTTACTTTTCTCTGCACTCTTTCCAGAGTCTCAACCTCTTTTTTTATAGTGTGGTGACTATGGTGACGTGCTCTCTCTCTCAGTTTAGCGATGCTGTTTGGTATTCCAATGAAAACTGATATTCCCACCTTTACCTTAATTTTTGGATGTTTGAAGAGATTCCAGAGATCCGGTAGATGCCATCCTTGACCCCATGCTGTTCCACAAACTCTGTGCAGCTCTTCAAGACCTGGGGAACTGGAGAACCACCAAGATTCAATTTGGAAATGGTAAATCTCTCCACGAGTCTCCCAAATCAGCGAGGAAAGTCCCATCAATCATAATTCCATCCTAAAGTTTCTCTGTGAGGACCTCCTCAAAGTTTGGAAAACCAGGAAGACTGGCAATCCCCAGAGATCTGATGGAACAATCAAAGGCAATCCACTCCTCACACCTCATCTTTGGTCAACTCAACTGCTCCGACCATTCCTCCATCACTGGCTGCTAAAATCCCATGGAAAAAGTTTTTCTCCTGACCCCAAAGTAATTTTTCTTGGTCGTCCCCCCCCACCCTTCTCATCCAAGAAGCTTCTTCAGTTCATGAATTTAATGAAGCTGCTTCAGTTCAGGCCAATTCAAGCTTCATGAATCCAAGAAGTTTCTTGGATGAGAAACCAAATGTTTTCAAACGGAAAAAAAAAACCCTAAGAAAGTCAGGTCGCCTTTTGGAAAAAAAAAAACACCGTTGGGCAGTGGGGGGCTGCAACTGGTTTTAACAACCAGTTGGGTGAGTGTGTGTGCAGTGCCTGCGCAGTGTTCAAAAACACCCATTTTCAGCTTAAAAACTTACCTTCTATTGTCAGCGCTGGTGAGGAAAACAGCTGAGGCGCGGAAATCTGCCGTGCCACGCAAATCAGCTGAGCTAAAAACCAGGGAAATATAGGACAGGAAAAGGCAGGGGTGGGATGCTACCATTTCGGACCAGTTCAGGTGAACCGGTTGTTAAAGTTACAGCTGGTTTGCTGAATTGGTATTTCACTCGACTGGCTGGCCTCACCCTTCCCGTCCCAGGAGTCTCCATATGGCCCATTTTCAATGCAGGTAAGTGCAAGGTCAGCGCGGAGGCCTTGGGAGAGGGAAAAATGGGCCTTCTGGACATCTGGAAATGGGCCTGTTTCCTGCTTCCAGAGAGCTTCCAGAGCCCGGGGAGGCTGTTTTTGCCATCCCAGAGGCCTGGGGGATGCCTCTGGACCCTTGGGAGGATGAAAACGGTATTTCCTGGGCTCTGGAGGCCCACCAGAAGCCGGAAACAGGAAATTCTGATAGGCCACGCCCACCGTGGCCCCGCCCACCCAGCAAACAGGCAGCAAACCAGTTGCTGGGATTTTGGAATCCCACCCCTGGGCGGGGGACGATGACAATTGCTCACCAGAACTACTGGTTCTCTAGAACCAGTATGAACCAGTAGCAGCCCAGTACTGCCTTTGGGACAACTATCACATGGGTGATTGAGACTCTCCATAAACATGCACTCTCTCCCAATCTTTTTTCTTAGAGCTGAATGGAAATCATTTATTTATTTTATTTTATTTATTTTGATTTGTCTATCACTTACAAGATAATAGACATAGATGAGTAAGAATACAGAAAATAGGTATGAATAAATGGGGACAATAGGACAGGGACAGTTGGCACAATGGTGCCCTTATACACGCCCCTTCCAGACCTCTTAGGAATGGGGTGAGGTCAATTGTGGATAGTTTGAGGTTAAAGGAGTGGGAGTTAGAGGATCTATCAACAGAGTTAGGTAGTGCATTCCAGGCATTGACCACTCTGTTGCTGAAGTCGTACTTTCTGCAACCAAGTTTGAAGTGGTTTACATTGACTTTGTATCTGTTGTGTGCTCTTGTGTTTTTGTGGTTGAAGCTGATGTAGTCATTGACTGGTAGGACGTTGTAGCAGATAATTAGAGACTGCAGACCACCAAAGAGAGGATTTTGCACAGAAAAACATACCGGGTGGCTTCCTAAATGCAAGAACATCACACTCCCCCCGTGAGAATTTCTCTGACATGCTGTTCTCCAGCAATTCTCAACTTCGACAAAAATGAATCTCTAGATCAGGAGTCTTCAAACTTGACAGGTTTAAGACTTGTGGACTTCAATTCCCAGAATTCCTCCTCCTCCAGTCATGTTAGTTCAGGAATTCTGAGAGTTGAAGTCCACAAGTCTTAAACTTGCCAAGGTTGAAGACCTTTGCTCTAGAACAAGTTATCTTTCCTCACACTGAAAGAAGCAAAATAATATCTCTGCCCAACACCACATTCTGGAAGCCCACCAACAATCTTCAGTCATGGTTTTATCAACCCTGTTTCTGTTAAATGCTCCCCATTCTTGACGTCTTGGAGCAATTATTCAGAATTGACTAATTAATTAATTAATTCTCCCTCATTCTAGACTGCTTCTCTCCTTGATTAATTTCCCTCAGTTGCTTCTTCTCCTGCTTTCAGGTGCTTTGTCCAAAATTGTCCCCTTCTTCTTTGTGATAGCCCCTCAAGTATTGGACTTGAACTCCCAGAATCTCCCAGCCAGCATGGATGGGCTTCAATTCCTAGCACACTGGCTGGGGGATTCTGGGAATTGAAGTCCATACATCCATGATGGCGAACCTATGGCATGCGTGCCACAGGTGGCACGCAGAGCCATTTGTGTGGGCACATGAGCCGCAGCCAAACTTACCCGCACTGCGCATGTGCGTGCCTCTCAGATGATTTTGGGCCCGTTTGAGGCTGTTTTTGTCTTCTCAGAGGCTCGAGGGAAGCCTCTGCAGCCTTGGTAGGCCGAAAAATGAGGCTTCCGAAAATACCGGAAGTGTCTGTTTTCAGCTTCTGGAGGGCTTCTGGAGCCTGGGGGAGGCTGTTTTCACCCTCCCGGGGGCTCGAGGGAAGCCGAAAAACGGGCCCGTTTCAGCACTTCCAGTATTCCCAGTATTGTTCGCCAACAAAAAGGTTCGCCATCACTGCCCTACATCTTAAATGCACCCCGCGCAGGTTGAGATGTCCCTGCTCTACCAACATGCCACAAATAAGAATTAGTTTCTCATGAGTAAGCCAGCAAGACTTCCCGTTGGGCTTCCTCATTCAGACTGAGGCGGGTGGTTGGAGTCCCTGCATGGTTTCATTTCTGAGCCAGAGACAGGAAGTGAGAGACAGAAAGCAACCCAGCAATCAAACCTGGTGCTGAAGATGTCAGCATGTTTATAGTACGTTCGTGTTTGTTGGCACATCTCCTGGCTGGTGATGTCCAATGCTTTTCATTCTACCTTCTGCTCAGGAGCTCAAGGCATTGGACATCCAGCCTGTTCTTCCTTTTGTTCTCCACAGCACCCCCTTTTGTGAAATAGGTTGGAGCAGTCAATGTTTTTCCATGCTGGCTGGGGAATTCTGGGAATTGAAGTCCACAAGTTTTAAAGTTGCCAGGTTTGGAGACCGACACCCCCCCCCCCGATCTGACCTACCTTGCTGGGTTGTGGTTACAATGAATATATAATTGAGGGAGATCCCCATGTAAAAGCCTTCCAGTTCTTGAAGAAAAGGCAAGATAAACATCTAACAAGTCACAACAAAAGTTCTTTCTTCTTGGAGAAGTTAAAAAGGCGACTTCTGCCATAGTTGTCTTCTGTGATATAGCTTTATATGACTCTACAACCTCCCCGACTATCCATAGCTTAACAAAACCTCTCCTGATATGTTTATTTACCTCAGGAATTATACTCATGTGGAAACCAGGAAGGATGCAAATCATGGGAGAAAGGACTCCACCACAAGTGGTACAGAACTAGAATCCCTAAAGACGATCTATCTTTACAGAATTACAGAATACCAGAGTTGAAAGGGATCTGGGAGGCCTTCTAGTCCAACCCCCTGCTGAAGCAGGAGTCCCTGTGCCATTTCAGACAAAACCTCCTTCTTCAAACCCCCCAGGGATGGAGCACCCAGAACTTCCAGAGGGAAGCCATTCCATTGGTTCATTATTCTCACTGTCAGGAAATTTCTCCTTAGCTCCAGGGGTTGGATCTCTTCTTGATAGGTTTCCATCCCAGGTGGGATTCAACTGATGTAACAACCGGTTCTGTGATAGCATGCTTTGCGTGCATGTGCATCAAACATGCACTTTGTGCACACACAGAGCATTTGCTACTGACCTTCTCCAGCAATCTCTGGGTCAGGATTCCAGCAAGTGCTCTAATTAAATCATGATTCTCGAGCCAAACTTCAAAAAACTTAAAAGGATTCATTAGAGGTGACATGCTGGCCCGGCCTTGTATATGAAGCCAACTCTGGCCTACATCATTTCCAGCCCCCTGAGACCCTGTTTCCCCACCTTCCCTGCTGGATCTCATATTTATTTTTATTTATTTATTTATTGCAAATTTTATATACCACTCCCATCTCCCAGCGGGACTCGGGGCGGTTTATAGCCAAATAAAAAACAATCCAGTACAATATTTAAAATACAATTAAAAAGATTAAATGAGTAGCTGAGGATAAAACAAACTGTGAGGTTAAAAAGTTAAAAAAGTTAAAACCAGTTAAAATTAATTAAAAACCCTACCAATAACTCTAGGCCAGACCAGCTTGATGGAATAGGTGGGTCTTCAGTGCGCACCGGAAGGCTAGTAGGTCAGGGATGGTCCTCATCTCTGGGGGTAATTTGTTCCAGAGGGAGGGTGCTCCCACAGAGAAGGCCCGCACCCTCGGGGTCACCAGCCGGCACCATCCAGCCGGCGGTACCCCGAGGAGGCCCGCTCTATGAGAGCGCACTGGCTGACGGGAGGCTGATGGTGGCAGTAGGCGGTCCCATAAATACTCAGGTCCCAAGCCATGGAGCGCTTTAAAGATGACCACTAGCACCTTGAATCGTACCCGGAAGGCCACCGGGAGCCAATGCAGTTCGTGCAGAAGTGGTGTAACATGGGAGCTCCGAGAAGCCCCCAAAACCACCCATGCGGCCGCATTCTGCACCTGCTGAAGCCTCACCTGCTGGAGCCCCATGTAGAGAGCATTGCAGTAGTCTAGACGGGAGATGACAAGGGCGGATGTGACCGTGTGAAGTCATAAACCAGATTCTCCAGTTGAGCGCCTTCACGGGCTGCGTGTCATCCTTCACGTTCTCCAGTTAAATATATTCACGAGCAAAGGCTCTTTTAAAGATAAGAGTTGGAACATACTTCCACTTTCAACTGCTTTTCCAGATTTCCTTCCTCCCCACCCCCTTTTTATGGCAACTACTAAAACAGGCGAGTGAGTTGACACTCTGTGTGTCAAACAGCTGACACGTGGCAATCCACTGTGCCGCCTGAATCAGCTGAGCTTGAAAACCAGGATAAAAAGCACAGACTACAGCTGGGGTGGGCAGGGGGGCCCAACAGCTGATCACACTCACAGAGGATCCTTGGAGCTACCGGTTCGCCTGAACCAGGCCGAACCAGTTGAATCCCACTCGTGGTTTCCATCCCTTGCTTCTTGTGCTGTCCACAGGCGCTTGGAGAATAGCCCCTGTGGGCAGCACCTTTGTGGCAGCCCCTCAAACCCTGGAAGATCATTATCATGTCCCTCCTTTAATCCTTCATTTCAATAGGCTAGACCCGTGATGGCAAACCTATGGCACGCATGCCACAGATGGCACGCAGAGCCCCAGCCAAACTTACCTGCACTGTGCATGCATGCACCTTCCAGCTGATTTTTAGCCCGTTTGAGGCCGTTTTCACCCTCCCGGAGGCTCAAAAGAAACCTCTGCAGCATCGGGAGGCTGAAAAACGGGCCTTCCGGAAATACCAGAAGCGTTGAAATGGGCCCATTTTCAGCCTCCTGAGGCTTCTCTCGAGTCCCCGGGAGGTTGAAAACGGCCCCTCCTGGGCTCCAGAGGCCCTCTATAGGCTGAAAACGGGCACTTCCGGTATTTCCGGAAGGGTCATTTTTTTTTTGGCCTTCGGAGGCTGCAGAGGCTTCCCTTGAGCCCCTGGGAGCGCGAAAACAGCCTCAAATGGGTTGAAAATCAGCTGGGAGGCACATGCATGGACAGTGCAGGTAAGGGGGCAGGGCGGGGGTGTTGCACACACATGCACAGAGGGGCGGGCCGCATTGCATTGTGGGTGCTGGCACGCGCACGCTATCACACATGCGCACGCTTTCGGCACATCACAACGAAAAGGTTCACTGTCACTGGGCTAGACATACGTTTGTATAACAAGGCATTCTGGTAAGACTGCAACATCAATCACGACAAGGGAGGGATTGGCTTGTTTACGACACTCAACTGTCCTTGACTGCAAGTTTGCTCAACTGCAATATTGATGCAACCACTCCCAGGGACAAGGGCTGGGGCGACAGCCCAAACGAGGAAGTCACACGAGTTCTAATAGACTTGCTTTCCCTCCCCTCCTTGCTAGCTGGGCTGTTAAGGGCCACCTCCCAGATGACTTCCTGTGGGCTACACAAGCTGTGCACAAGGAAGTTGGCCAGTGCCCAACCCAGCCTTTTGTGTATCTCAGTGTTCGACAAAGAACAGGTGGAACCGTGTCCATCAAATGCACATTGCAATTTGTCTTGCATGCAATTCATACCGTTTATGTTGGAGTTATGAATGGGTGGTGGCATCTCAACCTAATCTCCATCAAAATGAGCTTAGGGTGCCAACACCCAGGAATAGCAACCATGCAGGCTGAGGTGGCAGGAACTGCAAGGTGAAGCCTTGTGGGAAGACATTCATCAACCCAAGGACCGTGTTTCGTCTGGGAACAGAGATTGACAGATACTCAGCCCCAACATTTCTTGAGAAAACTACTCCACTCCTCCACTCGCCATAGAATTCCCTCTGCCTCCAGGCTCGAAATTTTGGGCCTGGACAATCTGGAACTGCACCGCCTGCAGTCTGATCTAAGCATAGTTCACAAAATTGTCTGCTACAAAGTCTTGCCCGCCAACGACTACTTCAGCCTCAACCACAATAACACAGGGGCAAACAATAGATACAAACTCAAAGTAAACTGCTCCGAACTTGATGGCAGAAAATACGATTTCAGCAACAGAGTGGTCCATGCCTGGAACACCCTACACGACTCCATTGTTACATCCTCAACCCCTCACAGCTTCAACCTCAAACTGTCCACCATGGACCTCACCCCATTTCTAAGAGGTCCTTAAAGGGGGCATGCATAAGTCTACCAGCGTGCCTACTGTCCCTGTCTTACTGTCCCCATGTTTGACAAACAAATAAAAATAAAATAAAAATAAACGTTTAACAGTTTAGGGTTCTGACTGGTGGGGAAATGTGCAGTTTGCTGAAAACGTGGAGTGTCTTAAAATGTTGACAAAGACATGGCAGGCACCAAACATCTATCTCTCTTAAGTTCCCATTTGGGAATTTTTTCCTTTGACTTTTGGGACAAGGTTGTCAATCTTGACAACTTAAAGAGGTGTGGACTTCCAGAATTCCCCAATCAGGAAATACAACATAGACAATGTCTAATATTTATTTCAGAACAGCAAACATTTAAAGTTTATGCTTAATATTTGAGGGGGAAAATTCTTGGTAACTTTGAGATAGGTGGATTTAGGCTTCCAGAAGTCCCCAGTGAGTGTGTTAGGTTAGGTACTGGTTAACAGAGTTGGAAGGGACCTTATAGGTTATCTAGTCCAACCCACCCACCCAAGCAGGAGACCCTACACCATTTCTGACCGATGGCAGTCCAATCTCTTCTTGAAAGCTTCCAGGAATGAAGCTCCCACAACTTCCGAAGGCAACTTCTGTTCCATCGGTTGATTGCTCTCACTGTCAGAAAATTCCTCCTTATTTCCAGATTGAATCTCTCCTTGATCAGTTTCCATCCATTCTTCCTTGTCTGGCCTTCAGGTGCCTTGGAAAATAACTTGACCCCCTCCTCCTCTCTGGGGCAGCCCCTCAAATACTGGAAGGCTGCTCTCCTGTCTCCCCTGGTCCTTCTCTTCCCTAGACTAGCCAGGCCCAGTTCCTGCAACCGTTCATCGTATGTTTGAGCCTCCAGTCCCCTCATCATCCTGATTGTTCTTCTCTGCACTCTTTCCAGAGTCTCAACATCATTTTTATAGTGTGGTAACCAAAACTGGATGCAGGACTCTTGGTGTGGTCTTACTCAGGCTTTATAGAGTGGATTAGTACCTCCCTTGAGCTTGATTGTATCCCTCTGTTAATACAACTTAGGATTGCATTGGCTTTTTTGGCTGCTGCTGCACACTGCTGGCTCATATTTAGCTGGTTGTCCCCTAAGACTCCAAGATTCCTCTCACAGTTACTGCTATTAAGCCTCGTTTCACCCAGTCTATATGTGTACTTTGGATTTTTCTTGCCTAAGTATAGAACTTTACTTTTCTGTACATTGAATTTCATTTTGTAGATAGGGACCAGGGTTCAAGTCTGTCAAGATCCACCTGGATCTTGAGCCTATCTTCTAGGGTGTTAGAGTTGAAGTCCACTCATCTCAAAGTGGCCAAGGTTGAGAGATATTGCTTTGGGAGCAAGTGGGTATCTTTTGGTTTAAAACAGGGGTCTTCAATCTTGATAGCTTTAAGACTTGTGGACTTCAACTCCCAGAATTCCTGAGCTAACATGACTGGAGGTGGAGGAATTCTGGGAGTTGAAGTCCACAAGTCTTAAAGCTATCAAGATTGAAGACCCCTGTTTTAAACCAAGCTAGCCATCATTTTTATTTGCAAATAATGTTTGTAAGGCTGGGGGGTTACAGATAGAGGCAACTATAGAAATAAAAATTGATTCTAGAACTTTGTGGCAGAACTTTGTTCTGGTCTAATTTTTTGAAGTCAAAAGGATCTATTAAAAACCACAGCCACATGGCCAGAGATCCTGATAAGCAAAGCACCAAGACCAGGGTTTCTGAATTTGGATCCCTTTAAAATGGTGGGCTTCTACTCCCATCAGTGCTGGTTGGGGAATGCTGGGAGTTGAAGTCCAGCTATCTTAAAGCTGTCCAGATTGAGAAACCTTCACAAAGAGAGTCAACTGTTGATCTCCACTTTATAGTGTAGGAAGTTAGCACCCACCCCTTTCCTAAGAAAATGAAATGTCCTAGGAAATATTAAAAAGGCAGAATATTTTCCCTAAAAAGAGAAGTAGAAACTCAGAAGCAGAAACTCCTCGCAGAAGTAGAAGCTCAGACCCCCACCTTTGTTAATGGGTGGGCCATGAAGGCCTGGGCAGAGTATTCTACATAACAAAGTTCTACTCCAGGAAAAGCTATAATAGGAATTGCCCAAAGCCCTTTTCATTACATCAACATCCAGCAAAGGCAACAGAGAAGGTAGGGGGGGGGGTGCCCATCTCTTCTCCAAAGTACCACAGGGCAAGGTAAGAAGCAATGGGTGGAAACTTATCAAGGAGAGATCCAACCTAGAAATTTCCTGTGAGGGAGATCAATTAACCAGTGGAATGGCTTGCTTCCAGAAGTTGTGGGTGCTTCATCACTTGAGGTTTTAAAGCAGGGCTCTTCAATCTTGATAGCTTTAAGACTTGTGGACTTCAACTCCCAGAATTCCTCCTCCTCCAGTCATGTTAGCTCAGGAATTCTGGGAGTTGAAGTCCACAAGTCTTAAACTTGCCAAGTTTGAAGAGCCTTATTTTAAAGAAAAGATTGGACAGCCATTTGTCTGAAGGTTGGATTAGAAGACCTCCAAGATCCCTTCCAACTTGTATTCTATGCCATGCCATGCCGTTCCATTCCATTCCATTCTTATTCTATTTTATTCTTATTCTATTCTGTTCTATTTTACTTTATTCTATTCTTATTATTCTAGTCTTATTCTTATTCTGCTCTATTCTTATTCTTATTCTATTCTAATTACTCTATTCTTATTCCTTTATTCTATTCTTATTCTGCTCTATTCTTATTCTATTTTAATTACTCTATTCTTATTCCTTTATTCTATTCTTATTATTACCGACATTCAGACCTTCCGGCGCGCAGTAAAGACCCTGTTCTTTCAACAGGCCGGCCTGGCCCAGTAACGGTTTTTTGAGGTTTTAATTAACTAGGTTTTTAAATTTTAAAAAAATTTCTAAATTTTAAATCTGTATTAGTTTTATATTTTAAATTGTATTTCGGCCTTGATTTAATTGTTTAATCTGTTTTTAATTGTATATATTGTTTGTTTTTAGTTGGCTGTACACCGCCCCGAGTCCCTTTTTGGGAGAGGGGGCGGTATAGAAATTCAATAAATAAATAAATAAATAAATTATTCTAGTCTTATTCTATTCTATTCTTATTCTATTTCATTCTTATTCTATTCTATTCTTATTATTATTCTATTTCATCCTTATTATTCTATTCTAATTCGATTTTATTCTATTCTATTGTTATTATTCTATTCTATTCTTATTCTATTTTATTCTATTCTTTTTATTATTCTTATTCTTATTCTATTCTTTTTTATTCTTATTCTATTCTTTTTTATTATTATTATTCTATTCTTATTCTTATTATTACTATTATTATTATATTCTAATTCAATTCTATACAGATAGTCCATGACTTATGACCTCAAAATTTCTCTTGTTAAGTGAAACAGTTATTAAGAGAACTTTGCCACCCCTCTACAACATATCTTGCCATAGTTGTTAAATGAACCGCGAAGTTCATTGAATTGTTGAGTTAGTAACACAACTCAACACAGTGGCTCAGTGAATCAGGCTTCCCCGTGGACTTGGCTTCTCAGAAGGTCAAAAAAGGGGATCATGTAACCCCAGAACACGGCGACCGTCATAAACACGAGTTAGTGGCCAAGGGCCTGAATTTTGATCCCGTGATCGTGGGGATGCTGCAATGATTGTAAGTCTGAAAAACGGACATCAGTCCCTTTTTTCACAATTTTAACGGTCATAAGTTAAGAGCTAGCTGTATTCTGTAATAATGGTGGAATACGACCGTGGGCTTGACTATTTCTGCTTTCAACATTGGTTTGATATTTTTCATCATACCCTTAACATTGCTGCACATTTTATTGAATATCATATGGAATTTGTAGGAAACCTTACAAGAATATTCTGTTTATGCTCTGGTTTCTTTAATAGAAATATTTTCTAGCTGTGCATCATGGAACACTGTCATTCATCGTGGTGGGCATATAAATTTAATAATCAAATAAAAAAGGTAAAAAATAAACTGAATGTAACTCCTATAGTTATTTCTAATTGCAGAAAAGATAATGGCTACCAACCTGCCTTCCATGGAGGACCTGTATATCCTGCACTAGTCAAAAAGAGGGCTGTGAAAATATCTAAAGACCCCTCACATCCTCAAAATAAACTCTTTCAACTCCTTCCCTCAAAACGACGCTATAGAGCCCTGCACACCACAACAACTAGACACAAGGACTGCTTTTTCCTTAACCCCATCACTCTGCTAAACAACTAATTCCTTCCACACTGTCCAACTATTTACAAAGTGTGCATTACTATTACTATTAATCTTCTCATCACTCCTTATCACCCCTTCCCTCCCACTTTGTGACTGTATGACTGTAATTTTGTCGCTTGTATCCTTACGATCTATATTGACTGTTTCCTAGTAGGATTTGATTGCTTATTGTACCCTATGACTATCATTAAGTGTTGTACCTGATGATTCCTGACTCCTGACGAATGTCTCTTTTCTTTTATGTACACTGAGAGCATTTGCATCAAGACAAATTCCTTGTGTGTCTAATCATACTTGGCCAATAAAGAATTCTATTCTATTCTATTCTAATTTCAACCATAGGTATGAGTGAACTCTATGGTGCATTAGGAGACATGAATTGGGACTAATCTGCACAATATGTAGCATATTTCTTCTCATTATTACTATTTCCACACAATTATTCATATGAAAACAGTTTTCATTTTAGACTTGAATGTAAAAATTTAAGAAGCATTTTTTTTTTAGAATTTTCTGCCCAGGCTAAATCGTGTGTGAATGTAGTTCAAACAAGGAAGGGCAAGAAAGAGAAACCAAACATATGTCCAATATGGTGGTTGAGGTAAAATGACACAGCAATCTCAGCCTTAATCCATATCTGAGATTCAGTGTGACAAATCCTGAATGGCAGACAAGGAATAACATCTGGTAAATATAGTGTCTTTTTACTAATATCAAACCCTGCATGGCAACTAATATCATTTCAGAAACAGCAAACATTTAAAGTGAATGCCAAAGATTTGAGTGAAACAAACAATTTTTGAGCTGTAAAACTGAGTTGACTAATATAGGTTGTAATTTCAACCTGTTTTGGATCAGAATAAGTCCAGTAGTGCCTCGCCTAGTTAGCAATTTCAGTTAAAAGTCGTAAGCTTCCATGAGCTACAATTCACGTCATCGGATGCAGCTCACCAAAGCTTATGTGGATTTGTAAAATTTACTAACCAGAGAAGGTGCCTACAGAAATCCTGATTTTTGGCTGCCATACACTATACTCACACTGTCCTCACACCATGATTCCATTTTGAGGCACCCCTTTAAAAACAATATTTTTGGGGGATATCTCATGCCACGGATTAATCAAAAGGCCCTTTTCAAATATATCCAGGATGATTCACAGAAAATGTGTTGAGTATCTCCTGCTTTTGTAAACTCAGCAGATAAGGATTGACTCGACCATAGAGGAATTGCAATCTTAGAATTAGACACAAAGAACAATAGAGTTGGAAGGGATCTTAGAGGTCTTCTAGTCCAGCCCTCTGCCCAAGCAGGACACCCTGGACAATTTCTTCTTAAAAACCTCCAGTGATGAAGCACCCACAACTTGTGGAGGCAAGTTGTTCCACTGGTTCATTGTTTTCACTCTCAGGAAACTTCTACAGTCTACCATCTTTTTTGTATCGTGAACTGGTTGCAAGATGCCAAATAAAGTCTTATCACACTTCTCAGCCCTTCAAAAGTTTGGACCCCAGGTTTAACCAGCTTCGTTGCTTGGCTTTCTCACAGACACAAATATGGCTTTTAATGTTGTTTTTATAATGCTGTCGATTGCTTTGATCAATATGGATTTAATTTTTATTTGTCCTTTAACAAGATGTGATTGTTAAATCTTGGAATACCTGGAAATGCCTCTGGAGCTTGGAGAAGACTCTGGTAAGAGCCCTAGATTTATGCATAGGGTGGACTAGAGCAGGGTTCTCCAATGTTTGCAACTTTAGGTCTTTGTGGAGTTCAACTTCCAGAATTCTGGGAATTGAAGTCCACAAGTCTTAAAGTAGCTAGAATTGGAAACCTCCAAGTTCTCTTCCTGCTCTATGATTCTATGACTATGAATTACCTAAGGTTGGAGCCTTCTCAGAAAACCAGTGAAGCACATTCGGAAAAAAAGTTTGTTGTTTTAGCAGAAGTTCTCACCTCACCCCATTTCCTGTTTGGGCTAAATGGCCCTTCAAGGGGATTGCAAAAGGTGCCAATCTCCATAAAGAAAACCACTTACTGTCATGGCCAGATGATTGCAGATGTTCCACCAGGTCACACCCAAAGACTCGATCCTTCACCGGTCCTTTCCGTCTGACCTTCTGCCGAGCTTTCATGGCCAGCGACATGGGTGCGAAGGAGCTCCTCTCCTTCTCTTCCTCAACACTTACACCTACGTATCAACTTCTCCTTCCAAGGCTGGGCTGAGTCCATCAGTGTTCAGGAGAAACCTGTCAATTGTTGAGTTCCTGACTCTCCCAAACTCATTTACTGGCCCATGGTTGTCTTCTGCTTCCTTAAATTCATTCTCATCTCCGTGGTCAATGCTTAGTCCATCCAAGGTCCTTCAGCCACCACGGGGCCACCAGAAGTGTGTTTCTCGGCCAACTGGGAGCTTGTCGGAGAGCATACAGCGGTAGTCGAGAACAAGGTAGAAAATCTGTGCCACCCCCCCTTTTTTTTCATTAAAAATTGTTCTGTTCTTACTCAGACCTGACAGGAAGTGAGTTCAGCTTGTCTCCCAAGCTCAACTTCCCCTACACAGCATCTCCGAAACCACAAAGCACAAGCTAACAGCTTTCAGCAAATGGCTCCTTCGTCTTGTCACAAGCCAAAGCTTGGAGGGTGAAGGATTAAAGTGAATGGCTTTGCAATCTTGCCTTTTTGACTGTCCCACTCAGCTTTGCTTGTGGATGGCAGGAAGTGCACCTGCGACTGGTGAGGAGGGGATGGGGAGAGGGCCAGAAAATCAGAGTGTCAACCTACCTGAGGACAAGAAGTAACAGGTGGAAGGTTATCCAAGAGAGATCCAGTCTAAAACTAAGGAGAGGTTTCCTGACAGTGAGGACAATTAACCAGT
Source organism: Bungarus multicinctus (assembly GCA_023653725.1). Taxonomy (NCBI): domain Eukaryota; kingdom Metazoa; phylum Chordata; class Lepidosauria; order Squamata; family Elapidae; genus Bungarus; species Bungarus multicinctus. The sequence continues at coordinate 2,145,809 of CM042847.1, forward strand.
GAGATGACTTGCCTCAAGAAGTTGTGAATGTGTCCATCACTGGAGGCTTTCAAAAAGAGGCTGGATGGCCATTTGATTGGGATGGTATAGGGCAGTGGTGGCTAACCTTTTTGGGCTCCTGTGCTAAAAATTGCATGCGTGCATAAGTGCGCATGCTCGCGTGCCAGCACCCAGAAGACAATGTGCGCGCCCGCCATACCCCCTGCGCATGCGTGTGCGATTCCCTCCCCAGCCCCCTTACCTGCACTGTGCCTCCCAGCTGATTTTCGGCCAGTTTGAGGTTTTTTCGGCCTCCCAGAGGCTTGAGGGAAGCCTCTTCAGCCTTTGCAGGCCGAAAAATAGGCCCGTTTTGTCACTTCCTGTATTTCCGTAAATACTGGAAGTGACGAAACGGGCCTGTTTTTCGGCCTCCAAAGGCTGCTGAAGCTTCCTTCAAGCCTCTGGCAGGCCGAAAAAGGCCTTAAATGGCCAAAAATCAGCTGGGAGGTGCGTGCATGCCCAGTGAGGTAGGTTTGCCTGGGGGTCGTGTGGCATGCGTGCCCTAGGTTCACCATCATGGGTATAGGGTCTCCTACTTGAGCAAGGGGCTGGACTAGAAGACCTCCAAGGTCCTTCCAACTTCTGTTATTCTGTTACTTCTGAAAATGAGAACAATTAACCAGTGGAATGGCTTGCCTCCAGAAGTTGTGAATGTGCCCATCACTGGAGGATTTCCAGAGAAAGATCAGACAGCCATTTACTACTTGAGCAAGGGGTTGGGCTTGAAGATCTCTTGAGGTCCCTTTCAACTCTGTTATTCTATCCGATACCTTCACAAATGGATTTTTATTAAATATTAGATGACTTAAAATCTATAGCATGATGGTAACCCTGATGCTTCTCCACCTGTTGGGTGAAGCAAGGATGGGGTGATGTTTTTCTATGGTCTTTGTTCGTGGCAGAGGAAATTATACATCTTGCCTTGGAGCATCCCTGAACAATAGTCTTGCGATCTTGCAAGAGACCTCCAACCAAGGGCAAATTGCCCTACTAGGTACTTGGGTGTGCTTTATTTACCAACTTGTGGGAACCAGGAGTCTCCAATCTTGGCAACTTTAAGACTTTGGACTTTAACTCCCAGAATTTTCTTTTCTTTTCCAGAAAAGGTCATTCTGGGAGTTGAAGTCTACAAGTCTTAAAGTTGCCAAGGTTTGAGATCCCTGCCGTTACACAAATGTTTCTCAACCGTGGCGACTTTTGCATGTGTGGACTTCAACTCCCAGAGTTCCTGGAATTGACACCTACGCCTGAGAGAAATGTGTACATTTGCACACTTACATTTTCTGGACTTGTGCAAGAATTGAGGGATCGCCAAATAAATCAAAATTGGAAACCCTTTTGAACCTTCCTTTTTCTCCAAAATATATTCAGGGCTATTTTTTGATACTTAGCCCTTATGGTTGCTTAGAATAGAAGTAGAGAGAAACTCAAGATTTGCGTATTTAGCAAAAAGCAGAATTCTGGGATGGCAAAAGTGCAATTTATTTACAAAACCAGCAGTGCATCTTACACCTGACAAGGCCTACCCCAAGTCCCATTCTATACACAGAGTATTTTACACACACACACTCACACACACAGAGCGAGACAGACATACGTTGCTTTTTTTTCTCTATATACAAAGACATTTACAGATCGTAGAAAGACAGTTGCTCATTTCCTCAAACTAAAAAAAAAAGGCTAATAACAGTATTAATACATATTTAAAAGGCTTCTAAATGACTGGAGTCTGTCGAATTCATTTCCAAAAAGTCCTGTTGCGATAGTTGTGAGATTCAGAGGAAAGGAGGGGAGGAGGAAATTAAAATAGACATTTTGGACTCCACAAAATTCTCTATCGTGTTTCAAGGAAAAACAAAGATTTCTTAGCAAATTGACCCTTGAAGAGTTTTCTTTCAAACTCCATGCTGGGTTTTTTTCTGGATTTGTCCAACATGCTTGAAAGGGATCAGTTAAAAACATTTGTGTGCACAACATGTAAACTTGTGGTTACCTTAATTCTGTTTGGCACGTTGTGTAAACCCAGCCCATTGAGTTCACTTCTGTAGCTTATTGGTTCATTAACATAGTACAGGGAGTCCTCAACTTCCCAGTTCAGTTAGTGAGCATTACGTCACTGAAAAACGTGACTTAGGACCATTTTTCATACTTACAACTGTTGCAGCATCCACCTAATCACAGTTGGGACGCTTGGCCACTGACTCATAGTTATAACAGCCGCAGTGTCCCGAGGGGGTCACGTTGATTCCCTTTTGTGACCACCTGACAAGCAAAGCCAGTGAGGAAGCCAGATTCGCTTAACAACCGTGTGCGAGAAAGGTCCTAAAATGGGGGCAAAACTCACTTAGCAAATTTTTCGGTTAGCAACCTAAACGTTGGGCTCAATTTTGGTCGTTAAGTCGAGGACACAGAGGCTAAAAACAAAGCTAAGTTTGCAGCAGGTTCGAAGGGGTGTGTGTGTGTGTCTGTGTTTGTTAGCTCAGTTGTGGCAGTTCCAGGAAATGCATGTCTGAATGAGCCAATCTGAGATGTAGTTCGGTGAGTCTTCACCAATGGTGGGATTCTACCAGTTTCCCTACCGGCTTGGTGATTGCGTACTTCGCACATGTGCACACGCAGCTTTCCAAGCACCAGCTGAGGCTCTGCTCCACCAATCAGCTAAGAGGATAAAGAATAGACAAGCCTCTCAGCTGATTGTCGGAACTTTTTTTGCTACTGGTTCAGTTGAACTGGTCTGAACTGGTAGCATTTCACCACTGATCTTCACCGCATCTCATGTCCTATGCAACTGACTAAACCAGGGTCCAGGCAGAAGGTCCACTGGGACCCAGAAGATCCAAAATGGATGAAATTTTGAGGTATTTCCCTGTAAACCCCGATAACAGTTCTGATCCTGCCTTCAGAGTTGTGGTGATGCACCAAATTTGTTGCTCCTCCACCCCATATATTGTGAGTTACTTGCACCTCCGCTTTGGGTCAACAAGTTTTCTAAAGGAGGCAGTTTCTCGGCCCAGTTGCAACTCTTTGCAAACATGAAAAAAATGAGGTGTAGTACGCACAAGAAAACTTAAAATATACTTATCAGAGAAGGGTTGATGTTTAAGAAACTTACTTCGTTAAGCCTATCCAAAGAGAACTTGGAGCAGTTTTGCAATTCTCCTAAAACTCAAAATCAGCGTTTCTCAATCTTAGCTTAAGATGGGTGGACTTCAACTCCCAGAATTCCCAAGCCAGTTAAGTTATGCTGGCTGGGGAATTCTGGGAGTTGAAGTCCACTCATCTTAAAGCATACTGGCTTGGGGATTTTCAGAGCCAAAGTCCACAAGTCTTAAATTTGCTAACATAGACTTCAAATTCAATATCAAATGTGGACTTCAATTCCCAGAACCCTGCAGCCAGCACGCTTTAAGATGTGTGCACTTCAACTCTCATACTAGCAGGGAATCCTGGGTGTTGAAGTCCACCCTTCTTCAGGTTGCTGAGGTTGAGAAAAAACATTGTTCAAAATGCAGACTCACTCATAAAACCTGTCCTCAGGGTCACACACTTATCACACATACATGTTTCCATAGCTGTTGGTTAGCTTTAGAAATATTCATAGTTACAGCATGCTAAGAAATACAAATTAAAGAGATGGGGGAGGGACTTGAAGATCACTGGAGATGGCCCAGCCTTCTTGGTCTCAAATGGTATGACCACACCGCTTGGACGTGTGTTGGGCTCTCTAAATCAGGGGTCCCCAAACTTGGTGACTTTAAGACTTCTGGACTTCAACTCCCAGAATTCTCCAGGCAGAAAAGCTTTTAATAGATGATCAACATAGCTGGCTGGAGAATTCTGGGAGTTGAAGTCCAGAAGTCTTAACGTTGCCAAAGTTTTGAGCCCTCTGCTCTAAATGGCTTTGGGAGTTGTAGAACCACTGGTCCCATGATGCAGGGTGAACAGAAGCATGTTGTTCAATATCGTTGACCCAGCAGAAATAGGACTTCTGTTGGGGTCTCCAGGTACTTTCATCAGCATTTTCTGGGAAGTCCTTGAAGCTTACAGTGGAAAACGTTCCTTGCCCGGTTCATATTAATAATACACAAATAAAAATAATAATTAAAATTGAGCTCGTCTTTTTAACTGCTGGTGGCCTGTGGGAACCTTTGTCCAAAGATGGACCAAGGGCCATCTTAACAACGGCAACAACAGTTAAGTATAATAATTGCTAGAAAAGACGCAGGAGTTTCTATGATTTTGCCCCTGAGCCCAGCCGAGTCACCAGAAGAGCCCTGAAGGGTCATCTTGCTTGTCCTTCTCCAACGCTTTGTCCATCTCCCCCCACTACCTGAGTCATCCCAGGCCACAAAAGACTCCAAAATGAGTTCATACAAAGAGGCAGCCCAGAACAGTTGGGGGAAACGCGAGCCTCCCAGTTCCTGAAGTGGCTTCCGAGCATCTTCAGGATGTCTTCCGCGTTGGAGGAGAAGTTGGCTTCTATGTTGGCCAAAGTCTTGGGAAGAAGGAAGGGGCCTTCAGGAGATGCCAAGGTGGAGAGCCTGCGGCTGGCTCAGAAGGAGGGGGCCTGAGTCTCACGAGATCTTTGCCCCACCCTCCCAAAAGAGGCACCAGTAAGCAGTTAGGATGAGGGCTCAGAGCTGGCTCGGATCTGGGAATCCGGCAGGGAGGGAGCACAAGCGTCAGACCAAGTGTCCCCGCCCATTGATGTAGATGCCGTTGGAGGTGGGCTTTGCTCGAAGGGTGCCGTTCTCTTGGACAAAGTGAGTCATTGCTTGCTTGATATTGTTTTCGTCGTTCCGCTCTTCCTCTTCTTCTTTCTCCTTCTCCTTCTCTTTCTCCTTCTCTTCTGTCTGGTCTTCTGGGACAGGGGTCGGGGGTGGCGGGGGAAGCTCGGTCTGGGTCTCGATTTCCCGGACGGTAGATAAGGTTGAGTAGCTGCGTCCTTCGGCTTCTTCTCCCTTAGCGGGACGAAAAGAAGAAAGGGTCACCCAAGGGGAAATGGGGGGGCGGGGGGGGGGCGGACGTAGGAGGTGGTCCCAACTCCAGCCACAGAAGCTCAAGCATTACAGGAAACATTACAGGCAGTCCTCGACTTGTAAGAGTGAGTTTGGCGACCATCTTGAAGTTACATTGGCACTGAAAAAAGTGACTTATGACTGTATTCATACATATGAAATAGATACAGTTATATGTGATGTGTTCTTTTTTTTTTTTAAGGCTAAATTGCAAACAAAAATGTGTGTGTTTGGAAAACAATAAACAGAACAGAGAATAGAATATAAAATAGAATATAAAATAGAACAGAACAGAATATAGAATAGAATAAAATAGAATACAGAATATAGAATGTAATGTAAAAATAGAATAGAATGTAAAATATAGAATAGAATAAGATAGAGAGTAGAATAGAATAGAAATAGAATAAAATAGAGAATAGAATATAGAATAAAATACAGAATAGAATAGAATAGAGAATAGAATATAGAATAAAATACAGAATAGAATAGAATAGAATAGAGAATAGAATATAGAATATAGAATAAAATACAGAATAGAATAGAATAGAATATAGAATATAGAATAAAATACAGAATAGAATAGAATAGAATAGAGAATAGAATATAGAATAAAATACAGAATAGAATAGAATAGAATAGAATAGAGAATAGAATATAGAATAAAATACAGAATAGAATAGAATAGAATAGAATAGAGAATAGAATATAGAATAAAATACAGAATAGAATAGAATAGAGAATAGAATATAGAATAAAATACAGAATAGAATAGAATAGCATACATGTAAAAAGAAAAAAGGAAGTGGAGGAGGAGGAAGGAAGAGGAAGATGATAATAATATCAACAACAACAACAACCATTAGCACCAGTCACTGGTATTTGTGATACATTTTTAAATGTTCAGTTCACTGAGTTTCATGTTTAATGAATAAAAGATATGGTGATGATGATGATGATGATGATGATGATATGTGCAACCAGTAAAAAGAGGAAAAAGGTAATAAAAGGATAAATAACACCACAACCATTGTGCTGTCCAGACAGTTTAGAGTTATTGGGATTTGGGATAGTTAGTTAGGAATTGAGAGCTGTCCCTTTAAGGGAATGCATCATGGTAAATGTAGTTAATGTATCCTGGGAAATGTAGTTCATGTCATGTGGCCACATCTGTAATTCTGACTGGTCACTGAATTGACCCTTGTTGGGTTGGGGGAGATTTCTTCACTCTTGCCTGAACACAGCCTCATGGTAGCATCTCTACCCCCTGCTTCTACGATATGGGATGAAAGAGATAACCATCTTTTTACCTATAAAGACAGATATGCAAAGGATTGGACACTAAGAAGAATCTCGTCATAACTGTGAGTTATTGAGGATGCCTGATGAACCAATAAAAAAGACTTTGTATGGGTGCTTTGTGGAGTTTATCTATTTGCTTTGTACAAGACAGAATAACCATACTTGATGAGTTAATATACCTACACATTAGTCATAATTAATGCAACATTTAAAAAAAACCAACCAAATGAAAATCCGAGAATGCTAGAACCTGCCAGCCTTGCATCGCTGAGCAACCCAGAGACACTCCCCCCTGCCCGAGGCTGCCTCCTTGCTTGACTCTACTCACCATCACTGAACAGAGGCTGGTTTCCCGGAAGCTGTCTGTGCGGAAGCTGCCTTGTCTGCTATCCCGGCACAGACTATCCCCACGGAAACTCCCTTGCCGGCTCTCCGACCTCAGGGGAAGGTTCTCTTCGATCTGAAGGGCAGAGAAATAGAATGGCGAGAAGCTCCCTTCAGAAGTGGTGGCAGCTTCATCCCTGGAAGCTTTCAAGAACAGAGTGGACTGCCCTCTGTCAGAAACGGCGTAGGGTCTCCTGCTTGGGCACGGGGTTGGACTAGATGACCTACAAAGACCCCTTCCAACTCCGTTATTCTGTTATTATTCTGTTATTCAGAAGTTGTGGGAGCTTCATCCCTGGAAGCTTTCAAGAAGAGAGTGGACTGCCCTCTGTCAGAAACGGCATAGGGTCTCCTGCTTGGATGGGGGGGTTGGACTAGATGACCTATGAGGTACCTTCCAACTCTGTTAATCTGTTAAACTAATCTCAATGTTCTTTAGGGGTTCTTTCCTCCTGCTAAGCCAGGGTGGATTGGGTCCTCAGTTCTCAGAATCCGAGGAGGACCTAGGACTTGGGGATTAGGAGTCTCCAAGTCCCAGGCCGCAGCCTACTTCTTTGAGCTTTGAGCCGTTTGGAACCGGGCCACAAAAGTGGCGGGCGAGCATGGCACACAACCCCACTTGCGCAAGCAACGGGTGAGTGGGTGTGCGCCTGTGTGCTCACCGCTCGCACAAAACAATCTCCTCTCAGCCCCTCCCCACCGAGCCACAAAGCCGGAAAGGTTATGGATGCTATGTTATCCAGATGTTATGAAGTTCTTAAGAATTACAGAATTTATTTATTTATTTATTGAATTTATAACAAGGTTTGGAGGGGATTGTGGTCTGCCAGCAATCAGTGGAGTTGGCGGCAGACTTGGACAGTGAGGAGGTTGGGGAGGAACATGGGCCAGTCCTGGAGTCGGGGAAAGGCTCCGATGAGAGCTCTGCGTCGGAGGCAGAGATGGGGCCAAGGCCGTCCGACAGTTATCAGCTGCCTTCAGAGTTGGAGATCAGTGGGGAAGAAGAACAGCTGGAGCCTGTTCCCAGTGTGCACATGCACAGAGCTGCCAGGAGAAGGGAACAGTTAAGGAACAAGGGACAACTTGGGAGTAAAGCCACAGGTGGATGGTGAATGGCCCCTCCCATAGGGAATAAAAGAGGAGCAAAAGGGGAGTGAGGTTTGCAGGAGACAATTAGTTCAATTCATTAGATGTCCCTGACTTTTTGCCAAATAATTGCTGCTACAGCATGGCATTTGGAAGATATCGGCCTGGCAACTCTCCAAGCCTGATAAAGGTTTGTAGTGGTGAAATACCTTGAAATACTGTTTGCCAGAACTTTGCTGGAGAGGAATTCCCTTTAGCCTAAATAAAAGGGGTTTTATCGGGACGAGGAATCTGCTTCATGGTCTTGGGAAGCCTGGGTCAGAACAGGGGTTCCTTGTAGGTCTCTTAATTTGGCCCTACTCAGGCAGGAGTAAGTTTGTGGTTTTGAAGCTTGATTTAAAGCAAACCCCCCCCCCCCTTCAGATTTGATCTGCCGGTTGAGCAGGGGGTTGGACTAGATGACCTCCAAGGTCCCTTCCAGTTCTCTTATTCTGTTCGGTTAGGAGACTCTATACATTTTGGGACAAGTGGCTGTCCAGCCTCTTCTTAAAAACCTCCAGGGATGGAGCAGCCACAACTTCTGGTGGCAAGCAGTTCCACTGGTTAATTGTCCTCCCTGTTAGGAAGTTTCTCCTTAATTCCAGGCGGCTTCTCTCCTTGATGAGGTCCCAGCCATTGTTTCTTGTCTTGCCTTCAGGTGCTTTGGAGAATAAATTGACCCCCTCCTTCTTTGTGGCAGCTCCTCTTACATTGGAAGATGCTATTATGTCTCCCCGAGTCCTTCTTTTTATTTATTTATTTATTAAATTTTTATACCGCCCCCTCTCCCAAAAAGGGACTCAGGGCGGTGTACAGCCCAGATAAAACAACACAATTAGTAGAAAATTTAAAACAGATTTAAAAGAATTAAACTAGTGGCTGGAAATATAAAATTACAGTAACACAATAAAAGCAAGGTAAAAAAGTTAAAAATTACCAAAAATTTAAAATCCTAGTAATTAATACTAGGCCAGACCGGCCTGTTGGAAAAGGTGGGTCTTTAATGCGCACCGGAAGGCCCTCAGGTCAGTAATGGCCCACATCTCCGGGGGTAATTCATTCCAGAGGGAGGTGCTCCCACAGAGAAGGCCCGCACCCTCGGGGCCGCCAGCCGGCATCGTCCAGCTGGCGGCACCCCAAGGAGGTCCACCCTGTGGGAGCGCACTGGCCGGCGGGAGGCTGATGGTGGCAGCAGGTGGTCCCGTAAGTACCCGGGTCCCAAGCCATGGAGCACTTTAAAGGTAACTACCAACACCTTGAATCGCACCTTGAATTTTAATAAACTAAACCAGGGGCCTCCAACCTTGGCAACTTTAAGACTTGTGGGCTTCTACTCCCAGAATTCCTCAGTCAGCTCTTCAACTTTGGCAACTTTAACACTTGTGGACTTCAACTCCCAGAATTCCTCAGTCAGCTCTTCAACTTTGCCAACTTTAACACTTGTGGACTTCAACTCCCAGAATTCCTCAGTCAGCTCTTCAACTTTGCCAACTTTAACACTTGTGGACTCCCAGACTTCCTCAGCCGGCCATGCCAGTATTCTGGGAGTTGAAGTCCACAAGTCTTAAAGTTGCCAAGGGTGGAATCCCCTGAACTAAATAAACCAATTCCTGCCTTCTACCACAGAAACACAAATGCGTGTCTTCTCCAAAACAAGAGACGTTATGTTGTTATGAAGGCCTTTCCCATAATCCTAAATAATGCAGACTTAACTAAGTCAGTTTATCCCCAAAGTGCTTCTTCGAAAGGCAACTGGATTTTGTTTTCTTCTTTAGAAACATTTCGCTTCTCACCCACGAAGCTTCTTTAGTTCTACATGGAATATTGTTTGGATGGCATCTTTGTAGGTTTCAAACATAGCATTAGCCACCCAGGGTTGTGAGAACAAGATGGGGGGACAGGTCTACGAATCGTCGAAAGAAACAGAACCTATTTTTTGTTCTGCCTTTTCCTTTTTCTTGGGGGGTCTCCCCAAAACCCTCCGTTCAAACCAGCCCTACATTAAATGAATGTCCTTAAGGCCTTCAGAAGTACTAGGATAGGAACCATAATTTCTCCATCTGAGCTCCTCATCTGAGCCCTACAAGCAGAGGTGAGCTGCTGACGGTTTGCACTGGTTCTCGCAGACCGGTAGTTAAGATTAGGCACAGTTTGACGAATCGGCAAATCCCACCACTGGCTGGCCCCACCCCACCCATTTTTCAGCGAGGTTTTAGGACTGTTTTCAGGCCGGTTTTCAACCTGTTTTCAGTCCATTTTCCAGGCCAAAAACAACCTGAAAATGCCTCAAAAAGGGCCTGAAAACAGCCCCCCAAATAGCCTGAAAATGTCTTCAAATGGGTGGGAGTGGGGCCAGCCAGTGGTGGGATTAGCCCAACCGGCAGGGCTGGGTGTGATGAGTAACATCAGCCACCCAGTCACAGGACCAACCGGCCATGCCTACTCAGCCAGAGAACCAGTGGTTAAAAAATTTGTAGCCCACCACTGCCTACAAATGAGAATTTAACTTCATGCTTTCGCTTTTGCAAACATAACAGCCGTTTGTCCTAATTTGGGGTATGTTCTCCCTCCTTTCCTACGGCTTGGAGCTGGCACATTCTTCTTTAGCTGGATTTGCGATGTTTGCTCAGAAGAAAATACATGCTTTTCAGGTTCCTTTTTTTCCCGCTTGCGTCCACTAGGGAGCGCTGGAGGTCTTAATCCATCAATCAGAATAGAGCCAGAATTTGCCTCTTCTGTGGCTCAGTACATGAAAAGGGCAGGATGTGCGGTAAAAAATACCCAAGAAAAACTCCTTCCTAGGTTGAGCAGAGAGTTATAGCTATAATCACCAAATGGCCTCGCCCTGGCCAGAAATGGCATTCCAATGGTGTGGCTGTGCTATTGGTGTGGCTGTGCCACTGGTGTGGCACTGCTACCATCACGATGCTCTTCCTGTTAGTCACATATCCGTGGAAGTCCAACTGGATGAAATTTCCAGACAGTTGAGAGCAATTAACCCATGGAACACCCTGCCACCAGAAGTTGTGGTTGCTCCATCCCTGGAAGTTTTCAAGAAGAGACTGGACAGCCATTTATCCAGAATGGCATAAATTCTTCTGCTTGAGCAAGGGGTTGGACTAGAAGACCTCCAAGGTCCCTTCCCACCCTATGATGCTATGTCCTATGGACAGTCCTTAATCCATCCAGAAGGCAATGAGCTTTCCTCCGTAACTCATAACCCAACCTTTGTGTTTTTCACCCTTCTCCACCACCATCACACCCCAAGATTTTACCTGATGCCGTGTCTCCGTGCTGTGGCTCGAATGCAGGCGCCGGATCGAATTTTCCCGGGTCAAAGTCAGTTCTTCCTCACTGCCAAGGACAAGGAGAGGCAGTAGTGAGGATGTGAGCTTGTCGAAAACACCTTTCAACCCAACCGTTGACTCTGTTTTGTGGGTCTCACACCAGAAGAAGGAGTTGGCTAGCCACTCCACAATGGGGAGTTGAAGTCCACGACTTGAAAATGGGTTGGACTTCAACTCCCGATGTGGGTCGACTTCATGGGTGGCTGGACTTCCAGACTTCTGGAAGAGCATTTCTCAACCTTGGGCACTTGAAGGTGGGTGGACTTCAACGTCTAGAATTCCGTGGCATGGCTGAGTAGGGAATTCTGTGAGTTGAAGTCCACCCATCTTCAAGCGCCCAAGGTTGACACATATTGTCCTACAGTCAGAGAACTCTGTCAAATGGTACTATCTTTTCTGCCATATCTAGATATAAATCCGTTCCTCTTCCCAACCGAAGGATCAGGCAAACCAGTTCTCACGACCTTCTCGTAAGGCCAGGTTGATCCCCAGAGGAGAGGAAATCGACCTGAGCTTCCATGCTTACTATTTCTTGGTGATGCGCTTGGTCTTCCGCTTGTGGTAGCACGTCATGAGGATGATCACCAGGATCAGGAGGCTGAGCAAGACCACCGAAATGATGCCCACTCCGATCATGGAGATGGAGACCACGTCCACCTGTGGGGCTGGGAGTTCTGCAGGTGAGACACACACACAGAGGATTTCAAGCTCAGAAAGAACCAGGAATCACAGGTCTGCTCTGAAGTGCCTACACACACACACATACACACATATCAGACATAGTTGAATGGAATAAATAATATGGAATTAAATTTGGACATAATTGAATGGAATTAAATATATATTTATATATATATATATCCGCCCTTCCCCCCCTCCCGTCACTACCTTGTGTTGTGCGCAATATATATATTTAATTCGGTTTCTGAGAATCTCTCTCTTTCTCTCCCTGTCTCTCTTTCTTTCTCTCTCTCTCTCTCCCTGTCTCTCTTTCCTTGCCTCTCTCTCTGTCTCTCTCTGTCTCTCTCTCTCTGTCTCTTCTCTCCCTCTCTCTTTCTCTCCTTGTCTCTCCCTCTCTCTTTCTCTCTCCCTCTCTCTTCCTCTCTCTCTCCTTGTCTCTTCCTCTCTTTCTCTCCCTCTCTCTCCCTCTTTCTCTCTGTCTCTCTTTCTCTCTGTCTCTCTTTGTCTCTCCCTCTATTTCTCCCCCTCTTTCTTTCTCTCTCTCTCTCCCTGTCTCTCTCTCTCTTTCTCTCCTTGTCTCTCTCTCTCTCTCCCTGAATATCTCTCTCTTTCTCTCCCTGTCTCCATCTTCCTTCCTTCCTTCCTTCCTTCCTTCCTTCCTTCCTTCCTTCCTTCCTTCCTTCCTTCCTTTCCTTCCTTCCTTCCTTCCTTCCCTCCCTCCCTCCCTCCCTCCCTCCCTATGGTTAAAATGAAGTATTGCAGGCAAACTCTGCCCTCTGCCAGCAGTTCAATCCTGATAATTTACAATCCAGTAAAATGAGGACCCAGGTGGTTGGGGACAAGAGGCTGACTCTGTACACCACTCACAAAGGGCTTTGAAGCGGGATATATACTGTTGCTATTCCTTAAGTTAGTCACACAGTTTTAAAGCGAATCTGACTTCCGCATTGCCTCTGCTGGTCAGAAGGTCGCAAAAGGGGATTGGTGACCCCGGGACCCTGTGACTAGCATAAATAGGAGTCACTTGCCAAGCGCCTGACTTTTGATCACGAATGCTGCAACGGTTGTAAGTGTGAAAAATGGTCGTGTCACTTTTTTCATCGTAACTTTGAACGGTTGGTCAACAAATGCTTGCAAGTTGCAGATTAGCTGCAATCCGAAACACAAGTCTTGAGATAGCCAGTGAATGAACTGGCATCAACCAGAGGTTTTCAAGGCAAACATCACTGGAGAAGGCATTGAATAACAGAGTTGGAAGAGACCTTGGAGGTCATCTAGTCCAACTCCCCGCTCGAGCAGGAGAGTCTATTCCAAATATCAGTTTCTACCTAGGCTTGAACTCACAGCCTCCTGATTGTGAGGCGAGAGCTTCCCTTCTAGGCCACCACGCTGGATTAGGAGATTGGACCTCGGAGATCCCTTCCAGCTTCATGATTCTGTGTTTCTAGCTAATGTGACTCTCCTAGGCCTTAAGCAGGCCTGAAAGACGGATGAGTTCAAGCAGGGAAGGGAGAATGCATTTTACGGGCCCAGTTGTACCTCTGCCCGTTTCAAACATTCTTCATCCAGGGGTTCCTGGGACAGCGCAAACGCCCGATTTTCTCCGGAATAAAAACCACTTCAAGGCCCATGGACATTTCCAGATGTGGCCACCTGAACCTACCTTTGATGCCCACCACAGCCCTCACTTCCTTGGCTGCAAAGCTGTTGGACACTCGGCAGACGTAAACCCCTTGGTCTCCGGTGTTGAGGGGTCTCTGGAAGAGCAAGGTGTCCCCTTTGATCCTCACTCCCCTGGGAAGGGATTCGTTGAGCCTGTGTGGGGAGCAGAGAAGGTCAGAATGAAAAAGGAAGCAAAGTGTGGAACTTGCTCCTCTTAGCTTAAAGGGAAGGGGAGGGAAAAGAGGAGGGGAGGGAGATAGAAGGAAGGGAAAAGAAAGGAGAAGGAAGGGAGGGAAGGGAGGAGAGTGGAAGGAAAGGAGAAGGAAGGGAGGGAAGGGAGGAGAGTGGAAGGAAATGAGAAGGAAGGGAGGGAAGGGAGGAGAGTGGAAGGATATGGAAGGGAGGGAAAGGAAAGGAAAAGGGAGGGGAAGGGAGGAAAGGGGAGGGAGAAATGAGAGGGGAAAGGGAAAGGGAAGGGCAACACGTTACAGTGCAAGACTCCTTGTCAGCCTGACCAGACAAGAAACACAACCAGATACACCAATCCCCCTTCACTGTAAGGCTATATGAACAAAATCTCACAAGTCCGAAAGTACAAATCTCCCACCATCTGTTTCCCAGCCTTGGGAGGCAAAGGAGCATCCCTGCTGACTCTCATCCCCCCCGTTAGGCAGCCGAGGGCTCAGCCGTCCCTTATATGACCCTTCTCTTGGCCCCACATCCCATCCCATCCCCAGATGTTGCGGGTAGCGTTACCGCACAAGGGACTGGGGACCCAGGCTCAGAAGCTGGGCCTAGTCACCCACTAGCATGCAACGGCCTCAGAACGAGCGAGCGAGACCGCAATCCTCATGGACAGGGTTGGGCTGCTTACCGGTTCGCACCAATTCAGGCGAACTGGTAGCTAATTTTATGGCCAATTGGGCAAACCGACAAATCCCACCCCTGGCTGCACCCCCTCCCCTTCCCTCCCAGGAGTCCCCATTTTGGATCGCAGGTCAGTGTGGAGGCTTGAGGGGGGCAAAAAACAGGCCTCCCGGGAGTTCGGGAAGGCCAGAAATAGGCCTCTTTCCAGCCTCTGGAGCCTGGGGGGGTCATTTTCGCCCCCCCCCATCAGAGGCTTGAGGAAAGCCTCTGGAAACAGCCCCTCTCCCAGGCCAGGGTGGTGCAGGAGCCCCTCTCCCAGGCCAGGGTGGTGCAGGAGGCCCCTCTCCCAGGCCAGGGTGGTGCAGGAGGCCCCTCTCCCAGGCCAGGGTGGTGCAGGAGGCCCCTCTCCCAGGCCAGGGTGGTGCAGGAGGCCGATTAGGCCACGCCCACCATGGCCACAGCCACCCTGCAACCGGGTAGAGAACCAGTTGCTACATTTTTTGAAGCCTCCCCCTGCTCATAGACAGCACAATTACCCAACCAGCAACCACACTAGGCCAGAGATCGCCGACCTTTTGGAGCTCAGGGGCCACCAAACTCATAATTTTAAATCCCGCAGATCAGAGACCCTGGGAAAGTCCCCCAAAAAGTCTGCAGGAAAATCCCCCACCCCGTTTTCCTACCGATCGATCGTTTTTTACCGCCTCCAGCTCCGTTCTCAGGGAGAGAGAGAGAGACTTTTGGCTTCATGCAAGGAAAGCAGCAGAAGCAGCAGAAGTCTTTCTTTTTCTCCCCCAAACTCTGCCAGAAAAGAGTCTTTGCCAGTGCAGCCTCTTGGAGCAGGAGGCCTTGCAGGGTCCCAAAGACTCATTTCTGGCGGAGTTTGGGGGAGAGAAAGAAAGACTTTTTGATGCTTTCCTTGCCTGCAGCCAAAAGCAGAAGGAGAAAGAAGCGGAAAGAAGCAGCCCGGTGGCCAAGTCAGGCGCGTGGGGTGAGTGGGGCAAGTTCCCCCCCTCCGCCCTTCCCCCCCTCCCCTCACTACCTTGTGTTGTGCGCAATGCAAGCGACACAAGCCTTGTGTTCCCGCGGGCCATGTGGGCGGCGCAGCCTTGTGTTCCAAAGCAGCCTGGCTTAATTGCTTTGGGGGGGACATTTCTCTGCGGATCACCAATATTTTCTCGTGGACCACCAGTGGTCCGCAGCCCGCCAGTGGGCAACCACTGCACTAGACTTGAAGTTAAAAACTGCAGGTATTTCCAGGCAGCAACCTACAGGATGTCTTTCTTCCTTGACTTCCACACTGCTGATAAATTACTATCCTATTTATGGGGCTTGCAGGACAACCTCTGTAGGGTGAGTTGTTAATACTCATCCTTCAAGTTTTAGCCTGCACGCCCAACTCATACGTGTGCCTGGGTCAGGCTTTTTTTAGAGCAACGAATAGGCTGCAACTTGCATGGCTGATTATTGCTAATATTATTATTTTTTTCTCACCCTTTATTTTAAATATTTATAGGCTATTTCCTCCATTAGTTTTTAGGTGCAACAGTTGGGAAGAAATAGCTTGAAAACAATCAGATGAAAAATGAGTGCAAAACACATTTGATTTTTCTCCTTCTGCTTTGGCCAAAGCTTGGGCAGGATGAAGCCCGACTTCTTCAAGGCATCGGAGAAATGTGGAAGGTGACAAAGATTTTCAGTGGAGTAAAAACTAAGCCTTGTTTTAAGAAATAAAACAGGAACAGTTAGTCCTGCACTTACAGCCATTCATTTAGTGACAATTCGAAGTTACGGTGGAGCTAAAAAAGTGACTTATGACCAGTCCTTGTACTTTTGTCCCATTTTACGACCTCTCTTGCCACAGTTGTTAAGTGAATCACTGCAGTTGTGAAGTAAGTCACATGGTTCTTAAGTGAATCTGGCTTCCCCAATGACTTGGCCTATCAGAAGGTCACAAAAGGGGATTATGACCCCCCCGGAACACTGCAACTGTCATAAATGTGAGTCAGTGTCCGAAGCATCTGAATTTTGATGCCGTGACTGTAAGGGATGCTACAATGGTCGTAAGTGTGAAAAGTCCCCTTTCCCCCCCAATGCCATTGTAACTTCAAATGGTCACTCAATGAACGGTTGTAACTCGAGGACCGTCTTGACTTCGCTGGCACCTGGGCTGTTGTTTTTGGCTGGTTAAAGTAACAGAAGGGGGAAAGGGCCTCCCTTTCCTGGCTGCTCCTCCATCCCAGGGACGTGTTGTGACTGGTGATTCAGGGAAGAGAAATTTTTTTGGGGGGGAGAGGGAGCCATGACATCATCCACAATAGGTGCTGAAATCAAAGGCAGGCCTTCCCTTTTCCCACGGTGACCTGATTAGCAGAGCTGGTGCTGAAACCTGTTCGGGCCCCACCCCAAACTCTGCACCCGCGGATGCCAGCAGCATCGGGTGCACACCGGCCTGGGCAGCTGCTGCGCCCTCTCCCTAACCCTAAACCCAAACCCCAATCCAAAACCCAAACCCAACTGTGATGACCCAGGGTGGGATATCAAAGCAACAAAGTCACAAAAAACAGGTGAAGTCCCTTTAATTCCTTCAACTTGCCTTCAAAGCTCCAATTGTCATTGACTGGAGAAAAAAACTCCCCCACAAACAGTTGCGAAAAGGAAGAAATGCCGTTCAAACTCAAAATGCATATAAATTATAAATAGAAAAAACAACAACACAAGCCACATTGAAGCAATTAAGGAGACAAGGCAGGATAAGGGCTTGAAGACGTCCACAGATATCGAAATATACACACTGGGGAGGACACCAGAACTAGATAAGAACTGAAAGACTAGAAGTATTTTCAGACTTTGTTTCCAGCACTGGGCGATGCGCAGTTTGTCCTTTTAAACAGTCCTCACAGCTTCAGCCCATGAAGGGGATCAAGGGGTGCCTCAGGGGTCGGTCCTCTCCCCTCTCTTGTTCAACATTTATATGAAGCCGCTGGGTGAGATCATCCGTGGTCTTGGGGTGAGGTGTCATCTCTATGCAGATGACACCCAGCTGTACATCTCCACCCCGGACCACCCCAACGATGCTGTGGGGGCTATGTCTAGGTGTCTGGAGGCCGTGCGGGATTGGATGGGTGGGAACAGGCTTTGGCTCAACCCATCCAAGACCGAGTGGCTGTGGTTTCCGGCGCCCCGATATAGCCAGCTGACACCTTCGCTGGCTATTGGGGGGAAAATTTTGCCCCCCACAGAGAGGGCTCGCAACCTGGGAGTCCTCCTGGATGTACGGCTGTCGCTTGAACATCATGTTGCAGCCGTCTCCAGGGGGGCGTTTCATCAGATCTGTCGGATCTACCGGTTGCGGCCCTTTCTGGATCGGGACGCCCTGCGCACGGTCACTCAGGCCCTTGTCACCTCTCGCATGGACTATTGTAATGCCCTCTACATGGGGCTCCCTGCAGGGAGCACCCGGAGACTCCAGCCGCGCGGGTGATCATGGGGGCATCACGTAGCGCCCATGTGACGCCTCTCCTGCGCGAGCTGCATTGGTTGCCGGTGGCTCTCCGGGTTCGCTTTAAGGTTCTAGTTATGACCTTTAGGGCGATCCATGGCATTGGGCCAGTTTACCTGCAGGACCACATTCTACCAGTGATCTCCAGCAGGCCGGTGCGTTCACACAGGGAGGGTCTTCTCCGGGTGCCGTCGGCCGCTATGTGTCATCTGGCGGCCCCGAGGAGTAGGGCCTTCTCTGTGGGGGCCCCTGCCCTCTGGAATACTCTGCCGCCGGAACTTCGTACCGGCACGGACCTGAGGGCCTTCAGGCGCGCGTTGAAGACCTGGCTCTTTGAGCAGGCCGGCCAGGGCTGAGATGGTTTTAATTGGTCTCCGTATTATCTTCGATTTTAACCGGGGTTTTAAGTGGGGGTGGGTGGGTTTTTTTATTAATCAGCCAGTATCTAATTTAATTCTTTTTTAACTTTTGTATTGTTTTTGGGGTCTAGATTGGCTGTACACCGCCCTGAGTCCCTAGGGAGAAGGGCGGTATAGAAATTTCATTAATAAATAAATAAATAAATAAATAAATAAATAAATAAATAAGGCCCCTTCCTCCACCATAGAGCACGCCATTCACATTTTTCCCTGTGTGCCCTAAGATGAAGAGGGGATGGGCCTGGGTCTTCCTCTGACTGCCCAACCGGCCTCTGCCCTTCCCCAGCCTCCTCCACAACCTCTGGAGCTACACTCCCACTCCCTGTCGGCTGTTCCTCTTCTCCCTCAGAATCAGATTCTAACAAGGGCATGACACCAAACCCTAACCCTAACCCAATCCCCAACCGAAACCCAAGCCCTAACTCTCAATCCTAACTCAACCCCAAACTCTAACCCCAATCTCAAACTCTAGTCCTAACCCCCAAGTCCGAACCCATAGTCCTAATCCCCAAATTCTAGCTCTAAAACCTAACCCAAACCCCAACTCAAACCCAAACTCTAATGCCAGCACTAATCCTAACCCCAACCTCAAACCTAACTCAAAACCTAACTCAACTCCAACCCAATCCTCAACCCCGTCCCCAACTGAAACCCAAGCCTAACCCTAACCCTAACTCAACCCGAAACTCTAACCCCAATCTCAAACCCCAAACCAAACCCCCAATCCTTACCCCAGATACCCGTACCCCAACCAAACCAAAACCCAAACCCAATCCCTAACCCTAACCTCAGCCCTAACCCAAACCCAATTCTAATGCCAACCCCAATCCTAGCCCAAACCCACCACCCAAACCCCAACCCTAATCCCAAATCCCATACACTAAACCCTAACCTCAACCCTAATCCCTAACCCTAAACTAAACTCCTTCCCCAATCCTAACCCAAACCTACCACCCCAAACCCAAACCCCGAACTTATCTCTAACTCTAATCCCAACCCTGACCCCAAACCCTAATCCTAACTCCTAACTCAGTGATGGCGAACCTTTTTGGCACCAAGTGCCCAAACCAGAACTCATGTGCATGTGTGCATGTTGGACAACCGGAAAACCGAAGAGCAGCTGACATGCATGCATGCCTCTTTTTTGGCCTGTTTTGGCCATTTTCAGACTGTTTTTCGGGCTTGAAAATGACCCCAAAACAGCCCTCCAAAAGGCCCCAAAACAGCCTGGTTTGGGGGTGAATTCCGGGCCATTTTATGGTGCTCTGGCGCTTGTAAAGAGCAGCTGGCGATGGCGTGCATGTCCACGGAGAGGGCTCCGTTTGCCACCTCTGGCATGCATGCCATAGTTTCGCCATCGTGGCTCTAACCCCAACCATTCCAGACCAGGGGTTGCCCAGTCTCTTCTTCAAAAAATAAGGTAGAAGGTTCCCTGCTTGAGCAGGGGGCTGGGCTAGAAGATCTCCAAGGTCCCTTCCAACTCTGTTACTCTGTGTGAGGCCTTTTCCGTCGAGGTTCTTAAGCAAAGCACTGCAGTTGTTAAGTGAATCGGCAGTCATTAAGCGAACCCAGCTTCCCCCTGTTGGCTTTGCTTGTCAGAAGCTGGCAAAGGGCGATCACATGACCCTCAGAGGCAGGGGTGGGATTTTACCGGTTCAGACTGGTTTGGGTGAACCGGATGTTAAAAGTTGCATCTGGTTCGCCGAAATGCTATTTCAACTGACTGGCTGGCCCCTCCCCTCTCACC
The DNA here is from genome assembly GCA_023653725.1 of Bungarus multicinctus. Lineage (NCBI taxonomy): Eukaryota > Metazoa > Chordata > Lepidosauria > Squamata > Elapidae > Bungarus > Bungarus multicinctus. Next base: position 2,165,902 of record CM042847.1, read on the forward strand.
CCTCCCCTCCCAGGAGTCTCCACGTGGCCCGTTTTCAATGCAGGTAAGTGCAAGGGATGTGCGAAGGCTCTGGAAGGGGGAAAAATAGGCCTTCCGGAAGTACCAGAAGTCCAGAAACGGGCCTGTTTCCGGCTTCCGGTGGGCCTCCAGAGCCCGGGGGAGGCTGTTTTCGCCCTCCCAGAGGCCCGAGGGAAGCCTCTGGACCTTTGGGAGGGTGAAAAACGGCCTCCCCCAGCCTCTGGAAGGGGAGCAGGAAGTTCTGGTAAGCCCCGCCCACAATGGCCCCGCCCACCCGCCCACCGGGTAGCAAATCGGTTGCTGGGATTTTTGGGGAATGCTGCAACCGACATCCATGCATGCCGGGACCCGATTTTTGAACCCAAGACCACGGTGGAGCTCCGGTGGACATTCGCATCAGAGCTAATTATAAGTCATTTTTTTCCCCCGGTGCTAAAAGAATGATTTTAACTTGTACAGGTAGTCCTTGACTTACAACGGTTCATTTAGTGACCGTTCAAAGTTACAATGGCACCGGAAAAGGACTGTTTTTCACAGTTACGACCTTTGCATGGTCTCGTGATCAAAATTCAGACACTTGGCAGCCGACTCGCATTTATGACGGTCTCAGTGTCTCCGGGGGCGGGGGGGAATGGGACTCACGTGGTGCCGTTTGGCAACCTTTCTGATGAGTGGGGAAGACCAGATTCACTTAACAACTGGTTTACTAATTTACTAAGTGCACTGATTCCCTTAATGACAGTGGCAAGAAAGGTCATAAAACGGGACAAACACCCCTACACAAATATCAGTTTGCCAGAAAAATTGGGGGGTGGGGTGTGCTCAATTGTGGTCATAAGTCGAGGACTCCCTATTAGAATGTTAGCTGCCTAGGGATGGAAGGGACCTTGGGAAGTCTTCTAGTCCAACCCACCTTGCCCAAGGTATCCTGGTCAAATGGTGTATGGGTTCGTCACTTGGTCTGACAACTGGGGAGAATTTTTTTTTTAAATATTTTTTATTTTATTTTATATTTTTAAAAACATCTCTTTGGGATTCCAGGTTTTTACATTTCAATGACCATGATTACATATTCAATGTTCATATTCAATTTCATATCACATTATTATTTATTTCATTTTTCTTTAAATATTCTCATGTGTTGTTACGTCCAATACACTCCTTTTATCCAATGACCTTTCAATATCGTAGCTTATTTCCTATTAATTAACATCTAATAATGTGACGAATAAAATAAAAATGGAGCATGAGAATTGAAATGGAAAGATAAATTATTGCTTTTAATGTAGAATGTGGTAATTAAAAAATTACTATAAAAATTACTATATATATAGTAATTAAGATGTTATTGTTTTTAATGTAGAATGTATTAATTTAAAAATGACTTTATTAACATAAATTTTTGATAATGAATTAAAGGGAGTGAAGAGGGGAAAATATATAAGGTAAAGGGGTGGCTAGCTTGAATTGACAATGAAAGGATTTGATTGCCTATGGCTATTATTAAGTGTTGTATCTTATGATTTTTGACTCTTGATGAATGTATCTTTTCTTTTATGTATACTGAGAGTAATTGCACCAAGACAAATTCCTTGTGTGTCCAACCACACTTGGCCAATAAAGAATTCTATTCTATTCTAGGATGAACTTTAAGAAACAATGAATGGAATAATAGTATGTGATAAAATTTACAAAAGTGACGGATATAAGAAAATGTGTGTAAGGAGTACAGAAATTGAATAAGGAGTTAGATAATATTGTAAAATAAGGTTTAGGAATATTGAAAGAAAAATGAAATAAGCTACAATTGGAGAGAATTGAGGGGTTTTTAAACAGGGGTGGGATTCTACCAGTTCGCACCTATTCGCTAGAATCGGTTGTTAACATTCTAAGCAGTTCGGAGAACCGGTTGTTAGAAGAAATTCCTGGCCTAATCCTGTAAGGAAGGCAGGAAGGAAACATTCTGGGGTTGCTTACAGAAACTGCCTCTCCATTAACCCTCATTACATTCTTGGCAGGACTAGACTTCCTGTCTCAGGAACTTCTCTGGAGTTTTTTTTTCCTCCTTTGCTGGTACTTTGCTTATGTGAAGTGACCATTCAAAGTTACAATGGCACTGAAAAAAGTGACTTATGACCGTTTTTCACACTTACGACTGTTGCAGCATCCCCACAGTCACGAGAGGCCAGGCGAGGAGATGCATGCCTCAATGTGAGCGATATTGAGTTGGCCACACCCAGCCAATAACATGACCACCAAGCCATGCCCACAGAACCGGTTGTTAAAAATTTTGAATCCCACCCCTGGTTTTAAACCCTCCAAGATTTGGGATGAGAGAGACCTGGTCGTTAAGTCGAGGACTGCCTCCATTCGCTGCTGGGAATCTACTGGGTTAGCCGCCAGAGAGACGCAAAGGATCGCTTCCCACCGTTTATTTAATGCAAGGCTGTCAAACTGCAGGCATATAATTAAAGCAGAGAGGAGCATGATACCAAGAGTTCAAACAGAGCCGTGGCTCTTCGGGGAACATACCACAGGACCATACCGCCCACGTGGGGGGCCCCTCAACGCCCACCCCAGCCCCAGGCCTGGGAAGATCATCAGGCCTTCAAAGACTTCGAATGTCAGCAGGGTGGGAGCTGTGTGGGTCTCGGGGTGGGGCTGGGGTGCTCCAAAGGGCAGGAGGCACCACGATAGAGAAAGTGGTGTACTTCCTAAGTCCCCACAGTGTTGAATCGAAGAATAGAGCTGGGAGGGACTTTGAAGGTCTTCTAGTCCAACCCCTTGCTTAGACCCTAGACCCCTGGTGGTGAGCCTATGGCACGCGTGGCGGAGGTGGCAAGCAGAGCCCTCTCTATGGTCATGCATGCCACTGCCAGCTGCTCTTTCGGTTTCTGGTGCACCAATGGTCGTTGCGTGCACCGGAGCACTGGAAACCAAGGACCAGCTGGCCGGTGTGCGCATGTGAACCAGCCAGCTGGTCTTTGGTTTCTAGTGCTCCGGTGTGCCCATGGCACATTCTGGCTTGGGCACTTGGTACTGAAAAGGTTCGCCATCATTGCCCTAGATCAAAGGTCTCCAACCTTGGCAATTTTAAGACTTGGGGACTTCAACTTCCAGAATTCCTCAGCCAGCAAAGCCAGCAAAGCAATTCTGGGAGTTGAAGTCCCCAAGTCTTCAAGTTGCTAAGGTTGGAGACCCCTGCCCTAGATCATTCCAGACAAATGGCTGTCCAGTCGCTTCTTGAAAACATAACTTCTGGTGGCAAGAAGTTCCACTGGTTAATTGTCCTCCCTGTCAGGAAGTTTCTCCTCAATTCCAGGTTGCTTCTCTCCTTGATTAGTTTCCTTCTGTTGCTTCTAGTCCTGCCTTCTGGTGCTTTGGAAAATGAGGGGACCCCCGCCCCTCTTCTCTGGGGCAGCCCCTCAAATCCTGGAACGCTGCTATCATGCTAATCTTTTCATTAAACCAGACATTCCCAATTCCAGCAGTTTATCATCTCAGTTGCTCTTCTCCACATTCTGCAATCTTTGGATTAAACATTCAGTCCATTAACAGATTTAATAGCATAACAGAGTTGGAAGGGACCTTATAGGTCATCTAGTCCAACCCCCCCATCTAAGCAGGAGACCCTAAACCCTCTTTTCTAGCCTTCCAAAGTTTTCTTTCTGGTTTCGGTTTTAGACGAAGCCTCTCACAACCCAGTGAGGCCAGGGATGTGCCATTTATTGCCCATCAAGCCAAGGAGACGACATTCTGGGCATGCCACCAGCTACCCTCCGGCAGGGCGGCTGCCAACCTGGGCCGCTCCGGTGCTCTTCCGCCGCTGTGTGACAAGTCCTGCAAGGGCGGCATCCGGCAACGGCATTGTGTTCCTGCCGGCCGCACCCCCAGGAAGACTCCCAGACCCCTCCCCCCACTTCCCCACCCACCCAGCCGTGCTGACTTGGCTGTTCCTTCCCGGCTCACCACAAAGGCTACGAGCTGCATTTTGCCCTCAGGCTCCCTTACCCGAAACCCATGGCAAGTCCCAGCTGGTCCGTCCCCAAAGAAAAAGGCAGCTTTAAAGAGACAGCTGAAAAATGGAGAAAGAGGTGCTTGGGGAGGACCAGGCGGGCGCTTTCTGGGGCAGCTGGGCCACATCGGGCGCCCCGGCGTTAGCTGGCAGGAATAGCGTGGCTCTTCTCTTGGGCTTGGAAGGAACTGGGGGTGCCCACAGGAGACGGTTTAAAAAGGCACACTGGGGCGGTCAGAACTCTGCCGTGTTTTTACATATGAGACACAGGTAGTCCTTGACTTGCTTCCCCAAAAATAAGATACATATTTTTTTTGCCACCAAAAAAGGCACCAGGTCTTATTTTCGGGGGACGTCATCCACTGACTAGCCTCACTTGCATGCATCGCCCCTGGCCTCCTTTTCGCTGTCAGAGACTTTCAGAAACTTCTTCTGTGGCCAGCAAGCCTTTCCTGAAGGCCTCTGCAGCCGATAACGGAGCTCAGGATCGATCCAGAGCTTTGTTCTCAGCTCCAGAGGCCTTCAGGGAAGCCTTACTAGCCTTACCAGCTGCAGAAGAGATGGGCCGGCAAGGCAGGTGGTGGGGTGGGTGAGGCCTGGCTACAACTGCCCAAAGGTAAGTAGGAGGGCAGCTCCACCTCCCCCGATCACCACCTTAGCTTAATTTTTACCTGTCCACTCTGGAGTGGGCGGGATCTTAATTAGGGCTTATTTTGGGGGTAGGGCTTATATTGGGCTCACGTGTAAAAGTCAAGCTAGGACTTACTTTCAGGGTGGCTACTACATTTTATTTATTTATTTATTTATTTATTTATTTATTTACTTTATTAAACTTATATACTGCCCTCCTTCCCTGACAGGACTCAGGGCGGTGTACAGCCGATTAAAAATATCACAACAATACAACATTTTACAAATTAATAAACCAAGGACAGCTTCCCAGGGTTATGTGGTCTCCGTTGAAGAGCTTCCTGGCTGCCTTCCTACAAGCAAAATGAGGGAGGGAAGCTGGATAAATATAATGACCATATGATTCATTGAACCACTCAATCCTTCGCTTAACAACTGTGGCCCCAAAAAATGTCATAAAGTCATGTGTGACTCACTTGAGAAACGCCTTGATTAACGGTGGAAATTCTGGTCCCGTTGTGGTTGTAGCTCAAGGAAGGAAGGAAAGAAGGGAGGGAAGGAGGAAGGAAAAATAGAGAGAAGAGGGGTGAAAAGACAGAAAGGAGGGAGGGAGGAAGGAGGGAGGGAAGAAAGAAGGAAGGGAGGAAGGAAGGAAAAATAGAGAGAGGGGAACGAAAGGACAGAAAGGAGGGAGGGGGAGGGACAGAGGGAGAGGAAGGAAAGGGGGGAGGGAGGAAGGAGGAAGGAAAGAAGGAAGGAAGGAAAAATTGAGAAGGGAGGGATGGAAGTATGTAAAGGAGGGAGAGCGCGAAGAAGAGAAAGGAAAGAAGGAAGGTAGGAGGGAAGGATAGGAAAGGAAGAAAGGAGAGAGGGAGGGAGGAAAGAAGGAAGAATAGAGAAGGGAGGGAGGGAGGATGGAAAGAAAGGAGGCTAGGGAATTCTGCTAGTGTGGAGAGAGACCCACTGAACAAATCAAGTTAAGATCCTTGCTCCATTTAGTTACCCCAATAAGCCAGGAATCAAGGCTAAAGGCAGGGCCCCAGACTCACCGAGACCAGTTGTAGGTGGGCGGTGGGTTCCCATCTCCGAGGCACTTCAAAGAAGCCCCTTCCTGGCCTTCCGTCCAGTCCTGCTCGGCCTCCAGGCCCAGGATGGAGGCATCCGAGAGGTCTGCAAGGGGGGAGGAAAGGCAAGGTTACCGACAGCGAAGAACCTACCCATGTGGCACAGCCCCAGGACTGCCTTGTTGCCAGGGCTTTGGGCTGAAGCTTCTTAGCAGAGAAGAAGCTGGCTGAGAAGTAGCGGGGGACATGACACAATGAACATCACAGGTCAATCCTCAAGCCAAGGAAAGCACCATCACCAGGACTATAACGAGAGACAAGCAGCAGATCTGTCTGTTTGTCTTTCCATCCATCCATCCATCCATCCATCCATCTACGATCCATCCTCTCTCTCGCTCTCTCTGTGTCTATCTATATCAGGGCCCCCCAAACTTGGCAACTTTAAGACTTGTGGACTTCAACTCCCAGAATTCCTCAGCCAGCTACGCTGGCTCACCAGGCTCAAGGTTGACTCAGCCTTCCGTCCTTCCGAGGTTGGCAAAAGGAGGACCCAGATTGTTGTGGGCAAGAGGCTGACTCTGTAAACTGCTCAGAGAGGGCTATGAAACACTGTTAAGCGGTATATAAGACTAAGTGCTCCTTCCTTCCCTCCCTCCCTCCCTCTCTTCCTTTCCTTCCTTCCTTCCTTCCTTCCTTCCTTCCTTCCTTCCTTCCTTCCTTCCCTCCCTCCCTTCCCAGTTGTCAGCATGTAGTATTGCAGACTAACTCTGCCAACTGCCAGTAGCTCGGTCCTGACCAGCTCAAGGTCAACTCAGTCTTCTGTCCTTCCGAGACGGGTAAAATGAAGACCCAAATTGTTGGGGGCAAATAGGCTCTCTGTAAACTGCTCAGAGAGGGCTGTGAAACACTGTGAAGTGGTATATAAGTCTAAGTGCTGTTGCTATTATTGCTATCTGTCTGTCTATCTAATCTATCCATCTATCCAGTCTGTCTGTCTGTTTATCTATCTATCTATCTATCTATCTATCTATCTATCTATCTATCTATCTATCTATCTATCTATCTATCTATCTATCTATCTATCTATCTATCTATCTATCTATCTATCTATCTATCTATCTATCTATCTATCTATCTATCTATCTATCTCTACCATCACAAATGTATATGGCTGCCCAACTCACACATAGGTGACTCCGGGTGGCTTACAACATTAAAAGTCACCATATAAAAATCCATCAACCTCACACCTCAACCCATGGCAGCAGCAACACAACCAAATCAATCCCCTTCCTGGCTCCATTTGGGGTCCCAGGAAAACCACCAACCAAACCCCATATTTACGGCCTTTCAGTAAAGCAAGAGGGTAGGGGCCCACCACCTCCAGGGGAAAGGTGTTCCACAGAGAAGGGGCAACCGCCGAGAAGGCCCCCTTTGGTGGTCCTACCAGAAGCACATTCCTGATCGATGGGACCCTTAACATGCCCTGATCTTGTTGTGGTTCACTGGCAGCCTGGGCAGAGGGCAACGGAATTGGAGAGGGGACGAATCCGGGCGTCTGGAGAGGACTTGGACGAGGGTCCTGCGTCCGATACAGCGATGGGGCCAGGACCATCTGGGAATGGGGTGCTGCCTCTGGAGCCATCAGAGTCTGGCAGCAGCGAGGCCGAGGACCAAAGGGAGCCTGCTCCCAGTGCGCACATGCGCAGAGCTGCTAGAAGGCAAGAGCAGCTGAGACAAAAGGAGCAACTGGGGAGTAAGGCTGGGAGGTGATTGCCCCTCCCCTAAGGGATAAAGGACAAGCAAAGATGATGAAACCTTTGCAGGAAGCAAAGTCGTTCGCTCGGTTCAGATTCAACCTTGAAGCTCTGTGTGGACTTTGTACTTCGGTTGGTTTTTTACAGTTCATTGGGCACTTTAGTTGTTGGCAACAACTCAAAGGAGAGAAAGGTGGGTGCTTATCTCGAGAGACTGTTTGGGACTCATTACAGGCTGGGAATGCAAATAATTCCCAGCGTTGAAATAAAACAAGAGTTGTTTGGACTAAGCATGTGCTTAATTGACGGCCTCAAGAAGCCTTGGTCAGAACAGACTTCCAGTCCTGGGGGGTGTTTCTGGTGTATCCCTGTCTGCAGTGCATGCACACTTGAATCCTCACCCATTCACATACACACAAGAGCCCAAGGGTCAGTCCCAAAGTCAAGCGGCACGCAATGATGGCCAGACGTCTATCTGAAAGGCCACGGAGATCTACAAGAGGACAAGGCAGGATGGAGGCCCAGGTGAAGGTAAGAACAGGTACCTACAGGCCACACTGAGGGTGTGGGTGATCCTCTTCAGATGCTGCAGTCCTGGGTGCGAAACCACGCAGGTCAAGGCCTTGCCATGCATGCTGCGCCCGGGGACCACGTAGAATTCGCTGGTGACTGAGGCCGAGCGGGAGTGCGAGGATTCCTGGGTGTTGGATACGCCGCGGATTTCGGTCTCCCAGGTGACGGTGGGGACCGGGTTCCCTTCCGCTGTGCAGGAGGCGGCCAAGGTGCGGCCTTGCCCTTCCTCTAGTGGAGGCCCAAGGTTCAGAATCGGCAACGGGGGCACTGCAAGGAGATGGAGATTGGACGCAGCTTAGGAGAGATGGAGTGCTCACAAAGGATGGGCTCAGATCTCTCCCCCTCCTCCCCTCTACAAACCCCCTCATTTGTAGCACTGATGATGTTCCCTAGTTGGGTCATGAAACGTCTGCAAGAAAACCACCAAGCTTTGGGAGCAACAAGGATCCCATATCATACAAGACCGCATTCTGCCATTTTCCTCTCACCGTCTGGTGCGCTCCCACAGGGAGGGTCTCTTGCGGGTCCCATCGGCATCTATGTGCCAGCTGGTGACCCCGAGGAATAGGGCCTTCTCTGTGGGGACGTCTGCCCTCTGGAATGGGTTGCCTGCAGAGTTACGGACAGCCACGGACCTGGGGACCTTCAGGCGTGCCTTGAAAACCTGGCTCTTTGACCAGGCCGGCTTGGGCTGATTTTAGATTTGGGTGTTTTACTTTTTATATCAAATTTTAGGGTTTAAGGGAGGGGTTTTAATTGTTTTCAGCCAGGATCTTTAATTTAGTTTTAACTTTTCACATATTTATTGTTTTAATTGTATGGCTGTGCACCGCTCCGAGTCCTTCGGGAGAGGAGCGGTATATAAATTATTATTATTATTATTATTATTATTATTATTATTATTATTATTATTATTACTATTACTATTATTATTATTATTATTATTATTATTATTTTCTCCTCCTCCTCCCCCTCCTTCCTGCACACCCCATTCCCTTCTAGCACTGATGATGTTCCCCAGTTGGGTCGTGAAACGTCTGCAAGAAAACCACTAAGTTTAGGGAGCACCAAGGATCCCATATTGTTCTCCTCCTCCTCCACCTCCTCCTCCTCTTCCTCCTCCTCCTCCTCCTCCCCCTCCTTCCTGCACACCCCATTCCCTTCTAGCACTGATGATGTTCCCCAGTTGGGTCATGAAACGTCTGCAAGAAAACCACTAAGCTTAGGGAGCACCAAGGATCCCATATCGTTCTCCTCCTCCTCCTCCACCTCCTCCTCCTCCCTGCACACCCCATTCCCTTCTAGCACTGATGCTGTTACCTAGTTTGGTAATGAAACGTCTGCAAAAAAAACCCACCAAGCTCAGGGAGCACCAAGGACGCCTCATTTCAACCCTGAGCTGCAAATATTCTCCTTTATTGATATTTTCCTGCATTCGAAGAAACACCAGCGTCCACCGAAGGGAATGGCAAACAGTGAAACTAGCCTTGTGATGATGTGATGCAGGCTGTACCCAGTGGTGGGTTTCCAAAATTTTTCCTACTGGTTTTATGGGTGGGTTCTAAGGTATGCAGATGCAACGTCATGAAGCCTTTTGGAGAACAGAAGGTTACAAGGTCCCAGCCAGGTGTGTGTGTGTGTGTGTGTGTGTGTGTGTCTGTGTGTATGTCCTTATTTTTCACGCCCAGGGAGCTAAAAAACTACAACAGGATACCCCCATTTCTTTATTCTGAAGTGCAGATTCTCCTCTCCAGAAGTTGGTCGGGGAGGCAAAGAGACCAGCTTTGGACAGCTAAGGTCTCTCCAGCTCCAATTTCACCTGCTCAAGATTTCACAAATCCCGTTGAAACGATCTTTGCACCTTATCCACCCTGGAGGCAGGCACAGATTCTAATTGCCGTAAAATCCTAAACACTTTTAGCACTGTAATTAAATGCAGGTTATGGGAAGGGGCCCGAGGTGAGCCAGGAAGGGCCCATGGGGCCACCCTGAGCTAGGAACCCAGGGTTGCCTCCTCTGGGGCAGAAGGGAGACGAGTGGAGAGTGGTGGAGCTGGTTTCTCTGGGGTTGTGCAGGAAGCCATCCATCCTGGCATTAAGACAGATTAACACAGTTGGAAGGGACCTTGTAGGCTATCTAGTCCAACCCGCCACCCAAGCAGGAGACCCTACACCATTTCAGACAAATGACTGTCCAATCTCTTCTTGAAAGCCTCCAGGGATGAAGCACCTGAAGGCAACTTCTGTTCCACTGGTTAATTGTTCTCACTGTCAGAAAATTCCTCCTCATTTCCAGGTTGAATCTCTCCTTGATCAGTTTCCATCTATTCTTCCTTGTCTGGCCTTCGGGTGCCTTGGAAAATAGCTTGACCCCCTCCTCCTCTCTGGGGCAGCCCCTCAAATACTGGAAGGCTGCTCTCCTGTCTCCCCTGGTCCTTCTCTTCCCTAGACTAGCCAGGCCCAGTTCCTGCAACCGTCCATCGTATGTTTTAGCCTCCAGTCCAGAGATGGTATTCAGCAAGTTCGGACCGGTTCCGATAGCGGAAACCTTGAGTAGTTCTGGAGAACCTACCAATCCCACCTCTGACTGGCCCCGCCCCCATCTATTGTCCGCCTCCCATTGAGTCCCAGCTGATGGGTTGGGTCTCCTTTGGTTGCCCTGCACAGAAGAAGGGAGCTGGAAAGCAGGTCAGTGGGGTGGGGAGGGAAGGGGGATTTTGCAGTATCCTTCCCCTGCTATGCCCATCAAGCCACACCATGCCCATCAGGCCACGCTCACAGAACCAGTAATAAAAAATTTGGAATCCCAACACTGCTCCGGTCCCCTCATCCTCCTGGTTGCTCTTCTCTGCACTCTTTTTAGAGTCTCAACATCTTTTTTATAATGTGGTGACCAAAACTGGATGCAGTACTCCAGGTGTGGTCTTACTAAGGCTTTACACAGTGGGATTAGTACTTCCCTTGATCTCGATTGTATCCCCGTTAATGCAACTTAGGGTTGCATTGCATGCCCTTGCCTTTCCAATGCCACCCTCTACTCTAGGGGAGACCTCCTGGCCCTGCCATCTCCAAGAAGAAGCCCGAGGGTGCAAAGACCGCGAGGGTGCATTCCCTCCTGCTTATGATCAGGGGGTCCTCGACTTACAACCGTTCATAATGTAATGACCGTTTGAAATGATGACGGTCCTGAAGAAAGGATCGCTTCCCCACACTTAGGACCGTTGCTGCATCCCTAAAAGTCACGCGATTAAAATAAAACGCTGGGTATTTATGACCGTCGCCGCGTCGTCGTGGCCCCCTTTTGCGACCTTCTGGCCAGCAAAGCCAACGAAACCAGGTTCACCTGCAGTGATTCGCTTAACAACCACGGCAAGAGAGGTCGTAAAATGGGCCAAACCTCAAATTGGTCATGGAAAATGTTGGGGCCCAATTTTGGCCTTAAATCAAGGACTGTACCTGTATATGCAGGTAAATCCTTGCCTTAGGACTGGCTATCTAGCAACGGTTGGAAATTACGGCAAACCCAGGAGTGGCCTTCAAAATGTTTAGCAGCAGCTTCTCTGGCGGGTTGCGGGGTGGGCGTGGCCTAGTCGGCCTCCTGCACCACAGCGGGGGGGGGGTGTTTCACTCTCCCCAGGCTCCGGAGGCTTTCTTCGAGCCTCCGGGAGGGTGAAAATGGCCTCTCCGGGCTCCGAAGGCCACATGGAGACCTCAGGGGCCCTTACCTAGAAACCTGAGGGCCACGTGGAGACCAGAAGGTCCTCAGGGGTCCTTACCTAGAACATTGAGTTACCTAGAACCTTAAGGGCCAGGTGGAGGCCAGAAGCTCCTCAGGGTTTTTTACGTAGAACCCTGAGGGCTAGGTGGAGAACAGAAGCTCCTCGGGGTCCTTACGTAGAACATTGAGTTGCCTAGAACCTTAAGGGCCAGATGGAGGTCAGAAGCTCCTCGGGGTTTTTTTATCTAGAACCCTGAGGGACGGGTGGAGACCAGAAGCTCCTCAGGGGCCTTACGTAGAACATTGAGTTACCTAGAACCTTAAGGGCCAGGTGGAGGCCAGAAGCTCCTCAGTTTTTTTTTACCTAGAACCCTGAGGGCCAGGTGGAGACCAGAAGCTCCTCAGGGGTCCTTACGTAGAACATTGAGTTACCTAGAACCTTAAGGGCCAGGTGGAGGACAGAAGCTCCTCAGGGTTTTTTTACCTAGAACCCTGAGGGCTAGGTGGAGATCAGAAGTTCCTCAGGGGTTTTTTATCTAGAACCCCGAGGGACAGGTGGAGACCAGAAATTCCTCAGGGGTCCTTACATAGAACATTGAGTTACCTAGAACCTTAAGGGCCAGGTGGAGGTCAGGAGCTCCTCGGGGTTTTTTTATCTAGAACCCTGAGGGACAGGTGGAGACCAGAAGCTCCTCAGGGGTTCTTACAAAGAACACTGAGTTACCTAGAACCTTAAGGGCCAGGTGGAGGCCAGAAGCTCCTCAGGGTTTTTTATCTAGAACCCTGAGAGCTAGGTGAAGACCAGAAGCTCCTCGGGGTCCTTACGTAGAACATTGAGTTACCTACAACCTTAAGGGCCAGGTGGAGGCCAGAAGCTCCTCAGGGTTTTTTTTTACCTAGAACCCTGAGGGCCAGGTGGAGACCAGAAGCTCCTCAGGGGCCTTACCTAGAACATTGAGTTACCTAGAACCTTAAGGGTCAGGTGGAGGTCAGAAGCTCCTCGGGTTTTTTTTGTTTTTTTTTACCTAGAACCCTGAGGGCCAGGTGGAGACCAGAAGCTCCTCAGTGGTCCTTACGTAGAACATTGAGTTACCTAGAACCTTAAGAGCCAGGTGGAGGCCAGAAGCTCCTCAGGGTTTTTTACGTAGAACCCTGAGGGCTAGGTGGAGAACAGAAGCTCCTCGGGGTCCTTACGTAGAACATTGAGTTACCTACAACCTTAAGGGCCAGGTGGAGGCCCGAACCTCCTCGGGTTTTTTTTTTACCTAGAACCCTGAGGGCTAGGTGGAGACCAGAAGCTCCTCAGGGGTCCTTACGTAGAACATTGAGTTACCTAGAACCTTAAGGGCCAGGTGGAGGTCAGAAGCTCCTCGGGTTTTTTTTATCTAGAACCCTGAGGGACAGGTGGAGACCAGAAGCTCCTCAGGGGTCCTTACGTAGAACATTGAGTTACCTAGAACCTTAAGGGTCAGGTGGAGGTCAGAAGCTCCTCGGGGTTTTTTTATCTAGAACCCTGAGGGCCAGGTGGAGACCAGAAGCTCCTCAGGGGTCCTTACGTAGAACATTGAGTTACCTAGAACCTTAAGGGCCAGGTGGAGGCCAGAAGCTCCTCAGGTTTTTTTTTAACCTAGAACCCTGAGGGCCAGGTGGAGACCAGAAACTCCTCAGGGGTCCTTACGTAGAACATTGAGTTACCTAGAACCTTAAGGGCCAGGTGGAGGCCAGAAGGTCTTCAGGTTTTTTTTTACCTAGAACCCTGAGGGCCAGGTGGAGGCCAGAAGCTCCTCAGGGGTCCTTACATAGAACATTGAGTTACCTAGAACCTTAAGGGCCAGGTGAAGGCCAGAAGCTCCTCAGGGGCCCTTACCTAGAACCTTGAGGGCCAGGCGGGACTCGAAGGTGCCCTGGGGGAAGGTGATGAGGTGGCATTCATAGGCGCCCTCGTCAGCCTGCACCGCGTTCTTCAGCAGGATGGAGCCGTTCACCAGGGAGCCCTGCCCCTGCCGCAGCACCCGGCCCGCGTAGGCATCCTGGATGTGGACCCCGTGCTCCGAATTCAGGACCGCCAGCTCCGCGCTCTTCCCACCGTCTCCGCGCTTCAGCCAGGTGACCTGCAGCACCATCTCGCCCTGCGTGGCCTGGTAGCCGCAGGGGAGGACCACGTCTTTGCCAAACACTGCCGTCACGCTGCTCGGGGTCTCCAACACTCGGGCCAGCAGACCTGGGGAGATGGGAGAAAGGAGGAGAGCTATGAATGGGGGCTCCCGGATTCGATCCCGGGAGAGAAGAGGAGGCGTGGTTTGGGAAACCTGCATTTCTCCTTGCGATCAAGCGCAGGAGCCTAAAACGTATGAAGAACGGCTGCCCCAAGGAAGAGGGGGGTCAATTTATTCTCCAAAGCACATGAGGGCAGGACAAGAAACAATGGATGGAAACTCATCAAGGAGAGAAGCAACCTGGAATTAAGGAGAAACTTCCTAACAGGGAGGACAATTAACCAGTGGAACTGCTTGCCACCAGAAGTTATGGGTGCTCCATCCCTGGAGGTTTTTAAGAAGAGACTGGACAGCCATTTGTCTGAGATGATATAGAGTTTCTTGCTTGAGCAGGGGGCTGGACTAGAAGACCTCCAAGGTCCCTTCCAGTTCTATCCTATCCTATTCTATATCTATTAAACTTTTTTTTTGGTGGAAATACTAACAATAGAATAGAAAACAGAATAGAATAGAAGAAGAATAGAATAGTCCCTTCCAACTCTGTTATTCTATTCTATTCTATTCTATACTATTCTATTCTGTATTCCATTATTCTATTCTATTCCTATTCCTATTATCTATTCCATTCCATTCCAATTCCCTAATTCCCTATTCCCTATTCCATTCCATTCCTATTCCCTATTCTATTCTATTCCTATTCTATTCTATTTATTCTATTCCTATTCCTATTATCTATTCCACTCCATTCCATTCCCTATTCCATTCCATTCTATTCCTATTATCTATTCTATTCCATTCCTATTCCTATTCCCTAATTCCCTATTCTATTCTATTCCTATTCTATTCTATTTATTCTATTCCTATTATCTATTCCATTCCATTCCTATTCCCTATTCCATTCCATTCCATTCCTATTCCTATTCCCTAATTCCCTATTCTATTCTATTCCTATTCTATTCTATTTATTCTATTCCTATTATCTATTCCACTCTATTCCATTCCCTATTCCCTATTCCATTCCATTCTATTCCATTCCATTCCATTCCATTCCTATTATCTATTCTATTCCATTCCTATTCCTATTCCCTAATTCCCTATTCCCTATTCTATTCCTATTCTGTTCTATTTATTCTATTCCTATTATCTATTCCATTCCATTCCCTATTCCCCATTCCATTCCATTCCTATTCCTATTAGCTATTCTATTCCTATTCCTGTTCTACTCTACCCTACCATACCCTATCTATCCTATTCTTATTTTAACAACCCTATTTGGAAAAGTATAAAATGCTTAGGTTCAGGAAACTCAGTTACAAAACTGGAACATTTTTAAAAAACATAAAACTCTTTTAAAGTTTCATCAACCTTTTTGACAAACTCAGGGAAAGGAAACTAGAGTCCCCTGGGCAAGTCCATCCTGATAACTGGTAGATCAATCAATCAATCCATCCATCCATCAATCAATCAATGGATAGAAAACAGAAGAATGCCCAAGTGCATAGAATCATAGAATCATGGGGCTGGAGGGGAACCTGGAGGTCCTCTAGTCTAACCCCCTCCCCAAGATCATAGAATCATAAAATCATGGGGCTGGATGAGATCTTGGAGGTCCTCTGCGCAAGGCAAGAATAACACTCCCTTCTGTATCTCCTTCTCCTTCGAGCCTCGCCTTCAACTCAGAGTTTCTCCTCAAATCAGCTACAAGTTGCATGAACCCAGGAAAGTGGATGGGTCCGGGAGTCCAGCTCAACCTGCCTGCACAGATGCCAAAGATTTGCCCCGGCATGTCCAGACCCTCCCCCTCCCCTCCCCTCCCCTCCTTCCCGCAAGCCTGCCATCGTTTCTTCTGCACACCAGCAGGAGTGGCGCATCACACACTCTCCTTGCAAAATCCCAGCCTCTGCCAGCAGCCCCTGAAAGCAGATTTATTTCTCTTTTTTTAAGGGAAGGGAAGAGAAAATATAGTTGAATAGAAAATAGAATAGAATTGGAATAGGAATAGGAATAGGATAGGATATTGGCCCTGATGGATTATGTGCATACTTCTTAAAAAAGCTCTCCTCTGCCATAGCGGAACCCCTAAGCATTATATTTGAGATATAATTCAGAACCAGCTCCTTACCGAACCTATGGTCCTTAGCTATGGTCATCCCTATCTTCAGAAAAGGTGACCCCAGCCTGGTTGAAAACTACAGACCAATTTCACTGTGTTGTGTCACATGCAAAGTCATGGAATCAATCATTAATCAATTCATCACTCTCCACTTAGTGTCAAACAACCTACTCTCCAAAAAACAATTTGGTTTCAGGAAAAAATTGTCCTGCAACCTACAACTCCTACACTGGAAAAACATATGGACTACTCTCCTCAACCAGGGTAAAGCAATAGATGCAATTTACATTGACTTCTGCAAAACCTTTGATTCAGTGGTACATGACAAACTACTGTTAAAACTAAACTCTTATGGCGTTTCCGGATCCCTTCATAAATGGATTACTGCATTCCTGTCAAAGAGGCAACAAATAGTAAAAATTTGTA
Organism: Bungarus multicinctus; assembly: GCA_023653725.1. Classification (NCBI taxonomy): domain Eukaryota; kingdom Metazoa; phylum Chordata; class Lepidosauria; order Squamata; family Elapidae; genus Bungarus; species Bungarus multicinctus. Next base: position 2,182,431 of record CM042847.1, read on the forward strand.
GGGAGCGCCATATCAAACCTTGCTCCAGTTAACAGCGGTGTCCCCCAAGGCAGTGTTCTAGGACCCACACTCTTTATACTGTACTTATGACCACAGTCGAGCCCAAAATTTCCATTGCTGAGCGAGGCGCTTGTTAAGGAAGCGTGGCCCCAATTGAAGATCTTTCCACCCCACAGCTGTTCAGCAAATCTGTGCATTTGTTCAGTTAGTGACCTGGTTTTTAAGTGAATCTGGCTTCTCCATGTATTTTGCTGGTCAGAAGGTCTCAAATGTGGATCAGTGGGATGCTGCAAGGGTCATAAATACAAGCCATTTGCTGAGCATCCGAATTTTGATCACGGGGATGCTGCGATGGTCGTAAGTGTGAAAACCAGTCCTAAGTCCCTTTTTTCAGCGCTGTAACTTCAAATGGTCACTAAACGAGGACTGCCTGTACATTCTTTAAGGAATCTGCCTTGGAGCTGGATCATGCGTTCCTCATCCCAGTGTAGCCAGCCAGGGAATTCTGGGAGTTGAAGTCCACAAGACTTGAAAGTTGTCGAAATTGGACATCCCTGTTAGAGGGTCTTGCCCTGGGGGTTGGACTAGAAGACCTTTAAGGTCCCTACCTATTCTAATTCTATTCTATTCCAATTCCAATTCTCTTCTCTTCTTTTCTATTCCTACTTCTACTTATTTCTATTTCTATTCTATTTCCATGTCATCGACCTGGTATGTGCTCCTTTGCATGGGAATCTCCACTTTGTGCAAAAAACAACAATACCCAGGGAAGAAAGAAAGGGCACTCAGTGACACATACACAAATACACAAACACACACACACACACGTCAAAGGAGGAGCTGGCTTCCTTCTTGGCCGTCTGTGTCCCGATCCTGATTCAGGCTCTTCATTCACACCTGGCCAAGCTGCACCTGGGCCCTGAGATCCATGCCAGGAAACACAAGGCAGCTATGACAAAGTCAACGGTAAACAGTTCTGGCCACCAAACAACTTCCTCATACCGGAATTAAAACATTCTTCTTCTTTTTTTTTTCCCTCTTTCTCCTTCTCTTCTTCCTCCTTTCCTCCTCCTCTTCTCTCTCTCTCTCTCTCTCTCTGCCTAGTACAGGTAGTCCTTAACTTACAATAATTCATTTAGTGATCAAAGTTACAGCACTGAAAAAAAGGGTCCTATGACTGCTTTTCACACTTAACGACCGTTGCAGCATCCCCATGGTCACGTGATCAAAGTTCAGCCGCTTAGCCACTGGCTCATAGTTATGATGGTTGCAGTGTGCTGGGGATCACATGATCCCCTTTTGCAGCCTTCTGACCTGAAAAGTCAAAGGGGAAGCCAGATTCACTAATAACCATGATACTATCTTAACTACCGTGACTCACTTAAGAACTGGGAAAAGGAAGGTCATAAAGCGGGGCAAAACTCAAAACTTAACAACTTTCTTGCTCAAGCAATAGGAATTTTGGGCTCAAAATGATCATAAGTTGAAGATTACCTGTGTAGGTCTGGAAGGGACCTGGGAGGTCTTCTAGTCTAGCGCCCTGCCCAAGATCACAGAACCATGGAATCACAGGCCAGAAAGGGACCTTGGAGGTCTTCTAGTCCAGCCCCTTGTCCAAGGCAGGAGTCCTTATATCCGTGATGGCAAACATATGGCACGCATGCCACAGATGGCACACAAAGCCATTTGTGCCGGCACGCAAGCTGCAGGCAAACTTACCTCACTGCACATGCGTGCGCCTCCCAGTTGGTTTTCGGCTGGTTTGAGGCCTTTTTCGGCCTCCCAGGTTTGAGGAAGGCTTCTACAGCCTTTGAAGGCCGAAAAATAGGCCCATTTCATCACTTCCTGTAATACCCGAAGTAACAAAACAGGCCTATTTTTCGGCCTGCAAAGACTGCAGAAGCCTTCCTCAAATCTCTGGGAGATCGAAAAAGGCTTCAAATGGGCCAAAAATCGCCTGAGAGGTGCAGTGCAGGTAAGGGGGGGGGGAATTGCGCATGCATGTGCAGGGGGCATGGGGGGGGTGCGTGCATTGCCTTCTGGGTGCTGGCATGTGAGTGTGCAGTTTTTGGCCACCACTGCCTTATACATTCCTGGACAGATGGCTGTTCAATTTTTTTCTCGAAAAACTCCAGCGACCATGATTCAGAGATGAACAATCCCTGGCTTTCAGAAGTCTGAATTATTTCTGAAAAACGATGCAGAATCTTTGACGCAAACCTCAAATCTTTCTTTTAAGCTAATAAGGTTCACAAACAGAAAGCGTCTGACTCAGCCCCCCAAAAAACCATTATGTGGGTAGCTTGTAAAATAATATTAATCCGCAGGACTCAGTAGTTCTTTAGCAGCTGGCTTAGAGGAATCTCGTCTTGGCTTCAATTTCTCCGCCACTCCCTGGGTATGAATTTAGAATCTCAGTTTGGATGTAAAAAAAAAAAAAAAGCCACATGTTCACATACTATTAACGCAGTCACAACAATGGACGAGCATTATTTATTTACTTCTATGTGTATTTATCCCTGGACAAAAGAAAACCACAGCAGCTAGTGATACAATAAAACAACAAATAAATAAACAATCCATGAGTAACAGTTCTGCAAACTCAAATCAGTTTTGTATAATTTAAAAAGTCCAACCCCATCAAGCTTTGAGCACCGAACTACTTCTGAACATGGTAGAATGGAATGGAATGGAATGGAATGGAGTGGAATGGAGTGGAGTGGAGTGGAGTAGAGTAGAGTAGAGTAGAGTAGAGTAGAGTAGAGTAGAGTAGAGTAGAGTAGAGTAGAGTAGAGTAGAGTAGAGGAATGGAACAGAACAGAACAGAACAGAACAGAACAGAACAGGGTTTCTCAGTTTGGCAACTGTTAAGAGGTGTGGACTTCAATGCCCAGAATTCCAGAGCCAGCAGGCTGGTTGGGGAATTCTGGGAGTTGAAGTCCACACGTCTTAAGAGTTCAAAGCTGAGAAGCACTAAAGTTCACCCGTCAGCAATATGCTGCTGAGACTCAGTTATATGTCTCGGCCCGTGGTGAGTGAAGTGATGCCATGTCCTCCCTCTCGCAGTGCCTGGAGGCTGTTAGGGGCTGGATGGGGAGCAGTCGGTGAAACTGAACCCTGGCAAGACCGAGTGGCTCTGGGTTTGGGGTTCGTTGGTTCAGGGAGAATGACCTTTGGTCTTGGATGGGGTGGCACTACCTCCAAAGAGACCCTGTGTGTAATCTAGGGGCTTTCCTGGACTCACGACTCCTGGTGGTGGTCGTGGCCAGGAGGGCCTTTGCACAACTGTGGGTTGTGCCCCAGTTACGCCCTTTCCTGGCCTAACGGTCCCTACTCACAATCACTTATGCCCTGGTCACTTCCCGTCTTGACTATCGCAACTACAACTACTACATGGGGCTGCCCTTGAAGAGCATCTGGAGGCTCCAGTTGGGGCAAAATGCAGCGGCCCGCATGGTTTTGTGCAGACCCCAGTGTGCACATGTGTCACCTCTCCTGCGGGAGCTGCATTGGTTGCCGATTTGCTTCCGGGTGCAATTCAAGGTGCTGGTTTGTCACCTTTAAAGCCCTTCATGGCTTGGGATCTCAGGTCTCTTGCCGGTCACATCCACCTGACCCATCAGAGGCAAGGAATGTTGCAGGTCCCATCCCTGAGGAGATACACCTGGTGGGACTCAGAGGAAGGGCCTTCTCCGTGGTGGCTCCCTCTCTCTGGAACATCATCTCCCCAGAGATTAGACTGGCCCCCACTCTGATTCTCTTCTGGAAGGCGCTGAAGACCTGGTTCTGCCAGCAGGCCTGGGGAACCCAGAGCGGGATGGAGCCCATCAAAGGACTCATGGGATGTGTTGTCGCCGGAGTGGGGGGTTAAATTATTTTACTATATTAATTTATTATATGACTCTTCTTTATTAGTTTTATATGGGGTTTTATATTCTATAAGCCACCTTGAATCACCATGTGCGAATAGACGGCAATATAAATTCCTTTAAATAAATACATAAATAAAATCTGCAAAGACTCTGGCATAATCGGCACACTGGGTGCTGCTGTGCCTAAAGACCTAGGCAAGCACTTAAAAACAATTGGCGCTGACAAGATCACTACTGGTCAGCTGCAGAAGGCCACCTTACTGGGATCTGCTTGCATAATCCGCCGATACATCACGCAGTCCTAAACACTTGGGAAGGGTTCGACGAGTGATTTGTGATATGAAACCCAGCATGGTTATCTCATTTGCTGTGTATACTGTCATTTTTGTGTAGAATAATGATGATGATGATGATGATGATGATAACAATAACAATAATAATAATATAGGACATACTGATGGTCATTTCGAAAAATCCTTTCTTAGGGAGCCCCTAGAAGCCAAGAGGAACCTATGTGCCACATTTCAAGTTTGTAGGCTTTACGGTTCTGGAGATTTTGTGATGATGTGTGAGAGGTCTTTCACTTTTATATAGATAGATTAATCTTATTATATGCCACACATGTGGCCTATGGTTTGTTTAGTTTACCATGTCGGGTAAATTCCCTCACCATTACAATAATTTTTTCAACTAATCATCATTAAAAAGCAGTACAATTCTAGCCACTTTCTACCTTTCCTGACACCATAGAGAAGAGTTTCCATCTAAAATCCCTGGAAATGCTTCTCAGTTAGAAATGTAAGATGTTGTTTTAATTCTAAATTTCAAAAATATACATTTTCTTATGAACTGAAGTAAATGATTTTACGGACTTCTCCGCTCATAAAATCAAGCTGTGGAAGTTTCAAGCGACCTCTAAAGTCTTGATTTGTTTTTTGTTATTATTTTTGGTCCTACAAGGTGATTTAAAAATGGTTGTTAAACTGACGATTTCCCACAGAAAATGCAGTAAATTGTGAATATTAGTGAAGCGTGCATTGAATGTATATAACAGAGGGGCAGAAAGCAATGCACTAATCTGAATCCCCATTTCTCCTTTTTTAAAAGTTGCAAACTGATGGAGAAGAGACAGACAGAATAAATTCCAGGTTGCAAACAAAAACAGAAAACAAGCAGACCTCCCTCTGACTTCTTGCTCTTTAAGATTATATTTGAAAAAAACAACAACTCAGGAATTTTTTTTTTTTTGTAAAAAAAAGTTTGCTATTTTGGGGAAAAAAATCCGAAACTCCCCTTAACAAGTCAGACCAGTTTTAAGGATGCCTTACCTACCCAGCCATCTTAGGGAGGGGACCTGGGATCTGGCATGCAAAACATGTGCTCCAGCATGAGAAAACCAAGTTACAGCATTTCCAGGCACGCTTGGCTTAGCATACAATGCTTCCTTTGACCTCAAATCACAAGCCATGATGAATAAACCATAATCATTCCGTGCGAACCGGAATCAGCCCACGGCCCATGGGACAAAAAAACCAACCATCCGATCATGGTTCCCACAATGCCCTGTGACACAGAAGGCAGGAAGACCGATCAGAATTATCGCAGGGGTATCTGTGGGTGTGGTCAAGAAAATCACAAATGGCAGCATGATCAAAGCTCCACCCATTTATAAGAAATGCGTGAAAAGGGGCGGAGCTTCCCCTGCACGGCTCTGGGGGCCATTTTGACTTTTTTGACCTGAGGACAAAAAAATTGGTCTTACGAGGCTTTCCTCGAGAAAGGGAGCACTCTCAATTTTTACATTAGTTTCTTTAAGTTAGATTTCTAATCTGTATTTTTCTCTCTTTTTAAATTTGTTTTCCTTCTCTTTATTTTTTAATAGTAAATTTGTTAAAAAACTATACTTAACGTTTTCTCTTAATAGTACTTTTATTGACAACTAGCTCTATGCTTCACTACGAAACTATGTGGTCGGGCTCAGTTTTTGGGGAGGAAAATAAAGGGGAGAAAAATTCTGCCTCTGCCTACCAGGATCCATCGATATTCATCTGGCTAGTGTGCTGTCAGTGTGTTGAGATAGTTGAGGGCTATTCGGAAACTGAAACAGTATTTGCTGTGTGAGCAAAAAGAGACAGCAAGGAGCCTGGGCGTGGCTTAGCTCAACTGTTCTGCACTAAAGCTGCTTGGTGCTCTGAAACTGAAACTAAAATTGAATCTCTTCTCCTCTGCTTCTGTTTTGCATTTGGAAGAGATTTCTTTTTAGGTGGCGAGGGGGAGTAGAACTCCTTAGCAACAGAGCGTGTTAATAATAACAATAACAATATAGGGAATACTAATGCTCTGATGGTCATTTCAAAGAATCCTTTTTTAGGGAGCCCCTAGAAGCCAAGAGGAACCTATGGACTAAATTTCAAGTTTGTAGGCTTTATGGTTCTGGAGATTTTGTGATGATGCCTGAGTGGTATTTCGCTTTTATTTATATATATATAGATTATATTTACCTGCTGCAAGTCTATTTTTAAGTAATGCATTTAAATGCCATTTCTCTCCACAGCAAAAGTTGAATATATATGTGTCTACAAGTACAGGTAGTCCTTGACTTACAACAATTCTCTTAGTGACTGTTCAAAGTTACAACAGCACTGGAAGAAGTGGCTTATGACCATTTTTCACACTTATGACCGTTGCAGCCTCCCCAAGATCATGGGATTTACACTCGGATGCTTGACAACTGATTCATGTTTATGACAGTTGCACCAAAAAAACCCCAAACAAACCAGAACCAGATAATGGATTATTATCATCCTCATAATTAATAGTCTGCTGCAGGTGTTTTGATCCCCCAAGAAAGCCAATATATATCGAAATATTAAACCTTAGCAAACGCAAACCTCAGATTTGTTAGTCAAGCGATTGGGAGGGGAGGAAAAAGGAGCAACCTCATGCAAACAAGCCAATTAAATCTCACCGACTCAGCAGCTCTTCCACTTTCCAAAAGGCAGTAATGAAACCAAAATATTTATGTGGGTGACATAATCCCATTCCAAAGAGGCACCCCAAGAAATGAAACCTGGAATTAGGTCGAGCCGGGCCCATTTTTTCGAAGGAGCAGCATCTCCTCAGCGCAGCTTATTCCAAGGTGCAAATTCCCTCCAAAATGGCACCTCGACAAATAAACACGGAGTACAAATGACTTCAGGGGAGCCCTGAAAACAAAACAGCCAGCTATCTCTTTCCAATTAAGATGCCTGTTTATTACCCTAGAGGCCTCTGCCCCAGGACGGAAGAGCCCGGTTAGCTGTTCATCGGCAGGGCATTTTGGCCTTGCAGGCACCAGGATTTTGGCAAAGTGAAGCCCGGTTCTAAGTTGCAACTTCGCAGCTTTGGAAAATGAGTTGACCCGCTCCTCTTCTTAGCAAAAAAAAATATGTTCCAGTATTCCTCAAATCCTGGAATCCTGCTATCATGTCCCGCCTGGTCCTTCTTTACTCTAGACTAGCCAAGCCCAAATCCTGCAACCGTTCTTCATATGTTTTAGTCTCCAGACCTTCAATAGGTTTAATAGGTTTCCTCCAACTGTCTTCCAGTATATGAGGGGCTGTCCATCTATTCTCCAAAGCAGGGGTTGCCAACCGTTTGGACCTCAGGGACCACCAAACCCATTATTTTAAATCCTGCGGACCAGAGACCCTGCGAAAATTCCCCAAAAAGTCTGCAGGAAAATTCCCCCCCCTGTTTTCCTACCGATGGATCGTTCTTTATTTGGGATCACAGGATTCTGTCTCCAGCTCCGTTCTCAGGGGGAGACAGAGAAAGAGAGACTTTTGGCTTCATGCAAGGAAAACAGCAGAATCAGCAGAAGTCTTTCTTTCTTTCCCCCAAACTCTGCCAGAAATGAGTCTTTGCCAGCGCAGGTCCTTGGAGCAGGAGGCCTTGCAGGGTCTCAAAGACTCATTTCTGCCAGAGTTTGGGGGAGAGAAAGAAAGACTTTGGCTACTTTCCTTGCGTGCAGCCAAAAGCAGAAAGAGAAAGAAGTGGAAAGAAGCAGCCCGGTGGCCAGGCCAGGCGCGTGAGGTGAGTGGGGCATATTCTCCCCGCTCCGCCCTTCCCCCCCTCCCCTCACTACCTCGTGTTGTTCCCAATGCAAGGGACGCAAGTCTTGTGTTCCTGCACAGCCTGGATTAATTGCTTTGGGGGGGGGGACATTTCTCTGTGGACCACCAAAATGTTCTCGTGGACGACCAGTGGTCCCTGGCCCATTGGTTGGCGACCACTGCTCCAAAGCACCCGAAGGCAGGACAAGAAGCAACAGGTGGAAGATGATATAAAACCAAGAGTCAACCTGGAGGTAAGAGGAACTTCATGCAATCCCAGCCTGTTGGCTCGGTTCGTGATTCAAACTATTATGCAAGTCCAGGAAAAAGATTAATTCAGCCACTCAGTTAACTAGCAGGAGCCCAGCCTTTCAAGCTACCTTCGCAAGCCTCTTCATCACTGCAGCAATTAAACTGAGATTTGGCACGGCTGCGCCAGATGAGTTTGCTTGCTGCTTTGTTTTTCTTAGCCAGGGTTTGTTGAGCAGGTTGCAAAGGTTCAGTTTGCACAACAGGCTAAGGCAAAACCGGTTTCAGCTGTGTCGGAAGGATGCAAAATACGCTGATAAAAGAGAAAGTGTGTAGCTCAAGGTTGGACCGTAGAACTCTGGTGTTCTCTGGGCCTGGTGGTTTCCTTGCAGATGTTTCATCACCCAACAAGGGAACATCATCAATGCTAGGAGGCAGAGGGGTTTACGAGGAGGAGGAGGAGGAGGAGGAGGAAGAGGAGGACGACTGTGGGATCCTTGGTGCTCTTAAAGCTTGCTTGTTTTCTTGCAGACGTTTCATTACCAAACTAGGTAACATCATCAGTGCTGGAAAGGAGGAGGAGGAGGAGAACCATGGGATCCTTGGTGCTGTTGGAGCTTGCTTGTTTTCTTGCAGATGTTTCATTCCCAAACTAGGTAAATTAGGTAACATCCTCAGTGCTGGAAAGGAGGGGGAGGGGGAGGGGGAGGGGGAGGAGGAGGAGGACGACGACTATGGGGTCCTTGATGTTTTCTGAGCTCGGTTGTTTCTTGCAGACATTTCATGACCCAACTAGGGAACATCCTCAGTGCTAAAAGTGAATCGGGTTTGAATGGCTCTCTGTTTAGCACTGAGGATGTTCCCTAGTTGGGTCATGAAATGTCTACAAGAAAATCACCAACTTCAGCAAGCACTAAGGACCCGACAATCCTCCTCCTCCTCCTTTCCATAAACTGCCTTCCCCTTCCAGCACTGAGGATGTTCCCTAGTTGGATCATGAAACGTCTGCAAGAAAACCACCAAGCTCAGAGAGCACTAAGGACCCCACAGTCTTCCTCCTCCCCGTATACCTCACAAGCAGCCAAAGTGGAGAAACACTAACGCAGCGGTCCCCAAACTTGGCCACTTTAAGACTTGTGGGCTTCAACTCCCAGAATTCCTCAGCCAGCTTTGCAAACTTTTAAGATACGTGGACTTCAACTCCCAAGCATAGCTGGCTGGAGAATTCTGGGAGTTGAAGTCCACAAGTCTTAAAGTGGCCAAGTTTGGGGACCCCTGCACGAAATAATCTTCAAGATTTCAAATCCCAGCCCAGCCCAGCTCAGAATATGAAGCCACCAGTCGAAATCCTTTCTTGGAAGAACCTCATCCTTGAGATGAAGGTTGCATCACCTCTCTGACTCTGCTCCCAACAAGGAGATTGTTGTTGTTTTTTCTTCAAAACCCTCTAGTTTTCAGCCCAAATTTTGGGAGAGAGAAACCTTTCCCTTGCCCAGGTGCTAAAATAAGCTTTTGCAGCCAGTCCCACTGGCCAGCCGACCCGTTGCCTGCAGCGGTTTCCACCCAGCGTGAGTGGAGCAAATCATAACACCCAAACGCCGTGTCGTTCTTGAAATTGGCCCCCGGGGAGGAGCACATGAGAAAGGAGGGAAGAGACCCAACCAGCCCAACCAGATTTCTCGGGGGTCATTTTCTGCAAGGCTTAATCCCACCCACCCCGCCAGCTGGGCACCGGGGCCGCCTCCTTCAGCTTCTCCTTGCCAAACCTGTTCCTTCCAGGGAGCCGCAGCAGGCATGCAAGGAACGTGCCAAGAAAGCAGAGCAGGGCGGCCAAGGCTCACCGAGGAAAAGGATTGGCAGAGCCATTCGGGCAGCGAGAGAACCCCTTTGCCCTCCCTGCCACTGGGAGTCACCAGGAACGGATCGGGCATTCCGGATCTACAAGGGATCCTTGATGCTCCCTGAGCTTTCTTGCAGACATTGCATGACCCAGCTAGGGAACGCCATCAGTGCTAGAAGGGAGAGAGGGGTGTGTTGAGTGGAAGGGGAGGAGAAGGGGAGGAGGAAGAGGAGGACTGTGGGGTCCTTGATATTCTCTGAGCTTAATGGTTTCCTTGCAGACGTTTTGTGACCCAGCTAGGGAATGTCATCAGTGCTAGAAGGGAGAGGGATGTGTGCAGGGATGGAATTCAAAAATCCCAGCAACCGGTTCGCTGCCTGGTTGCTGGTGCGCGTGCCCATGGTGGGCGTGGCCTACCATAATTTCCAGAAGGGACGTTTTTTGCCTCCCTCAGAGTCCAGAAGCTTCCTCGGGCCTCTGGGAGGGCGAAAATGGCCTCCGCCGGGCTCCAGAAGCCGGACACAGGCCCGTTTCTGGACTTCCAGTACTTCCAGAAGGCCCGTTTTCCCCTCTTCCAGAGCCTTGCGCAGACCCTACATTTACCTGCATCAAAAATGGGCCGCGTGGAGACTCCTGGGAGGGGAGGGGTGGGCGGGGCCGGCCGGTCAGTTTGACTACCAGTTCGGGGAACCAGATGCAAATTTAACATCCAGTTCGCTCAAACCAGTCCAAACCAGTAGAATCCCACCCCTGGGGGGTGTGTGGAGGAGAGGAGCACAACTCTGGCGTCCTTGGTATTCTGAGCTTGGGGGATTTCTTGCAGATATTTCGTTATCCAACTAGATAACTTCATCAGTGTAGAAGGGAGCGGGGTATGCAGGAAGGAGGAAAACAACTGTACTAACTAGTTAGTTCTAGCACTAACACTTATGATCTTACCTAGTCTGGATAGAATAGAATAGAATAGAATAGAATAGAATAGAATAGAATAGAATAGAATAGAATAGAACAGAATAGAATTCTTTATTGGCCAAGTGTGATTGGACACACAAGGAATTTGTCTTGGTGTAAATACTCTCAGTATACATAAAGAAGGAACATTCGTTAAGAATCAAGAATCATAATGTACAACACTTAATGAGAGTCATAGGGTACAATCAACATCAAATCATACTAGGAAACAGAGGATACAAGCAACAAAGTTATAGTCACAAGTGGGAGGGGATGGGTGATAAGGAGTGATGAGAAGATTAACAGTAATAGTAGTGTACACTTTGTAAATAGTTGAACAGTGTTGAGGGAATTATTTGTTTAGCAGAGTGATGGCTTTCGGGAAAAAACTCTCCTTGTGTCTAGTTGTTGTGGTGTGCAGGGCTCTATAGCGTCGTTTTGAGGGAAGGAGTTGAAACAGTTTATGTCCAGGATGTGAGGGATCTGTAAATATTTGCACAGCCCTCTTTTGGACTCGTGCAGTATACAGGTCCTCGATGGAAGGCAGGTGGGTGATAATTGTTTTTTTTGCAGTCCTAATTATCCTCTGAAGTCTGTGTCTGTCCTGTTGGGTTGCAGAACCAAACCAGACAGTTATAGAGGTGCAGATGAAAGACTCAATAATGATGATAGACTTAATGAAACATCTCCAAGAAAAAAATCAAACTTAGAGAGCACCAAGGAACCCACAGTCCTCCTCCTCCTCCTCCTGGCACTGATGATATTCCCTAGTTGGGTAATGAAACGTCTGCAAGAAAACCACCCAGCCCGGAGTGACCACTAGGATTCTACGGTTCAACCTTGAGCTACTAATATTCTCTTTTATTGGCTCAGGATCTACTTCTGGGAATCTCCGCACAGAATGCAATTCATTCAAAAGGGCAGCTTCAAAGTACAGCTAGTCCTTGGCTTACGACCAGAATTTCCGTTGCTAAGCGAGGTGACTGCAAAGAGAGTCATGCCCGATTTCCCACCGTTTTTGCAACTGTTGTTATGCAAATCAATGCTGTTTGCTAAGGAAATCACAACAGCTAAATCACAGTCTCTTGCTCCAGAGGGGGGTGTGGACTAGAAGACCTCCAGGGTCCCTTCCAAATCTGTTGTTCTGTTATTAAGTGAATTCAGCTCCCCCCCACATTGATTATGCCAGCTGGGGAGTTCATAAATGGCAGTAATATGACCCCAGGATGCTGCCACCATTGCAAATGGTGGCCAATTAGCCCAAATTTTAGCCCAAATGTGACTTTGGAGATGCCTAAGTTTGATAGCTCAGAATAACAGAGTTGGACGGGGCCTTGTAGGTCATCTAATCCAACCCCACCCACCCACCTAAGCAGGGGACCCCACACCATTTGTAAGGTCAAACCCTTTTTAAGTACCTTGGAGTTCTCATCTCTAATGACCTAAGTGCTAGAAACTACTTTAACTACAAAGCCAAAAAGGCATTAAGAGTTGTTAACCTAACCTCGTGTAGCTTTTTCTCTGGTAATATCACACTACTAACTAGACTAGAGAATACAAAACATTTGCTAGATCAATACTTGAATACAGCTCATCAGTCTGGAATCCGCATTACATATTGGATATTAATACAGTCGAGAAAGTCCAGAAATATTTCACAAGAAGAATTCTCCACTCCTCTACTCATTGCAGAATACCTTATGCCACCAGACTCGAAATTTTAGACCTAGAAAACCTAGAACTATGCCGCCTTCGGTCCGATCTAAGTATAGTATATAAAATCATACATTGCAATGTCCTACCTGTCAATGAATACTTCAGCTTCAACCATAACAATACAAGAGCAAACAATAGATACAAACTCAAGGTTAATCACACCAAACTTGACTGCAGGAAATACGACTTCAGCAACAGAGTGGTCAATGTCTGAAATACTCTACCTGACTCTGTGGTTTCTTCCCCAAACCCCAAAACTTTAACCTTAGACTGTCTACTATTGACCTCACCCCTTTCCTAAGAGGTCTGTAGGGGGCGTGCATAAGCGCACTAATGTGCCTACCATCCCTGTCCTATTGCTTCTTTTTTTAATTCGTATTCATTTCATGTATTCATAACCATGTTTATATTTATATCTGTTATCTAATACTTGCTTGACAAACGAATAAATAGAAATAAAAGTCACTTGATTCAGTACAAAGATTTCGTGCTCTTTGGAAAGTTTCACTTTGACCCATTTTGCAATGAACATTTATATTAGCAACAATTCTGAACAATTATTGCATGGTGGTGTTTCTTAATCTTGGCCGATGTAAGATGGTTGGACTTCAATTCCCAGAATCCTCCACCTAGCTGGTTGGGGAATTCTGGGAGTTGAAGTCCACCCACATGACAGTGACCAAGGTTTAGGAATGCAGCAATAAGGTAGATTATTTGGCAGAAATGCTCCATAAAATATGTAAACGTAAGAAAAATCTCAGATCAAAAGAGCATTCTTCTGGAGAAATGCTTGTAAAAATACACTCATATTTTACTATGTTTTTTTTCTCTTTAAAGTAAACATCAAACCACTAAGAAATCAGATAACAAATTGTTTACAAATGGAGTTATTGGAACTTCTAAATCAACGCAAAAAGGACCAAAATGAGAAATTTACAAGTAAGTGAAAAAAGGATTTATGCTCAGGATACCATATCAAGCACATACGCATAGCAAGACAATCCAGAGATACAAGTAGTGCTCGGTTTATGACCAAAACGGAGACCGACATCTCTGAGACAGTTGTTCGGTGCCTTGCCCCGTTTTACGACCTCTCTTGCCCCCGTTGTTAAGTGAATCTCTGCAGTTGTTAAGTTAGTGACATGGTCATTAAGCAAATCTGGCTTCCCCACGTGAGCCTGGGACACTGCAACTGTCATAAATATGAGCCAGTTGCCGAGCATCTGAATTTTGATCACGTGACTGGGGGGACACTTCCATGGTTGTAAATGTGAAAAACAGCCATCAGTCATGTTTTCAGTGCCATTGTAAATTTGAACGGCCATTAAACAGATGGTTGTAAGTTGAGGAATCCCTGTATATTCAGATAAATTGTAGGAGTTGGGAAGATAAACTTTGCTCATTTCCTAAGAAAATGCGGAAATCTGGGCAAATGTATTGTTCATAAATCAATCACAGTAGAGCTGGAAGGGACTTTGGAGGTCTTCTAGCCCGGTGGTTGCCCACCGGTGGGCCGGGGACCACTGGTGGGTCCATGAGAAATTTTGGTGGTCCGCAGAGAAATGTCCCCCCCAAAGCAATTAATCCAGGCTGTGCAGGAACACAAGGCTGCGCCACCCACATGGCCTGTGGGAACACAAGGCTGGCGCCGCTTGCATTGCGCACAACACGAGGTAGTGAGGGGAGGGGAGAAAGGGGGGAGGGGGGAACTTGCCCCATTCACCCCACTCGCCTTGCCTGGCCACCGGGCTGCTTCTTTCCGCTTCTTTCTTCTAAAAGTCTTTCTTTCTCTCCCTCAAACTCTGCCAGAAATGAGTCTTTGGGACCCTGCAAGGCCTCCTGCTCCAAGAGGCTGCGCCGGCAAAGACTCATTCCTGGCCGAGTTTGGGGGAGAGAAAGAAAGACTTATGCTGTTTCTGCTGCTTTCCTTGCATGAAGCCAAAAGTCTCTCCCCCCCCCCCCCCCGAGAATAGAGCTGGAGACAGTATCCTAAGATCCCAAGTAAAGAACGATCGATCAGTAAGAAAACGGGGTGGGGAATTTTCCTGCAGACTTTTTGGGGGATTTTCCCAGAGTCTCTGGTCCATGGGATTTAAAATGATGAGTTTGGTGGTCCCTGAGGTCCAAAAAGTTGGTGACCCCTGATCTAGCCCAACCCCCTTTATTAGGGGTTATAAACCTATTCTCAGATATCAACAACAACTAGCAAAGCCTTTACTTGCTGACTCTCAATACTACTTCATTACTTTCATTATCTCAAAACTTATAACTTTCTACTTCAAGACCTATATCAAAGATTAGATAATGATGTCTCCAAATCAATTTCTTTAAAATAATTAATTTTTATCAAATGATTAATTGATTCATTGTTTTTATTGATTAGTGTGATTGAGTGTTTAGTGCATATTGTGTGATTACTGAATATCTGGTTAATAAAATCAGTGATTTAGTGAATTTAATTGACCAGTGTGTTTAGTGATTAATGTAATTAATTAGGCTGTTTGTTGCTTAGCAAAATTATTTGATTAGAGTGATTTGAATAATCGATTGATTGATTTTTAGTAATAAGTAACCTGACTTTTGATTTGTTCTCTAACATATCAATTAACATTTATTAATTACCAATATTCATTAAGTAACTGTCTACCTATCACATTATTTATTTATTTATTTATTTATTATTTGCATTTATATGCCGCCCTTCTCCGGAGACTCAGGGCGGCTTACAGTCTATGGAGCACCATGCTAAGTGCTCGGCAATAGTCTCCATTCCATTGTATATGCCTGCTTATTACTAGGATTTTTGGCCCCCCCAAGCGGCATTTTTTACAAAGTCAGCTTATTGCCCCCAACAATCTTGGGTCCTCAATTTACCTACCCCGAGAGGATGGAAGGCTGAGTCAACCTTGAGCCTGGTGGGATTCGAACCTGCACTAATTGCAGGCAATTGAGCTAAATGCTAGGTGATTAACAGCCTGAACCACCAAGGCCCTTCAAAGTTGGTGTGTGTGTGTGTATCTCTCAGCCTCCCCTCCCTCCCCAGGACGCCAAGCAGCTCTGCAACGCCCGCCGGGACCGTCCCATCCCCAAAAAATCGACCCGTTCGACATAGTGCAAGAATCTCCCGCGGATTTCCACCCTCCCAAAACCTGTCCGTCTCATCACACGTCTGTCTAGGAATCCTCACATTAACTAGCTATTGTAATTGTTTAGTGTACTATTGCCATTGACCATGCCAGCTAAAAACTCCAAACCAAAATAAAAGTAAAATATCTCTACCAATGACCTCCCAGACTCCTGCACATGTTTCAGATGTCTTGAAACCATCAATGAAAGCGAAATTTACATCAAATGCCGCCTATGCGACAATCTAGCCACCCTGCCTGCTTAAACGCAAACAAAAGCCTAGCTGATATGGTTAAAAATTCGGATACATTATTTTATCTATGTCCATCATGTTCTCCTAAGCTAAACAAACTGAGTATGCTACCTGACAGAGTTGAAAGCATAGAATCACTCATTCACTCAATAGAAGAATGCTTAGCAACACGTTTTGAAACAACTATACAAACAAGCCTAATTTCTCTTGAAAAAAAAATACAGCACAGATAAGTGAGTATCTATCAGCTCAAAATCAAATCCCACAACAACCACTACCTCAACTACAATCACAACTACAACCAAAAATAATCACCCAACCATATCCACAAACGATTACTATCCCATCAAATAATTCCACAAATAATACCCTGGATTACGAACGACCAATGACCTGAGGGCCTTCAGACGTGACCTGAAGACCTGGCTCTTCGAGCAGGCCGGCCTGAGCTGACTCAAATGGGATTTTAAATGGGGTTTTTAGATTAGTTGGGATGGGTGCACAAAGTTTTAATTTATTTTAATTGGGGTTTTTAGATTTTTATAGGGACAGCCTAGGGTTTAATTCTTTTTTAACTATTTATATTTGTATACATGTATTTTAGTTGGCTGTTCACCGCCCTGAGTCCTTCGGGAGAAGGGCGGTATATAAAACCTAAAATAAATAAATAAATAAATAAAATAAATCCCCTTACTCATCAAAGACATCATGGAACATGAACAGAAATGTCTAAATGCCATCTTATTTGGTCTCGAAGACACCAATGAATCAGACGACATCAACAAAGTTTGCGATATCATAAGCAACTCAAATACAATAAACATCTCTCCTGAAGATATCGTTGAAATAACCAGAGATGGCCCTGAGTTCAAATACAATGACGGCTTTGTGGCCACAAGATTTTGTAGAGTTGTATGCAGAAATGAGTCCAGCAATGCATATTCATTCATACAATAAATGCCATTGCAAAAACCAATCCCAACCACAAAAAACTTTGCTCAAGACCAGACTTATCCATACTGCAAAGAATCGGCTCCCGTGAACTCCGCGCTGAACTCAAAAACCATCTAGACAATGGAGTAAAGGACCTATACATTGACTACCATGCTGATTGCATCAAAAGAAAGTCACACAACCCACAACTCCGCATCCAACATCACTCAAAACTAGGCACGCACGCCCCTAACTTTCACTATTCCAACCACAACTGGCCTTAAATGCAAGAACTCAATGTTCTCAATGTACTCAATGCAAGAAGCCTTGTAAATAAAATACCTGAATTTCTCCTCTTACTAAATACAGCTAAACTGGACATTATATTTGTCTGTGAAACATGGCTCAATGCATCTCTCCTTGACTCCATTACCACAATAAGAGACTATCATGTTTACTGATCAAATTGTGAAATCCGTAGAGGAGGTGGTGTTGCTATCTTCTATAAAAAGTCCCTACATCTAAAAAAGCATCCAAGTTACCCAGGAGTTTGCTATTCCTGAGACCATCGTCTGTGAACTGTCCTTAAATATCACATTTCGGTTCTTACTATGTCACAGAGCCCCTGATTATGACATCGAACATGCAAACAAGCTAAATATACTACTAATATGGGCAGCATCCTGCCCACACGCTTTCATCTTTCTTGGTGACTTCAATCTACCTCATATTAACTGGACTCTTAACAAATGTACAACTGAACCCACACGTGCAACCTTCTACAATGCAGTAACAGATCTGGGATTAGAACAACTAGTAACCAACAACACTAGACTTAACAACTGCATCAATCTCATCTTCTGCAATAGTTTGAATTCAATTTACAGAATATAAATTAAAGAACCGTTTTCCAACAGTGACCACAACATGATTGACTTTTGTTTCAACATACGTCCACACAAAAATCATCACAACGGAATCCCCAATTATAACTTCAAAAAAGGCAACTATGATCTAATAAACAATGATCTCTCATCTCTTGATTGGCAATTTCTATTCACTGGATGCAATACTATAGAAGACCATTACAACATATTTTTACTTGAAGTCAAAAGAGTCATCAAACTATATGTAACAATAAGAACTCCCAAAACCAGAAAAAACAAATTACCCATAACAATAAAGAAATTTCAATCCAAAAAGAGATCACTTTGGCGGAAAAACAAATCTGGTCACGTTGCCACCTTCAAAAGCCGATACAAAAATTTATGCCACCAGATAAAGACTAAATGCACCAATTATCACATTAAACAAGAAGAAAACCTTCTACGCACCAATTCCACCCGCACTTTCTATAATTTTGTAAACAACAAACTAAAAGACTTGAGGTCCATCCCACCCCTGAAAGGACCTAATGTTAAAGACTGCAATGATGACACTATTAAAGCCAACATCTTTAACACATTCTTTGGCTCAGTATTTGTAAACAGCAATGGATCATGCCCAATATTTCCTAGTCGAAGCACAGACAACTACAATGATCTAATACATATCGATTTTACAGAAGACAATGTTGAAAAAGCATTACGCAATCTAAAACCATCTCTATCTATTGGACCGGACGGAATATGTGCCTACTTCTTAAAAACGCTATCCACTGCCATAGCAGAACCTCTAAGCATAATCTTTGAAAAATATTTCAAGACCAGCTCCTTGCCAAAACTATGGTCACAGTCATGGTCATCCCCATCTTCAAAAAGGGAGACCGCAGCCTAGTTGAAAATTACAGACCAATCTCTTTATGCTGCGTCACCTGTAAAGTCATGGAATCAATTATTAACCAATCCATCATCCTCCACCTAGAAACAAACAACCTACTCTCTAATAAACAATTTGGTTTCAGGAAAAAACTATCACGTAATCTGCAACTCTTACACTGCAAAAACATATGGACTACACAACTCGATCAGGGCAAAGCAATAGCTGCAATCTACATAGAGTTCTGTAAAGCCTTTGATTCAGTGGTACACGGCAAACTACTCCTAAAACTAAAATCTTACGGTATCTCTGGATACCTGCATAATTGGATAGAAGCATTCCTGTCAAACAGACAACAAATGGTCAAAATTGGGAGTGTCCTGTCAAATTTTATACCTGTTAACAGTGGTGTCCCCCAAGGCAGTGTCCTAGGACTAACTCTTTTCATACTCTACATAAATGACCTCTGTGATCATATCAAGAGCAACTACGTTCTCTTCGCTGATGATGAAAAGCTATTCAACACCACAGACAATACTGCTACCCTTCAAAAAGGCCTTGACTATGTATCAGAATGGTAAAAAAAATGGCAACTTCAAATCTCAACAAATAAATACTCTGTCCTACATATTGGCAAAAAAAATATCAGAAAATAAAATACAGGCTGAATAGTCAAGACCTTGTTGATGACCCAAACTCTGTAAAGGATCTTGGAGTACTCATCTCAAATGACCTAAGTGCTAGAGCCCACTGTAACTACATAGCCAAAAAGGCGCTAAGAGTTGTTAACCTAATCTTACATAGCTTTTTCTCTGGTAATATTACAGTAATAACCAGGGGTGGGATTGCAACTTTTTAACAACCGGTTCTGTGGACGTGGCTTAGGTAGTGGGTGTGGCTTGGTGGTCATATGACTGGGTGGACGTGGCTTGGTGGTCATGTTATTGACTGGACATGGGCAACTCAACATCACTCATATCAAGGCACGCATCTCCTCGCCTGGCCTCTCATGACTGTGGGGATACTGCAACAGTCGTAAGAGTGAAAAACAGTCATGTCACTTTTTTCGGTGCCATTTTCACTTTGAATGGTCACTCCACACAAGCAAAGTACCAGCACAGGAAGTCTAGTCCTGCCAAGAATGTAAAAAGGGTTAATGGAGAGGCAGTTTCTGTAAGCAACCCCAGAATGTTTCCTTCCTGCCTTCCTTACAGGATTAGGCCAGGAATTTCTTCTAACAACCGGTTCTCCGAACTGCTTAGAATGTTAACAAGCAGTTCTAGCAAATAGGTGCGAACTGGTAGAATCCCACCCCTGCTAATAACTAGAGCATACAAAACATTTGTAGACCAATACTCGAATACAGCTCATCAGTCTGGAACCCACATTACGTATCTGATATTAACACAATTGAGAAAGTCCAGAAATATTGTACAAGAAGAGTTCTCCACTCCTCTACTCATTGCAGAATACCTTATGCCACCAGACTCGAAATTCTAACCTAGAAAACCTAGAACTATGCCGCTTTCGGTCCGATCTAAGTATAGTATATAAAATCATACATTGCAATGTCCTACCTGTCAATGAATACTTCAGCTTCAACCATAACAATACAAGAGCAAACAATAGATATAAACTCAAGGTAAACCGCACCAAACTTGATAGCAGAAAATACGACTTCAGCAACAGAGTGGTCAATGTCTGGAATACTCTACCTGACTCTGTGGTTTCTTCCCCAAACCCCAAAAACTTTAACCTTAGACTGTCTAATATTGACCTCACCCCTTTCCTAAGAGGCCTGTAGGGAGCGTGCATAAGTGCACCAACGTGCCTACCGTCCCTGTCCTAAATACCTGCGAAAACATAAAACACACACACACATACACACATATTATATGTATCCATGTATTCATAACTATGTTTTACTTATATCTATTATCTTGCAAGCAATTGACAAATAAAATAAAATAAATAGATAAATGATAAATAGATGACAGAGATGATAAATAGATGATAGACAAATATATGATAAATATATGATAGATAGATAGATAGATAGATAGATAGATAGATAGATAGATAGATAGATAGATAGACAGACAGATAGATAGATATAGATGATAGATAGATAGATGATAGAGATGATAGATAGATAGATGATAGATAAATAGATGATAGATGATAGTGATAGATAGATAGATAGACAGATAGATAGATAGATAGATGATAGATGATAAATAGATGATAGATGATTGATATAGATGATAGATAGCAAGAGAGAGAGAGAACAGAGTTTTTTGATTATTTTATAATTTACTACAAGTTTTTAAAAAGAGAAAGAACTAAAAGTGAAAGAGAAAGAATGAGAAGACATAGAAGTAGCTTTTGATTTTCTTTGCAAACATTCTAAGTACAAATACAACATGACTTTGACTTTATGGTTACAAGAAAACCTTCCTCTCTTTTTTTCCTATTATTTTTTCTAATCTCTGAGCCATAAATCATCGGATCTTTCTTTTTTATCCCTGCTTCATGCCAAAAATCTATAAGGAGTTTCCAGTCAGGAATAAACATAGATCTTATCGTTTCTCTGATCAAAGAAATCAACCCATTGGGGCAAAATTTCTGTCGGAGATTGAGGATGGCCCTCGGACAGGAAGAATTGTTTGCACTGGGGTGGGGTGGTAGGACTGACAGGTGACAAAGAGCAAGGATGACTAAGGAGTCTTGAATAGTGTCCTCACTTGTTGGCTTGAGGAGGGATAGACTTCATCTCCCAGAATTCCCTAGGCAGCTAGGGGACGGATACATGGATGGATACCACCTAGTGTAGCCCCATGGTGAGATAGGCAGCAAATAAATGTAATAATGGATGGATGGATGGACAGACAGAATATAGATGATAGGGAAAGAAAGAAAAAAAGAGAGAGAAAGAAAGAATGAAAGACAGAAAGAGAAAGAAAGGAAAAGAATGAATGAAAGAATGAAAGAGAAAGAGAGAAAGAATGACAGAGAAAGAGGGAGAAAGAATGAAAAAATTAAAAGAAAGAGAAAGAAAGAAAGAAAGAAAGAAAGAAAGAAAGAAAGAAAGAAAGAAAGAAAGAAAGAAAGAAAGAGGAATGAATGAATGAAGGAAGATGGATAGATAATATAGATCAGGGGTCTCCAACCTTGGCAACTTTAAGACTAGTGGACTTAAAGCATCTCTATGAACTGCCAAAGGTGGCTGAGGAATTCTGGGAGTTGAAGTCCACAAGTCTTAAAGTTGCCAATGATATAGATGATAACGTCTAGCTAACTGGACAGACAGACAGAATATAGATAGATGATAGAGAAAGAAAGATGATCGATACAACTTTCTCGTAGCAATTTACATAGTCAGCCTCTTGCCCCCCAAAATCTGGGTCCTCATTATACCAACTTGAGAAGGATGGAAGGCTGAGTCAACCTTGAGCCGGTCAGGATCGAACTGTAGGCTGTGGACAGAGACAGCCTACAATACTCCATCCTAACCACGACTCTAGATAGATGAGAGAGAGAGAGAGATAAATGAGAGAGAGAGAAGAGATAGATGATAGATAAAAGATAGATGATAGATAGATAGATAGATAGATAGATAGATAGATAGATAGATAGATAGATAGATAGATAGGACACAGAGAGATAAGAGACAGACAGACACATTGGGGTTATGTCTATTGAACAACATACAACAGCATATACTAATTATTCTGAATTATGTGGACCAGTATGTTCTTGTCTCTATTGTTGTTTTCAAGGAATGCCTCTGTGTTTTTCCGGGGCTGAATCCCAGTTCTGAACTTTCTAGAATTAAATCTGAGATTAGACATGGGAATGAAAGTTGCCAGGATTTCAGAAGCACTTGAACATGAAAGAAAACAATTCGGGAGGGGCTAATCCTTTCCATTAATTTCTAATCTTTTTTTTGCAAATATGAAGCCCATTTTAATTGCTTCTAAATTTTGAGCACATGCTTGGAAAATATTTTTTTAAGAATCATATTAGCATGCCCATGTATTTTGCTGCAGAATTCTCAAACATGCATTTTTCCCCAGTTTGCCTAATAAATATACCATTTACATTTTGGGAGGAAAATAATACATTCTAATAGTATGAATTATTTAAATATCATTACCATTCACTGATGTATCCTTGTTTTTTTCTTGACTTTTTTTTCCTAATAACAGTTTTAATTGCGACTGAACTGTATTACAATCCATATGATGAATTCTGAATGACTGCATTTCAGTCTAAAACATAATATTCCCAAATGCCAAATCAGTTGAAATTGTTCCAGTGCAAACTGAGCCATTTTATCTCTGTCTTTCATCGGTGCCAAGGCTGTCAACAAAGGTGCACAATGCACAACAGGGTAGTCCTTGACTGACAGCCATTCGTTTAGTGACTAGTCAAAGTTACAACGGCACTGAAAAAAGTGACTTATGACCATTTTTCACAGTTACGACCATTACAGCATCCCTATGATCATATGATCAAAATTCAGATGCTTGGCAAATGACTCATACTTATGACCATTGCTGTGTTCCAAGGTTGCGACTTTCTGACAAGCAAAGCCAATGGGGCATCTGGGTCCACTTAACGACCAGGTTAGTAACTTAACAACTGCAGTGATTCCCTCAACAACGGAGTCAAAGAATGTTGTAAAATAGGGGCAAAACTCACGTAGCAACAGAAATTTTTTGAGTTCAGTTGTGGTCATCAGTCTGTGATTTTTTTTCCCCAAAGCAAAATAAAATAAAACCATCAAACAGAACAATTTGCACTTGTGATTGGAGCCAACAGGCATCCTGGTGAAATGGACCTGGTCAACCCAGGTAAGAAAAGGTGTGAGAAGACTAAACCTGGGGATTAAACCGTATGAAGAATGGCTGCAGATCTGGGGTCCAGCTAGTCTAAAGAAAAGAAGAATTAGGGGTGACATGATAGCAGGATTCCAGTATGAGAGCCCCGGTGGCGCAGTGGTGAGAGTGCAGAACTGCAGGCGACTTCTGCTGCCTGCCGGCTGCCTGCAGTTTGGCAGTTTGAATCCCACCAGGCTCAAGATTGGCTCAGAACTTCTGTCCTTCCGAGGTGGGTAAAATGAGGACCCAGATTGTTGGGGGCCAGAGGCTGACTCTGTAAACCACTTAGAGAAGGCTATAAATCTCTTTGAAGTGGTATATAGGTCTAAGGGCTATCTTCCTTCCTTCCTTCCTTCCTTCCTTCCTTCCTTCCTCCCTCCCTCCCTCCCTCCTTCCTTCTAAAGGTTGACTCAGCCTTCCATCTTTCCGAGGTGGGTAAAATGAGGACCCAGATTGTTGGGGGCCAGAGGCAGACTCTGTAAATCACTTAGAGAAGGCTATAAATCTCTTTGAAGTGGTATATAGGTCTAAGGGCTATCTTCCTTCCTTCCTTCCTTCCTTCCTTCCTTCCTTCCTTCCTTCCCTTCCCTTCCCTTCCCTTCCCTTCCCTTCCCGATGCAGTGGTTAGAATGCAGTATTACAAGCTAACTCTGCCAACTGCCAGGAGTTCGATTCTAACCAGCTCAAGGGGCTGGACTAGAAGACTTCCAAGGTCCCTCCAAGCTCTATTCTAGTCTAAGAATGCCCATCTTAGGAAGGAGCTACCGATAAGGACTGGCTGAACCCATTGCTTTGAACCATAAATGATGGGGGCAGGAGAGGGGTGTCTCTCTCTGAGTAATGCTTTCAGTGACTAGGAGTGCCTTTGATTGATGTTTTTACTTCCTTTGAAGTAAAAAAAGCAAGAATGTGGATTCTGATAAAACCGGTTCAGACTGGCCAAAAACAAGAATTGCCCAGAAAAGTTGAACTTTAATAACCTGAAAATGCACTACAACTCAGGAAATACACTTTCTGAATATGCAATTGGTCATCAGCAAAATCCTGCTAAGAATATCGTGGGATGCTCTGAACTGTTCCATGATGCACCTAGCCCTATGGAGCATGCTCCCTAGGTGCTCGATGACTCCGATGATGCGTGACACAAAAATAACACAGTCACAAAAGTAGAATAAATTCCGTTTAATGCCTCCAACTTGGGCCCGATGTCCAGTTATCCTCGGCTGGAGATCAAACTCTTCCAAAAACAGTCTACGAAGGTGCAGAAATGCAGTCCGAACCCAAAGCAAAGATAATTAGAAATTAAAAAAACCTCAACACAAACCACGCTGAAGTCATTAACACAGCAGGCCAGGATGATAAATTGCAGACTTTCAAAAGATAACGCAGCAACCACAGTTGGGAGGACGCCAAAACCCAGATAAGCCTCAACAAAGATAATGCCCGCTTTGCTTCCAGCAAGGAGCTGTGTGCAAATGCCCCACTTATATCCTGTTCTCCCAGCTGCAACTAATGAAAGGGATCAGGGCCATTTTCTCTCCCATAAGCCAGGTTGCTCCCTTCTCCGTCCCTCCCTGGGTGCCCTAGGATGAAGAGGGAGTGGGCCTGGGTCTTCCTCTGAATGCCCAGCTGGACTGTGCCCTTCCCCCGTTTCTTCCACAGCTACCAGAGCCCCACTCCCACTTCCTGTCAGCTGCTCAATCTCCCCCTTAGAATCAGACTCCAACAAGGGCATGACAGATGCTGGCCAACCAGTGAGCACATTCCAAAGCCAAAATGTTTGAAATATGTATAAAGTACACCTGGGCAGGAAAAAAAAACAAAACCCAAAGGTACATGCATAGAGTAGGCAAAGTCTGACTCAAAAACAGTAACTGTGAAAGTCTTAGTGGACTTAAAGATGAGCCAACTGTATGCGGCAGCAGCCAAAAAAGTTAATACAATCCTGGGTTGAATAAACAGAGGCATAGAATCAAAATCACATGAAGTTTTAGTACCACGTTGTAAAGCCTTAGTAAAGCTACGCCTGGAATACTGCATCCAGGTTTGGTCACATTATCAAAAAGATGTTGAGACTGGAAAAAGTGCAAAGAAGAGCAACTATGAAGATTAAAGGCCTGCATACAAAAAAACTAGGAAGAACAGTTGCAGGAATGAGGCACATCTAATCTAGGAAAAAGGACTATGGGGGACATGATAGCAATGTTCCAATATTTCAGGGGCTGCCACAAAGAGGAGGGAGTCAATTTATTCTCCAAAGCACATGAGGGCAGGACAAGAAACAATGGATGAAAACTCATCAAGGAGAGAAGCAACCTGGAATTAAAAAGAAACTTCCTAACTGTGAGGACAATTAACCAGTGGAACTGCTTGCCAGCAGAAGTTGTGGGTGCTTCATTATGGAAGCTTTTAAAGAAGAGACTGGACAGTTACTTGTCTGGAATGGTATAGGGTGCAAAGGGACTGGACTAGAAGACCTCCAAGGTCCCTTCCAGCTCTATTCTGATTGGTTGACTTGGCACTGATGTGACCTAGTTGAATTCTTAACTTTATAGGCATCTTTCACCTTTTATCCATGGGAGACCTCTCTTTTACTTATCTATATCTTCTATCTATATCTGTATAAAATTTAAAATTTGCCACCTGTGTTCCTCTTGGTTTCTAGGGGCTCATTAAGAAAGGATTTTTCCTAATGACCATCAGAGCATTCGCATTTCCTATTACTAACACCCTCTGATGCTAAGGAGTTCTACTCCCCTCCCCACCTGAAAAGAAATCTCTTCCAAAGGCAAAACACAAGCAGAGGAGTTTAGTTTCAGTTTCACAGCAGCAAGCAGCTTTAGTACAGAATAGTTGAGCTAAGGCACGCCCAGGCTCCTTGCTGTCTCCTTGCTCACACAGCAAATACTCTTTCCATTTCCAAACAGCCCTCAACTCTCTCACACGCTGACAGGACGCTAGCCAGATGAATACCGATGGATGCTGGTAGGCGGAGGCAGAATTTTCCCCCCCTTACTTTCCTCCCCAAAAGCTAAGCCTCACCACATAATTTCGTAGTGAAGCACGGGTATAAGAGCTAGTGCATAAATAAAGAGATATCAATCTATCTTTCCAGCTCAGATCGCAAGAGCACACTGGGCTGAAAACCTCGCCATTGTTTATGGCTAACAATATAGCGACCAGCAACTCAGTGTGATAGGCAGACTTAGGCAATGTCCTCCTTGACTTATGACCACAATCGAACCAGAAAAAATCATTGTTAAGTGGCGCAATTAGTAGTTTTAGGTGGGACATCTACATGATTTTTTTCCCCACGAGGCACTCGTTAAAGCGTGACATCGTGTGATTGCAACCTGTGACCTTAACCTGTCGACATCCCTCATTGAGTTGGCTTGTTGGAAGCCAGCTGGCAGGGTCACAAAATACGGTTCCACTCCCCAGGATGCTACCATAGTCATAAATGCAAGCTGTTGTCAATCGTGTGACTGCGGGGAGATGGGAACGATAGTATGTGTGAGGACCAGTTGTAAATCTTTTTATTTGCAGTGCAGTTGTAACATTGAACAGTTGCCAAAAAACCAGTTGAAACTCAAGGATTATCTTTTTAAAAAATTATTTCTATTTTTTTTTTACATATCTCAATAATAAATAGTACTGTGATACATTTTTATATAACTACATTCCATATCAATATTATCTATATATTCTATTTCTATACTTTTAACAACTATATGATACATTTTCTTTTCTTATCTCTTTCCTTTATCCAATCATACCATTTTCCCCATATTGCACAGAATTCAGAAACTTCTTTTCCTTTTAATTTTATAGTCATCCTATCCATTTCCGCACACTCGATTTTTGTTTGACTATGAGGCCTTTGGATGGTATGTGTTTTTTCTTCCAACATTGCGTCACGGCTGTTCTGGCTGCTGTTTTTATATGTAGCATCAAATATTTTATCCTTTTATTGTATTTACCTTTAATTATCCCTAGGAGGAATAATTCTGGGGTAAATTCTATCTGATTTCCAGTTAAATCCTTTATCCATTTTTGTATTTTCTTCCAATATTTTTTCACTTCAGGGCATAACCACCATGTGTGATAGAAAGTACCGTGTTTTTGTCCACATTTCCAACATTTTTGATCTAAATTAGGGTAAATCTTGTAGGCGCCAAGTGCCAGTGTAAAACATTTTATATTGATTTTTTTATAGGCCACTGATTTTATTATAATTTATATTCTATATTTTTCCCCACTCATATAGGATTCTCTGCAAAGTGGGCTAAATTATCATGATCGACCTGGAACAAAGCGATTCTGTTTTCAATTCCAGCTTTAGAGTTGTTAGGATGTCTTTACAGCTGGGTTTCTGCAACTGGATTTCTTTTTTTGGCTCTCTGCTTGAGACTTTTTAGCAAGGAGGCTGCCTAAAACTACTAGTAAGCAATTACAGAAGAAACCTTCCCACTCAAGAGTTAGTGCTGAGGAAGGGAATCCTTAAACGCTGAAAATCCTGCGCCCTGAATTCAGCAATTATTTTGATTCTGCTTGCACAATGCTGCCGAGGCAGCGATGGTAAAGTAAACCCAAGGCCCCATGATGGGGCTGTCAATTGGCCCGCGCAATTTTAGGGTAGATGTCAACGTGGGTTCATTCCCAAATGACGGCAAATCGTTTCACTTTTTAAAAATTTATTTATTTGTTGAGTCTCTAAGGCTACTCACTCATCACGCAACGCTGAGAAGCTTAAAGGGGGATTAAAGGTATCAAAATCGAAAAAGAATCACAACCACACTGGAAGGAGGAAGAGGAGGAGGAAGAAAAAGACTGTGGGGTCCTTGATACTCTCTGAGCTTTGCTGGTTTTCTTTCATTACCCAACTAGGTAATGTCATCAGTGATAGAAGGGAGGAGGAGGAGGAGGGGAGGAGGAGGAAGAAGAAGAAGGAGAAGAGGAGGAAGAAGAAGAAGAGGAGGAGGAGGAGGAGGAGGAGAAAGAGAAGGAGACAGAATAATAGACTTGGAAGGTGTTATTTCTTGACCTGCCCTCTGGTACTTTGGAAAATAACTGGACCCCTTTTTCTCTGTGGCAGCCTCTCAAATACTGGCACTGTTACAGTGTGACCTCTAATTCTTCTATTCTTTAGACTAACCGTTCTTGATTTAGTTTCCAGTTCTTTGGATCATCTTAGTTGCTCTTCTCTGCACTTTTTCCAAAGTCTCAACATCTTTCTTGTAATGTGGTGACCATAATTGGTTGCAGGATTCCAGGTGTGGCCTTACTAGGGCTTTGTAAAGTGGTAGTAATACTTCACATGATCTTGTTTGAATCTATGCCTCTGTTTATACACTCCAGGATTGTATTATGTTTTTTTTTCTTTTTTTGGCTGCTGCTGCACATGGCTGGTTCATGTTCATCTTATGTAGCACCAGTTCAGTTCTGACTGTTAGTTGACTAGGTTAATCCCAGGCACTAACAAAAAATTAGGACCACATTTAAGCTCCAGTTAAATGTATTTATTGATCGTGCCTCTAACAAGAATCTAATCAACTTACGGTCAGCACTAAATTGGTGCTAGATTACGGTTAATGGAATCCATAAGGGATTGGCATTAGACTGCTTGTGGGAACGTAATAACTCCAGGCTGATTCCTTTCTTGACTCCACCTCCAGTCTCTGCTTCTTATTTTTCTATGTTTTCCAAAGTCCCAGAAAATGTAGTTTTCTTAATGATTTTCTGGACACCCTGAAGGGACACGAAGCTGATCGAATGGCTGATTTGATTATGTTGCCACTGCCATGGTGAGGTGGAGGAGAAAGAGGCTGCCCCAAAGAAGAGAAGCTCAATTTATTCTCCAAAGCACCAGGGGGCAGGACAAGAAACAATGGATAGAAACTAATTAAGGAGAGAAGCAACCTGGGAATGAAGGAGAAACTTCCTAACAGGGAGGACAATTAACCAGTGGAACTGCTTGCCATCAGAAGTTATGGGTGCTCCATCCCTGGAGGTTTTAAATAAAAGACTGGACAGCCACCTGTCTGAGCTGGTATAGGATCTCCTGCTTAAGCAGGGGGTTGGACTAGAAGACCTCTAAGGTCCCTTCCAGCGCTATGCTATGCTATGTTATGCTATGCGAGTCCAGCTTCCCCCATTGACTTTCCATTCATTTGTTTATTCATCCATCCATCAATTCATCTATCCATCCATTTATCCATCCATCATTTATTCATCCATATATTCATTTGTCCATCCATCCATCCATTTATTCATCCATATATTCATTTGTCCATCCATCCATCCATTTATTCATCCATATATTCATTTCTCCATCCATCCATCCATTTATTCATCCATATATTCATTTATCCATCCATCATTTATCCATCCATCGATCCAGGCCTGCATTTACCATGGGAAACAATTCCTCATTAATCAGGTTATGGCAATATAAATATTATATATATATATGTGTGTGTGTGTGTGTGTGTGTGTGTGTGTAAGGTTTTTAAGCTGATAATTTTAAATAATAAATAAGGGAGACTAGTAAATAAGTCTCCCTTATTTATTATTTAAAATTATCAGCTTAAAAACCTTATATACATGTAAAGAAAAGACAACGAAACAAATAGCTTTCTGTCGGTATGGTCTCTGGTGATGAGCCGAAAGACAGAAAAGAAAGCAGTATGCTTTCTCCCTTAATTGGGGCTTAACAGGGTGTTGTAATACAAAGTATATACTTATTCCCCTGCCTGAGCTGATAAGGAGAGAGCCAGTGGTGTAGAGGCAATTACAACTGCCTCACATGTAATACTTCCCTGGTTCGAATCCCAGTAAGGGTATGGCTAGCTGAAGAGAGCTAACTAGCTTGAAATAGATCTATACTAGTCTCCCTTATTTATTATTTAAAAATTATCAGCTTAAAAACCTTACACACATGTAAACAAAAGGCAACGAAACAAATAGCTTTCTGTCGGTATGGTCTCTGGTGATGAGCCGAAAGACAGAAAAGAAAGCAGTATGCTTTCTCCCTTAATTGGGGCTTAACAGGGTGTTGTAACACAAAGTGTATATATATATATATATATATATATATCAATATTTCCAGTACATTTACAAGAACAGAGCCAAGTATAACTGCCAGTGCCTGTGAATTTGGTTTTTCCTCCAGGACTCAATTTCGCAAACCCAAAGCAGTTGGGCTAATAAAAAGCATCCAAGTGACAAATTGCTTCAAATGTGCAAATTTTTGCTTAAGAACTCCCTTTTGATTTTGCAAAGAGTGTCCTTCTTTTTTTAACAATTTAAGCTTTAGACACTATTTCCAAGGATATAGATTCTTCAAAATTCAGTACTTCACTGTTATTTATTTATTTTCCAGGTCTAGAACATATGACATTAAAAAGAAGGACTGTAATTATTAAAGTGCATAATAATAATCTACATAGAAAACTTCCAATAACTATTTCATAAGTATAAAAATTAAAGTGTTTTAATATTTACTGGCTTTTAATCTTCAGGGGTCTCCAACCTTGGCAACTTTAAGACTTTTAAGAAAGCTGGCTGAAGAATTCTGGGAGTTGAAGTCCACAAGTCTTAAAGTTGCCAAGGTTGGAGACCCCTAAGCCACCCAGACAAAAAGTTTCGACACTCTCCTGCTTGCAGGCACGCAGTCATATGCCAGCACCCAGAAGGCAATGTGTGTGCCCTTCCCCCATGCCCCCTGCACATGCATGCGAGACCCCCCCTCGTGGCCCACCGCGCATGCACGTCAGATACCCGACAATCAGCTGTTGGGCTGGTAGCGCGCGCATGCGCAGTGGGGTTCTTCTGGGCAACTTCTCATGTGCCGGCAGAAGAGGCTCTGCATGCCACCTCTGGCACGTGTGCCATAGGTTCGCCATCACAGCTCTAACACCTCGAGGTTTGGCACACTGGGACCTTCCCTGCCTCTCTCCAGCCTTCCTTTTAAAAAAGAAGTGGATCCAAACCAGGGGCTGCCATGTTGCGGCTGCCTCTTGTGGCCAGGAGTTCCACAGGCTTCGGATTCCACGCCCCGTCCCTCTTTCGCTCGTCTTTGTTGCTCTCCCCGACAGCAGGGAGGTTCTCGTGAACACCTTCCCAAGCCCAGCTGGGCTGCGTGCCTGCAACCGCCTCCTCGCATTCCCGCAGCCCTCGCCCCTCGCCTGCAGGGACAACGAGCTGGTTTGGCTGGTAAGCCCTGAATCTTGGGCAACGTGTTTTGAATCTGTCGGAAAGCTCTCAAAACTGCCGAGTGGCTGAGAACTGGGCGTGTGCGCCGCACGGAGAGAGAAAGAGACACTGGCGCATTGATGTCTCCGGGTGCGCATCCAAACACTCCCTCCGTCCGAAAGATAGGCTGCGAAGGAAGGAAGGAAGGAAGGGTGGGGTGTCTTAATTTGGTGGGGGGGGGGGGGAAGCCTCACCTGACGGTGGGAACTAGGAATGGGGAAGGAAAAAAATCTTGCACTTTTTCCTAAATCAGCTAGTGTTGCTAATGTTGCATTTTTAGAGTCATTTTATACAGAATAACAAGGGCTGGAAGGGACCTGTAGGTCATCTAGTCCAGCCCACCCCCAAGCTGGAGACCCAACACCGTTTCTGACAGATAACAGATGAACAGAGCTGGAAGGGACCTTATAGGTCATCTAGTCCAACCCCCACCTAAGCAGGAGACCCTACACCGTTTCTGACAGATAACAGATGAACAGAGTTGGAAGGGACCTTGTAGGTCATCTAGTCCAACCCCCACCTAAGCAGGAGACCCTACACCGTTTCTGACAGATAACAGATGAACAGAGTTGGAAGGGACCTTGTAGGTCATCTAGTCCAACCCCCACCTAAGCAGGAGACCCTACACCGTTTCTGACAGATAACAGATGAACAGAGCTGGAAGGGACCTTGTAGATCATCTAGTCCAACCCCCCCACACACAGGAAGCCCAACACCGTTTCTGACAGGTGGCAGTCCAGTCTCTTCTTGAAAGCCTCCAGGGATGAAGCTCCCACAACTTCCAAAAGCAACTTCTATTCCATTGGTTGATTTGTGTTTAATTATTCATTTATTAGACTTGTACAGGCAGTCCTCGACTTACAACAATTTATTTAGTGACCAAAGTTACATTGGCATTGAAAAAAGTGACTCATGACCGTTTTCCACACTTATGACTGGTGCAGCATCTCCCTGGACACTGATCAAAACTCAGGCGCTTGGCAACTGACTCATATTTATGAAGAAAAAGGTTAGCCACCACTGTTTTAGAGCATTGTTTCTCAACCTATTAAGCAGCCTGGACTACAATTCCCAGAATTCTAGCCGCCTGGAAATGGCTAATGTTGAGAAGTACTTTGGAGGTGAACTGAGCTGGAATTTCTGCACTTGAAGCATGCAGGAAAATATATATCCCTGTGTAGAAATTCAGGGGGATGCTGGCTGGGGGGGATTCTGGGAGTTGTAGTGCAGGTGTCTTAAAGTGGACCTGATTGTGAAACACTGGCTTTAGAAGTGCTAGGTTTTCTGCTTTTTAAATGAATAAATAGAAGAATAGAAAACAGAATGACCGAGTTGGAAGGGATCACCTAATCCTGCTCCAGCAGGGAGACCCTTTCCCAAATCAGGGGGATGCTGGCTGAGGAATTCTGGGATCTCTTAAAGTTGTTGAGATGTTGGAAAAAGTGCAGAGAAGAGCAACGAAGATGATCAGAGGCCTGGAGACTAAAACAGGTGAAGAAAAGATGCAGGAGTTGGGTTTGGCCAGTCTAGAGAAAAGAAGGAGTAGGGGGGACATGATAGCAGTCTTCCAGGATTTGGGGGGCTGCCACAAAGAAAAGAGAGTCAACTTATTCTCCAAAGCACCGGAAGACAGGAGAAGAAACAATAGATGGAGACTAATCAAGGAGGGAAGTAATCTGGAATTAAGGAGAAACTTCCAGATAATGAGAGCAATTAACCAGTGGAACAGCTTGCCAACAGAAATTATGGGCACTCCATCACTGCAGGTTTTTAAAAAGAGATTAGAAGACAGTCACTTATCTGACATGATCTAGGGTCTCCTGCTTGAGCTGGACTAGAAGACCTCCAAGTCCCATCCAGCTCTATTCTATTCTAAAGTTGCTCAGGGTGAGAGAAACCTGGCTTAGAGAATGAAGAGAGCTGGATTTACTCGTGCAGTATACAGGTCCCTCGATGGAAGGCAGGTTGGTAGTAATCGTTTCTTCTGAAGTCCTAATTACTCTCAGACATAGACTTCAGAGAGTAATTAGGACTGCAGAAAAAACAATGGCTACCAACCTGACCTCCATGGAGGACCTGTATCCTGCACCCTGAGTCCAAAAGGGGGCTGTGAAAGTATCTACAGACCCCTCACATCCCGGACATAAACTGTTACAACTCCTTCCCTCAAAAGGACGCTACAGAGTCCTGCACACCAGAACAACTAGACACAAGGGGAGTTTTTTCTCCGAAGGCCATCACTTTGGCAAACAACTAATTCCCTCTACACCGTCCAACTATTTACAAAGTCTGCACTACTATTATTATTCATCTTCTCATCACTCCTTATCACCCAACCCCTCCCACTTGTGACTATGACTGTAACCTTGTCACTTGTATCATTACGATCTATGTTGACTATTTACTATAGTAGGATTTGATTGCTTATTGTACCCTATGATTATTATAAAATGTTTCACCTGATAATTCTTGACTCTTGACATGTATCTTCTTTTTATGTGCACTGAGAGCATTTGCACCAAGACAAATTCCTTGTGTGTCTAATCACACTTGGCCAAGAAAAAATTCTATTCTATTCTATTCCAATATTTATTCTGTTCTATTCTGTTCTGCATTCTATTCTATTCTGCATTCTATTCTGTTCTGCATTCTATCCTATCCTATCCTATCCTATTCTCTATTCTATTCCATCCCATCCCATTCTATTTAAATTCTATTCCTATATCCTTCTATTCTATTGTACCCTATGACTATTATTAAGTGTTGTACCTGATGATTCTTGACTCTTGACGAATGTATCTTCTCTTTTATGTATACTGAGAGCATTTGCACCAAGACAAATTCCTTGTGTGTCCAGTTACACTTGGCCAATAAAGAATTCTATTCTATTCTATTCCTTCCAATATTTATTCTATTCTATTCCTTCCAATATTTATTTTATTCTATTCTATTCAATTTTCTGGACAGCCGGGTTTTACCCCTAGTGTAACCAGCCTTAGCAAATGGGGACGATCAGAGATCACCTTCGTTTAATGAGCCCACAATCCCTTGCGGGTTGGAGTCTGGGCAACTGAATGGAGCTGAGTGTTTACTGGCCAGATGCCCTTCCTGTTGCCAATACGGACTTTTATTCAGCAGATAATATTCTCATTGTGTGCAGAGGGAAATATCTGCCTCTGCCTAGGATCAAACTCACAGCCTCCTGATTGTGAGGCGAGACACGCTATCTACCGCTATCAACTCCATCCCCACGGCTGAGAGCGCATATAAAGCCGCATATAAAACAAAGGTTAGACTTCGTGTTTACTTGCACCTCCAAGGAGAAGCTGCTGAGTCAGCGTTCCGACATTCCCTTTGCTGGCTGGGCACCGAGCTGGGCCTCGCCTTCTCGCCCTGCGAGGACTCTTCCTGCAATGATGGCAAGGAAAGAGCCTGGCAGAGATCTGGAGACCGGCTCCAAGCTGTCCCCGGGATAGGCCAGAAAAGCCAAGAGGGCTGCCCTGCTGGTGCAGCTGCCCCTCAACCTGGGGCCCTAAAAATCAAGCCGCGCTTGGATGAACCGGCACAGCCACCATCTTGAGATTGCCATCATGCCCGCCCTTAGACTGGGCGAAAGCTGACTGGGTGACTTTGGGCCAATCTCCAGGAGACCGGGAGTTCTAGTCCCTTTTTGGGCATGGACCCTGGCTGAGAAGGTCACAAATGGTGACCAAACGACCCCAGGAGGCTGCCATTTTTGAAACATGCCAGTTATCCAGCGCCTGAACGCTGATCATGTGACTATGCGAGGGGTTACAACGGATGTAACTGCAAGGACTGCCTGCCCGACTTTGCAACTTCAACCAGCTGCTAAACAAAATGGTTGCAAGTCCAAGACCATCTGGAAACAGGCCCGCACCAGCCCCCTGCCCCTCCCCCGGGGCTTTGACTTCGTAGTAGCAAACCCCCCCACCCCGTTTTCCACCTCCCCCCCCTCCCCTCCTGCCCTGTCTGGGAAGAGCTAAAACCCTGAGAAGAGCTGGCTTCCTTCCCAGCAGAACTCTGAAGCCATCGCTAAGACCGGGGATTTGGACTGCACAGGCAACGCAGGTGCTACGCAGAGCAATTTTCTCATGCTTGCCAGCTCCCTTCCCCCCTGCGGGGATCCTGCCTCCCCCACCCCAATGGTGGGGAGGGGGCTGGTGGATGGTGCAGGAAGGGGTGAAAAGCCTCCAGGAGGGAAGGCGGGGGCTTTGTAGGTCCACAAAGGGTCCTGAGCAGGCTGGTTGCAAAATACCGATAAAGGAGAAGATTTAGTAGCTCCGTGTTGAACTGTTGGGTCCTTGGCCGTTTCTGACTTTACTGGTTTTCTTGGAGATGTTTTGTGACCCAGCTAGGGAAGACTACAAAGGAAGGGGCTGTAGAAAGGAGGGGGAGGAGGTGATGGTGGAGAAGGAGGAGGAGGAAGAGGAGGAGGAGGAGGAGAAGGAGAAGGAGAAGAAGAAGATGAAGGAGGAAGAGGAGAAGGAGGAGAAGAAGATGAAGAAGAAGAAGAGGAGGAGGAGGAGGAGGAGAAGGAGAAGGAGGAGAAGATGAAGAAGAAGAAGAGGAGGAGGAGGAGAAGGAGGAGAAGAAGATGAAGAAGGAGGAGGAGGAGAAGAAGATGAAGAAGGAGGAGGAGGAGAAGAAGATGAAGAAGAAGAGGAGGAGGAGGAGAAGGAGAAGGAGGAGAAGAAGATGAAGAAGGAGGAGGAGGAGGAGAAGATGAAGAAGAAGAAGAGGAGGAGGAGGAGATGAAGAAGGAGGAGGAGGAGGAGAAGGAGAAGATGAAGAAGGAGGAGGAGGAGAAGATGAAGAAGGAGGAAGAGGAGAAGGAGAAGAAGATGAAGAAGAGGAGGAGGAGGAGGAGGAGGAGGAGGAGAAGAAGAAGAAGAAGAAGAAGAAGAAGAAGAAGAAGAAGAAGACTGAAGGGTCCTTGGTGCTTGGTTTTTTCTTGCAGAAGTTTCATGACCCAACTAGGGAACATCATCCGTGCTAGAAGGGAATGGGGATTGTGGGGAGAAGGAGGAGGATGACAACTGTGGGGTCCTTGGTGCTCTCTGAGCTTGGTTGTTTGCTTGCTGTCATTTCATTACCAAGCTAGGTAACATCATCAGCGCTAGCATGGGTACAAAATGCAGGGTGGGTTGGCAGGGGGCTTGAAAGAACGGGGTAGGTAGGTTATGCTACTTTAAATGCCAGTCGAAACTGGACCTCTTCCCCATGTCAAGGAGACCTTTATTTTAAATAAATCTCTGCCCCTAGGAAATCTCTAAAAAAGGTGAAATGCCACTCAGGCATCATCACAAAATCTCCAGAACCATAAAACCTACAAACTTGAAATTTGGTCCGTAGGTTCCTCTTGGCTTCTAGGGGCTCACTAAGAAAGGATTCTTTGAAATGATCATCAGAGCTATTAGTATTTCCTATATTATTATTATTATTAACACGCTCTGATGCTAAGGAGTTCTACTCCCCCTCCCCACCTGAAAAGAAATCTCTTCCAAATGCAAAACACAAGCAGAGGAGTTTCAGTTTCAGAGCACCAAGCAGCTTTAGTACAGAACAGTTGAGCTAAGCCACGCCCAAGCTCCATGCTGTCTCCTCCTTGCTCCCACAGCAAATATTCTTTCAGTTTCCAAACAGCCCTCAACTCTCTCACACACTGACAGGACACTAGCCAGATGAATACCGATGGATGCTTGTAAGCAGAGCCAGAATTCCCCCATCTTATTTTCCTCCCAAAAACACTAAGCCCAACCACATGGTTTCGTAGTGAAGCACAGGTATTGAACTAGTATAATATAATGAGAATTGCATCAACTCTCAACAGAACTCCTCAAAAATGCAATTATTTATTCAAAACAGCCATCCCTGACAGTCTTTTTTTTTTTTAAATGAGTTAAAAAAGGAAATATTGTTAGGAAGAATAAGGACCAGCCAGTATTATCTACTGACTGACATTTGATGCTCCTGTCAGCTGCTGGGATCACTGCTCAGTAGCTGAGTTCACACAAAATGTTAAACCAGGTTAAGCAGAAGACAAATGCTAGCATTGCAGTCCATCCAGTCTGGAAAGTAATGAACCACATTCTGGCTTCACGCATACACACGGTGTGTGCTGATTAACACAAACTTTCCCACCACTTGACCAGGCATCTCCAAACTTGGCAACTTAAGACTGGTGGACTTCAACTCCCAGAATTCCCCAGCCAGCTTTGTAGCAAAGCACGGGGATCGAGCTAGTTAATCATATGTTGGTTAAGATTACAGATACTTCTTGATTTACAGTCATGTGTTTAGCAACGGTTCAAAGTTATAACGGTGACTTATCACCGTTTTCCACACTTCTGACCACTGCAGCGTCCCCATGGTTTCCTGATCAAAATCCAGACACTTGGCAACTGACTCGTATTTATGACGGTTGCAGTATCCTGGGGTCACGTGATCCCCTTTTGCGACCACCTGACCAGCAATGAGGAAATCAGATTCACTTTAAAAAACCACATTGCTAACTTAAGAACTGTAGTGATTTACTTAATAATTTACTTCCAATGAGAAAGATCATAAAATGTGGCAAAAATCTCGATTAGCACCAGAAATCGATTGTGGTCATAAGTTGAGGATTATATGTACAAGAGCTTGGCAACTAGAATACAGAAGAAGAGAGTTGGAATGGGCCTTGGAGGTCATTTGGTCCAACCCCCTGCTCAAGCAGGAGACCTTATACTATGTCAGAGAAATGTTGACCAACAGGGGATCAACTTGAGACTTTCAAGAAGAGACTGTCAGAAATGGTGAAAGGTCTCCTGCTTGGGCAGGGGGTTGGACTAGATGACCTACAAGTTCCCTTCCAAATCTGTTATCTGTTAGCTTTGGAGATCCAGTGCCAAGGCAGTACCTTCCTTTCTTCTTTGGCACAGGAGCCAGGTTTTTCCAGCAGATAAATCCAACCATCGATCTTACACTGGAATCCAAGACAGTGCAGGGGTTGTTTGTGTTAGCCCAGCATTTCTCAACTGGTTGGTGGATTCTGGGAGTTGAAGTCCACACATAGCATGGCTTTACTATGATAGCAGCACCCTGGAGTCTCTTTTCAGCCTTCCCAAGTTACTTCCAACAAGCAAAGAAACCATAAACCATCCCAGATAAATGGCTGTCCAATCTCTTCCTAAAAGCCTGCCATGATGGAGCGCCCACAATTTCTGGTGGCAAGCAGTTCCACTGGTTAATTGTTCTCATTGTTCAGAGGTCTCCCCTGGTCCTTCTCTTAATTAGACTAGACATTTCCAGTTCCTGCAGCCGTTCTTCATATGTTTTAGAGTAGAATAGAATAGAATAACAGAGTTGGAAGGGACCTTGTAGGTCATCTAGTCCACCCCCCCCGTTCAGGCAGCAGATCCTACACTATTCAGCCTCCGGACCCCTAATCATCCCGGTTGCTCTTTTCTGCATCTTTTTTGTTATTAACATCTTCTTTTAATTTTTTTGCAGGATGGTGACCAAAACTGGACGTTATTTCAAGTAGTCCCTTTCTCCAGACTAGGCAAACCGAAATCCTGCAAGCGTTCTCCATGGGTTTCTGTCTCCGAGCCTTAATCACCTTAGTTGCTCTTCTTGGCACTTTTTACGAAATCTCCACATGCATTTTGCACTGTGGGGACCAAAACTGGATCCAGTATTCCAGGTGCGGCCTTAACTAAGGCTTTATAAAGTGGTATTAGCACGTCCCCAGGATTTTGATGTTATTCTTCTCCTGACGCATCCAAGGCAGTGGTGGTATTTGGCCGGTTCTGACCGGTTCTGGAGAACCGGTAGTGGAACTTTTGAGTAGTTCAGAGAGCCAGCCAATACCATCTCTGACTGGCCCCACCTCCCTCTATTCTTTGCCATCCATCCATCTCTATCTGTTTTTCTATCTACCAGCCATATTCCATCATCCATCCGTCCATCCATCCCCATCTATCTATCTATCTATCTATCTATCTATCTATCTATCTATCTATCTATCATCTATCCATCCATCCATCCATCCACCCATCCATCCACCCCTATCTACCTATATATTTATCTGTCTATCTACCATCTATCCATCCATCCATCCCTATGTATCTATCTATCATCTATCCATCCATCCATCCATCCATCCCTATGTATCTATCTATCATCTATCCATCCATCCATCCATTCATCCACCCATCCATCCACCCCTATCTACCTATATATTTATCTGTCTATCTATCTACCATCTATCCATCCATCCATCCCTATGTATCTATCTATCATCTATCCATCCATCCATCCATCCATCCATCCATCCCTATCTATCTATCCATCCATCCATCCATCCCTATCTATCTATCTATCTATCTATCTATCTATCTATCTATCTATCTATCTATCTATCTATCTATCTATCTATCTACCATCTATCCATCCATCCCTATGTATCTATCTATCATCTATCCATCCATCCATCCATCCATCCCTATCTATCCATCCATCCATCCATCCCTATCTATCTATCTATCTATCTATCTATCTATCTATCTATCTATCTATCATCTATCCATCCATCCATCCATCCATCCATCCATCCCTATCTATCTATCTATCCATCCATCCATCCATCCATCCATCCCTATCTATCTATCCATCCATCCATCCATCCATCCCTATCTATCTATCTATCTATCTATCTATCTATCTATCCATCCATCCATCCATCCATCCATCCATCCATCCATCCATCCATCCATCCATCCATCCATCCATCCATCCATGCATGCAGCTGATCGGCTGGGCCTTCTTTGGTTGCCCTGCACAGGAGAACAGAGCTGAAAAGCAGGTCAGAGGGGTGGGCAGGGAAGGGGGATTTTGCAATATATCCTTCCCCTGCCACGCCCACCAAGCCGTGCCCACTAAGCAACGCCTACAGAACCGGCAGTAAAACAAAAATTGAATCCAACCACTGCTCCAAGGACTGCATCCAAGGTGGCACATCTCTTTATCAGTGTAGTTCTACAACAACACCCCCCCCAACAGGAAAAAAGACAAGGGGGGGCGGGTAGAGACAGAGCAAGGCTCTCTGGGAAGACGTGGAGAACAATAGAGGGAAGATAGACTGGTGGGAAAGGGGGGGAGGCCGGGGGCTGCCAAGTGTTTGAGGCAGAGTTTACATGAATTAGGAGGCTTAAGGCTGCTCAATCTGTTGCCAGTGACTCATCGGAGGGCACAAAGCTAAGTTTGGCGCACTGGGTGGCTGGCGGGCTTGGCACAGGAGATGAACTCACCAGCCTGTCTTGGCCTGGCCCCCCTCCCGCCACCCCTCTCTGCCCTATTAAGGCAGCCCTTGGCCCTGCCGGTGGGGTGCAAGAGGGCAGAGATCTCGGCTGCTGGCTCAGAAGGGTCCCCGGGTACAGAAAGAAAGAAAGAGGCGGAAGAGAGTTGCGCTCGCAGCAAAGAGTGGAACAAAACAAACATCGTTTCTTTGGGCCCGAGGCAACCTTGGAAGGGGCTACCCAGCTGGGCTGTGGCAGTGCCAGAGACTCAGAGTGATTCTCAGAGCCATTACAGGGGTCCTTCCCTTCCCATTTTCCCTTTCCTCCTTTCCTTTCCTTCCCATCTTTCCTTCCCTTCTTTCCTTTCTTTCCCTTCTTTTCTTCCCTTCCCTTCTTCTCTTTCTTTTCCTTCCCTTCCCTTCTTCCCTTTCCTTCTCTCCTTTCCTTCCCTTCCCTTCTTTCCTTCCCTTCTTTCCCTTCCCTTTCTTTTTTCTCTTCCTTCTTCTCTCTCCTTCCTTCCTTCCTTCCTTCCTTCCTTCCTTCCTTCCTTCCTTCCTTCCTTTCTTCCTTCCTTCCTTCCATATGTTTACAACTACTTGAAGGCAGAGAACATATCCAACACACTTTCCTCCCTCTATTTTCCCTACAACAACAACCTTGTGAGGGGAGGTTCAGCTGAAGGAAAGAGACTGGCCCCAGCTCACCAAGCACATGAGGTTGCCCACTCTTACTCCCAATTCATTTCTCAGTCAGAATAACAGAGTTGGAAGGGACCTTGGAGGTCTTCTAGTCCAACCCCCTGCTCAGGCAGGAAACCCTAGACCAATCTAGACCAATGGCTGTCCAGCCTCTTCTTAAAAACCTCCAGGGTTGGAGCACCCACAACTTCTGGAGGCAAGTCGTTCCTCTGATTAATTGTTTTCATTGTCAGGACATTTGTTCTCGGTTGCTTCTCTCCTCGATTATAGTTTCCATCCATTGCTCCTTGTTCTGCCTTTGGGGGCCTTGGAAGACAGTTTGTTCCCTTCTTCTCTGGGGCAGAGCCTCAAATATTGGAAGACTGCTGTCACTGTCAGCCTTGGAAGCCATTTTTTCCCCTTGGAAGCTTCGAGGCTGCCACATTCAGTGCCTGGGAATTTGGGAGGGGGGATTTCCAGGGATGGGATTCTACCGGTTCGGACCGGTTTAGTAGAACCGGTTGTTACGGTTCTGTGCAGTTCAGAGAACTGGCAAATCATGCCCCTGGCTGGCCCTGCCCCTCTCCACCCAGTCACTCCTTATGGTGTTTCTTTTATGTTTCCTCTCCAATCAGCTGTTCCGATGATCAGCTGTGCAAGGATCCCCCTGCCCTCTTACTGCTTTGCCCAGGAAGCTTCCCGGAGGCCCAGGAGACAAAAAGGGGCATGCCGGGGGGGGGGTGCATGCTGCGCGCCCTCCCATGCACTCCATTTTATTTTATTTTTTTGCCTCCTGGGCCTCAGGAAAGCCTTCTGGGAGCAAAACAGGGCCAGGAGGCAAGAGGAGGAGGAGGAGGAGAAGGAGGAGGAGGAAGAGGAGGAGGAGGCAAAAGGAGGAGGAGAAGGAGGAGGAGAAGGAGGAGGAGAAGGAGGAGGAGAAGGAGCCATGCCCACCCAGTCACATGGCCACATCCACCTAGCCATGCGCACAGAACCGATACTAAAAATATTTGCACCCCATCTCTGGGGATTTCATAGTGGGGAAGCAGACTAGACACCACAACATTCCTTTCTCAGAGAGTCAAGCACATGTTGCCCTGTACCTGGAGGGGAATGTCTGCAGGGATGTCTTCAGTTGGGATGTAAGGTTTGGCTGAGCCATGTGATGGGCTGGTGGGTGCAGGAGAGGGATTTTTGAATTTCTCTTTGGGGAAGGGAAAAATGGAACTTTGAGAACATGCTTGTCTCGGAGTTTATTGGTTTCGAGTTCGTTAGTTGGAACGCTGACAATCATATCACCGCTGGGCCTTCTTTTCATTCGACTAGCCATATCCCATTCCTGCAACCGTTCATCCTATGTTTTAGCCTCCAGTCCCCTCATCTTCATGGTTGCTTCTCTGCACTTTTTCTAGAGTCTCAACATCGTTTTCATATTATGGTGACCAAAACTGGATGCAGTACTCTAAATGTGGCCTTACTAAGGCTTTATAAAGTAGTATTAAATCTTCATGTAATCTTGATTCTATCCCTCTAGTCTGGTCCAACCCCCTCCAGCCCAAGGCAGGAGTCCTTAGAGCAAGGGTCTTCAAACTTGGCAAGTTTAAGACTTGTGGACTTCAACTCCCAGAATTCCTGAGCTAACATGACTGGAGGGGGAGGAATTCTCTAAGGCAGAGGTCTTCAAACTTGACAGCTTTAAGACTTGTTGACTTCAACTCCCAGAATTCCTCCTCCAGTCATGTTAGCTCAGGAATTCTGGGAGTTGAAGTTCACAAGTCTTAAAGCTGTCAAGTTTGAAGACCCCTGATGTATCATCTATTTATCTATCTATCTATCTATCTATCTATCTATCTATCTATCTATCTATCTATCTATCATCTCTCTATCTCTCTCTGTACCTACCTACCTACCTACCAATCATCTATCAATCTATGTATGTATGTATCTATCATCTATCTATCATCTATCACAAGGGTCTTCATACTTGGCAAGTTTAAGACTTGTGGACTTCAACTCCCAGAATTCCTGAGCTAACATGACTGGAGGAGGAATTCTGGTCTTAAAGCTGTCAAGTTTGAAGACCTCTGCCTTAAAGCATCCTGGAGAAACGGCTGTCTAGTTTTTTCTTGAGAACTTCCAGTTTTCTTGAAATCCGGGTGACCCCCCAGATTTCATACCTTTTGCAACAGCGCCTTGATTCACAACTCAAGCTTCTTACTCAGAGCACGGGGAGACCTTGAAGCC
Source organism: Bungarus multicinctus (assembly GCA_023653725.1). NCBI lineage: Eukaryota > Metazoa > Chordata > Lepidosauria > Squamata > Elapidae > Bungarus > Bungarus multicinctus. The sequence continues at coordinate 2,226,579 of CM042847.1, forward strand.
CTAATATGGAGTGGCAGCTACGATGTGCTGGTCTGTTGTGAAACCTGGAAGGTTAGCTGCTTCGTCTTAGAATATAGACCTGGAAGGATCTAATCCGCACAAAAGGAACAGAGTCAGCAAAATGGGGCGAGTGTTGCATTGCACATCAAGGACGACTCCTGTATGGAAATGTATGACATCAGGGGTGAAATTTCAGCCCTGCCCTGTCTGGGTGGAAATCAAGGGGGGAGGGAAGCAACGATGATCAACATTGTTGTGAGTGTGAACAACACTCCATTGCGCCCCTCAGAAAATACAGACGGTCCTCAACTCACAACCACAAGGGATTTTCTGTTGCTAAGCAAGGCGGTTGTTAAATGAATTGTGCCCAAATTTACTGCCTTTTCTTTTGGTCGCGGTTATTTAAGCAGATTAATGCAGTTGTTAAGCGACTCATGTGGCCATTAAGTGAATCCAAGCTTCCTTCATTGTTTTTGCTTGTTTGGAAGCCGGCTGGGAAGGTCAGACACGGGCGATCACATAACTATGAGACATGGTCACAATTGTTAAATATATGCTGGTTGTGAAGCTCTCCGATTTTGATCACGTGACCCTGGGGGTGCTGTGACGGTTGTAAGTCTGAGGACTGATCGTAAATTGTGGTGTGTTTTTTTCTGTAGTGTTGTGACTTCGAATGGTGGCTTAACAAATGGCTTTTCTGGCTGAGGACTTCTGGGAGCTGAAGTCCCCAAGTCTCAAAGTTGCCAAGTTTGGGGACCCCTGGCATAATCAGATGGGCCGTCTGTGATAATGGGGGATTTGAACCACACCAACTGGGGATCTGACACTGTGGCAGAAATCAGATCCAACAACTTTCCCACATGTACAAAACAACTGGAAAAAAAAAGCCAGTTGTAGAGACTCTGGAAAGAGTGCACAGAAGAGCAACCAAGGGGATTAGAGAGCTGGAGGCTGAAACATGTGAAGAACGGTTTCAGGAATTGGGTATCTGGGGAAAAGAAGGACCAGGGGAGACATGACAGCAGCCTTCCAATATTTGAGGGGCTGCCCCAAGGAAGAGGGGGTCCCCTTATTTTCCAAAGCACCAGAAGGCAGGACAAGAAGCAACGGGTGGAGCAAGGAGAGAAGGAACCTGGAATTAAGGAGTAACTTCCTGACAGCGAAAGCAATTAACCAGTGGAACTGCTTGCCACCAGAAGTCCTCCATCACTCGAGGCTTTTAAGAAGAGACTGGACAGCCACCTGTTAGAAATGGTATAGGGTCTCCTGCTTGAACAGGGGTGGGGTTCCAACTCTTCCAACTCTGGTGTTCTGTGTTCTGCTTTGCAGCGATTTTCATTGTGCAAAAGGCAGAGGAGGAATTTAGCGGGTACTACAAGGAATGACGGAAAAACCGGATGTTGTAGTAGGACGTGGGAGAAAGTGATGCGAGAATTCTCCACGCTTCAGACACGGGGGATTGAGAGCAATGCAATTAGTGTGTTAGATTTCAAGAGAGATTACCTCCATCAGCTCAGAGAGTGATGGTGAACCTTTTGGGCTTGGCGTGTCAAAAAAATTGTAAATGTCTAACTTATCACATATAAATCCCCTTTGCATCCTGATCAATGTACAGTTAAGTACCTCATGATAGTGCAAAAGGATGCAATTAATGTTGCTAGCTTCTGGGCAAGATTCATTTAACTTTTGTAGCTTAGGTTCTAAATTTTATGTTGTAAAGTATAGCTTATTTTAACTGTGATGCCTCTGACATAAATAAACGAACGAACACCACATATATGGCTAGTCCAGTGAAGAGAAGGACCAGGGGAGACAGGAGAGCAGTCTTCCAATATTTGAGGGGCTGCTACAGAGAGGAGGGGGGGTCAAGCTATTTTCCAAGGCACCTGAAGGCCAGACAAGAATAATGGATGGAAACTGGTCAAGGAGAAATTCAACCTGGAAATAAGGAAGACTTTTCCAGAACAATCAATCAATGGAACAGAAGTTGCTTTTGGAAGTTGTGGAGCTTCATCCCTGGAGGCTTTCAAGAGGAGACTAGACTGCCATTGGTCAGAAATGGTGTACGGTCTCCTGCTTGGGCAGGGTGTTGGATTAGATGACCTCCAATATCCCTTCCAGCTATGTTAATATGTTAATATACAGAGACCTCTTGGATAAAAGAGAACTAATTCTTTATACATTCATCTATTTTTAAATAAATTACAGTCCAGTCATGTGTCATGCTATGTATTTTATATTAGAGAAACATCAAATAATTATAAACATGAAATACGAGTAAAACAAATTCATTTGTGGACAATCTGGAGGATGAACAAGAGCAGGGAATAAGGAGGAATTTTCTGACAGGGAGAGCAGTCAACTCATGGAACAGAAGTTGCCTTCAGAAGTTGTGAGAACTAGGCCTGGCTAGTCTAGGGAAGAGAAGGACCAGGGGAGACAGGATAGCATCTTCCAATATCTGAGGAGCTTCCACAGAGAGGAGGAGGGGGTCAAGCTACTTCCCAAAGCACCTGAAGGCCAGACAGGAATAATGGATGGAAACTGAACAAGGAGAGATTCAACCTGGAAATAAGGAGAAACTTTCTGACAGGGAGAACAATCAACCAATGGAACAGATGTTGCCTTCAGAAGTTGTGGGAGCTTCATCCCTGGAAGCTTTCAAGAAGAGAGTGGACTGCCTTCTGTCAGAAATAGGGTAGGGTCTCCTGCTTGGGCAGGGGGTTGGACTAGATGACCTCCAAGGTCCCTTCCAACTCTGTTAATCTGTTAAAGGGTCTCCTAGAGTGACTTGTGAAGGCTGCCCCATTGTTACATCATCTCCAGAGCCTCCAAAAATTGCACAAGGATGGGGTATGCTTATGAGAATTATTTTTATTGCATGTTGGTGATTGCTGGTGTGTCACCCAAAATATTATAGCGTGTCACCTTTGACATGTGTATCACAGTTTCACTATTACTGAGCTAAGGGAAACAATAGCAAGAACTGCATGGGTGGAAATCTTGAAGGGAAAACCAGTTCAGAGGTTAGGAAATCCCCCAAAATGAAATGTTTCAAGCCCAAACAAAAATAATCCCAGAGAGAAAAGGATGCAGCTGGTGTTCTTGGAGAAGTTTAAAAGATTTGAAAGAAAAGTATAAAATCGAAGCAGAGAAATCAGCAAACAGCCCCAAGCTGTAAGGATGATCAGGAAGGCAAAGGCTCGGAATAAACTGAGCTTGCAATCAATACCAGAGGTAATTTTTTAAAAAAAGTTTCAGTGGTGTTCAGGAGAGGAAAGTCAAGCAAACACTGTGCCCTATCCCAAAAGCGGCTTTTCCAAAAGGCAGCTGGACTTTTTTTGGTTTCTGTTGGAAGGTTAATAGATTAACAGAGTTGGAAGGGACCTTGTAGGTCATCTAGTCCAACCCACCGCCCAAGCAGGAGACCCTACACCGTTTCTGACAGATGGCAGTCCAGTCTCTTCTTGAAAGCTTTCAGGGATGAAGCTCCCACAACTTCTGAGGGCAAAGCTGTTCCATGATTGTTCTCCCTGTCAGAAAATTCCTCCTTATTTCTAGGTTGAATCTCTCCTTGGTCAGTTTCTATGCATTATTCCTTGTCTGGCCTTTGGGTGCTTTGGAAAACAGCTTGACTCCTTCCTCCTCTCTAGGCCAGCCCCTCAGATACTGGAACACTGCTCTCCTGTCTCCCCTGGTCCTTCTCTTCCCTAGACCAGCCAAGCCCAATTCCTGCAACTGTTCTTTGTATGTTTGAGCCTCCAGTCCCCTAATCCTCCTGGTTGCTCTTCTCTGCACTCTTTCCAGAGTCTCAACATCTGTTTTGTAGTGTGGTGACCAAAACTGGATGCAATATCCTAGGTGTGGTCTTACTAAGGCTTTAAGGATGTTTCGCTTTTCTTTCAAGAAGTTTCCTTCCATGGGCTTCATTTGTCAAAAATTTGGCAAAATGATGTGTCATGGGGAAGTCATGGTTTCAGCAGAAGTTGTGACTCATGCATGGGGACTGGACAAGGTTATGGGTTTCTCTAGACTCATGGGTGATCAGATGCAACCTTGCAAGCTAATAAGCTATTATTCTATTTTATTCATTCTTTCCCTATTCTATTCTATGTTCTGTTCTGTTCTATTCTATTCGTTCTTTCTCTGTTCTAGTCTATTCTATTTTATTCTATTCTATTCATTCATTCCAATATTTATTGTATTGTATTGTATTGTAATCTATTCTTATTCCTATTCTATTCTATATTCTATTTTATTCTATTCTAATCATTCTATTCTATTCTATAGAAAAAGGTGTAGTCCTTATACCTTGTGGTCTCCAGCCCCAGATTTCAACTGTGCTACCTATGAGTCTAGATTAAGATAGTCCTTGATTTACATCTATTTATTTAGTAACAGTCCAAATTAAAACAACAGTGAAGAAAGTGACTTATGACCAGTTCTTGGATGTATGACTGTTCACAGCGTCTCATGTGGTCAAAATTTGGTTACTAGGCAACCGGTATCTATTTATGCTGTTTGCAGCATCCTGGGCTCTTTGGATGAGAAGCAAAATGTCTTCAAAGAAAGAAAGTGCAGTTGCCTTTTCAAAAAGCACTTTGGGGACCACCATGACCTGGATGACTGAGCATCTCCATAGACAACGGGCCCTAGCCAACAAAATGCAATTCAGGAGTGAGAAAAATATAAGGTCCTGCATTTACAGAATAACAGCATTGGAAGGGATCTTGTCAGGGGTGGGATTCAAAATTTTTAACAACCGGTTCTGTGGGCGTGGCTTAGGTGGTGGGCGTGGCTTGGTGGTCATGTGACTGGGTGGACGTGGCTTGGTGGTCATGTTATTGGCTGGGTGTGGCCAACTCAACATCACTCACATCGAGGGACGCATCTCCTCGCCTGGCCTCTCATGACTATGGGGATGCTGCAACAGTCGTAAGTGTGAAAAATGGTCATAAGTCACTTTTTTCAGTGCCATTCTAATTTTGAATGGTCCCTCCACACAAGCAAAGTACCAGGAAAGGAGGGTAAATAACTCCAGAGAAGTTCCTGAGACAGGAAGTCTAGTCCTGCCAAGAATGTAATAAGGGATAACGGAGGGGCAGTTTCTGTAAGCAACACCAGAATGTTTCCTTCCTGCCTTCCTTACAGGATTAGGCCAGTCATTTCTTCTAACAACCGGTTCTCTGAACTGCTTAGAATGTTAACAACCGGTTCTAGCAAATAGGTGCGAACTGGTAGAATCCCACCCCTGGACCTTGTAAGTCATCTAGTTCAACCCCCCACCCACCCAAGCAGGAGACCCTACACCATTTCTGACAGAGGGCAATCCAGTCTCTTCTTGAAAACCTCCAGGGATGAAGCACCCACAACTTCTGAAGGCAACTTCTGTTCCATTGACTGTCAGAATGTTTCTCTTTATTTTCAGGTTGAATCTCTCCTTGTTCCATCCATTGTTCCTTATGTGGTCTTCGGGGGCTTTGGAAAATAGCTTGACCCCCCTCTCCTCTCTGGGGCAGCCCCTCAAATACTGGAAGACTGCTATCCCATCTCCCCTGGTCCTTCTGTTCCCTAGAGTAGCTCACTTCCTGCAACCATACTTTGTATGTTTTAGCTTCCAGTCCCCTAATCCTCCTAGTTGCTCTTCTCTGCACTCTTTCCAGAGTCTCAACCTCTTTTTTATGGTGTGGTGACCAAAACTGGATGCAGTACTCTAGGTGTGGCCTTACTATGGTAAGATAGGAAAACCCAAATGCACAGGTACAGAACAGGTGGAACCTGGCTCAACAGCAGTAACGGTGAAAGGATCCAGGTGTGCTGGGGGACAGCCTCTTCAGTATGAGCCAGCCATGTGCTGCAGCTGCCAAAAAGCCAATGCAATTCTAGGCTGCGTCAACAGAGGGATAGCATCCAGAACATGAGAAGGTCTTTATATTGCTTTGGTAAGGCCACACTTGGAACACTGCATCCAGTTTTGGTGACCACCATACAAAAAAAGAGGGTGAGCCTCTAGAAAGAACAGCAGGAGACCATTTTTCACTGGAGGATTTGAAGAAGAGACAGGAGCACAATTTGTCTGAAATGGTTTAGAGTCTCCTGCTTGAGGAGGGGGTTGGACTTCGCCCTTCCTACTCTCTTCTTCTATGTTTAATGATAGGATTCATACATAAATAAGATGATTGATAGATGATAGAAAGTAGATAGATAGATAGATAAGAGATGGTAGACAGAGATGGATAGATAGATAGATAGATAGATAGATAGATAGATAGATAGATAGATAGATAGATAGATAGATAGATAGATATGATAGATAGACAAATATTTATTTATTTGTCAATTTCTTACAAGATAATAGGTATAACTAAAAACATAGTTATGAATACATGGCTACATATAAGAAAAATAAAATATAAAAGGAACAATAGGACAGGGATGGTAGGCACATTGGTGCACTTATGCATGCCCCCTACAGACCTCTTAGGAAAGGGGTGAGGTCAATAGTAGACAGTCTAAGGTTAAAGTTTTTGGGTTTGGGGGTTCTACAGTCAGGTAGAGTATTCCAGACATTGAGCACTCTGTGGCTGAAGTCGTATTTCCTGCAAACTCAAGTTTGGTGCGATTAACCTTGAATTTGTATCTATTGTGTACTTTTGTGTTGTTATGGTTGAAGCTGAAGTATTCATTGACAGGTAGGACATTGCAATGTATGATTTTATATACTATATTTAGATCAGTTCTAGGTTTTCTAGGTCTAGGATTTCGAGTCTGGTGGCATAAGGTATTCTGCAACGAGCAGAGGAATGGAGAACTCTTCTTGTGAAATATTTCTGGACTTTTTCAACTGTGTTAATATCAGATACGTAATGTGGGTTCCAGACTGATGAGCTGTATTCGAGTATTGGTCTAGCAAATGTTTTGTATGCTCTAGTTAGTAGTGTAATATTACCAGAGAAAAAGCTATGCAAGATTAGGTTAACAACTCTTAACGCCTTTTTGGCTATGTAATTACAGTGGGCTCTAGCACTTAGGTCATTTGAGATGAGTATTCCAAGGTCCTTTACAGAGTTTGAATCACCAACAAGGTCTTGACTATTCAGCCTGTATTTTATTTTCTGATTTATTTATTTTTTTGCCAATATGTAGGACAGAGCATTTATTTGTTGAGATTTGAAGTTGCCATTTGTTTGACCATTCTGATACATAGTCACGGTCATTTTGAAGGGTAGCAGTATATATAAATAGAGATAGATAGAAAGATAAAGATAGATAGAGATAGATGATAGATAAAGATAGATAGACAAATAGAGATAGATGATAGATAGATAGATAGATAGATAGATAGATAGATAGATAGATAGATAGATAGATAGATAGATAAAGATAGATAGGGGTGATAGATGATAGATAGAGATAGATAGATAGACAGATAGATAGAAAGACAGACGGATAGACAGATAGCATTCCCCATGGTCACGTGATCAAAATTTGGGCACCTGGCAATTGGTCTATATATATGACCGTCGCAGCAACTTGGAGATCAGAAGATCACCATCTTGTAACTTTCCCAGCTGGCTTTCGACGAGCCAAGTCGATGGGAGAAACAGGATTCCACTGGATCCCTTACCGACTGCAGGGATTCTCTTAATCACTACAGCCAGAAGGTTGCAAAACGAGGCACAACTCACTGACATTTCCAACTTGCTGAGTAGCAGAAACATTGAGCCCATGAGTGTGATTGTAGGTCAAAGACCCTACCTGCACTCCCAAAGCCCCTGGAGGGCACCAGGTTGGAGAACGGAGGTATCAATGTCAATGTCCCAACTAACCAACTCCAACCCAAGAAACTCCGAGATGAACAATTCCTCAAAGTTCCATTTTATTAGAGTTGTCCTATTGGCATCTCTGGGAAAACCCTAATCTGAGAGTTCCAGGTTTTCCCTTCCCAAAAGAGAAATCAAAGATCCATCCCCTGCACCCACCGGTCCATCACATGGTCCAATCAAATCTTTGTCCCAACTGGAGACATCCCTCCAGTCACTCCCTTCCAAGTACAGAGCAACATGTCTTTGACTCTCTGAGAAAGAAGCCTATTGCCTCAGATCTTGAATAGTGTCAGGTGAGGCTCCATTCAAAATCCAAGAAAGAAAACCTTAAACTTCATTGTTCTAGAGGAAAGGACTTTTACTGAAAATTGAAGTGCTAGCACCAGAAGAATACAAGATCTGAGGCAATAGGCGCGAAAATCACATATAGAAAGTTATTCCGTATTCCCACCCTCAATAGTTCAAACTGGTCATCCAATAATTTGCTAGACCAATACTTGAATACAGCTCATCTGTCTGGAACCCACATTACATATCGGATATTAATACAGTCGAGAAAGGCCAGAAACATTTCACGAGAAAAGTTCTGCACTCCTCTACTCATAGCAGAATACCTTATACCACCAGACTTGAAATTTTACACCTAGACAACCTAGAACTACACCGCCTTCGGTCCAATCTAAGCAGCGATGGGATTCAAATAATTTAACAACTGGATCTCTGTCCTCATGATTTCTTCCAACAACCAGTTCACCAAACTGCTCAGAAAGTTAACAACCAGTTCTCCCGAACTGGTGCAAACTGGCTGAATCCCATCGTTGGATTTAGTACATTTAGTTTAGTACATAAAATTATCTACTGCAATGTCCTACCCGTCAATGAATACTTCAGCTTCAACCATAGATACAAACTCAAGGTTAACCGCACCAAACTTGATTGCAGGAAATACAACTTCAGCAATAGAGTGGTCAATGTCTGGAATATTCTACCTGAGTCTGTGGTTTCTTCCCCAAACCCCAAAAACTTTAACCTTAGACTGTCTACTATTGACCTCACCCCCTTCCTAAGAGGTCTGTAGGGGGTGTGCATAAGCGCACCAACGTGCCTACCGTCCCTGTCCTATGGTTTCTAGTTTTTATTCATATCCATTTCATGTATTCATAACCATGTTTATACTTATACCTGTTATCTAATACTTACTTGACAAACAAATAAATAAATAAATAAATAAATAAATATAAAATCTGAGATGTGTATAATATCATGTGGCGCATCTACAGATGGTGTTTCACACATCTGGCATGCCAAGATGGTTGTCCTTGGTGTAGACAGATAAGAGGCTACATCTGCGCAATAAGCAAGTAAGCCTAGTCAAGAAAACGTCCCGACTTTTACATTTCACCAACTTAAACCTCCAGCACTCTTCCCCCCACAAAGTCCAATTATCCTTCCCTCCCCCTGTTTCTATGGCAGCTGGAAAGACAAGCAGTAGAAGATTCTTGGAGGCTGAAGTTGCTGTGTCTAATCTTCTACCTCTCTATGAAACCCTCCCTCCCAAATTCCCAGGCACTGAATGTGGCAGCCTCGGAGCTTCCAAGTAAAAAACAGCTTCCAAGTTATCTTCAAGAAGGCTTGGCGGGTGGATACCCCAATTCACACACAGAATTAATTGCCCTTAATTCACTTCTGCGTTCCTAATCTATCCGTGGAGCTAAAAACAATGGCTTGGCTTTGAAATCAACCGAGGGCCCTTGTGTCTTGCCTACACACTGAAGAACAAAAGACACACAACAACAACAAGAAGAAGGAATAATATCTCTTAAACTATTCAGGACGAATATCAGCAAAAATAAAAAGAAAAGTTCAGGTGAGAGCCAGATTCAAAGCATTTAGGAAATTTGCTTTGGCACATAAGGAATACCGACAGTCCTCGATTTACGATGACAGTTGGGAGCAGAATTTCTGTTCTTCAGCAAAGCGGCTGTTAACTGAGCCATTTCCAGGTTTGTGACTTTGTCTGCCACGATTGTTATGCGAATCACTGTGGTTGAGTGAATCCAAGGGGTCTCCAACCTTGTCAACTTTAAGACTTGTGGACTTCAACTCCCAGAATTCCTCCTCCAGTCATGTTGGCTCAGGAATTCTGGGAGTTGAAGTCCACAAGTCTTAAAGTTGCCAAGGTTGAAGAGCCCTGGTCTAGACTCCTAGCTAGCAGACTTGAAATCTGGAGTTGGAGAAACCCCAAGAGACGAGGGCCACCATCTTCCTCTCGGGCTTAGTGGCTTCCAGGGTGCATCTGATCAACCCTATTGGGTCCCTGGAGTAGATAGACCCCCATAACCTCATCCAGACTCCACACAGAAGTCACATCCTCTGCAGAAACCAAGACTTTCCCATGACATGTTGAACCTGCAATGAGTTGACCTCATTTTTCCCTTCACATTTAGGATTCAACCCAACCTAAACAGAAAGTTTAGGTCAAGTGCGCCAAGAAAAATGGTTTCACTGAATGGCAGTGGGTAAACATGTTATGAGAACCAGGCCGACCCAACCCACGGCGGGTTTAAAGGAAAGCTGTTAGATGGCCTAGATATGGGACTCGCCCACACAGCTCATACCACACAGGTGGCAAGCCGGGTGCAGAAAGGAAAGGTAGGACATTCCTATTCAAATTACAATCCTGCCCATGTAAATGAATGGCCATATACACAGGCCTTATGCAAATCTCTGGGCCCGCCTTCGGTTTTGTGCCCCACTCTTCGAAGGAGGACACCACCAGCCCTGTGGGGAGGGCCCTGGGATACAAATGGATCTCAGGGGGTGGCAGGTTTTAACCCAACCTGAACTGAATCGTCGAGGCCAAGGTTGCATTTCCTCTAACTGACATTGCCGAAGGTTACACAGGTTGTGCGTCTCAGTTCACAGAGGAATAAGGGAAAATGGGACAAAGTGGAAACAGTGTGTGTGTCAACTCATAAAATATTTCTCTGGTCTTTTTGGAGTTGTCAACAGTAAGGGAGGGGGAGCAGTGCAGCCGCTTACAAACCGAAACTGCATTCCATAAATGTTTTCAAAGATAGTAACTAGGTGACCGAAGTTTATGCTGTGCAAAATTCTAACTGGAGAGCATGATGGGTGACTCTGGGCTATGGAGGTGTCCCATTGGAGAATATGAATTAGGATGCACCCAGGGGGTGGAGGGAAAACCAGAGTCAAGGGTGACAATGAATGATGTGCCTCAGAGTTGGTTACACCCAGGCAATACCGGACATGTTAACTCCCAATGAATCCTTTTGAAGTTTTGGAAGTTTGGTTTGAGACTCATGATTTAAATGGGGGTAATTGCCGGAATCTTGACAGTGTGTGTGTGTGTATGTGTGTGTGTCTGTGTCTGTGTGTACCTGTGTGCATGTGTATCTTGATTTCATTTGGTTGGGACAGATAGTCCTTGACTTACAACCGTTTAGTGACTGTTCAAAGCTACAATGGTAGCAGTGGTGGGATTCAAATTTTTTTACTACTGGTTCTGTGGTACAAGCCTGTGGGCATGGTGTAGCTTGGTGGGTGTGGCTTGGTGGGCATGGCAGGGGAAAGATATACTGCAAAATCCCCATTCCCTCCCCCAGAGAGAGAGAGAGAGAGATTTGGATGGATGGGTGGATGGATGAATGGATGGATGGATAGATAGAGAGATAGATGATGGATGATAGAATATGGATGATAGATAGAAATATAGATAGATAGAGATAGATAGATGGATGGATGGCAGAGACTAGATGGGGGCTGTGATGACCCAGGGTGAGATACAAAACGAACACAGACACAGAAAACAGGTGAAGCCCCTTTTATTCCTTCATTTTGCTTCCAAGTTCCGAACATCCTTGACGGAAGACAAAAAACTCCCACACAAGCAGTCACAAGAAGAAGGAAAAAAGCAACACAAGCCAGGCAAGATAAGGGCTGGAGGATGTCCACAGATATCAGAACACACATGGGAAGGACGCCAAAGTCAGAGAGGAACCATAAGCTAGAGATATTTCCATGCTTTGTTTCCAGCGTTCGCCCGTACGCAGGTCCGTCCTCTTATTCAGTTGTCACAGCTGCAGCCCATGAAGAGGATCAAGGCCAGTAGACCACGACTCTCCCTTATCCTCTCCTCCCTGCGTGCCCTAGGATGGAGAGGGGATGGGCCTGTCCTCCTCTGACTGCCCAGCCGGCCTCTGCCCTTCCCCAGCCTCCTCCACAACCTCCAGAGCCACACTTTCACTCCCTGTCGGCTGTTCCTCCTCTCCCTCGGAGTCAGTCTCCACCAGGGGCAGGACAGGGGTGGGGCCAGTCAGAGGTGGCATTTGCCGGTTCTCTAAACTACTCAAAATTTCTGCAACTGGTTGTACAGAACCGGTCCAAACCGGCTGAAGATCACCTTTGAATGGTACTGAAAAACAGAAGTTAGCACTGTTTTTTCATGCTTAAAATGTTTTAATTGCTGCTGAACTGTATGACGATCCATATGATGAATTCTGAATGACTGCATTTCAGTCTAAAACATAATATCCCCAAATGCCGAATCAGTTGAAATTGTTCCAGTGCAAACCGAGCCATTTTATCTCCGTCTTTCATCGGTGCCAAGACTGTCAACAAAGGTGCACAATGCACAACAGGGTAATCCTTGACTGACAGCCATTCGTTTAGTGACCAGTCGAAGTTACAACAGCACTGAAAAAAGTGACTTACGACCATTTTTCACCGTTACGACCATTAACAGCATCCCTATGGTCATGTGACCAAAATGTGGACCCCTGGCCACTGGCTCACATTTATGACAGTTGCAGTGTCCCGGGGAGGTGTCACGTGATCCCCTTTTGAGACCTTCTGACCAGCAAAGTCAGTGAGGAAACCAGATTCACTTAACAAACGTGTGACTAACTTGACGGCTGTGATTCCCTTAACAACTGTAGCAAGAAAAGGCCATAAAATGGGGCAAAACTCACTTAATGAATGTCCCATTTAGTGACAGATGTTTTGTCCTTGTAAGTGGAGGACTACCTGTACTCTGATTTTACTGAGTATATTTATATTTGATGATTTAAATGTTTTTAATGGTGTAAGCCCAGGGTCACTTTGAAACAACACGGGCAGCAAATGAATAAATAAATAAATGACTAAATAACTAACTAAATAATTAATTAAACAACTAACTAAATAACAAAATGACTAAACAACTAACTAAGTAACTAAATAACTAAATGACTAAATAACTAACTAAATGACTAAATAACTAACTAATTAATTAAATAACTAACTAAATAACAAAATGATTAAATAACTAAGTAACTAAATAAATAAATATCTAAATAACTAACTAACTAAATAAATGACTAAATAACTAACTAAATAATTAATTAAACAACTAACTAAATAACAAAATGACTAAATAACTAACTAAGTAACTAAATAACTAAATGACTAAATAACTAACTAAATGACTAAATAACTAACTAATTAATTAACTAACTAAATAACAAAATGATTAAATAACTAAGTAACTAAATAAATAAATATCTAAATAACTAACTAACTAAATAAATGACTAAATAACTAACTAAATAATTAATTAAATAAATAACTAAATAACAAAATGACTAAATAACTAAGTAACTAAATAACTAAATGACTAAATAACTAACTAAATAATTACTAACTAGATAACTAATTAAATGACTAACTAACTAACTAAATAACTAAGTAACTAAATAACTAAATGACTAAATAACTAACTAAATAATTACTAACTAGATAACTAATTAAATGACTAACTAACTAACTAAATAACAAAATGACTAACTAACTAACTAAATAAATAAATAAACAAATGTGTTTCTACTTATACCCACTTACATATCATCTTAGGGAAACTGGTTGCAAACTTGCTGCAATAGAGGCCAACTGGCTCAGAAACAGGTAAATGTCAAATCAAATCAATCTTTATTGACTAGCAAATAAAACCCAAGCGTCACAATTAATCAAAATAAAGGGGTGGAGTGGGGGGCGGGGAAAGTGCCAGGAGAAAAATAGGCATTTATATATATTTTAACAACAAACCAATGTAGCCACCTCAGAAATGTGATGAAATTGGGAAGATGTGGGAAAGGAAGAAAAAGGGACAGATTGATCTAAATCTGGATTTAAACAATGGTGTCCTAGCACATTATTTCCTCAACCTTGGCAGCATGAATTCCCAAACAGTAGGGAATTCTGGGAATTGAAGTCCACCTGTCTTAAAGTGGATGGGACTGAGAAACAGAGATGCATAATCCAGCACGGAGTTTCTCAACCTTGGCAGCTTCAAGATGGGTGAACATCAGAAGTGGTCTTCAGCCGGTTTTGAGCAGTTCTGGAGAACCGGTAGCGGAAATTTTGAGTGGTTCGGAGAACTGGGAAATGCCGCCTCTGACTGGCTCCACGAACCCCATCTATGCTCCACCTCCCATCAAGTCCAAGTTGATCAACTGGGTCTCCTTTGGTTGCCTTGCAAAGCAGATCAGTGGGGTGGGGAGGGAATGGGGATTTTGCAGTATATCCTTCCCCTGCCACGCCCACCAAGCCACGCCCACAGTACGGGTAGTAAAAGTGTTCGAATCCCACCATTGGTGAACATCAACTCCCAGAGTTCCCCCAGGCAGCAGAGAATTCTGGGAGTTGAAGTTTACCATCTTCAGGTGGCTGAGATTGAGAAACAGCAATGTGTAAATCTGTTTCTGGCTGGACTTTGGGCTGCTCCAAAATGGCTTCAGGGCCGACAGGATGGACTTCAACTCCCAGAATTCTCCTGCCCCAGCCTAGATTGAACGTTCAGTAAATTAACAGAGTTGGAAGGGACCTTGTAGGTCATTTAGTCCAACCCCCCCCCCACACACACACACACCCAAGCAGGAGACCCTACACTATTTCTGACATTATTAACCACACAGGAGAATGCCAGTCTCCAAAGGGTTTCTCGCTGCACACGAGCATCTCCTCTACGTCAAGAAATTCAAACAAAAATGGGGCAGGGAAGTGGGGTGTGTGGGGTTTGGTGGGGGGAGGACAGGTGGAGTGGAGTCAAAGCGGTTCTGCTGCACCCTGAGCCACCTTGGGTATGACAGCAAAAAGTGAACCCTTTTCCTCTTTCCAATCTTCATGGTGTGGGGAGGAGAGAAATCAAGGTAGCTGGGACACCCCAGGGGGGAGGAGAAGCTACAGGGCTCATGCAAAAGGACGGCACCAAATTCCTTGGGTTGCATGATCATCTGAAGCCGAAATTTACCCAGTGTGTAAAGCACAGCACCCTAAGCTACGAATCACGTGAATTTGATCGAAGCTGGTTAAGGATAAGGAGTCCTCGTTTTGCAACTATTCGATGAGTGGCTGTTCGAAGATATGGCGGTATTGTAAAAAGAGATTTACAATTTGACCTCATACTTATTTAACTGAGGGTTTCTCAATCTCAGATACAGATTTAACAGAGTTGGAAGGGACCTTGTAGGTCATCTAGTCCAACCACCACCACCACCTCCCGCCCAAGCAGGAGATCCTACACCATTTCTGACAAATGGCAGTCCAATCTCTTCTTGAGAACCTCCAAGAATGAAGCTCCCACAACTTCCAAATGTAACTTCAGTTCCATGGGTTGATTGTTCTCACTGTCAGGAAATTCCTCCTTATTTCCAGGTTGAATCTCTCCCTGTTCAGTTTCCATCCATTATTCCTTGTCTGGCCTTCAGGTGCCTTGGAAAACAGCTTGACCCCTTCCTCCTCTCTGTGGCAGCCCCTCAAATATTGGAAGATGCTCTCCTGTCTCCCCTGGTCCTTCTCTTCACTAGACCAGCCATGCCCAGCTCCTGTAACCATTTATTGTATGTTTTAGCCCCCTAATCCTGCTGGTTGCTCTTCTCTGCACTCTTTCTAAAGTCTAAACATCTTTTTTATAGTGTGGTGACCAAAACTGGATGTCCTATTCCAACTGGGCTCTTATCAAGGCATTATAAAATTAACTTTAACAGATTAATAGAGTTGGAAGGGATCTTGTAGGTCTTCTAGTCCACCACCACGCCCCCCAAGCAGGAGACCCTACACCATTTCTGACAGATGACAGTCCAAACTGTTCTTGAAAGCTTCCAGGGATGAAGCTCCCACAACTTCCGAAGGCAACTTCTGTTCCACTGATTGACTGTTTTGTCAGAAGATTCCTCCTTATTTCCAGATTGAATCTCTCTTTGATCAATTTCCATCCATTATTCCTCATCTGGCCTTTGAGTGCCTTGGAAAATAGCTTGACCCCTTCCTCCTCTGTGGCAGCCCCTCAAATATTGGAAGGCTGCTATTCTGTCTCCCCTGGTCCTCAGCTATGGTGGAACATAGAATTAATCAATGGAACGTCTGGCTCCAGAGGTCGTGGGTGCTCCATCATTGGTGGCTTTTAAGAAGAGACTGGACAGTCGCTTGACTGGAATGCTGAAGCAGGAGGTTAGACTAGAAGACCTCCAAGTTCCCTTCCAACTTTGTTATTTGATGTTCTATATCCATCTCATCCCCAGTGGTCAAAAATTGAACATGGATCCCTGCAGCCTTCTGCTAGGTCGCAGACAAAGGGTGACCAGCATCACTTGATAGGTTTCATATGCTTCTTGGTTACTGTTCTGATCCTCTTTAGTTCTGAGACTAATCAAGGAGAGAAGCAACCTGGAATTAAGGAGAAATTTCCTAATGGTGAGAACGATCAACTGGTGGAACGGCTCCAGAAGTTATATGAGTGCTCCATCACTGGAGGTTTCTAAGAAGAGATTGGACAACCATCTGTCTGAAATGTTGTAGGGTCTTCTGCTCAAGGGGTTGGACTAGAAGACCTCCAAGGTCCCTTCCAACTCTATCTCTATGCTCATCTATCCATGATGGACTACCAAGAGATGAACTTAAAACAAGGATCTTCAAACTTGGCAAGTTTAAGACTTGTGGACTTCAACTCCCAGAATTCCTGAGCTAACATGACTGGAGGAGGAATTCTGGAAGTTGAAGTCCACAAAAAGCTGTCAAGTTTGAAGACCCCTAATCTATCACCTATCACCTATCTACCTATCTATCTATCAATCTTCCTACCTACCTACCAATATATCTACCAATATATCTACCAATATCTGTCTGTCTGTCTATCTGTCTGTCTGTCTATCTATCATCTATCTATCCATCCATCCAAAAGGTCTGTCTGTCTTCCTGCCTGCTTGCCTGCCTGCCTGCCTACCTACCTATCTGCCTCTCTGTCTCTGTCTCTGTCTATCCATCCATCCATCCATGTTCAAGGCGTCAGCTCCACAGGCACATCAGAAAAGTAGAGCAAAGCCAGTCTGGGAGGGAGAGGGAGAGAGAGAGGGAGACCTGATGCATCAGGCTGAAATGAGGCCTAGTTTAGACTGAGGCCCTTTTCCACATTGAAACATCTTTGGCTTCTATTAAAAGTTTTGTGGACGAAACATAGTCAAAACTATCAGGAGGCTCCCACATTTTGTTGAGGTTTTAAACAGAATCCATTGGATCAGATCTCCACCCTAAAAATTACTTTTCCCCAGTGAATTATAGTGCCAATTCTGAAGAAGGCAAAACCAAAATGTGTTGGTAAATTACAAGGAGAACACACACACACACGCACACACCCAGAGTCCCTTCTAACCCTGCTGGAGCAGGTGATTGGACTAGAATAGCTATCCCTTTATCTTTCTCCTCCCTCCTTCTTTCTTTCTTTTTCTTTCTGTCCCTTCCCTCCATCCCCCCCTCTTCCTTTGTCCCTTTTTCTTTCTTTCCCTTTTTCTCTTCTTCCTTCTCTCTTTCTCTCTTTCTTTTCTCTCTCTCTCTTTCCCTCTCTCAGGCTCACCCCATTGACTTGGTGCACTGCTCCACTCGGACTTGCTTGGGCAGGTCCCTCCGGTGCAAGAGGCTCAATGGGGTGGACCTGCGGGGCCGGCACCCAGAACGCGGCAGTGGCGGCACGTTTGAAAAGTAGAGCAAAGCCAGAGGTCGGTAATTTTGGCTGCAAAGAATCACAAAAGCTTCTGGGTTGTGCACAACAAGGGACACACATGTCAGTGCAATTCAGCAACATAAAATAAAGAAATACAAATAAAACAAATCAACAAGAATCGGCAAAGCATCTCTGATTAGATTCTATTCACTACTAGAATCCAATCCGAGATGCTTTGCCGATTCTAGTCCAATGACCTGCTCCAGCAGGGTTGGAAGGGAGTGTGTGTGTATGTGTGTGCATGGCTGTCAAAACTCCAAAACAGGTCAAGTAGCTCTGGGGAGGCTAGTCACAAATTAGAACACTTGCTAAGCAACCGGCCATTAAGTGAGGACCACATGTATTTGGTTTGCCAGTCACCAAACCACACCTACCCAGTCATGTGACCACCAAGCCACGCCCAGCCAGTCACATGACTAGAAAGCCACACCCACCCAGTCATGTGACCAGTAAGCCACACCCTCAAATTAGGCCACGCCCATAAAAATTTGAATCCCACCCCTGGGTGGGGGGCACCGAGGATGAGTTTGTAGCACCAAGGGGGAAGTGGACTGAAAAAGTTTGGGAACCACTGATCTATCATCTCTCTCTCTCTCTCTCTCTCTCTCTCGCCGTACCTACCTATCTACTTATTTACCTATCTACCTAATATGACTGGAGGAGGAGGAATTCTAGGAGTTGAAGTTCACAAGTCTTCAAGCTGTCAAGTTTGAAGACCCCTGAGCTCTTAACACGTCAATCGGACACTCTACAGATATGCTGAGACTACCACTCCCAGAATTCCCTAGGAGAGTTCCTCACCCAACCTAGAGGGCACCAGAGAAGGTCCACCTTCTCCTGTAGTCCAAGGTGCTTCTCCTGGTCCTCTCCTCCAAGTTTTAGTCAACTTGGTTGGAATGGCACAATCCAATCTCCTAGAATCCCAGTGTCATCTTTAGGGCAGATTTCCGCATGGTGTCTGAAGTTGCCAACACTTCTGGAGCCACCCTGAACATCCACTACAATTAAGAGGAAGCTGGAAGCCTCTGACATCAGAGCTTGGCCCAGCCAGCATAGAAGATACGATCAGCAAACAACCAAAAGCCAGGCAGCATCTCCTCTTTGGGCGGACAACAGTGAGGTCGGTTGCCTCATGAGAACATTCCAGAACTGAAAGGAAGACGCTTCCCTCAGGAATCAACATGCCCCAGCAGCCGAAGGATTACAAAAACAAGCAGGCTGGAGAGAAGGTGCCTCAGAGTTCCACCTTGGCCCTTGCAAAGTTTGGGGAAACCATGCAGAGAACAAGCCTCCTCAACGTTTAACCCCTTCCCTCCCTGTTCTAAGAACTTAGAAGATGGTCTTCTAACCTCCATGAGGGGTTAGAAGTTGCTCTTGTCTCTCAAACTTAGTTATTTTATCTGTTAAACTGATATGAGCTGTACCACCAAAGCCCACCAAGGAACTCTTCTTCTTCTTCTTCTTCTTCTTCTTCTTCTTCTTCTTCTTCTTCTTCTTCTTCTTCTTCTTCTTCTTCTTCTTCTTCTTCTTCTTCTTCTTCTTCTTCTTCTTCTTCTTCTTCTTCCTCCTCCTCCTCCTCCTCCTCCCTCCTTCTATCACTGATGACATTACCTAGTTGCAGGGGTGGGATTCTACCAGTTCGCACCCATTCACTAGAACCGGTTGTTAACTTTCTAAACAGTTCGGAGAACCGGTTGTTAGAAGAAATTCCTGGCCTAATCCTGTAAGGAAGGCAGGAAAGAAACATTCTGGTGTTGCTTACAGAAACTGCCTATCTGTTAACCCTTATTACATTCTTGGCAGGACTAGACTTCCTGTCTCTGGAACCTCTCTGGAGTTTTTTCTTCCTCCTTTGCTGGTACTTTGCTTGTGTGGAATGACCATTCAAAGTTACAATGGCACTGAAAAAAGTGACTTATGACCATTTTTCACACTTACGACTGTTGCAGCATCCCCACAGTCATGAGAGGCCAGGCGAGGAGATGCGTGCCTCAATGTGAGCGATATTGAGTTGGCCATACCCAGTCAATAACAGGACCACCAAGCCATGTCCACCACCTAAACCACGCCCACAGAGCCGATTGTTAAAAATTTTGAATCCCATCCCTGCCTAGTTGGGTAATGAAATATCTGCAAGAAAACCAGCCAAGCTCAAAGAGCACCAAGGATTCCACTTTTAAAATTGAGGAAACTTCTGTGTTTAAGAAAAAACACACATTTCCCTGAAAATTCTATCCACTATATTTACACCTGCCGATGAGTGGTACTTTCATATTTCTACCATATTTCTTGTATATTCTATTTTCTACCATAGCCAAATATCGAAGGAAATTCACCCGAAACATTCACCAGTTCACCAATCACTCTCGAAGCGAGATGGGTGGCATGTATATTTAATAAATGAATTTAATAAATACATAAATGGAATTGGTTATTTTAATTACCTTCTGCCAGGGTAGCATACTGCCTCTGCTTCTTATACATTATTATAATTATGAATAACAATCTTGAGCAATTTTGAGGTCAAGTTCTCCACATTATTTCTATCTCCAATGGCTCCTTCCAGGAAGCGTACAGATCGCGGACAACCTAAATCTGTTGGCCTGGCCATTTTATTGCCCAACTCCAGTTGTGATCACCATAGACTGTGCATATTCCTTCGGTATTTGGAGGGATATGGGTACCCTCAACATCCCCTTCCCCATTATTCTGAGAAGCACAGCAGGGTGAAAATGGTATCCATTTCCTAGCAGGGTCTCCATCCCATGCATCTCAAGAGGAATGACTGGCCCACTAGGATGGCCCACTCATTCATTCATTCATTCATTCATTCATTCATTCATTCATGCCTACAAAACACGCCAAAAAGCCCAGAATCACAAGCTACGAATCCCATTATAACCCAGTCTAACATGATGTGTGAGTCCAGCCATTGGGTTTCATCAGTTCTGGTCCCCATGATCCAAAAAAAGATGGACCCTAGAAAGGGTACAGGGAAGAGCAACGAACAGAATAAAAGTTCTGAGTACAAGCTAAATTGTGTGATGAACGGTTGAGGGAACTAGGAACATCTGGTCTAACGAAGAGAAGGACCAGGGGTGACATGATAGCATCTTCCAATATTTGAGGGGCTGCCACAGAGAAGAGGGGGCTGACATATTCACTTGTCTGAAGTGGTATAGGATCTCCTGCTCAAGTCGGGGGCAGGACTAGAAGACCTCCAAGGTCCCTTCCAGCTTCTATTTCTATTTCTATTCTGCCCTGCCCTACTTTACTCTATCCTTTTCTACATTCTCTTCTCTTCTGCATTTCATTCTATTCTCTTTTCTCTTCTCTTCCGCATTTTATTCTATTCTGTTCTATACTTTATTCTATTCTCTTCTACATTCTCTTCTCTTCTGCATTTCATTCTATTCTCTATTCTCTTCTCTTCTGCCTTCTATTCTCTTCTATATTCTTTTCTCTTCTGCATTTCATTCTCTTCTCTCTTCTCTTTTCCTCATTCTATTCTATTCTATACTTTATTCTATTCTCTTCTATATTCTTTTCTCTTCTGCATTTCATTCTATCTTCTCTTCTCTTCTCTTCTCTTCTCTTCTCTTCTCTTCTCTTCTCTTCTCTTCTCTTCTCTTCTCTTCTCTATTCTTCTCTTCTATTCTATTCTATTCTCCAAAGCATCAGAAGACAAGACAAGAAGCAACAGATGGAAACTAATCAAGGAGGGAAGTAATCTGGAACTAAAAAGAAACTTCCTGACAGTGAGGACAATTAACCCATGGAACGGCTTCCTTTCAGAAGTTGTGGGTGTTCCATCACTGGAGGTTTTGAAGAAGACATTGGATAGCCACATGTCTAAAATGGAATATGTTATCTTGCTTTAGCAGGGGGCTGGACTAGAAGATCTCCAAGGTCCCTTCTAACTCTACTAGAATTCTACTTTTCGAATTCTCAAGCTTTTCACTTGAAGCACACCCTACTGTTGGGTCAAGCCTCGGAGAGTTTAAGCAAGAACTGGAGAAAGCTTTAATTAGTCAACCAACAGTGCGATCCTATGGCCATGTCATCCTGGAAGTAAGCCCTGCTGTGTTCCACAGAGATTTGTGCCAGGCCAAGGTTTCTAAGATTGCAACCTGCAGCTCTTAGGCAGATGCTCACCTGGTATGACCCTAAGCTCCCTTCCAGCGTTCTGCCCGTGCATTGTTTGCAGAAGTCAACCCCACTGGTTTATTACTTTAATTATTATTTATTAAACAAATTTACATAGCCGCCCATCTCACACATAGGTGACTTCAGGCAGCTTACAAACAAAGCTCCTTCTACTTTTCAATCACAATGTTATATATATCGTTTTTACTGTGTTTGGTAATTGTCTTTACTTATATCTCTTTTGGTTTTTTTTTTTTTAAATTTGCAAACCATCCAGTGAGGTAAGATGGATGGAGTAAAAATTGGAGAAGCGTACAAACAAATAAGATCTTTTTTGTGTCAAAAACCAAGGAAAAATAGCAAAACCACCCAAAATATTATACAACTGAACAGGCAAAAGATTTTCAGGCTCATTAGATGAGAGGTACCTAACAAGGTTTCTTTGTCCAAGTTTTTTTAAATTTGAAATTAGGGTCTCCTGCTTGGGCAGGGGGTTGGACTAGAAGACCTCCAAAGTCCCTTCCAACCATAACTCTATGTTCTATGAAAATGCGGTACTTCATGGCTGCCTATATTGACCTAGCTAATAATAGAATGGAATAGAATGTAGAGTAAAGTAAGAATAAAATAGAACAGAACATAATAGAATAGAAAATAAAATAAAATGCAGAATAGAATAGAATAGAATAGAACAGAATAAAATAGAATGTAGAATAGAATAAGAATAGAATAGAAAATAGAATAAAATGCAGAATAGAATAGAATGTAGAATAGAATAGAATAGAAAATAGAATAAAATGCAGAATAAAATACAGAATAGAATAAAATAGAATGTAGAATAGAATAAGAATAGAATAGAAAATATAATAAAATGCAGAATAGAAAAGAATAAGAATAGAATAGAACAGAATAGAATAGAAAATAGAATAAAATGCAGAATGAAATAGAATAGAATAGAACATTCTTTATTGGCCAAGTGTGATTGGATATACAAGGAATTTAGAAACACAAGCAATAGTCCAAAAATGCCACTGATTTGATGGCAAACTGGCAAGATATTATAAAACATTTAAATATTTCATTACTAAACTATAACGGAAGATAGGATGAAGTTCAAGCAATCCTCGACTTACAACCATTTATTTAGAGACTGTTCAAAATTACAACGGCATTGGAAAATGTGACTTATGGCTGTTTTTTCACAGTTATGACCATTGCAGCATTCCCCTGGGTCACATGATCAGAATTCAGGTGTTGGAAACAGGCATCTACAGGTGGTTCTTGACTTATGACCACAGCTGAGCCCAACATTTCTGCTGTTAAGTGAGACAGTTGTTAAGTGAATTTTGCCCCTTTAACAACCTTTCTTGCTGCAGTTGTTCAGTTAGGAATCTAGTCGTTAAGCGAATCTAACTTCCCTGTTGACTTTGCTGGTCGGGAGGTCGCAAAAAGGGGACACTATGAGTCAAACATCAAGCCTCTGAATTTTGATCAGGCGATCATATGGACCCTAGTCATATTTTTTTCAGTGCCATCGTAGCTTTGAACAGTCACTAAGCGAACCGTTGTAACCCGAGGACTACCTGTAAATATTGGGCTGCTTTTCATCCCACACTGACTGCCACTATTTGAGCCTTTATCCAAAACCAGACAGAAAACTTCCAGCTGGAGATGCTGCACAGCAGAGGGAAGTGGATGGTGGGGTGCAATTTTATTGAGGATCCAAACTCTGTCAAGGACCTTGGAGTGCTCATCCCTAATGATCTAATTACTAGAGCCCACTGTAACTACATAGCCAAAAAGTTGTTAAGAGTTGTTAACGTAATCTTACATAGCTTTTTCTCTGGTAATATCACACTACTAACTAGAGCATACAAAACATTTGCTAGACCAATACTCGAATACAGCTCATCAGTCTGGAACCCACATTATGTATCTGATATTAACACAGTTGAGAAAGTCCAGAAATATTTTACAAGAAGAGTTCTCCACTCCTCTACTCGTTGCAGAATATCTGATGCCACCAGACTTGAAATTCTAGACCTAGAAAACCTAGAACTATGCCGCCTTTGATCCGATCTAAGTATAGCATATAAAATCATACATTGCAATGTCCTACCTGTCAATGAATACTTCAGCTTCAACCATAACAACACAAGAGCAAATAATAGATACAAACTCAAGGTTAATCACACCAAACTTGATTGCAGGAAATACGACTTCAGCCACAGAGTGGTCAATGTCTGGAATACTCTACCTGACTGTAGAACCCCCAAACCCCAAAAACTTTAACCTTAGACTGTCTACTATTGACCTCACCCCTTTCCTAAGAGGTCTGTAGGGGGCCTGCATAAGCACACCAAGGTGCCTACCGTCTCTGTCCCATTGTTTCTTTTATATCTTATTTTTCTTATATTCCTCCATGTATTCATAACTATGTTTATATTTATACCTATTATCTTGTAAGCAATTGACAAAATAAATAAAATAAATAAATTTCTGCAGGAAGAAATGCAACTGAGAGACCCTCCCCCGGGAGCTGTGGGGGTTGGCAGGCAGCAGTCTGGAGGAGAATTCAGAAAAGGAAGCCCAAAGCTGGCTTTGCAGGGGGTGTGAGGGGGAAACACACAACTTTTAGAAAAGTTTTTAGAAAATCCACAAACTGCCATCTGTCCAGAAAGGGTGCAGGGTCTCATGCTTGGGCGGGGGGTTAGACTAGATGACCTACAAGATCCCTGCCAACTGTGTTAATCAAGGAACCCTTCTCAGGATTCAGTCCGGCAACCAATTTTTTATTTTTTATTGGTTTTGCAAGTAGCTGTTTTTTTTTGCCTAGGATGCTGTTCGTGCTTCCCTGCTGTGCGACACAACCCCGGGGGCTGATTTGTGCAGGAGACACAAAGGCTGGGAAATTGAGTCAGGAGGGCAGCTTTCATCAGGAAGAGCTGACAGGAAGGGGAGGGTGAGCCCAGCAACACCCCCCTCTCTCCTCCCACTCTCCTGGAGGACACCTGGATTGGCAGGTGCCAGGAGGAGGCAGGCTGGGTTTTGGGGTTGCAAATGTTCTAGTTTTACTGTGCTGCATTTGAAATATGCCCCCCATCATTGCCCCTGGGAAGAAACCTGGCTCTGTGGTTTCTTCTCCAAACCCCAAAAACTGTCTACTCTTAGACTATCTACTCTTGACCTCACCTCTTTCCTAAGAGGTCTGTAGGGGCATGCATAAGCGCACCAACGTGCCTACCGTCCCTCTCCTATTGTTTCTTTTATATTTTATTTTTCTTATATGTATCCATTCATAATTATGTTATACTTATTATCTTGTAAGCAATTGACAAATAAATAAAGAAAAAATAAAAAAATAAAATAAAAATAAAATGGGGGCCAGGAGAGCAATATGGGGGCACACAGGTAGTGCCCGGCTTAGAACTCGAGCAGGGGGGTGGACTGATGACCTTCAAGGTCCCTTCTAACTCTGTTATTCTATGTCTAAACTCTTCGTTTAGTGACCAAAGTTGCAACAGCGCTGGGGGAAAAAGTGGACTTATGACAAGGTTTCACACTCACGACCATGGCAGCGTACTCATGTGATCAAATTCCAGAGGCTTGGCAACTGACTCATATTTATGACGGTTGCAGTGTCACGCGATACCCTTTTTTGCGACCTTCAGGTGAAGCAAACTCAATGAGGAAGCCAGGATTTAATTAACAACCAGGTTACTAAGTGAACAGCTGCAGGGATTCGCTTAACAACGGTGGCCAGGAAGGGGCAATGTGAAATGTGGTAAAACAGCATGTAGCAAATGTCTCGCTTAGCAACGGGAATTCTGGGCTCAGTTGTGGTTATAAGTGGAGGACGACCTGTATTGAGATGCCCAGAGCGCTGCATTCTGGAGCAGCTGCAGCTTGCTGACAGATTCCAAGGGCAGCCCCAGGGAGAGTGCATTGCAGCACAGGTAGTCCTCAACTTACAACCATTGATTTAGTGACCGTTCGATGTTACAAACAGCACTGAAAAAAGGGACTGAAAAAAGATCCTGGATTGTGCAGAGACGGATAGACTCACGATGAAATTAATGATAAAGAAGACTCAGAATATTACTCAATTTGGAACATTTGGTATCAATGGGTAGACAGTAAAACATGAAAAATATAGATTAAAAGAGGAAATAAAATTGGCATATTAGTATATAGGTAGTAGGACCAACGAGAAACTGTTGAAATCAAGAAATTGCCAGAAAAGGGAGATCTATGTAAATATTCATATTTAATTTATAATATATATGTAGTCATATCGTATACTGAAAAATATATAACACATCTTTTCTTACAGCTATGGAATAGAGAGGACAGTACATAGCTATAATTATGTAGATTTATCTCTGATTTTTCTCTTTTATATATGTACTTAGTATTAATATGGCATTTTTCTCTTCTGAACTGATGACCTATATCAGTGCTGGCTAACCTTTTTGGGTTCCTGTGCCAAAAATTGCATGAGCATTAGTGCATGCGCAGTCACGTGCCAGCACCCAGAATGCAATGTACAGGGGGCCCCCCACTCCCTCTGCACATGCGTGTGCAATCGCCACCCCCACCCCCCGCCCCCTTACCTGCACTGCACCTCCCAGCTGATATTCGGCCCATTTGAGGCCCTTTTCGGCCTCCCAGAGGTTTGAGGACAGCTTCTGCAGCCTTTGCAGGCCGAAAAGTAGGCCCGTTTCGTCACTTTGGGTAATACAGGAAGTGACAAAATGGGCCTATTTTTCGGCCTGCAAAGGCTGCAGAAACTGTCCTCAAACTTCTGGGAGGCTGAAAAAGGCCTCAAACCAGGCAAAAACCAGCTGTAAGGCATGCACATACCCAGTGAGGTAAGTTTGCCTGCGGCTCGTGTGCCAGCACAAATGGCTTTGTGTGCCACCTATGACACGCATGCCATAGGTTCGCCATCACGGACCTATATATATGAATCACTTTTTACCAATAATATTAAGGCCCTGTGAATTAGTATTACCAATACTATGAATAACTGTCAAGTATTTATTGTACTGTCAAAAAATGCTGCTGAAAGATATTGACACATCTTCTCTTATAGAAATTTTGTAAACTTTTTAAAATATTTTGAATTTTTGTAAACTTTTTAATATTTTGAACTTCAATAAAGTATTTTTACCTTTTTTTTAAAAGGGACTCCCTGCCACTTCTCGCACTCACAACCAGCGTAGCATCCCTACAGTTGTGCCATCAAAATCTGGGTGTTTAGCCACCTGCCTGAATTCACAAGAGTTGCAACATCCTAGGATCATGTGATTCCCCAGCTGCCAATCAGCTTCTGAGGAGCAAAGTCAACGGGGGGGAGTCAGATTTGTTTAATGACCACATGGTTCACTTAACAATGGTAGTGATTTGCTACAGAATTGCCTTAAAATTGGAGACAGTTCATCTAACAACAAGCCTTGTTTGACAAGGTTAAGAGACCAGAAGCAGGCCTGAGCTGGAGGTTGGACTAGAACAGGGGTCGCCAATCTTTTGGACCTCACGGACCACCTGACGTTGGTGGGAGAGAGAGAGAGAGAGAGAGAGACATATCTGATCTAACCTCTCTCTCTCTCCCTCTCTCTCTCTCTCACACACACACACAGAGGCAGGGGTGGGATTCAAATTTCTTAACAACCAGTTCTGTGGGCGTGGCCTAATTTGTGGGTGTGGCTTGGTGGTCAAGTGACTGGCTGGGCATGGCTTGTATGTAAATATTATAAATAATTATATAAATATTGAATTTTTTATATAATATTGAATTTTTTTATATAAAGAAAGAGCAACTTTTACCCAAAATCAGGCAAAGCAGACAGGCAGATTGAGTTGCTCACAGAATCATTCAGAGATTTGTCTATCCGCCATCGGCTACCTGAGTCTGCCACATAAAATTTGCTTGCAGTGAGTCTGCACTGAACAATAGAAGCTTCAGCCCTAAGGAAGGTTCAGCTGTGCTTAAAAGCAGAGCTGAAGATCTAAAGACTAGCTAGAAAGCAAGAAATGCAACGATTTCCTGCTTTCTAGCTAATCTAAATCTCCCGGCACAGCAGAACAGCTGATGTTTGGGGGGAGGGAAGGAAAAATAGCAACGTAGCAGGCAAGTTTGCCAGGTAACGAGTGAGTGGGCGAGGAGGGTTCCCGCGGGCCATGTGGGCAGCCTTGTGTTCCCGCGCAGCCTGCATTAATTGCTTTGGGGGAGACATTTCTCTGCGGCTCACCAGTGGGTCACAGCCCACCGGTTGGCGACTGCTGGACTAGAAGATCTCCAAGGTCCTTTCCGACCCTGTTAAATCTGGTAAAATTTGTTCAATATATCCTGTGCAGCCATCTCCATCTGGAAGTTTTGTGTCTGGTTTTGAATCAAGACTGGAGTGGCGGTCGGGGTGGGATTAAAAACAACACCAACATTTACAGGTAGTTCTCGACTGATAACACTTCGTTTAGTAACCGTTACAATGGCAAATGAAAAATGTGATTTAGGACCAGTTTTTTTCATGCTTGCGACCAACCACTGCAGCCTTCCCCACGGTCACGGGATCAAAATTCAGACGCTGTTATTGTGGTCATAAGATGAGGAGTGTCAACTCTTAAAACATTCCTATGCCTGTTTTAGTAGTTGCCATAAAAAAAAAAGGGGGGGGGGGAGAATCGGAAGTATATTCCAACTCTTCTCTTTAAAAAGCTGTAACTAAACTAACCAGAGCTTTTGCCCTGAATATATTTAATCGGAGAATGTGATTGATGACACGCAGCCCGTGAAGGTGCTCAATTGGAGTATCTGGTTTAGGAGACACCTGGGGGGAAGGGGGGGGGGAACAGGGTCACAAGGGACTGTTAAATTACATAGGCCAGAGTTGGTTTCACACAGGTCAGGACCAGTATGTTGCCTCTAATGCAGGGATGCCAACCTTTTGGACCTCAGGGACCACCAAAATCATAATTTTAGATCCCAGGCACCACTAACCGGTTCTGTGGGTGTGGCCTAATTTGTGGGTGTGACTTGGTGGTCATGTGACTGGCTGAGCATGGCTTATATGTAATATTATAAATATTTATATGAATATTGATTTTTTTATAAAGAAGAGCAATTTTTACCCAAAATCAGGCAAAGCAGGCAGATTGAGTTGCTCACCGAATCATCCAGTGATCTATCTATCTGCCATCGGTTAGCTCAGTCTCTCAAATTTGCTTGCCGTGAGTCCGCACTGAATTTGCTTGCAGGCAAACCTTCAGTCCTAAGGGAGGTTCAGCTATGCTGAGCCGAAGATCTAAAGATCAGCTAGAAAGCAAGAAATCCAAGCATTTCCTGCTTTCCAGCTAATCTAAATCTCCCGGCACAGCAGAACAGCTGATGGTCGGAAAAAGGAAAAATAGCAATTTAGCAGATAAGTTTACCTGGTAAGGAGTGAATTGGCGGGGAGGGTCCCAGAGGGCCATGTGGGCTACACAGGCTTGTGTTTCTGCGCAGCCTGGATTAATTGCTTTGGGGGGGGGTGCTCTGGGGGTGAGATTTCTCTGCGGCCCACCAAAATTTTCTCATGGCCCACCAGTGGGCCCCGGCCCACCGATTGGCGACCACTGCTCTAATGAGTCCTTTGAAGTTGGTTGAAGTTTGGCTCAAGAATCATGATTTAATTAGGGCGATTGCTAGAATCCTGACACAGAGATTACTGGATAAGGTCAGTAGCAAATGCTCTGTAGATCACCTAGGGCAGTGGTAGCTAACCTTTCTGGGCTCCTGATAATTATTCAGCTTGCTGATAATTCTGCACTCTGGACCATAGAATGGCCTCACCCAGGGGCTTCGTGGAGATGTTGAACAGGACACGTATATGTAGGTTATACCTGGTGAGAGGACCCAAAGGGACGTGGCACAAAGGCAATACAGTCAGTTAATCAATAGGAGTCCCTTTATCAGCTCCAACTTAGCCCCTAATTTCCTGGTTACCTTCTGGCTGGAGAAAAACTATCCCAGGAACAGCTTTTGGCCAAAAACTATCCCAGGAACAGCTTTTGGCCTTTGAGAATCAAGGCCAAAACGTGGTCACAAAAACTGTATCTATAAGTCCAATCAAGGCAAGATGAAGTCATTAGTCCAACAGGGCAGGAGCAAGAATTCCAGACTTGAAGACACGGCAATAACTCAACACGTTGGGAAGATGACAGGAACACAGATAAGCAAAGTCAACACAAGATAAACTCACGTTTGCTCCCAGCAGATGCTGCACTCAGCATGCATCTCTTTTAAACTTTCATTCCCAGGTGTGGCTAATGAAGGGAATCAGGGCCCTTTTCTCCCCTGTAAGCCACGCAACCCACGTTGTTCCCTTCTCCGTTCCTCCCTGCGTGCCCTAGGATGAAGAGAGGGTGGGCCTGGGTTTTCCTCTGAACTTCCTCTCCCTTGTTCTACCTCTTTCCTGCTCTGCCCAGCCAGCCTGTGGCCTTCTCCAGTTTCCTCCACAGCCAACGGAACCACACTCCCACTCCCTGTCAACTGCTCGCTCTCCCCCTCCGAATCAGATTCTGACAGGGGCTTGACACCTGGATCAGCAAGAGGAACTATGCAAGGGATGTGGGAATGCTTGTGGACAACCACTTAAATGTGAGCCAGCCATGTGCTACAGCTGCCAAAAAGGCCAACGCAATCCTACACTGCATCAACAGCGGGATAGAATCAAGATCACGCAAAGTACT
This sequence comes from Bungarus multicinctus, assembly GCA_023653725.1. Classification (NCBI taxonomy): domain Eukaryota; kingdom Metazoa; phylum Chordata; class Lepidosauria; order Squamata; family Elapidae; genus Bungarus; species Bungarus multicinctus. The sequence continues at coordinate 2,257,332 of CM042847.1, forward strand.
AATACCACTCTGTAAAGCCTTAGTAAGGCCACACCTAGGATACTGCATCGAGTTTTGGTCACCACACTATAAAAAAGAGGTTGAGACTGCAGAGTGCAGAGAAGAGCAACCAGGATGATCTAACCCCCACTCCTTTAACTTTAAACTATCCACTATTGACCTCACCCCATTCCTAAAAGGTGTGTAAGGGGCATGCATAAGTGCATCATCGTGCCTACCGTCCCTGTCCTATTCCCAATTATTCGTACCTATTTCCTGTATTCTTATTCATGTTTATACCTATGCCTATTATCTTGTAAGCGATTGACAAATCAAATAAATAAATAAATTAGGGGACTGGAAGCTAAAACATACGAAGGACAGTTGCAGGAACCGGGCATGGCTAGTCTAGGGAAGCGAAGGACCAGGGGAGACAGGAGAGCATTTTTCAATATTTGAGGGGCTGCCCCAGAGAGAAGAAGGGGGTCAAGCTATTTCCCAAGGCATTCCAGACAAGGAATAATGTATGGAAACTGACCAAGGAGAGATTCAACCTGGAAATAAGGAGGAATTTTCTGACAGTGAGTGCAATCACTGGAGGTTTTCAAGAAGAGACTGGACCACCATTTGTCTGGGATGTTATAAGGTCTCATGATTGCACAGGGGGTTGGACTAGAAGACCTCCAAGATCCCTTCCAACTCTATTATTCTACATTTTAAGAACTGAGTCAAGAGATTCCCTATCTAAGAGAAGTTGCAGCTGCTTGGTCTCTCTTTCCCATCAATACCAACTGAAAGCAGTCACAGAAGAAAGAGGAGAATTATAAGGAGAATTGCCTTGACTTTCATTCATTCATTCATTCATTCATTCATTCATTCATTCATTCATTCATTCATTCATGGCAAGATTCTGTCTACAGGTGACTCAGAAGTAACTCCACCTCTCGGGCTTTGGTTCTTTGGGCCCAGCATCAATCTTGCCAGACTAAAGTACAGATAGGCCTCAACTTACAACCACAACTGAACCTAAAATTTCTGATACAAATAAAACAGTTGCTAAGTGAGTTTTGCTCCATTTTAAGACATTTCTTGCCATAGTTGTTAAGTGAAGTTCTTTACAGTTCTTTAGTTAGTAGCATGCTTGTTAAGTGAATCTGGCTCCCTCATTGGCTTTGCTTGTCAGAAGGTCACAAAAAGGGATCACGTAACCCCGGGACACTGCAGCCGTCATAAACATGAGTCAGTTGTCAAGCGTCTGGATTTTAATTACATGACCATGGGGATGGTGCAAGAGTTGTAAGTGTAAAAAACAGCCATACAATCACTTTTTTCAGTGCCATTGTAACTTCAACAGTCACTAAACAAATGCTTGTAAGTTGAGGACTACCTACATGTGAATACCAATGATGAAAAGAGGAAAATGTTCAAGGTAGCCACACCCTGCAATGCACCCAGGGTATATCTACCATGTTTTCCCGAAAATAAGACCTTATATTAATTTTTGCTCCCAAAGACACGTTAGGGTTTATTTTCTGGTTATGTTGTGGTTAGCTGGCAGCAGGTGCAGATGGCTGAGGAGAGCGAGGACTCAGATGAGGGGCCAGGACTATTAGGGAGTGGACTGCTGCCTTCAGAGATTGTGGGGCCTGCCAGCAACGATGAAGAGGTTCCCGAGGAGCCTGTGCCAAGTGTGCGTGCGCACAGGATTGCTCACAGGAAAGAGCAGTTACAACAGCATGGTTGACTCGGGAGTAAGGCTGCAAGGTAATGGCCCCTCCTTCAAGAAGATAAAAGCCAGCTGTGAACGAATGTACTTTGCAGAAGGCAAAGACGTTTTGAAACTCCAGCTTCGTGGACATTCCAGTATCCTGAGTTTGTATTTGAAGATTCTTATTTTGCAAATTATTTCTTGTCTGTTATCTTTTGGCAAGTCTCGCACAATTTGGCAAGGCTTGTGCTTATCACAGCTAATTATTTTGTAAAAGCATTACAAGGTTTCTGTTCCTTTTGGAGTGTTTTTGATTTGTTGGAAAAGGGCGTGGGTCAGAACAGGTTAGGTCTTATTTTCAGGGAAATACGGTGCTAAATGCATCCATCTGGCTAATGATCTTAACTGGGGCTTATTTTGGGGGTAGGGCTTATATTAGGAGCATCCTAAAACCCACGGTAGGGTTTATTTACCAGTTGGGTCTTACTTTGGGGAAAACACATTAGTAGGTTAGAAGATCACAGCTCTAACCAGGCAAAGATTCTGTCTACAGGTCATCCTCAACTTACAAACAGTTGCTTAGTGATCGTTTGAAGTTACAACGGATCTGTCTGGGGGCACTTACCACCCAGTTCCAAAGTTCCAACAGTCCCCAACCCCATGTTTAGGTCGCTGTACATCAAGTCTTAGCAATATATGTTCCTGGTTGTAAGTCAAGGACTATTTGTAAGGGTGGGGACAGTAGAGAAGCAGATTTCTCTTTGTCAGCTTTGGAAGCCATATTAGCACCAGACACTTCCACGCTGCCACATTCTTGAGCCTGGGAAAATGGGAGGGGGGAATTTCTTGGAGTGCATGTGGTTAGACATAATAGCATTCTTCTTCTAAGTCAAGGTCATGTCATTTCTGCACCTGGGTGAAAGGACGTCTCAAGCTGGGACGGATGGTGATTGAGGCATGTGATGCGATGATGGGTGCAGGGGGTGGATTTGTAAGTTTTTACTTATTGCAAGGAAACCTGGAACTTTCAGATTTGGGATTTCCCAGATGTGCCAGTTTACTTCCCAAATAAAACGGAACTTTGGAGACGATGTCTGTCTTGGAGTTTTATTTGTTGGTTTTCTGGAACGCTGACACTTTTCTCCACTTGTGGGAAGCCCTAGACAGAGAAGAGGAGGCACGGAACTGGGCTTGGCCTGTATCAAATTGAGGCTTCCCCCTCGCAGGCATTTTGGGCGAGGGCTCAGATTAGCCGGTGCCAAAACCTTAAAAATGTTCTGCCATGGCCAGCTCCGGAGTCCCTTATCAAGTCACCAGAGGCTCCCTTCCTGCTTTTTTTTTTTTTTTGTCAGCTGTCAGATTTAGGATTGCAAAAGCAACAAAAGGCCGTATCTTTCCTTGGATCAGCAGCCATGACTGGAAAGCTCACCCAACAGGAAAAGGACTTAAGCATCTCTCTCAGTGCAGGATTTAATTCAGATCTCAGCTCTGGTTTTTAGAGACAGCAACAGAAATTCCCTGGGTTTCTTCAGAGTAAGAACTTTCTGGCAAATTTGCAGACATATAATGATCAATGATGAATCAGAATAGAACTGGAAGGGACCTTGGAGGTCTTCTAGTCCAACCCCTGCTCAGGCAGGAGGCCCTGCAACCATTTCAGTCCAGTCTCTTCTTTAAAACGTCCAGTGTTGGAGCATCCACATGTTCCACTGGTTAACAGTTCTCACTGTTAGGAAGTTTATTCCTTAATTCCAGTTTTCTTCTCTCCTTGATTAGTTTCCATCCATTGTTTCTTGTTTTGCCTTCTGGTGCTTTGGAGAATAAAACCTCCAGTGATGGAGCACTCACAACTTCTGGTGGCAAGCTGTTCCACTGGTTTATTGTTCTCACTATTAGGAAATTCCTCCTTAGTTCCAGGTTGCTTCTCTCCTTGATTACTTTCCACCCATTGTTTCATGTCCTGCCTTCTGGTGCTTTGGAGAATAAATTGACCTGCTCCTCTTTGGGGCAGCCCCTCAAATGCTGGAATAATGCTATCATGTCACCCCCTAGTCCTTCTTTTCTCTAGAGCAGTGGTGGCTAACCTTTTTGGGCTCCTGTGCCAAAAATTGTGTGTGCACTTGCATGCTCGCGCTTGCGTGCCAGCACCCAGAAGGCAATGCTGGGGGCCCCCCATGCCCCCTATGCATGTGTGTGCAATCCTACCCCATCCCTCACTCCCGCTGCCCCCTTACCTGCATTGCGCCTCACAGCTGATTTTTGGCCAGTTTGAGGCCTTTTTCGGCCTCCCAGAGGCTTGAGAAAGGCTTCTGCAGGCTTTGTAGGCCAAAAACTAGGCCCATTTCATCACTTCCGGTATTTTCGGAAAAACAGGAAGCGATGAAACGGGGGCTAGTTTTCGGCCTGCAAAGCCTGCAGAAGCCTTCCTTAAGCCCTTGGGAGGCCGAAAACCGGCTGAAAATCAGCTGTGAGGTGCGCGCATGCCCAGTGAGGTAAATTTGCCTGCAGCTCGCATGCCGGCACAAATAGCTGTGTGCACCACCTGTGGCACGCGTGCCATAGGTTTGACATCATGGCTCTAGAATGACCATATCCAATTCCTGCAACAATATCCAAAAAATATTTGGATCCAAAAAATATCCAAAAAATATTTGGATATTTCTCTTTAAAATGATAAACTGGGTCCCACTTAGACAATTCCCATTGGGGTTGGACTAGAAGACCACCAAGGTCCCTTCCAGCCCTATGATTTTATAAGGAGCAAAGATCAATGTTACAATTATTTCATCAAACAAAAAAGCAACAACGTTGGCTTGTTTTCAAGAAAAAGAAAACAGCAATATTGTAGCTTTTTTGTTGATTCTATCGCTATTCCTCTGATCTTTCTTACTTTTCATCTTTTAAACATCTGTGTTATTTTTTTAATGATGTAACATTGTGTTAGCTCATTTACATCAACTTGTAAATGATGTAACAATAAAGATTAAATAAAGGTTCATGAGCCGAATCTCCAAATTCAATGTATTTCCAGTCACACACTCTTTTAAAACCTAGATGGAAAATTTGCAGGGAACATTAAGCTTGTTTAGTTTTAAACGTTGCTAGCTCTTTGTGAGTCAGGTTGGTGTCATGATTAAGGCATCAGGCTCAAAACCAGGAGGCGGTGAGTTCTCGTCCTGCCTTGGCCACCAAATCAGCTGGGTGACCTCGGGCCAGTCTCTCTCTGTCAGCCCTAGGAAGGAGGCAATGGCAAGCCACTCCTGATAAACCTCATCAAAAAAACAAACAAACCTCAAACCTGCAGAGACTTCAAGGAAGAAACTCTGCCCCAAATGGGAGGCTGCACCCCACCATCCACCAGGTATCCCCTAAAAGAGCTCTGCAGATTCTCCCCTGTGTGAATGGAAGTCAAGATTGCTGTGTTCTTGGAGAGGGGAGCAGGATACAATAGAATACGATCTAGGGACTCTTCCTGGTGGGCAGTCATGGGAGGGGCAGGGAGAGGGAGACCAAGATTTCTCAAAAATACTTTTGCCCAGATTTCCACATTTTCTTAAGAATTTAGCAGAGTTTATCCCCACTTTCCCAACTCCTGCAATTTATCTGAATATCTCTGGATTATCTTACTATGCGCAAGTGCTTGATAAGGTAGGGCCAGCTCCTCCTTATTTGCAAATTTCTCATGTCACTCAGCTCAGCCAGGATAGAAACTGGGGGAGGCAGTGAATTCTAGTCCCCCCCTTGAGCACAAAGCCAGTTGGGTGATCTTGGGTCAGTATGCTTGTTTGTCAACCTTCTTCACCTCTCACCTTCCTCATAGGAGTTCCTCTCTCTCTCTGTCTCTCTCTCTCTCTCCCTCTGTCTCAGGAAGGAGCCAATGGCACGCCACTTCTGAGGAATCTCACCAAGAAAACCACAGGGACTGGTCCAGGCAGTTGCTGAGAATCCAACACATAGATGTGTTTTCGTCTTGCATTTCTTTTTAATGCACGTCAAATGCTTTGCCTGTTTTTTATTTTGTCTTGAGGGTTTTGTTTTCTTTTTGTAAATTTCTTTTTATTTTAACTTTCTGATTAAAATAAAATTTTAATTTAAGAAAGAAAGAGAAAGAGGCAGAGAAAGGAAGAAAGAAGAGAGAGAAAGAAAGAGAAGGAGGGAGAAAGAGAAAGGAAGGAAGGGAGAGAAAGAGGGAGGGAAAGAAAGAGAGGGAGTGAGAAAGAGAGAGAGAAATGAAGGAAGAAAAAAAAGGAGAAAGAGGGAGAGAAAGAGAAAGAAAGAGGGAGGAAGGAAGCAAGAGAAAGAAAGGAAGGAAAAAAGAGAGAGAAAGGGAAAGAAAGAGAAAGAAAGAAAGAAAGAAAGAAAGAAAGAAAGAAAGAAAGAAAGAAAGAAAGAAAGAAAGAAAGAAAGAAAGAAAGAAAGAAAGAAAGAAAGAAAGAAAGAAAGAAAGATTGTGTCTGGTTGGTTGGCTGGCTGGCTGGCTAGACAGACAGATGGACTAATTCCAGGAATCCTATTCTAGCTGCAAATCTGAAATTATTCACATGATCCCTGAATTAAAGTGGGATTATGAATCACTACACCCTTCAGAACTGAGAAACTCACTGTTAGAAGATGGGGGGGACTGTTGGTGGAAGATAAATCTTTAAAACCAGGATTCTGAACTTCAACTCCTTGCTAAAGTTCAACTCTTCCTGGCTGGGGAATTCTGGGAATTTGAAGTTCACCCTTCTTCAAGTAGCTGTAGTTGAGAAACGAGGCTCTGAAATGTGCACGGGCATGATTTATTTTACTTATTTATTTGAGTTAAAAGATTTATATGGCTGCCTGTCTTAAACAGCTCAGAGCAAGAGTAAAACCAGTAGCTATAAAACTGTCCTAAAACCATAAATATAAGCTCTGTGTAAATACTGTGATAGCTCAAGGTAAATATTACAACTTAATACTGTACTACGACTTACTCCATGTCAATTCTACTTTGCTTAGCACAGCTGGCTTCTCCAACTGGGTGAGATTTTCATCCTCCTAGCCCTTACTGAATGCAGTTCTTCATAGGATGGCAATGAAGCCCACCTGTCTGATCTAGACAGCATTCCCAAATCTTAGCTACTGAGATCCATCCAGCAACGGGAATTCTGGAAAGATCTCAGTCTCTATGACAGATTTTCTCAATCTCAAACTTTAAAGAGGTGTGGACTTCAACTCCCAGGTTTTCCCAGCCGGACATTCTGACTGAAGAAGCACCTCTTTCTAAGTAAGGCCACACCTGGAATCCTGCATCCAGTTCTGGTCACCACATTACAAAAAAAAAAGTGCAGAGGAGAGCAATTAGGATGATTAAAAGGCTTGGAGATAAAACATATGAAGAACGGTTGCAGGGCCAGTCTAGAGAAAAATAGCAGTATTCCAGTATTTGAGCAGCTACCCCAAAGAGGAGGGGGTCAATTTATTCTCCAAAGACCAGAAGGCAGGACAAGAAATAATGGATGGAAACTAATCAAGGAGAGAAGCAACCTGGAATTAAGGAGAACTTTCCTGACAATGAGAACAATTAATCAGTGGAACTGCTTGCCACCAGAAGTTATGGGTGCTTCATCCCTGGAGGCTTTTAAGAAAAGAGTGCACAACCACCTGTCTGAAATGGTATAGGGTCTCTTGCTTGAGCAGGGGGTTGGACTAGAAGACCTTCAAGGTCCCTTCCATCTCTATTCTGACTGAAATCAAACATCATTCTTTATATATATATATATGTATTGTATATATTGTTGTAAGCTGACCAGAGGTGCCTTGTGGACTTGAGATGGACAACAAACAAATTTAATAAATAATACCATAACATTTTTTCTTCATACTTTTTCACAATTTTATCCCTATTCCTTTTTTACTCGTGAACTTTTTTTAAACTGGAAGTTTACATGGTTTTTAATGTGTATGTTTTGTAAACTGCATCCAAATTGTTTGAAAGAAAACGAAAAATCACTTTCAGTTCCCCTCCTCCCCAAAAGCCAAGATTTCAATGGCCTCAGCATCCTTTAAAGCAGATGTTTCCAAACTTGGCAACTTTAAGATTTGCAGATTTCAATTCCCAAAATTCTTCAGTCAGTTTGGAAATCAAGCTTGGCAACTTTACTTGTGTTCAATTCCCAAAATTCCTCAACCAGTGTGAAGACCAAAGTTGGCAACTTTAAACACTTGTGGATGTCAATTCCCAGAATTCTAGACCCCCTGTTTAAATCACGAGAACCAGAAATAGCTTGATGAGCTCAGAGCTATTTTGGAGGGCAGCAAGGATTAAAATTAAAATTCCTAAATGCAGTATATATATGCAATATATATGTGCGCCGAAAACCAGTAGCACCAGGTTGGGAAACCTGTCTCAGCAAGGAGGACGACTGGCTGGTTTTGCTCACCAAAAGGCAGCAAAGCGATGGGGCGTGAGGCCTGTTTTATACCTGACCTTCCGGTCTGAGAAGTGTTGCCACACACACAAATCTGCCACCTGCCTCGTGATGGTTGAGACCGATCCTATCCATCTCAGGCTGGGCTAGGAAAACTCTCAAGGAGGGAAGCCAAGAGTGAGAAGAGAAACCTACTGGTTTCAGTTTCTCATTTTTGGGGAAATATGTCAAATTTGGGCGTGTGCAATTTCAAGTTTTTTTAAAAACAAGTTTTTTTTTAAGTTTGCATTCCTATTTCCAAGCCTTTTCTTGCATACTGCTCAGAATACTTGTCTTCATCTTTGTATCGCTTCCTGCTACAAAACTGAACAGTCCTTGAACAGATTAACAGAGTTGGAAGGGACCTTGTAGGTCATCTAGTCCAACCACACACACACACAAGCAGGAGACATTTATGACAAATGGCAGGCCAGTCTCTTGATTTAACTTTTAAATCAGTCCTTCTTGAAATCAGATTTAAATCCTTGATTTAACCCCTCATTTAGTGAGCATTCGAAGTTACAGCAATACTGAAAGAAGTGATTGGATGGCATAAACCCTCAGTCCAAACTACACTTAACTATGGTGTATCAGTTCCAGAACCAGCTAGGTTTATTTCCTGGTAGGGTACGTAAGAGTTGTACAGATGCTCCCAGACTTATAATGATTTGTTTAGTGATCATTCAAAATTACAACAGCATTGGAAAACGTGAGTTACAATTGGTCTCCTACTTCGAACCATCACAGTATCCCCATGATCACATCATTAAAATTTGGGCTTCTGGAAACTGACATGTACTTACAACAGTTGCAACCTAATGAATATTCAAACAATACCCGAAGGAATTGTCCCTACAATTTTGCAGTTCTCGCAACTGTCACCCAAAGGTAGGCTGTTAACAAAACAAAACATTATATAGACTGTCATGCCCCTGTTGGAGACTGACTCAGAGGGAGAGAAGGAACAGCTGACAGGGAATGGAAGATTGTGGAGGAGGCTGGGGAAGGGCAGAGGCTCGCTGGGCAGTCAGAGGAAGACCCAGGCCCATCCCCTCTTCATCCTAGGGCACGCAGGGAGGAGAGGATAAGGGAGAGACGTGAATGGCATGGACTATGGGGGAGGAAAGGGCCCTGATCCCCTTCATGGGCTGCAGCTGTGAGGACTGTTTAAAAGGACGGACATGCGTATGGGCCAGTGCTGGAAACAAAGCATGGAAATATCTCTAGTCTGTCATTTCCTCTCTGAGTTTGGTGTCCTTCCCAGTGTATGTTCTGATATCTGTGGACGTCTTCAAGCCCTTATCTTGCCTGGTTCCCTTGATTGCTTCAGTGTTTGTGTTGTTTTTATTCTTTATAATTTATAGGCATTTTTAGTTTAAAAGGCATTTCCTCCTTCTTGTAACTGCTTGTGTGGGAGTTTTTTGTCTCCAGTCAAAGATATTTGGAGCATTGAAGCAAACTGAAGGAATAAAAGGAGCTTCACCTATTTTTGTGACTGTGTTTATTTTGTATCCCACCCTGGGTCATCACACAGACCAGAATTTCCGCTGCTAAGCAAGACAGTTGCATTCAATTTTATGGCCCTTTCCCCCATGGTTGTTAAGTGAATAATGTGGTCATTAGGTGAATCTGGCTACCTCCTTGACCCTACTGGGAAAGTCACAATTGCTATTCACTTGACTCCCCCACATTTACACTCACGGTGAGCATGCTAATATAATTGAAACATTTACAAGAATTGAAATATTAGCAGGGATTTAAAAGGTATGTGTGTTATATAGTTGCTAGGAGATTATTGTTATTAATTCTTAAGATGATAAGTAAAAAAAAATGATTATTGGGATTTAAAGAGGAACTAATTAAATGATATATAAGATATAGAGGTGGCATACTCTAATTGGTAATTGGGGGGGAACTTTTTTGAAATGTTTGAATTGAGATGGAGTTTTTGAAATGATGAAATAAGAATATGCGATGAAATTACAAACCTGACAGATGAAAGTACAAAGCACAATGAATATGAAGGTATGACAATTATTTAAAGTTAAAAGAAATAGGTTAAGAGAATAATTGAAAATATACAAAATAAGTTTGAGGAAAGTATTTGAGAAAATTAATAGAAAATATGTTACGTAATGATAGGATATGAAATTAAATGTGAAAGATGAATATGTAATTAAGGTCATGTTTGTGTGGAAATGTGAAAACCTGGAATCATGTTGTTCACTAAAAAAAAGAGGTTACTGAAATGTGGAAAATATAATAAACCTTTTTACAAAAAAACCAGGGATAAGAGAGGAAAGATAGAAATAGAACACCTATTAACATAAGATTTGCATTATTAAGATATGGAACAGAGGCAGAAACTGGAATGGGGGAAATGGCACAATACTACTATGAATATTTTATGTAAGATGTCAAAATTAGTATACAGATGAAAGGATTAGAAGTTGAAAGATGATTATATTATGTACAATGTTATCATAATGGTGTGAGCATGATCAACATAAGGTTATCAAAATTGTCAATTTTATTATTATTATCTGGTATCAAAATGAACGATACCCAGAAGCCACACTGTTCATGTATTCAATCTATATACTGTATATAAAAGTGAAATACCACTCACACATCATCACAAAATATGCACATTCTAGTATTTTCCTAATCACATTCTCATCTATAGCAGGGGTCACCAACCTTTTGGACCTCAGGGACCACCAGACTCATAATTTTAAATCCTGTGGACTGGAGATCCTGGGAAAATCCCCAAAAATGTCTGCAGGAAAATTCCCCACCCCGTTTTCCTACCGATTGATCGTTCTTTATTTGGGATTGCAGGATATCATCTCCAGCTCCGTTCTCAGGGGGAGAGAGAGAGAGAGAGGAGAGACTTTTGGCTTCATGCAAGGAAAGCAGCAGAAGCTGAGAAGTCTTTCTTTCTCTCGCCCAAACTCTACCAGAAACGAGTCTTTGCCGGCGCAGCCTCTTGGAGCAGGAGGCCTTGCAGGGTCCCAAAGACTCATTTCTGGCGGAGTTTGGGGGAGAGAAAGAAAGACTTTGGCTGCTTTCCTTGCCTGCAGCCAAAAGCAGAAGAAGAAAGAAGCAGCCTGGTGGCCAGGCCAGGCACGTGGGGGGAGTGGGGCAAGTTCCCCCCTCCACCCTTTTCCCCCTCCCCTCACTACCTCGTGTTGTTCACAATGCAAGCGATGCAAGCCTTGTGTTCCCGCAGGCCATGTGGGTGGCGTAGCCTTGTGCTCCTGCACAGCCTGGATTAATTGCTTGGGGGGGGGACATTTCTCTGCGGAGCACCAAAATTTTCTCATGGACCACCAGTGGTCCCCGACCCACTAGTTGGCGACCACTGATCTATAGAGATCTAATTCACTTTTAAATATATATAAGTACTAGCTTGATACCCGTGCATCGCTACAAAACTATGTGGTTGGGCTTAGTTTTTTGGGGGGAAAATAAGGGGGGGGGATTCTGCCTCTGCCTACCAGCATCCATCTGGCGAGCATCCTATCAGTGTGTGAGAGTTGAGGGCTGTTTGGAAATTGAAGCAGTATTTGCTGTGTGAGCAAGGAGGAGACAACAAGGAGCCTGGGCGTGGCTTAGCTCAACCGTTCTGTACTAAAGCTGCTTGCTGCTCTGAAACTGAACCTCCTCTCCTCTGCTTGTGTTTTGCCTTTGGAAGAGATTTCTTTTCAGGTGGGGAGGGGGAGTAGAACTCCTTAGCATCAGAGCATGTTAATAATAATACAGGAAATACGAATGCTCTGATGCCATTTTGAACAATACAAGAGGAACCTACGTGCCAAATTTCAAGTTTGTAGGCTTTAGAGATTTTGTGAGGATACATGAGTGGTCTTTCACTTATATATATATATAGACTAAAAAAACTTATTAAAAAAATCAGACGCCTGGCAACTGACTAATATTTATGACGGTTGCAGTGTCCCTGTGTCAAAGTGATCCTGTTTTGTGACCTTAAATTAATCACTTAACAACCATGTGACTAACTTAGCAGCTGCCGTGATTCACTTAACAACGGTGGCTGGGAAGGTCATAAAACGGAGGGCAAAACTCACAGCAATTGTCTTGCTTAGCAACGGAAATTTGGGGCTGTAGAAATTTTGTTGTGGTCGCATGTCGAGGACTACCCGCAAACTGGAAGTAGCATGGTTCACGCAGGGTACTAACTGCAGGATGCACAAACATTTTTACCAACTTGGGCTTTGAGGAAGAGCAAGGCAACACCCTAAAACTAGGTGGGGCTGGAAGATGCAGCCAGGACAAAAATTAAAGTACGTGAATGAGATTAAATCAAATGTAATTAATAGGATCGCTCTGACATATTAATTTTCTCCTGTTGAATTACGATTCTGGGTGAGCTTCCGGAAGGGTTTCGCTTAGTAACTGCAGTGATTCGCTCAACCACCCTGACCAAAAAAAAAGGTTGTAAAATCAGGTGTGCCTCACTTAAAAGTCCCCTCTTAGCCACAGAAATTCTGGTCCCTATTGTCAGTGTAAGTCGAGGACTACCTGTATACATGCAAAAAATTCATGGTGCCCTTTAGCTCTTGGGCCTGATCCTTGACCTCTGCGCTCAGCCATGAATCAATTAGCTGAGATCACAGGATGTAAGCTGAATTTTCAACATCCAAATATATTTTTGTCAGCCTTGGAAGCCATTTTTGACTTGGAAACTCCGAGGCTGCCACATTCAGTGGCTGGGAATTTGGGAGGTGGGGTTTCATAGAGGGGATTAGAAGAGTAGACTCAACAACATTCTTTCTCAGAGAGTCAAGGACATGTTGCGATAGATAGATAGATAGATAGATAGATAGATAGATAGATAGATAGATAGATAGATAGATAGATAGATAGATAGATAGATAGATATGATATATAGGGGTATGGGGTATGTGTGCGGGTGTGGATGTATGTGTGCATGTATGTATGTATGTATGTATGTATATATGTTGAAAAATTATATTTGCTGTACATTTATGTGTGTGTGTGTGGGGGGTGTCCAGTAAATCCTGAAATGTCTACCTTAGGGGCAAAGGTCTCTATGAAATACAGCCAAAAACTCAAAAGCTCAGTACAACAAAAAGCAGAGTTTTGATAATGCTGTTGCAGCTGTTGCCTTAACATTTTCCCCCCACAAAACTCCATGGATTTGGGGCCAAACTGGCTTCTGGGGACATTTAAAAGGAGTCTCCATCACAGCAGAAAAAAAAAACCAACCGTTTGCACCTCCAATGAATTAATTTACTACCATTAATAATATCCTGATTGAATGCTCTGTGCCGTGCTCCAGGCACTGCCCACAGGAAGTCTTTAATAGAATATTGCGGAGATTTGGAGACAGCTACGCAAAAGGGAAAGGGACGCGGTGGCTCAGGGGCTAAGAGGCTGAGCTTGTCGATAAGAAAGGTCGGCAGTTAGGAGGTTCGAATCCCTAGCACCGCGTAACGGAGTGAGCTTCCGTTCCTTGTCCCAGCTTCTGCCAACCTAGCAGTTCAAAAGCACGTAAAAAAATGCAAGTAGAAAAATAGGGACCCCTTTGGTGGGAAGGGAACAGCAACGCTCCATGCGCCTTCGAAGGCGTTTAGCCATGCCGGTCACATGACCACAGAGACGTCTTCGGACAGCGCTGGCTCTTCTTTGGCTTTGTAATGGAGATGAGCAGTGCCCCCTAGAGCTGGGAACGACTAGCACGATTGAGCAAGGGGAACCGTTAACTTTTACGCAAAAGGGCAATTGCCACAGTTGCTGCTTTGAAAGAGAAGGGCAGGACCCATAATCCCCTCATCGGTCCCCTTTCTGAAGATGTATTGATTCGGGCTCCTCCCTGTCTCTCTGAGAGAGGCGACCGGGAAGCTGGCTGGCTGGCACCTGTTCTCCTGGGCATTGTGCCACTGAAGAAGACTCACTGGGCTGCCACCCTGTACAGGGAGATGCTGGGCTGGGGCAGGGTCACCAACACGCCCCGTCAGGACAGGACACGGCCAGCAAGCCACTTTCCCTCTTCTGGAGCAACCGGAAAAGCAACCCAGGCATGAATGCAGGGCCAATCCTCGAATTACGACTGCTCTGGGGACCAGAATTTCCATTGCTGAACAAGGTGGTTGTTCGGTGAGTTGCAACCCATTGTGCAGTCCTTTCTTCTCACCATTGTGAGTCTTGCAGTCATTAAGCGAACCCAGCTTAAGTGAGTCTTACAGTCACTAAGCGAATCCAGCTTCGCCCCGTGACTTTGCTGCCCGGGAGCCAGCTGGGAAGGTCGCAAACAGTGACCAGGGGATGCTGTAGCCATTAGGGACACATGCCAGTTGGTAGGTGCCCCAATTTTGATCGAGTTGTACATTGCCAAGGCAGGTTCAAACAGAAGTTGAATGAGTTGTTGTAAAATGAGGACTGCCCAGATCTTACATGCCCTGCAAGCAACTAAACCCCAGATGGATCTGGGACAGACACAACATAGTTAAGGGTAGGTTGATCTGAGATTTGTTTGTTTGTTTATTTATTTGTTTATTATTTATTTATTAAATATTTTATTTTTAAAAAACAAAAACACAAATCTCTATTCACTTTAAGAGTGTTCGTGTCATTATTAATACATACATCTCCTTTTATACATAAACACCGACTCTTATTTCTATCCTCCAGCCACCTATTTATTTATACTAATACTTATATAGCCAGCTATCCCACCTATCCCAAACCACATAATAATCTGAATCATCTTTGCCTCTCAATTCCATTGTGAATTTATCCAGTTCCGCACAATCCATTATAACCAGTGATTTTTATAAATTCATAGGGCTGGAAGGGACCTTGGAGGTCTTCTAGTCCAACCCGCTGCCCAAGCAGGAGACCCTATACCATTCCGGACAAATGGCTGTTTCTTCTTAAAAGCCTCCAGTGATGGAGCAGCCACAAGTTCTGGAGGCAAGTCAATCCATGAATTAATTTTTCTCACTGTTAGTAAATTTCACCTTAGTTCTAGATTGTTTCTCTCCTTGATTAGTTTCCATCCATCGCTTCTAGTCCTGCCTTCAGGTGCTTTGGAAAATAAGGAGACCCCCCCCTCCCTTGGGGCAGCCCCCCAAATATTGGAAGACTGCTATCATGTCTCCCTTGGTCATTTTTTTCACCAGATACCCAGTTCCTGCAACTGTTCTTCACATGTTTCAGCCTCCAGCCCTCTGATCCTCTTCTCTGCACTCTTTCCAGAGTCTCAACATCATTTTTTATGTTGTGGTGACCAAAATTGCATGCACTATTCCAAGTGTGGCATCGATAGTGCTGAATAAAAGTGGCACAAGCACTTCTCGCGATCTTCATGTTATCCTTCTATTGGGGCAGCCTAGGATGGCATTGGCATTTTTGGCCGCACACAGCTGACTCATACTGTGCATAAGTGGTTGTCCACTAGGAGATTTAAATTTCTTTCATATTTGCTGCTGTTGAGCCTCTTCTATACCTCTGTGTGTGGTTTTTATTTTTCTTTTTATGAGTTTTTTTTAAACAAACATACAAAAAACATAAAACCATCTTCAGTTACATACAGTGTGTCAGCTGGTACTAGTCTCTTGAGCTCAATCTCTAGTCATTCCCTTCTAATTGCTTTTTAATCCTCATATTATGTATAAGTTTTATATATATTTCTGATATAATCATTATTAATTATTTAATAGACTGTTACTTACATTTCATCATTTTATGTGAGCATTTGACTTAGCCTACTTTATAACATTCATTTCATCATCACCATCTATTCAATCACATTTTATCCTTACAATATATCTCTAACAATTCTATTATTCTTATATTATAGTATTAGAAAACATTTCACTTCCATATTTTATTGTCTAACCATTGATAAAATAAATCCCATGTTTTATAAAATTGTTTATCTTCTTGCTCTCTGATTTCAAATGTCAATTTACTCATTTCTGCAATTTTATTTTCCTCTGCGTGTGGTTTTTCTTGCCTAAAGTGTAAAATCACCCAAGGCTCAAGATTAAATTAATCTGGATTAAAGAGATGCCCTGCTTTTGGAGAGTGGTCCAAGTCTTGGCAATCTCAGCAGATTTAAGACATGTGAACTTCAACTCCCAGAAGTTGAAGTCCAAACTTCTTAAAGTTGCCAAGATTGAAAAGTGCTGTTTTGGAACATGGAGATTCCTCAGTCACCCAGATCATATAGAATCATCAGTCAGGGACCAGAAGAATTTATATTCTTTGCAGTCCTCTGGATTTTCAGAGTGCTAAAGCCCAGATAAAATAGAATAGAAAGCTGAAAGGGACAATGGAGGTCTTCTAGTCCAGCCCCCTGCTCAAGCAGGAGAAATAATACCATTTCAGATAACAGATTTAACAGATAATCAGAGTTGGAAGGGACCTTGTAGGTCATCTAGTCCAACCCCCCGCCCAAGCGGGAGACGCTACACCATTTCTGACAAATGGCAGTCCAATCTCTTCTTGAAAGTCTCAAGTGATGGCGCTCCCACAACTTCCGAGGGAAAGCTGTTCTATGGGTTGATTGTTCCCACTGTCAGATAACTGGCTGTCCAATGTCTTCTTAAAAACCTCCAGTGTTGGAGGTCCACTGTCAGGTTTTTGTCGGGTGAATTTTGCCCCATTTTACAACCTTTCTTGCCTAGGTTGTTAAGTGAATCAACACAGCTGTGAAGCCAGTAACCCGGTCATTAAGTGAACTCCATTGACTTTGCTTGTCAGAAGGTCCCAAAAGGGGGTCACGTAACTCTGGGATATGCAGCCGTCATAAATACGAGACATGCTGAGGGTCCACATTTTGATTTGACCACAGAGAGGTGCAACGGCTGTAAGTGTGAAAAATGGTCGCAAGTCACTTTTTTCGGTGCCATTGTAACTTCAAATGGTCACTAAATGATTTGTTAGTCAAGGACTGAATTACACTGAATTATGCATGGATCAAATGGTCAGGTTTGCATGAAGTGGTACACTGTGGGAACGAAGAGGGAAGGAGGGAGGAAGGAAGGAAGGAAGGAAGAAAAGAAGGGAGGGAGAGAGGAAGGAAGGAAAGAAAGAAGGAAAAATGAGGGAATGGAAGGAAGGAAGGAAGGAAGGGAGGGAGGGAGGGAGTAAAGAAGGAGGAGGGAGGATAGAAAAACAAGGTAGGGAGGAAAGGAAGGAAGGAAAGAAAAAGGAGGGAGGAAGGGAAGGGAGGGAGGGAGGGAGGGAAGGAGGAAAGAAAGAAAGAAAAACAAGAGAGAGGAGAAGGAAGGGATGGAGGGAGGAAAGAAGGAAAAACAAAGAAAGGAAGGAAGGAAAGGAAAAGGAGGGAGGAAGGAAGGAAGGAAGGAAGGAAAAAGGGAGGGAGGGAGGCAACTAGAGTATGACTAAAGGTTGTGTGAATGCAGTTGCTCAGCTCTCGCTGTGCACACTCCAAACTGCACATCCTGCAACCTCAGCCATTCAAGACACACACACAGCCTCTTTCAAGGATATGCAAGAACAAAGCTCTGTGTGTGTGTGTGTGTGTGTGTGTGTGTGTGGTCAACAAGGAAATGGCAAATAGGACTGGGTGTTCTGCATATGTTCAAAAAAACAACCCTGGTTTTGGTGACACTTGGCATTTCCTGTTACCACTTTGCAATTCAAGGTTGTAGTTTCCCAGCTGGTGGTTGTTTTTTCCGTTTCCTTCCTTCCAAAACACGGTTGCCTGGGGAATTGTGGGAATCGAAGTCCACTCATATTAAAAGTTGCCATGGTTGGAAAACATCTACTTAAAGCATTGAGTAAAACCAGAGCTCTCCAACTTTGGGCACTTTAAGACTTGTGGACTTCAATTCCCAGAATTCTGGGAGTTGAAGTCCACAGGTCTTAAAAAGGCCAAGGTTGGCTGAGGAATTCTGGGAGTTGAAGTCCACAGGTCTTAAAAAGGCCAAGGTTGGCTGAGGAATTCTGGGAGTTGAAGTCCACAGGTCTTCAAGTGCCCAAAGTTGGAGAGCCGGGCTTCAGACTAACAAATCATTCTTCGGAGGATGCGCAACTCCGCTCTTGGCAACAACTTCACTCCATTTTGCTTGGCCCCAATCTGGACTGGGCTGTCCAGCCGGGGCTTGCAATAGGAGATAGTCCTCGACCTGCGACTATAAAAAGGGGATCGGGATTTCTATTGCTAAGCAAAGCAACTGCTGTGAATTGTATCGCATTGACTTTGCTGGTGGGTCTTGATGCCAAAGGAAGACAAGATTGAACAAACCGTTTACGGAGGGGAGGATTAAAACGGAATGAAGATGGTTAGGGTTAGAATTAAGATGACAATTACTCCATGGAGGGAAGTCAAACTTCCCTTCCCATCCCTTCCCTTTCTCCTTCCCCTTCCTTCCCTTCCCTTCTCTTCCTCCCTCCCTCCTGCTTCCCTCATCTCTTCCCTTCTCCTTTCTTTCTTTCTTTCTTTCTTCCTTTTCTTTTCTTTCCTTTCCTTCATCTCTTCCCCTCCCTTCTTTCTCCCTCCCTCCTTCCCCCTTCTCTTCTCTTTCCTTCCTTCCTTCCTTTTTTTTCCTTCATCTCTTCCCCTCCCTTCTTCCTCCCTCCCTCCCTTCTCCTGCCTTCCCTCTTCTCTTCTCTTCCCTCCTTCCTTCCTTCCTTCATCTCTACCCTTCCCTCCCTCCCTCCCTCTCCTTCCCTCTTCCCTTCTCCTTCCACCCTTCTTTTTCTTTTCCTCATCTCTTCCCCTCCCTTCTTCCTCCCTCCCTCCTTGCTTTCTCCCTCCCTCCTTCCCCCTTCTCTTCTCTTTCCTTCCTTCCTTTTCTTTTTTTCCTTCATCTCTTCCCCTCCCTCCTTCCTTCCTCCCTCCCTCCCTTCTCCTGCCTTCCCTCTTCTCTTCCTTCCTTCCTTCTTTCCTTCATCTCTACCCTTCCCTCCCTCCCTCCCTCTCCTTCCCTCTTCCCTTCTCCTTCCACCCTTCTTTTTCTTTTCCTCATCTCTTCCCCTCCCTTCTTCCTCCCTCCCTCCTTGCTTTCTCCCTCCCTCCTTCCCCCTTCTCTTCTCTTTCCTTCCTTTTCTTTTTTTCCTTCATCTCTTCCCCTCCCTCCTTCCTTCCTCCCTCCCTCCCTTCTCCTGCCTTCCCTCTTCTCTTCCTTCCTTCCTTCTTTCCTTCATCTCTACCCTTCCCTCCCTCCCTCCTCCCTCCCTTCCCCTCCTTCCCTTCTCCTTCCTCCCTTCCTTTTCTTTTCCTCATCTCTTCCCCTCCCTTCTTCCTCCCTCCCTCCCACTCCCCTCCCCTTCTTCTTTTTTCTTTCCTATCCTTCCCCTTTTTCTATCCTTCCCCTTGGTTGTACTCTCATCCCATTGCCAAATCCCAATCACCACTCCAAAACAGGGGGCTCCAAGGACCGGGGTCTCTCTCTCTCTCTCTCTCTCTGTGTGTGTGTGTGTGCGCGCGCGCGCCACTCCCAACTCAGAGCCTTGTTTAAAAGTTTGTTTAAAGTGGAAGGGCAGGGCCGCTGTCCTGGTCCAAGCCGGGTGGTTGGCCATTCCGCTGATCCCCCCCCCCCCCCCCCGCAACCAAGCCCTGCCGGCCTGCCCCTTTTCCCAGGCTGGCAGGGTGACTCAGGGGGTGCCAGGGCCCCGCGGGCACCCAGCAGGAAGGCTGAGTCAGCAGCTCCGATGCAGGAAACCTGCCGAGTCACTGCAGAGTGGCTGGTGCCGGGGAGGGGAGGGGAGGGGAGGGGAGAGGCCACGCAGCCCAACAGGTAGAGACTCCGCAGAGAACCCACACAACCTCGGCTGCTGTCACGGCAGCCTTATCCGCGGTTATCTCTGCAAACCAGTTTTTCGGGCTCTTCATCCCCCCCCAGGCTGAGTCACCCCGTCCGCTGGGCTCAGCCCCGGCTCCGTGGGCCGTGCAAACACAACGGCAACCCCATTGGGTGGAGGCGGCCCCTTTACCTTTTGTGGGGGGAAGTTGAGGGTCCCCCCGTTTGCTGGAGTGGGGAAGACCTGGAGTCCCCCATTCCCCTCACGGAGCATTTCCTCCTCATCTGGCAAAACATCCCTCCCGATGGGGAAACTTCGCGGAAAGAGAGCGAGCCTCCACCAAATTGTCCCATGCAGCGGGGGGACTCTGCACATTGGGCAGCTCTGCCTTGAGGACACGAAGGCTTTGCATCGATTGGTCAGGATAAAGCAGGATTTCTCAACCTCAGGCACTTGAAGAGGGGTGGACTTCATTCCCAGAATTCCCCAGCCAGCATGCTTTAATATGGGTGGACTACAACTCCCCAAATCCCCCAGTCGGCATGCTTTAAGAGGGGTGGACTTCCACTCCCAGAATTCCCCAGCTGTCATGCTCTAAGATGGGTGGACTACAACTCCCAGAATTCCTCAGCCAGCATGCTTTAATTTTGGGAGTTGAAGTCCACCCATTTTTAAGTGCAGAGGTTTTGAAACGCTGCCATAAAGGCTCCAGGATGGCTTGATTGAAGTCCCTATAAAGATCCTGCTCGGTATGTTTGTGGCTGGGGAATTCTGGGAGTTGAAGTCCACCCATCTCCAAGTCCCCAAAGTTGGAAAACATGGCTCTAAGTTATTCAGGTTGGCTTTTCCCAGCCAAGTCTCTTCTCCACGCCTCCTCTTCCTGCTCCCTTTCGCAGAGAGACAAGCAACTGATCCAGAAGGCAGGAAAAAAAACAAAAAACCGGGTATTTTCACCCAAATTTGCCTTTTGCACGAAGAGACGATAAGAGAAGTTGAAAACCGAGCCTCTTTCTCCAAAAAAGCGTCCAATTTTAGGCTTTGGTAGGGTTTCCACCCCGATGGGGATTTAGACGATTTTGGGTTTTTTTTTTTTTTTTCAAGAAAGTAATTCTCATTCACCATCTGAAAAGATCTTTATGAAGAGATCAAGAAATCCCCACATTGTGTTTTGCTCTTCTTTCAAAGGAAGTTTGACGCTGCCAGCTTGGCAACCCAGCCTTACCTTCGCTCCACCTAACGGATAGCTGCCAACTTTATGATTATGATTTTATTTTTTTTCCCCTTGCTTGCAAAGCCAAACCAGCTCCATTTTCCCTGACAATTCATTTACGGGACAATTAATTCACAGGTTGGAGGATTTTAAAGCGATCGCTGCTGCCAATTCCTGTCTCCAAGCCCACAGTGCCCAAGGAAGTTACTTCCTGATCCCAGCTGGGAAAACTAACATGCATGTTGGCTTGTTCCGTCAGACGTTTTCGGAGATTCCTTCCCCTCCATCCTGCATGTCAACATCCCTAAAAAAATATATGAATTCTATCCCCAACCTTTGCAACAAATCGAACCCATCGATAAAATCAATAAAACACACTACAGGTAGTCCTCAGCTTACGGCTGCAATCGAGCCCAAAAATTTTGTTGCCAAGGGAAAAGTTTGTTAGGTGAATTTTATCCCATTTTACGACCTTTTGTTCCACTGCCGTTAAATGAATCGCTGCCCAGAGAGCGACCTGGTTGTTCAGCAAATCCGGCTCCCCCGTGGACTATGTTCATCAGAAGGTCACAAAAAGTGAACACGGCAACCGTTGTAAGTATGAGTCAGTTGCTACACATCTAATTTTGGGGGGTTTTTGTTCACGTGAGTTAAGGGTGCACCGCAACGGCCGTAAGGGTGAAAAACGGTCGTAAGTGTAGACTTTGAACGGTCACTAAGCGTTGTAAACTGAGGACAACCTTTAGAGAAGATCACCAGTGATGCAATAAACAAGCCAGTCTCGAAAGATCTGCTTGGAACCCAATCTCTCTTCCGAACCAGGTGTCTCCTTACACATTTGCACCATCGGTGCAAAAAAAAAATAATAATCAAGGGAGCAAAAGGAATGGGGTGGGGAGATGGGCCCGGCCCCACCCGAAAGCAGCTCCCCGAAGCAAAGACAAAGATTTGCAAACAGGTCAATCACCCGTTGGGTCAATGTCAAATTTGATTTTGGCTGGAAAGCGTTAAGATGCTTTCTCCATCCAGAAAGCCGAGCCCAGGGTGACAACTCTCGGCACGGGAGAAAATGAAGGGAAGGAGAAGAAGAAAAACCGACGACTTACCAGAGATTGGCAGGACCAACAGGCAGAAGTTCCACAACATGGTGGGCCAAGGAGTGGGGGGGTTGTTGTTGTTGGTGGTGGTGCCAGGGGCCACAAAACGTGCCTTGCACACTTGCCCTCAGTCCCCCCAAAAGCCTTGACAAGCTCTAACAATCCGTCCTTGGCTGCTCACCGGCAAACCTCAGCTAAGGAATCAGCCACGCTCGCCGCCTGTGTGTGCCACACACACACACATACACCCGCTCACACCCGCAGGAGAGAAGCACCGAGTCCCATCGTGTTGTCACCGGGGTCTGCAGGCGTCTTCGGTGGGCATCCAGGGTGGGGTGGTTGGATGGAGGGTGGTGGGGCGGGCAGTGGGTTTCTCTCCTTCCAGGTCCGGCACGAAAGTTGTGGTGAACTCCGCCAAGGCGCTTGTGCTTGTGTTTTGAAACTCGACAACCTGTTCCTCACACATAGGACTGGAGGGAGGGGGAAGCCAGCCAGGGAAGAAATATTATTAACCTGTTTAGCAAGTTTGAACAGGTGTTTCTCAAAAGGGGGGGTGTGAGGTTTCGTTTATAAAGGGAAAAGCCTTCACAAGTGTGTGTGAGTGTGTGCCAGAGTGCTTGGCGGCCGTGTCAAGTCATCACAATTCCTTGAGATGGCAACTCCGAGGCTGGGGGCCAAAATGGGGGGGGGGCTCCCAGGGCCTAAAGACATCTGAAGGGTCAATGTGGGTTGTAGGGAACCACAAGAGGGGTTTTCCTCCCATAGGGCCTGCTTCTGATGACCCAGAGTGGGATACAAAATAAACACAGTCACGAAAACAGGTGAAGCCCCTTTTATTCCTTCCCTTTGCTTCCAAGCTCTGAATATCTTTGACTGGAAACAAAAAACTCCCACACAAGCAGTTACAAGAAGGAGGAAATGCCGTTTAATTTATAAAGAGTAAAACACAACACAAACCACACTGAAGCAATTAAGGGAACCAGGCAAGATAGGGGCTGGAGGATGTCCACAGATATCAGAACACACATTGGGAAGGACACCAAACTCAGAGAGGAACGACAGACTAGAGATATTTCCATGCTTTGTTTCCAGCACTGGCCCATACGCATGTCCGTCCTTTTAAACAGTCCTCACAGCTGCAGCCCATGAAGGGGATCAGGGCCCTTTCCTCCCCCATAGACCATGCCATTAACGTCTCTCCGTTATCCTCTCCTCCCTGCGTGCCCTAGGATGGAGAGGGGATGGGCCTGGGTCTTCCACTGACTGCCCAGCCGGCCTCTGCCCTTCCCAGCCTCCTCCACAACCTCCGGAGCCACACTCCCACACCCTGTCGGCTGTTCCTCCTCTCCCTCAGAGTCAATCTCCACCAGGGGCACGATACTGCTCTTGTTTCAGACGTCTTTTCCTGTGCTCCCTTTACAACCATTTTAATTAGTGACTGTTCGAAGTTAGGACGACCCTGGAGAAATCGACTTGCAATGTTGGTCCTCATAACTAACAGGAGCATCAGCATGGACAAAATCCAGGGGCTTGGCAACTGATGTGTAACTCACAATAGTCATAGCACCCCGGGGTTACCAATTGTGACCTTCCCATCCAGTTTCCAGCAAGCCAAGCCCGTTGGAGAAGTCGGATTCGCTTAACAGTGGAGAGATTCACTTAACAACTTGTGGCAATTTAATTTGCTTAACCACCAAGGCGAAAAAAAAATCAGGAGAGGCTCGCTTAAATAATTCCCTTGTGCTGCAAGGGAAAATCAGAGCCCAATTGTGGTCATAAAGCGAGGACCACCTGTACACACATTATATTTTTGAAAGAAACATGTTCCCCAGCCCGCTTGGCTCTCTTGAGCCCATCCAGACGTGCCCCCAGCAGTTACACTGCACTTGTTTATTGCAACCAAGCTGTTCCTTTCTGTATTACAGAGGGGGTTTCCTCAATTTATGACCGCAATTGAACCGAAATCTTCGTTGCTGAGCGAGACAACTATGACGTGAGTTTTGCTCCGTTTTACGACCTTTCTTGCCACCGTTGTTAAGTGAACCACCGCCATTGTTAAGTGAGTAACACAGTAGTGGAGGGAATCCAGCTTCCCCACATGCTGGTCAGAAGGTCGCAAAAGGGGATCGCGTGACCAGGATGTTGCAACCGTCATAAGTATGAGTCAGTTGCCAAGTGGCTGAGTTTGACACCCACATACACCCACAAACACACACACACACAAACATACACTGGGGATACTTGCAAGAGTCATAAGTCTGACTTTTTTCCGAGCGCCATTGTAACTTCGCTCAACGAACGGCTGTAAGTCCAGAACTGCCTTGCATTTATTTCATTCGCTGGCCGGCAACTCTGGGCGGCTTCCTTGTGGGGTGAAGGTGTTTCCCCCTTTTTTGTGCTTTGCAGCTTTAATAGTTTTGTACCTGTGTTTCCCTTGTTTAAGGAATCCCCTGGAGGACTAGCAGCCATCCAAAGGGGGTACCAGCCCCTGAACACAGCAGGCCCCTCCCAGCTCCCCGTGGCCACAGATTCTTATCTCGGTTCAGCCGCCGGGAGGGAAGCTCGCCTGGCAGACACACCTGCTTGGCATTCCTTCCCCGGCACCCGCGTGAAAGAGAACGGCTGCCCGGCCCTCCTTTGCGCTGCCCCGGCCACCCGACCTGCTCGGCAGGAAGCGAAATCTTGCTGACTGGAAGGGCTGTGCTCTGAGGAGAATTTCCATTTTTTTTTGCTGTGGTTGGCCCTTTTAAAAAGCCACGGGTTTTCCACAAGAGATTGGACGGCCGTTTGTCTGGAATGGATATAAGGCTCTCCTGCTTCAAAGGGGGCGGTGGGGGGGTGGGACTAGAAGATCTCCAAGGTCCCTTCCAGCCCTACAATTCTATGATTCTAATAGCTTGGGCAGGGGGGTGGACTAGAAGACCTCTGAGGTCCCTCCCAACTCTGTTCTTCTGCATTCAGTCCAGTTGTTCTTTGGAGACTGTTTGGACATAGCCCTGCGGTTGTCTTGGCAAGATCTTTCAAGAAGTGGTCGCCATTGGCTCTTTTTTAGGGCTGAGAGAGAGGTACTGGCCCAAGATCACCCAGCTGGCTTCGTGCTGTTGGAAGAATTATCCTTCTGTTCAGTTCCAAGTGTGGGGAGAGACCCTTAATCATATACCCTCTGTTGGGCCCCACCTTAGTGTTTCCGGTTCCTGTTTAAGAAACTATCCCATTGGCTGTCAGACTCCCAGGGGCGGGGGTCTTAGCTAACTTTGTAGGCTTTGTCTGGACCACATGGCTTCACCTGAGTGCTGTCTGAGGCAATCTTCCCAGGTGCCAGGTGTTAAGATGGGTAGAGGGCTTTGTTACGCGGAATACTCTGGCCCAGGCTTTAATGGCCCGTCCATTAACAAAGGGGGGGAGGGGGGGGCTGATCTTCTGCTTCTGAGTTTCTACTTCTCTTTTTAAGGAAAATATTCTGCCTTTTTAATATTTCCTAGGATATTTCATTTTCCTAGGAGAGGGGAGGGTGCTAACTTCCTACAGCGCTTAAGGCAGGAACTCCCCATTATTGACGGACACCAAAAGGGGCTCTCTAGAACTTGTTGCGTTGTGCCTTATAACCAGGGTTGGGCTTCAAAAATTTTAACAAGGGGTTCTTTCTCTCTGTCCGGTTGCTGGGTGGGCGTGGCCATGGTGGGCGTGGCCTAGTCGGCCTCCTGCACCACGGCCTCCGGGAGGGCGAAAATGGCCTCTACGGGCTCCGGAGGCTCCCTGGAAGCTGGAAACGGGCCCATTTCCGGCCTTCTCAAACTTCCGGAAGGCCCGTTTTTCGCCCTCTGCACTTACCTGCATCCAAAACGGGCCACGTGGGGATTCCTGGGAGGGGAGGGGTGGAGTGGGCGTGGCCAGCCAGTCACTGCAACTACGGGTTCAGCGAACCAGATGTAAAATTACAGTACTGCAGGCGACTTCTGCTGACTGCCAGCTGCCTGCAATTTGGCAGTTCAAATCCCACCAAGGCTGCAGGTTGACTCAGCCTTCCGTCCTTCTGAGGTGGGTAAAATGAGGACCCAGATTGTTGGGGGCAAGAGGCTGACTCTGTAAACCTCTTAGAGAAGGCTCCTCCTTCCTTCCTTCCTTCCTTCCCTCCTTCCCTCCCTTTTTCCTTCCTTCCTTCCTTCCTTCCTTCCTTCCTTCCTTCCTTCCCTCCCTCCTTCCTTCCTTCCCTCCTTCCTCCCTCCCTCCCTCCCTTCCTTCCTTCCTTCCTTCCTTCCTTCCTTCCCTCCCTCCTTCCTTCCTTCCCTCCTTCCTCCCTCCCTCCCTTTTTCCTTCCTTCCTTCCTTCCTTCCTTCCTTCCTTCCTTCCTTCCTTCCTTCCTTCCTTCCTTCCTTCCTTCCTTCCTTCCTTCCCTCCCTCCCTCCCTCCTCCCTCCCTCCCTCCCTCCCTTTTTAGTTTCCTTCCTTCCTTCCTTCCTTCCTTCCTTCCTTCCTTCCTTCCTTCCTTCCCTCCTCCCTCCCTCCCTCCCTTCCTTCTTTCCTTCTAAAGGTTGACTCAGCCTTCCATCTTTTCGAGGTGGGTAAAATGAGGACCCAGATTGTTGGGGGCAAGAGGCTGACTCTGTAAACCACTTAGAGAGGGCTGTAAATGCACTATAAAGCGGTATATAAGTCTTAAGTGCTATTGCTATTGCTATATTCTACTTGCAGAAACCTGAAAGAAGGTTAGATGGCAGCAAGCAAAGATATTCGGAATATTTCAAGTCTTTGCTGCCATCTAGCTGTGAACTAGGTTTGTGTCATCTGGCAATTATACTCCTCAGAAAGCACAATGGCTCCGTTTACAACAACTTGCTCCACTGAACCCAAAGTTCACTGTGGCTTAGCTCACTTAACTCACTTACCGCCTACCTTGCTTCATGATGGAATTTCTGGTTGTGTTTGTAAGATGAGGACAACCAAGACGAAACATATGATGAACGGTTGCAGGAACTGGGCCTGGCTAGTCTAGGGAAGAGAAGGACCAGGGGAGACAGGAGAGCAGTTTGAGGAGCTGCCCCAGAGAGGAGGAGGGGGTCAAGCTGTTTTCCAAGGCACCTGAAGGCCAGACAAGGAAGAATGGATGGAAACTGATCAAGGAGAGATTCAACCTGGAAATAAGGAGGAATTTCCTGACAGGGAGAACAATCAACCCATGGAACAGAAGTTGCCTTCGAAAGTTGTGGGAGCTTCATCCCTGCAGGCTTCCAAGAAGAGACTGGACTGCCCTCTGTCAGAAATGGTATATAGGGTCTCCTGCTTGGGCAAGAGGTTGGACTAGATGACCTACAAGGTCCCTTCCAACTCTGTTAATCTGAATTTCCCTAAGATGATCAACGGTCTGGAGATTAAAACGTACGATGAATGGTTGCAGGAACTGGGCCTGGCTAGTCTAGGGAAGAGAAGGACCAGGGGAGACAGGAGAGCATCTTCCAATATTTGAGGGGCTGCCACAGAGAGGAGGAGGGGTCAAGCCATTTTTCAAAGCACCCAAAGGCCAGACAAGGAAGAATGGATGGAAACCGATCAAGGAGAGATTCAACCTGGAAATAAGGAGGAATTTCCTGACAGGGAGAACAATCAACCGATGGAACAGAAGTTGCCTTCGGAAGTTATTGGAGCTTCATCACTTGGAGGCTTTCAAGAAGAAACTGGGCTGCCCTCTGTCAGAAATGGTGTAGGGTCTCCTGCTCGGACGTGCGGTTGGACTAGATGACCTACAAGGTCCCTTCCAATGTGGGAAGCCCACTTACATTGGAAAACAGCTAGCTAAGTCTCTATAGATGGAGATTCTCAGTCAGCCAAGTCATGCTTGTCCCAAAAGTACTTATTCCAAAATACTTTCTTCGGGTTTTTTTTCCCTTGAAGATGTTTTGCTCCTCATCCAAGAAGCTTCTTCAGTTCAGACTGAATGGTGGAAAATGGAAGGATTTGTATGCCTTGCAATCCTCTGGCCGTTAGCGCTTTTTCTGAGAGTCATCGAGCCACTTGAAGGTTTGTCTGTGTCCTCAGGGTCACCCGAGTGGTGCAAATGGGCATGGAGCAGTGGTGGGATTCAGCCGGTTTGCACCAGATCAGGGAAACCCGTAGCAAGAATTTGGGGTGGGTTGCCGAACCGGTAGTAAGTTCTGGCTGGCCACACCCACAACCCGCTCACCCCGCCCCCCTGACCTTCCCCTAAGGCAGTGTTTTTCAACCTTGGTACTTTGAAGATGTGTGGACTTCAACTCCCAGAATTCCTCAGCCAGCAGAGCTGGCTGAGGAATTCTGGGAGTTGAAGTCCACACATCTTCAAAGTACCAAGGTTGAAAAACACTGCCCTAAGGTATTTCTTTCTCTCTTTTTCCCCTCCCAACAATCAGCTGCACACAGATCAGCTTTGCTGAGGCCCAGGAAGGCCAACAATGGCTCAGCCTCCCCTCCCTTTTTTGCCTTCCTGAGCCTCAGAGGAGCTTTAGGGAAGCAAAAAATGCCCCCCAGAGGCTCTTCTGAGGCCCAGAAGGCCCCCAAAATCAGGAGGAGGCTGTAAAACAGCACAAAAAGCCACGCCCACCCAGTCACACGGTTACGCCCACCAAGCCACGCCCACAGAATCGGTAGTTTAAAAAAAATATTTATTATTTATTTATTAAATTTTTATACCGCCCCCTCTCCCAAAATGGGACTCGGGGCGATGTACAGCCAAGATAAAAGGACACAATTAATAAAAATATTAAAAGAGATTTAAAAAGAGATGAAACAAGCGGCTGGAATAACACTAAAAACAAGGTTAAAAAGTTAAAAATACCAAAAATTGAAACCCTAGTAATTGATACTAGGCCAGACCGGCCTGTGGGTCTTTAATGCACGTCGGAAGGTCTGCAGGTCAGGGATGGCCCACATCTCCACCGCCGGCGTGGAGCCTTCTTGAGACAGCTGAAAGGATTGGGTTGTACTTTTCCACCCAACACAACGCAACATACGTGCACACTTTAAGCCCAAGAACACATTAAGGCAGAAGCTTGTAAAGCACCCGGGCGCAAACTGAGCCATGTGGCCTATGCCGCCGCTGTGCAGATCTGTGGTACGTCGGAGAAACGAAGCAGCCACTTCCCAAATGCGTGGCACAACTTAAGAAAAGAAACCCACCAAGAGACGATTCAGCGGTCCCTCCCTCTGCCTGGGGAGGGAGGAAATGGGGAGCCTGGGAGCCCATTCTTTTACCCTCCCGGAGGCTCAAGGGAAGACTCCTGAGCCCCAGGAGCGTGAAAACGCCCCCCCCCCCCACACCAACGGTGCAGGAGGCTGACCAGGCCACGCCCACCATGGCCACGCCCACCCGGCAACCCTGGCAGAGAATCGGTTGCTACATTTTCTAAAGCCCACCCCTGGGAGGAACGCAACACCACCCACCTCCTGGACACCCCATCAGCAATTGCAAGAAGGTTCCACACCTGTTTGTACCGATTCAGGTGATCCCCCCTCCCCCCGAGGCCATAAATCAATTCACAAGGACTGTCCAAGAAGGAATATTGGAACCCTCAGAGCGACCAGATGACTGCTAAGGATATAAATCCTTCTGTTTTTTCCCGTTCAGTCAGAACTGAAGAAGCTTCTTGGATGAGAAGGGAAATCTTTTCAAGGGGGGAAAAACACCCCACCCTCCCCTTCCTTTCTAGCATTGGAAAAAGCACCTTTGGGACAACTAGATGAGTCCAGGTTCAAGCCAACACACAGCCACAAACGTTGGTTAGACGATTGTGCTCCAGCCATTATGGTTGCATTTGCAGAAATTCTTACTCATGAGGAAGCATTGATTTTTCACTCTGTAGCCCACTCTTCAAGCACGGTGACATTTGCTAGTATGGGTTTGACCCAGGTGCTATCCAACCGGTTCTGACTAGTTCTGGAGTAGCGGAAATTTTGAGTGGTTCGGAGAACCGGCCAATCCCACCTCTGACTGGCCCTGTTCCATCTATTCTCCACCTCCCATTGAGTCCCAGCTGATAGGCTGGGTCTCCTTTGGTTGCCCTGCACAGGAGAACGGAGCTGGAAAGCAGGTCAGTGGGGTGGGGAGGGATTGGGATTTTGCCATAACCTTCCCCCAGGAGTGAGGGGGGGATTGAGATTTTGCAATATCCTTCCCCTGGGTAGCTACGCCCCATCAAGTCACGCCCATCAAGTCACGCCCACAGAACTGGTAGCAAAAAATAAAACTGAATCCCACCACTGGGTTTAACCTTAACTTGCAGAAAGTTACACCGAACGGACCTTCTGCAACCCAAGAAAATTTTGTGCGTCTTCTGGTGGCCGATGGCATAGCCACAGTTGGACTCCAGCCCAGGAATGAGTTGGCACCGAGTTGCATAAGAGTGAATCATGGGTGAAAACAATTCTTGCTTAACTTGGCATTCCAGTAGTGGCACCACAATGTTTCTCAACCTTGGCAGCTTGAAGACGTCTGGACTTCAACTCCCAGAATTCCCCAGCCAACATGGGTGGACTTCAATCCCCAGAATTCCCCAGCCAACATGGGTGGATTTCAACGCCCAGGGCAGGAGGCCCAAATGACCAGCAGAGTTCTCCAGGGATGACTAAGGGGAAGTGGGAGGCCCTTGACTCACTCCTCCAGCCAGACTTTGGGATGGATTTCCAGATAGGTAGAGAACAGACCGATCCCTGAGATAAACAGACCCCTGCAAGAACAGACCCATCCCTGAAATGGTTAGGCAGCTCAACCAGCGGGGCTGAGTCAGGTGGGGGCTGGAGGGTCCAGGAGGGTCCTTTTAAGCTGGATCTCATTTCCTTTCAGGCTCACCTTCAGAGCAAGCCCAACCTGCCTTGTTCAATGAATGATGTCACAGCTTCCCTCCGATAGTTGTGGCTGCTCCTTTTTGAAGGAGAGACTGGACAGCTACTTGTCTGGAATGGTCCAGGAGACGGCTGGACTAGAAGACCTCCAAGGTCCCTTCCATTCTGTTTCAAGCAGATATAGGCCATTTGGTCTCTACCAACATTTGGGGTTGACCTTGTCGGGGATGTTGGCAGCTGAAATCCAACCCTTGGCAGGCAGCTCCAGGCCAAACGTCCTAATTTATTCACTTCTACAACTCCACACGAGGCTTGCTTTGATCCAGGGGAAGCAACTTTGGGTGTCCCGACTTCTCTTTTCTCTGCCCCCAGGCTAAAAATAGCCAGGGTTACCCTGTGGTAAGATGGGTGGCCGATGAATTCGATAAATAAAAATAAAATAAATCCAGAAAGTTTGTGCTGACAGGAAGGTTGTCTGCCTTTTGAGAGGAAACATCCGATGCTCCGAAGAGATTCAGCCGACGCAGGAGATGGGCACAAAGAGGGAAAGGAAAGCAAAGCATCAGGGAGTTCCTTTATTGTGGCATTTCTCAAAATGGGCTGGTTCGGAAGGAATCCTGGGAGTTTAAATCTTTCCTGGGTTTTGGCAGCAGCTCAACAGGTAGAGGCACCTGGCCGTAACTGGAGTGGAAGGTTGTCAGTAGCTCAGCCTGGTAGCCAGCGCCCCCTGGTGGACTTGTGGCTAATGTCACAATAGTCCAGCTTCTTGTATCCTAATGGAGTGTTTCTCAAGCTTGGCCACCAAGATGGGTGGACTTCAACCCCCAGAATCCCACCACCCATTTTAAGGCATGCTGTCTAGAGAATTCTGGGAGTTGAAGTCCATCCATCTTAAAGCATGCTGGCTGAGGAATTCTGGGAGTTGAAGTCCATCCATCTTAAAGCATGCTGATTGGGGAATTTTGGGAGTTGAAGTCCATCCATCTTAAAGCATGCTGATTGGGGAATTCTGGGAGTGAAGTCCATCCATCTTAAAGCATGCTGATTGGGGAATTCTGGGAGTGAAGTCCATCCATCTTAAAGCATGCTGGCTGAGGAATTCTGGGAGTTGAAGTCCATCCATCTTAAAGCATGCTGGCTGAGGAATTCTGGGAGTTGAAGTCCATCCATCTTAAAGCATGCTGATTGGGGAATTCTGGGAGTTGAAGTCCATCCATCTTAAAGCATGCTGGCTGAGGAATTCTGGGAGTTGAAGTCCACCAATCATCAAGTGGCCCAGCTTGAGGGACAAAGGCCTAAGGTGACTAGGATTCAATGACTCAAAGAGTCCCTTAAAAGTGGGGTTTGGACAATTTACTTAGCCAAGACAGGGAAAGACGTAGCCACAACCTCCATGCAACAGGCTCAAATAAACAACTTTCCCTTTAACCTTCTTCATTTAGCTATCTTTATATTCTCCTTTTTAAAAGCTTTATTATATGGTAATCTACCCAGAATCACTGTATGAATGAGATGGATGCCATTAAAATTTAATAAATAAATTAATAAAACTGGTTTGTGGTAAGCTGGGAGTGGGGAGCTTGTCTGAGGGCTTCTAATGTGGTGCAACCACATTTTTTTTGGCATTGGGGTCGATTCAGGCTCATTGAAAAATTATTAGAACTTCATGTGATCTTGATTCTCTACTAATGCGGCCTAGAATTGCATTGCCTTTTTTGGCTGCTGCCCCACACTCCTGGCACATATTTAAGTGATTGTCCACTAGTAATGAATTACAACTGGTTGTTTATTAATTCAAACAGATCTCTCCTCATTCTTCTTCTTTGGTGCAGGAGGTCCAGACATCCTGTCCAGAAGACGATGGGGATCAATTGTCCAGCTAGCAGTCTCCGGTCCTTGTCCTGGTTCAGCCTGAGTTCGGATCCAGCCCTCTGGGCACCAACCCCATGCGCCCACCAGCTGGCCTGCATGGAGCACCAACTGGAGCATTTCCTGAGTGAGGTGTGCAACTGGCAAGGCACCCTGGGGGCCAAGACAGGGAAGGAGAGGGAGCACCCAAATCTGAAGAAGTGGGGCTCGGACAAACTGCGCATCACTTGTCTTTGAAATGGCCGACAGTGAGTAGCCAGACCCGGCAAAGGGCAGAGGCAGGGGTGGGATTCTATTCAACTGCCGTTAAAGAAGACACAAGCCCCAGCTGGCCGCTGCTGCCGCTAGCCGTACTCGCCCGCCTGGACTGCCTATCCCAGCCTCCGAAGATGCAGATCTGTAAGTACAACCTCCAACCTGGTCACCTACTTGCCACCACCAGCCCCGGTCTAGTGCAAAATGAGGCTGGTTTTCAATGTTTTCCACCCTGGGGAACGAGAATATGTTCTTGTTTTCAAAATCTGAGCTCTGCATCAATATCTATGATTGAGATATCCAAGGCATATCTCAAAATGGAAGGTAGAACTCAATTTAGCAGGAATACATAATAACTTTTGAAGCAGAGCTTGGATTTCAAAATTAAGCTCATTTTCATGTTCTGCGGGGTGGGAAACGTTGAAAATCCACTTCATTTTCGGATCCAAGCTTTCCCTGAGGAGTTATCTCAAAATGGAAGTTAGAACTCAATTTAGCAGGAATACCTAACTTTTGAAGCAGAGCTCGGATTTCAAAATTAAGCTCATTTTCATATTCTGTGGGTGGGAAACTTCATTTTCACATTTCACAAATCCACTTCATTCTCGGATCCGAGCTTTCCCTGAAGAGTATCCCAATGCATATCTTAAAATCTTAATTAGAACTCAATTCAGTCAGAAAAGATTATTTGGGATAATTCGTCAGGGAAAGCTCAGGAACATGAAAATGAAGTTCTTTTTGAAATCCGAGCTCTGCGTCAAAAGTTTTCCTTTCTGGCTGACAAGATCTAATTAAGGTGTTAAGATATGCCTTGGGATACCTCCTCAGGGAAAGCTCGGATCTGAAAATGAAGTGGATATTCAATGTTTCTTATCCTGGGGAACAAGAATATGTGCTTGTTTTCGAAATCCGAGGTCTGCATCCAAAGTTCCCATTTCTAGCGGAATTGAGTTCTACCCAAGATTTTGAGATATGCTGGGATACTTCCTCATGGAAAGCTCAGATCTGAAAATGAAGCAACTTAAAAATGTTTTCCACCCTCGGGAACATGAAAATGAAGTTCTTTTTGAAATCCGAGCTTTGCATCAAAAGTTTTCCTTTCTGGATGAATTCAGTTCTAATTAAGATTTTGAGATATGCCTTGGGATAATGCCTCATGGAAAGCTCGGATCCGAAAATGTTTTCAATGTTTTCTACCCTGTGGAACCTGAATATGTGCTCGTTTTCGAAATCTGAGCTCTTAATTAAAAGTTTCCTTTTCTAGCGGA
The DNA here is from genome assembly GCA_023653725.1 of Bungarus multicinctus. Taxonomy (NCBI): domain Eukaryota; kingdom Metazoa; phylum Chordata; class Lepidosauria; order Squamata; family Elapidae; genus Bungarus; species Bungarus multicinctus. The sequence goes on from CM042847.1 coordinate 2,291,725, forward strand.
ATTAAGTTCTACCCAAGATTTTGAGATATGCCTTGGGATAACGCCTCATGGAAAGCTCGGATCTGAAAATGAAGATTTTCAATGTTTTCCACCCTGGGGAACATGAAAATGAAGTTCTTTTCTAAATCCGAGGTCTGCATCAAAAGATTCCTTTTCTAGCGGAATAGTATTCTACCTAAGATTTTGAAATATACTTTGGGATAACTCCTCAGGGAAAGCTCGGGTCTGAAAATGAAGTGGGTTTTCAATATTTTCAATATTTGAAGTGGGTTTTCAATATTTTCCGCCCTGGAGAACATGAAAATGAAGTTCTTTTGAAATCTGAGCTCTGCATCAATAAGTTGTGGTTTCTGACTGAGTTGAGTTCTACCCTAGATTTTGAGATATGCCTTGGGATACCTCCTCAGGGAAAGCTCGGATCCAAAAATGAAGTGAGTTTTCAATGTTTTCCATCCTGTGGAACAAGAATATGTGCTTGTTTTCAAAATCCAAGGTCTGCATCAAAAGTTTCCTTTTGTAGCGGAATTGAGTTCTACTCAAGATTTTGAGATATGCCTTGGGATACCTCCTCATGGAAAGCTCGGATCCGAAAATGAAGTGAGTTTTAAATTTTTTCCACCCTGGGGAACAAGAATATATACTTATTTTTGAAATCTGAGTTCTGCATCAATAGTTGCAGTTTCTGGCTTAGTTGTTCTACCCTAGATTTTGAAATATGCCTTGGGATAATTCCTCAGGGAAAGCTCAGATCCGAAAATGAAGGGACATTAAAATGTTTTCTACCCTGGGGAACATGAAAATGAAGTTCTTTCTGAAATCTGAGCTCTGCGTCAAAAGTTTTGTTTTCTGCTTGAATTATTAAGAATCATTAAGATATGTGCTCTCTGAAGCAGTGGAACTCACTTTTTACGGGGAGAATTTATCAAAGATATTGAAGAATTAGAACTCACCGTCCTTAGCCCACTATCAGCCACCTAGATTCCAGGAGGAGAACAATTCCTAATGGATGAAAAGAAGTCACAGCCTTTTGGTTTTTCATACAGTCATTCAATGGTCTGTTGTGCTCTCTGAAGGAATGGAACTCACCTTTTAATAGGAAAATTCAGCAAACATAGTGAGAAATTGAAACTCACCATCCCCTGTGTTATGTAGTAGCATACTTACCTATGATTGGTTGGTCCGTAGTGGTGGGAGATTCGAAGAGCCGTCACTGGCCACAGCCGCGAGCAGCCCAACTATAAGAAAGGCTGCCGCGGATTCTCCAGCGCTCAGTCCTGAAAGAGAATGGAAACCATCAACTGGGTCGCTTTCTCATTCCCGCGATGCAACACCCTGGTATTCGCCTACCGTTTATGAGCTTCCTATCACGAAGATTCCAGGAGGAGAATGATTCCTAATGCAAGAAAATAAGTCATTTCGTTTTAGTTTTTTGCACAAAGTCAATCAATAGTCTGTTGTGCTCTCTGAAGAACTGGGACTCACCTTTTACGGGGAGAATTCTTTAAACATACTGAAGAATTAGAACTCACCGTCTCCTGTTATTAGCCCACTGTCTATCAGCCACATATGATGAAGATTCCAGCAGTAGAACGATTCCTAATGGAAGAAAAGAAGTCATCGTCTTTTAGTTTTTCGCACAAAGTCATTCAATGGTCTGTTGTGCTCTCTGAAGGAATGGAACTCACCTTTTAGCGGGACAATTCAGCAAACATAGTAAACTCCCCTGGAATTCGCCCACCTTTTATGACCTTCCTATCATGAAGATTACAGGAGAACGATTCCTAATGCAAGAAAAGAATTCATGGCGTTTTAGTTTTTTGCACAAACTCATTCAACAGTCTCTGAAGGAAGGGAGCTCACCTTTTAGAGGGAGATTTTATCAAACATGCTCAAGAATTAGAACTCACCGTCCCCACGTATTGGGCCAACTTATATCAGCCACCTATGATGAAGATTCCAGGAGGAGAACGATTTGTAATGTAAGAAAAGAAGCCACTGCATTTTAGTTTTTGCATAAACTCATTCAATGGTCTGTTGTGCTCTCTGAAGGAATGGAACTCACCTTTTAGAGGTGAGAATATATCAAACATACTGAAGAATTAGAACTCACCCTGTTATTAGTCCAAAGTCTATCAGCCACCTATCACGAGGATTCTAGGAGTAGAACGATTACTAATGGAAGAGAAGAATCACTGTGTTTTTTCGCCCATTCATTCAATGGTCTGTTGTGCTCTCTGAAGCAGTGGAACTTACGGGGAGAATTCAGCAAACATATTGAAGAATTAGAACTCACCGTGCCCTGATATTGGCCCACCTATCATGAAAATTGTAATTAGGGTAATAGAGGGTAATTAGGACTGCAGAAAAGAACAATTACTACCAACCCGCCTTCCATGGAGGACCTGTATTCTGCACCCTGAGTCCAAAAGAGGGCTTTGAAAGTATCTGCAGACCCCTCACATCCTGGACATAAACTGTTTCAGCTCCTTCCCTCAAAACGACGCTATAGATTAGAGCACTGCACACCAGAACAACTAGACACAAGGAGAGTTTTTTCCCTGAACGCCATCACTCTGCTAAACAAATAATTCCCTCAACATTGTCAAATTAATTACTATTCTTCTTCTCATCCTTACTAGTACTGATCTCTTCCCACTTATGGCTATATCCATGTTGTGTGTATCTTTAAAATTTATATTGTTTTTATTGTTTATTTTTCCTAGTATGATTTGATTGTTTATTACTATCATGACTATCACTAAGTGTTGCATCTTATGATTCTTGATTAATGCATTTTATTTTTCCTTTATGTACACTGAGAGCTTCTGCACCGAAGACAAATTCCTTGTGTGTCCAATCACACTTGGCCAACAAAGAATTCTATTCTATTCTATTTTATTTTACATTTCTATTCTATTCTATTCTATTCTATTCTATTCTATTCTATTCTATTCTATTCTATTCTAGTCCAGTCCAGTCCAGTCCAGTCCAGTCCAGTCTGAGTTTGCCCTGGGTGGGGGGAGGCCTGCAGTGCCCCCGGCGGCCAGCAGAGGGTAGCGCGAGACCGGCCTTTCCTAACGGGCCTCCTTCCTACGCCGCCTCGCCCCCCCCCCCCCCTTTCTCTCTCTCTCTCTCTCTCTCTCTCTCTCTCTTTCTGCACGGGTTTTCTCCCCGCCTTTCTGACGTGCTCCTGCAAGCCGGAGATGCGGGGACGACATGAATCCCTCGTAGCTTCGCCTTTTGCAGGTGAGGAACCGAGGAGGGGGGGCTTCGGGGGGGTTTCCTCTGGGGAGGGGGAAGTGTTGGAGCGGGTTGGCTCTCTTTGGGGGGAGGGGTGCCAAAATAGGCTGGGGAGGGGGAGTCTTCCCCATGCAAAGGCTCTTTCCGTGCGAAGAAGCAAGACGCGCGTCGAGAGAGAGGCGTCTGGAGCCAGATGCGGGTCGCCCAGAAGCTTGACTGGGGGCGCGGGCGGGTGAGAGAGCAGGGGAGCAATTTGGATGCCCTTTCTTTGCTTCCCATACTGGGTCCCATCCTGCTTTCCAAAGGAAAGGAATCTCTGCCTTAGTGGCCAGGAAAAGAGTTCCTTAGGGCATGGGCAGAGTGCATCCCTTTTCTTGTTCCATTACTGTGGGGCTTAAACTGAACCCCCTGAAATCCAGAGAAGCCCCACAAGCTACAACAACACACACAACTGATTCGCACCCAGTGTGTTGTGTGAATCCAACCAACTGGGTCTTAGAATCAGCTCAGAAAGGACCTTAGAGGTCTTCTAGTCCAGCCCGCTTGCTCAAGCGAGAGATCTTCCAGCCACCCAACTCGGGACAGGTAAAGTGCTCGACTTAGGATGGAGGCCAACGTTTCTGTCGCTTACGCGGGACAGTGAAGTCAATTCCCCCCTCCCCCCGTTTTGTGACTCACTGCCGTTCTTAAGCGAGTCACACGGTTGCTAAGTGAATGGGGCTTCCCCCTGTCAACTTGGCTGGTCAGAAGGGATCCCTCACGACCCCTGGACACTGCGTCCGTCATAAATGCGAGTCAGTGGCCGAGCGTCCGAATTTTGAATCGCGGGACTGCAGCGTGGTCATAAGTGTGAAAAACGGTCTAAAGTCGCTTTTTTTCAGGGATGTTGTGACTTTGACTGCTCCCTAAAGCAACGGTTGCTATGCTGTGCGCAACAAATATACGCCCCTTGTTGCACACCCTTGAGGACTGGTGGGTGTGTGAACCCCATGCCAAAACTACCATTGCGTTCACCCCCAGAATAAACTGGGTTTGTTGTTACTCTTTGCTTGTGTTTTGGGCCAACCCCCAGCATAGGTGCATTCAGCTGGCAGGTGCAGTGGGAAGGGGGGCAGTTATTTTGGGGGTGTGGGGGGGGGCAGCTGGCTGGAGCCCCCACTTCGGTTGTTGAGTTGAGCACCAGAAACTACCAGGCAAAAAAATCCTGAAGAGGAAAAAGGATCTTATGCAAAGGATTTTATTACCCCGCATCAGTTCCAATTCTGTAAAATTAGAAGTTAGAAGCTGAATTTAAATTTCAGATTTCCCTTTCGGTTCCTTCCCCAGGGGGAATTTTGCCTTAAATTGTAATTATTTCCATTTTACGGGTGGGTGAAGGAGCCGGCATATAAAACAGATTCCCATTTCAACTTGAAGGCTCTAAAGGAGTCTGTCTCAATTATATTAAAAAAGGTCGTAAAAGGGGGATCCCGGGACTTTGGGACATTGCAGTGGTCATAAGTATGAAACAGGGGCCAAGCATCTGAATTTTGATCGCGTGACTGTGAGGATGTTGCAAATGTAATTGTGAAAAGCAGTCATAAATCACATTTTTCATGTTGCTTTGGTCACTGGACAAACAGTTGTAAACCAAGGATTTAAGCTTATTTTTATTTTATTATTTTCTTGTTTTCACAGCTTCTTAAAAACAAGGAAGCAAAGTTGGTGAAAAAAAAGGAATAATCTTGGCTTCTCCTTTAAACCGGTTTTTAATTTCTTGCACTTTGGAGCCTTTTCATGTTATATTGCAGACAATCATTGGGTGGAATTCCTGTTTCTTCTGCTGCCATTGTTTGATTAATCATTTCTCGATTAATTAACATTCCTGGCGAGGCTGGGACAGGAAACAGAGCTTTCAAAGAAATATAACACTTGGCGGGAAAAAATCCAGAGTCTGGCACTACCTCTTGCAAACTAACAACAACAGCTTAGGAAAAAGTTCATTTCTGCTTTTAAAATGTTTGTGAATTGCAAAATTGCAGAACTTCTCTGCAAATGTTAGTCCAGGGTGGAAAAATCTGCCACTGGACTTCTGTTTGTTTTTTTTAATTAATATATATATATATATATATATTTTGCTTCATCTTTCCTCTGGCAACCTTAAAATGCAAGATTTTTGAAGTTCCTTAAATTCCAGGACCGAAGATGGAGCAGATAAAATGAAGATTTGAAAGGGGAAAAAAAAGTTTCTTGGCCTGTTTTTGCTGTGGTTAAAAGAAATGTTAGAGAAAGGGTTTAACAGGTTAACAAGAGTTGGAAGGGACCTTGTAGGTCATCTAGTCTAACCCCCCCACCCAAGCAGGAGACACCATTTCTGACAGAGGGCAGTCGAATTTTGAAAGCCTTCAGTGATGAAGAAGGGTTAGAGAAGAAGGCAGTGCAGGTAGTCCTCTATTTACAACTGTTCATTGAGTGACCATTCAAAGTTACAACGGCACTGAAAAAAATGACTTACGACTGTTTTTCACACTTATGACCGTTGCAGCATCTGTATAAACATGTATTTATATGTGGATGCTTGGCAACTGACTCATATTTATGACAGTTGCAGTGTCCCGGGGGGTCACATGATTGATCCCCTTTTGCAACCTTCAGACAAGTGAAGTCAACGGGGAAGCCTGATTCACTTAATGACCGTATTACTAACGGCAATGATTCAGTTAACAACGGTGGCAAGAAAGGTGGTAAAACGGAGCAAAACTCACTTGACACGCGTCTCGCTTGGCAATTTACATTTTGGGCTTAATTGTGGTCATAAGTCTCGAGGAGTCCCTGTATTGGAAGTGAAACATTTGTAATTCCCTCCTTCTTTCCTTCTTTCTCCCCATTTTCCTTGCATGCTGAGTCTTTTAGAGTCGTTTTAATCCTCAACTTACGGCCACAACTGAGCCCAAAATCTCCATGGTTGAGCAAGACAGTCGTAAGTGAGTTTTGGCTCACGTGGCAACTTTTTTTGCCAGAGTTATAAGTGAATCCCTGCACTTGTTTAACGACCATAAGGTCGTTAAGCGAATCCGGCTTCCCCATTGGCTTCGCTTGTCAGGCGGTCGCAAAAGGGGGATCAGGTGACACACACACCCTCCCCCCTCCCCCCCGGGAACACTGCGACCATCGTAAATACGACCTGGCTGCCAAGCTGGTCCAGATTTTGGTCACGTGACCCTGGGGATGCTTGCAACGGCCATAAGTGTGAACAACGGTCGTAAGTCACTTCTTTCAGAGGTGCTGCAACTTCAAACGGTCACTAAACAAGCAGTTGTAAGTCAAGGACTTCCTTGGCTCCTAATTGATGGGTCTTTGTAGTGAAAGCATGGATGATTTTAAAAAAACCAAAACAATAAGTAAATAGATCACAAATAGGTATAGAGTTCCCTGCTTGAGCAGGGGGTTGGACTAGAAGACCTCCAAGGTCCCTTCCAGCTCATTCTGTTAAATCTACTAAATGTCTGGAGATTCTCAATCATCCAGGTCATCGTGGTCCCAAAGGTGGTTTTTGCAAGAGGCAACTGGTCTTTCTTTTTTTTTCTTTGAAGAGGTTTTGCTTCTCGTCCCAGAAGCTTCATCAGCTCTGACTGGATGGTGGGGAAGGGAAGGATTGATATTCCTTGCAGAACGGCTGGTCATTTGCATCCTTTTAGAGGGTCGTTGAGGCCACCTGGAAGTTTGTCTGTGTTCTCAGAGTCCAAGTAACCTGAATGATTTTCTAAAACCGTGGTGGCTAACCTTTTGGGGCTCCCGTGCCGATAATTGCGTGTGCACGCCAGATACCTTGCGATCAGTTGTCAGGCGGGTGGCACACACGCATGGGGCGAATGCTTGCATGCCAGCAGTAATGGCTCTGCATGCCACTTCCGGCACGCGTGCCATAGGTTCGCCACCACGGCTCTCAAAGGATGCAAAGGACCAGCTGTCTGCAAGGAGTATCAATCCTTCCCTTCCCCACCATCCAGTTCAGAGCTGATGAAGCTTCTTGGATGAGAAGCGAAACCTCTTCAAAGGGAAAAAAAAAAAGCACCTTTGGGTTAAATCTGCTAATGCTTTTGGGCCTTGTTCGGGTTTCCCTATGTAGACAACTCTGGTGGAATCTGAACCTGGAGCATCCGAGGGCCGTTGCAAGAATCCCCTGGCCTGAGATCCGGTGATCCGTCCTTCGGAGTCCTCATGGAATGGATCCCAGCCTCCTCGGGATCTCTCGTTCAGCCGATGGAGCCCAAGAGGTGGGAAGCGGCAGAGCCTCCGTCCGAGATGGCGAGGGCAGCCGAGGAAGGGGCCGAGCTGCACCGTGGGGCCTTTTCCAGCAACGGCTTGCAAACATGCCAGGGGATCCCAACCTGCCCGCTGAGCCAGATGACCTCTGGAGTGCCCCCATCTCCAGCTCCCTCCCCCCTAAGCCAAGCCCCAGAGATGCCTTTCGACCGGTCCATCTCGGGTTCGTCCACTTGTTCATCTTTGGCCAGTTCATCCCAGGAGTCGGATGATGTCTTCAGCGACGTCGAAGGAAGGTTGGTCACGACGAAGAAACGGGTGCTAAGGAAGGTGAGATACGGGTGTGTGTGTGTGCGCGGAGGGCCAGAGCTGGTGTGAAAAGGGGGGGTGTCTTTCTTTAAAAGCAGGGGGATTCAACCTTGGCAGCCTTTAAGGCCTGTTGGGCTTCAACTTCCAGAGTTCTCCAACCAGTTCTGCTGAGTTTGTGTCAGGATTCCAGCGATCGCCCTCATTAAATTATGAGTCTTGAGCCAAAAGATTTATTAGGAGCAACATGCTGGCATGACCTGTATGAAGCCGACTCTGAAATACGTAATTTACAATCCTCTATGATCCTGTTTCCCCTCCACTCCCCCCTGGATGTATCATAATTGGCCTCCTTGGGGTGCCGCCAGCTGGACGATGCCGGCTGGCGGCCCCGAGGGTACGGGCCTTCTCTGTGGGGGCATCCTCCCTTTGGAATGAGTTACCCCCGGAGATGCGGACTATCCCTGACCTGCGAACCTTCCGGCGCGCATTGAAAACCTATCTCTTCCAACAAGCCGGTCTGGCCTAGTTTTTATTGGAAGGTTTTAATTGTGTAATTTTTTTCCCTGCTTTTAGTAATTGATTATAGTTTTAAACTCAGCCACATATTTAATTCATTTTTAATCTGTTTTTAAATTTTATATTTGTCATTGTATTGTTTTTAGTTGGGCTGTGCACCGCCCCGAGTCCCAATTTGAGAGAAGGGGCGGTATATAAATTTAAATAAATAAATAAACAAGTCAAATTCTCCAAAGAAACACGTTCATGGGCTGGATGTCATCAATCACATTCTCCAATAAAGGATTTTCGGGCCAAAATACCCAGTTGCCTCAATTACAGTCTTTGTGAGATAACCTCTTTCTTATGGCGATTTGGAAACAGGCCTAGGAATGTTTTACAAGTTGACAGTTGCTTGTCAGAAGCTCAGAAAGGGGGGGGGGGGTTGTTTTATGACCTTGCTCGCCACTGTTGTTAAGTGAGTAGCTACAGTTACTCTATGAGTCAAACGGTTTTTAAGTGAATCTATTTTTTTCCTCATGGACTCTGCTTGTTGCCAAGGGGGAATCACATGACCTCGGGGACACAGCAACCGTCATAAATACGAGTCAGTGTCAAATTTTGATCGTGGTGCATGGAGTTGCTGTAGTGTGTGAAAATCCGTCACAAGACCGGTTTTTCCAGGGTCGTTGTGACTTCGAACAGTCACTAAACGAACTGTGGCCAGTCGAGGATAATGTGCAAGGGATTCATTGACACAGATAAGCCTATCTTTTCACTTTTGTTCCCCTCCTGAACCAAGGAAGTTAAGGAAAACTGGGCTAAATCTGCAAAGAAGACGCTTTGAAATCCGGCCAAGGCATCATGAAGGTTGAAAGCCAAGTTTGTTTGTTTGGGTGTTTGCATTTTAAGCTTGAAAGCTCTTGCTTGATGTTCGCTAAAGTTAAAAATAAAAAGGTTTACATTAGAACATAATATTAAAATCCATGAGGCCCGTTTTGGATCCAAATAAGTGCAGGGTTCGTGTGGAGGCTCTGGGAGGGCAAAAAATGCCCCACACCTAGAAATTCCAGAAGTCCAAAAATCAGCCTGTTTCCGGCTGGGGGATGCTGTTTTCACCCTCCCAGTGGCCTGAGAGAAGCCTCCGGACTCTGGGAGGGCAAGAAATGGGCCAAACTGGAAGTTCCAGAAGTCCAGAACTCCTGTTTCCAGTTTCTGGAGAGCCTCTGAAGGCTGGGGGATGTTATTTTCCCCCTCCCAGTGGCCTGAGAGAAGCCTCCAGACTCTGGAGAAGGCCAAAGAACAGCCTTCCCAGAAGTTCCGGTAGACCCACGCCCACCCAGCAACCAGGCAGCGAACTGGGTGGACTTCAACTCCCAGAATTCCCTAGCCATTGCCACCCATCTTCAAGGGTTGAGAAACATTGTTTAGTTAGGGAAACTTAAATTCCTCTTTTTGAAAAAAAAATCCAACACTGGATTCCCTTAGACCCCCATGCATTGCTCCCCCCCCCCCAAAAAAAATCCGGATTAAACAACCCCAAATTACATTGAAAGTCATTTTTTCTATCGATAACCAACCACCACCACCACTCCCAACTAAGATTTAAAGAGAAAAAAAAACTTTCCAGTTAAGTTTTGAGTTTGCTTAGGAAATATGTTTTTTTTTAGGAAGCCCAACTTTGACGTGTGGTGAAGAGGTCAAAGTTAAAATAGGAAGGAAATACGATGCTGGGATTCAGAGCTATTTGTTTGCAAAATAGCAGCCCTGGGTTTTTGCAAGATTAGCAAAAAAATAAAAAAAAGTTTGACATTATCAGCCTGTGCAAAAATGAATAACTCAAATGAGCAACCGGACTGGATGGTTCCAAAGGAGAGTTCTGGAAGGCTTAATGTGGGTGGGTGAGGTGCAGGTTGTTTGCATCTGTGTCCCTCATCCCCAATCATGCAGGATGGGGATTATGGGAGGTAAATTCCCTACCAGTTGGAGAGGTCTCTTGGAAGTTGAGTTAGAAGCTTGCTTCTGAAAAAAATCAGGAAGTTTGATATTTTGGATGGGTTTTTAAGGCTCTGGATCTACCTTGGCCCCTTTAAGACTTGTGGACTTCAACTCCCAGAATTCCTCAGCCAGCAAAGCAGGGGTCTCCAACCTTGGCCCCTTTAAGACTTGTGGACTTCAACTCCCAGAATTCCTCAGCCGGCAAAGCAGGGGTCTCCAACTTTGGCCCCTTTAAGACTTGTGGACTTCAACTCCCAGAATTCCTCAGCCGGCAAAGCAGGGGTCTCCAACCTTGGCTACTTTAAGACTTGTGGACTTCAACTCCCAGAGTTCCTCAGCCGGCAAAGCAGGGGTCTCCAACCTTGGCCCCTTTAAGACTTGTGGACTTCAACTCCCAGAATGCTGGCTGAGGAACTCTGGAAGTTGAAATCTACAAGTCTTAAAGGGGCCAAAGTTGGAGACCCCTGCTTTGCCGGCTGAGGAATTCTGGGAGTTGAAGTCCACAAGTCTTAAAGGGGCCAAGGTTGGAGACCCCTGCTTTGCCGGCTGAGGAACTCTGGGAGTTGAAGTCCACAAGTCTTAAAGTAGCCAAGGTTGGAGACCCCTGCCTTTGGATAACAGCCACGTTAATTCTTTAAAATCCTACCATTGCCAAATTTCTAAATAGGCTGATAAATACCCTTCTGCATATTCAAGTAGTCCTCGACTTAATGGCCACAAATTGAGCCTAAAATTATTGCTGTTAAGCGAAACGGTTGTTAAATGAGGTTTGTCCCGTTTTACAACTTTTCTTGCCACCGTTGTTCAGTGAATCACCACCATTGATAAGTGAGTCACCAGGCTTTGCCTGTCAGTAGGGGACTACATAATCTGGGACATGGCAACCGTCATAAATACGAGTCAGTTGCCAAGCCTCTGAATTTGGATCACGTGAGCATGGGGTTTGCTGAAAAGGTTGTAAGTGTGTGGAAAATGGTCATAAGTCCCTTTTTTCAGTGCTGTTGTAACGTCGCTCACTAAACAAATTGTAAGTTGAGGAGGACTACCTGTATTAATTGGTATTAATCTTTGTCCCCTACAATCAAACATTTGAGCGTCCAAATCAAAAGTTTAAACCCCTTGTTTGCATAAAAAAATAGATTTGTTTCTTTATTTTGGGTTAAATGTACTACAGTAAAATTAGCACATCACCAGGGATATAAGATCACCGACTGGAGAAACACACACATACACACGTGTACAAATGCATTTATAGACACATATACGTACAAAGTGAATCCGGTTGAAAAGTGATTTATTTTATTGACAGAGGGGAAAAAGGAAGAAATTTTAACCGCTTTTAATTTAATGCAACCTTCCTTCCCTAGAACCATCTAGAGAAGGTCTTGAAGTCATTAGTGCAGAGTTTCTCCACCACAGCAACTTTAAGATGTCTGGACTTCAGCTCCCAGAATTCCCTGTGCTTATTAATTTAATGTAACTAGTTGTCCATACCCCGAGGTCAAGAGCTGCATGCACACAACCAATGAACCTGGCTTTCGCATTGTTATGGATAGTGGAGGCATTGTTCAGTTTTTGGTTTCTGTCATTGGCTAGTGTGATGACCCTAAGGGATGTGGCACAAAGGCAACACCGTCAAATAATCATAGGAGTCCCTTTATTAGCTCCAACTTGTAAGTTGAGGAGGACTACCTGTATTAATTGGTATTAATCTTTGCTCCCTGCATCAAACATTTGAATGTCCAAATCAAAAGTTTAAATCCCTTGTTTGCATTATTTAAAAAATGTCTTAAGCATCTGGTTGGAAGTTGAGAAGTCTCTTTCCTGACTAACCTCAACTACTAATTTTAGTAAAAGGCAGAAGCTTCTCAAATCCCCCCCACCCTTTAAAACAAAAAACAAAAAAAACTTTGTGGGTTTTTTTTTTTCCTTTTTCAAAAAATACGTCTCTGCCTTTTTAATACCTTTTCAGCCTTCTAACTAAAAAGTTCTGGCTTTTTAATAACATTTCTTGGTCAGAAACTGGGGTTACCCTTGATTGGTTACCAAATAACAACTACACGATGAAATGAAGGCATTTTTAGATAGCAAAAACATTTTACTTATTTTACTAGGCGCTGTGTTATGATGAGTCAGATAGTGTTAAAATGCTGCAAAAAACCTCTCAGATGTCGGTTTTAAGATGACAGTGTAGAAAACTGAAATAAATAAAATGTATTCATTGTTGTTGTGTTTGATTCCCATCATTCGTGGAGTGAAACCAGACAAGTTTTAAGTTTGTGACCCTGGACCCATCAGGCTGGGTGGGGGTGGGAGGGCTTACATCACTCAGAATGCCACTTGGTGGGTTCTGGATGTGAGGAAGGATTCGTTTTGCAATTCCTAGAAATTGCTTAGCAAAGTCAATTAATCAGAATAGAGCTGGAAGGGACCTTGGAGGTCTTCTAGTCCAACCCCCTGCTCAAGCAGGAGACCCTATACCATGTCTGACAAATGGCACTTGTGACTATCCCAGTTACCAACCAACTAACAATCAGAATAGAGCTGGAAGGGAGCTTGGAGATCTTCTAGTCCAGCCCCCTGCTCTAACAGGAGGAAACCCTATATCATCTCAGACAAATGGCTGTCCAGTCTTAAAAACCTCCAAGGATGAACTTCTGGTGGCAAGCAGTTCCACTGGTTAATTGTCCTCACTGTTAGGAAGTTTCTCCTTAATTCCAGGTTGCTTCTCTCCTTGGTTGGTTTCCATCTGTTGTTTCTTGTCCTGCGTTCAGGTGCTTTGGAGAATAAATTGACCCCTTCCTCTTCTTTGTGGCAGCCCCTCAAATACTGGAAGGTGCTACTATGACTCTCCTTTCTTATCCCTAGACTGGCCAGACCCAAATCCTGCAGCCATTCTTCCTATCTTTTAGTCTCGGGGCCTTTAATCGTCTTAGTCACTCTTCTTTGCACTTCTTCCAAAGTTGGGTTGCCAAGCTGCTGTGTTGCCACAACAGAGTGAGACGAGAGCCAGCCCCGTGGCACCTGGACCACGTGACGAGCCCTGAATGCAGGGCAGCCCTGGGTGCAAAAAGGACTCCGCATGCTTGCAGTCGAGCTGTTGCAACAGGCCGCAGGGGGAGTTCCTGGGCTGTTGCAGAGCTGTAGTTGCCAGGTGTGGCTGTGCCGGCTGCCTGGTTTTCGGGGGTTAGGGTTAGGCTTGTCGGCGTTGCTAGCCTGACAGAGTTGCTGAAGGGCAGCTGGCCCTCCCAGCTCAGCTGTGCAGGAGGAGGAGGAGTCTGGGATTTCCTGCCTGGGTGTGACACACCTCAGTTGCTCCTCTGTTGGGGAAGCTGGGCAGGTCCCGACAATTGTGCCTGGTGTTTGGCTGTTTTGAACACGTTTTTGCACATCCTTGCGAGATGCAACTGTAATGAGGCAAAACCCAGATTGCAGATGTTTAGGAATGTCCTTCTTTGCATGAGCAGTTTCTTGTTTTCTTTGCATTTAGGATCATAGTTTTTCTTCTCCTTATGTGTTGTTCTTGTTAGTTGCAAAGTTCTGTCCGACCCATCGCAACGCCCCATGGACAACGTTCCTCCAGACCTTCCTGTCCTCTACCATTTAAGCTCACGCCGACTGCTTAAGTGACTCCATCCAGCCCCCTCCTTCTCTGCCATCCCCTTCTTCTTTTTGCCCTCAACCGTTCCCAGCATTCTCCAGTGCAGTGGTCGCCAACCGGTGGGCTGCAGCCCACTGGTGGGCCGTGAGAAAATTTTTGGTGGGCCGCAGAGGAGTCTCACCCCCAGAGCACCCCTACAAAGCAATTAATCCAGGCTGTGCAGAAACACAAGGCTGCACCGCCCACATGGCCCCCGGGAACCCTCCCCGCCTACTCACTCCTTACCCAGTAAACTTGCCTGCTAAGTTGCTATTTTTCCTTTTTCCAACCATCATCTGTTCTGCTCTGCCGAGAGATTTAGATTAGCTAGGAAGCAGGAAATGGTTGGATTTCTTGCTTTCTAGCTAAGCACAGCCGAACCTCCCTTAAGGACTGAAGGTTTGCTTGCAAGCAAATTCAGTGCAGACTCACGGTAAGCAAATTTGAGAGACTGAGCTAGCCGATGGCAGATAGATAGATCACTGAATGATTCTGTGAGCAACTCAATCTGCCTGCTTTGCCTGATTTTGGATAAAAGTTGCCTTTTTTAAATAAAAAATTCAATATTTACATACATGATATGTTGTGAGTTAATTTTGTGAGTTTGTTTACTAGCAAATTTTATGAGTTTGCTTGCAAGCAAATTTTATGTGACAGACTGAACTAGCCAATGGCAGATAGATTTCTGAATGAATCTGGGATTCTGTGAGCAACTCAATCTGCCTGCCTGCTTTGCCTGGTTTTGGGTAAAAGTTGCTCTTTTTAAATAAAAAATTCAATATTTATATAAATATTTATAATATTTACATACAAGCTATACCCAGCCAGTCACGTGACCACCAAGCCACACCCACAAATTAGGCCACGCCCACAGAACCAGTTAGTGATCCCTGGGATCTAAAATTATGAGTTTGGTGGTCCCTGAGGTCCAAAAGGTTGGCGACCCCTGCTCCAGTGAGTCCTTCCTTCTCATTAGGTGGCCAAAGTATTTGAGTTTCATCTTCAAGATCTGGCCATCTAAGGAGCAATCAGGGTCGATCTCCTCTAGGACTGACTGGTTGGATGGCCTTGCCGTCCAAGAGATTTGCAGGAGTCTTCTCCAGCACCAGAGTTCAAATTTATGGTCCAAATTTCCCAGTCATACATTGCAACTGGGGAAACCATAGCTTTCGCTCTACGCCCTTTTGTTGGCCTTTAGAACAGATCCCCCTCTTCTTTGAGGCAGCCCCTCAATTACTGGAATAGTGCAATTAGTTATGTACAATCTCAATTAATGACCGACATCATAAAATCAGCCACAGTCGTATGGGCGATCCACTTAACAACTGGCTAGACTTACCACCAGAATTATGAGCTAAGTTATGGTCATAAGTCAAAGACTTCCTGTATTGGATTAAATGTTCTTGGTAGCTTGAGAAATGAGTGAATTCTCAAAGAAATCGTGTCTTGTGTTCTTTTGATGTGTTGAGCTCAAATATTTGTTGTCGCGCCCGGCCAGTCGGGTTGTGGGAAAACTATCCATGGATATATCCATGTTTGAGGTCTCCCCACCAGGGTTTCTGGTTTTACCACTCACCCACCCACACATACACTGACTTTCCACATTTTTCAACCCCTATTTTCTGGCTTTCCTCTAGACAAAATCCTGGAAGACCTTTTTCACCATGGTCCACTGGTCCTTGCGAAGACGCAGCTCCTGGGTGCAGTTGGCCGGACATGAAGGTATGAATTGCACAAGAATCTATGGGGTGGCCAGGGGGAAGGTGTGGGGAGGGGGATCAGGAGCCAAGCCCCAATCCGAGACTGAATAGGCCGGGGAGTTAGTGTTTCTTGACTGTGGCAATTTTAAGAAGGGTGGACTAAACTTCCAGAATCCCCCAGCCAGCAACCTTTAAGATGGGTGGACTACGACTCCTACAATTCCCCAGGTGGCATGCTTTCAAGATGGGTGAACTACGACTCCCAGAATCCTCCAGCCAGAACCTTTAAGATGGGTGGACTACGACTCCCAGAATTCCCCAGTCAGCACGCTTGAAAATGGGTGGACTACAACTCCCAGAATTCCCCAGGTGGCATGCTTTCAAGTTGGGTGGACTACGACTCCCAGAATTCCCCAGTCAGCACGCTTGAAGATGGGTGGACTACAACTCCCAGAATCCTCCAGCCAGAACCTTTAAGATGGGTGGACTACAACTCCCAGAATCCCCCAGCCAGAACCTTTAAGATGGGTGGACTACAACTCCCAGAATCCCCCAGCTAGCAACCTTTAAGATGGGTGGACTATGACTCCCAGAATTCCCCAGGCGATATGCTTTAAGATGGATGGAATACAACTCCCAGAATCCCCCAGCCAGAACCTTTAAGATGGGTGGACTACAACTCCCAGAATCCCCCAGCTAGCAACCTTTAAGATGGATGGACTACAACTCCCAGAATCCTCCAGCCAGAACCTTTAAGATGGGTGGACTGCAACTCCCAGAATTCCCCAGTCAGCACGCTTGAAGATGGGTGGACTACAACTCCCAGGATTCCCCAGGCGATATGCTTTAAGATGGGTGGACTTCAGCTCTCAGAATCCCCCAGCCAGCATTGGCAGAGGAGTCCAGAGTTGCTGCTGACCTCCACGTGTTTTCCTCCCTTCTCCTTGCAGGCAACTTCAAGCCCAGCGAAGGGGGCCAAATCCTGAAGAAGTTCAGCGCCGTGGAGGAGGCGTGTCTGTCCAAGCTGATGACGGACGTCCTGCGCCCTTTTGTGCCCACCTACCACGGGGTGACAGAAGTGGGTGGCGAGCGCTACATCCAGATGGACGACCTTCTCCGCGGGCTCCAGCATCCCAGCATCATGGACTGCAAGATGGGCACCAGGTCCGAGCGGCCTTCCTCGCAGGGCGGGTGGGCGGGCTGGGGGTGGGAGAATGGGATCGGGGCCATCTTTAATTGACGGATCCCTCTTCCAAACCTTCCTGGATCCAAACGATCATGCAATAAGAAATGATCCCTGGAGAAGGATCAGATAAGAGAGCGGGAAGCCCTCGGCTGCACAGTGGAGGGAGGAAGAAAACTTAACTCCCTAACTCAGTGATTGTTAACCTTTTTATAGTCGCATGCCTAAGTGTGTGCGCGCGCATGCAGCAGCGCACACTTGGGTCTGCACCCATAATGCAATGTGCCCCCCTCCCATTCGCCCCACCCCACTGCGGATGTGCACGCGACCCCACCCTGCTGCCCCACACATCGCACACAACCACCCCGCACCCCACTTCGGGCCTAGTAGGCCTCCCTGCAGCCTCCTGGGAGCAAAAAATGGGGCGCGGAGGAGCCGCACCCCCCCGTGCCCCATTTTTGCTGCAGGGAGGCCTACTAGGCCCAAAACGGGGAGCATGTGGGAGCCTCCCTGGTCCCCCTGTCCTCTCCCTAACCCTCCCCCTCCCCAGCATGTGTCTCATGCATGCAGCCTGCCCCCCACGGGAGCACGGCAGAGACTTGAAGATCAGCTGGCTGGCGGAAGGCGCACACAGACATGCAGCGGAGCTGAGCTGGAGCTCTGTGTGCCACCTGCATGCCGTAGGATTGCCATCACGGTCCTAACTTATGTGGCTGTTAAAAGAGACAGAGGAAAATTCGTCCTTTCAGACCTGCAGGGTTCTATCTCTACCACTGGTTCCCAAAGTGGGCAGTACCGCCCCCGGGGGGCAGTGGGATGCTTTAGCTGGTAACGTGATTGGGTGGGCGTGGCTTGCTGATCACATGACTGGTGGGCGTGGCTTGCTGGTCATGTGACTGGTGGCATGGCTTACTGGTCACGTGACTGGTGTGAGCGTGGTTTGGTGACTGGCAAGCCAAATACAAATGGTCCTCACTTAATGGCCGGTTGCTTAGCAGGGGGGCGCTAAGAGGCAGCAGGGGGATGCTGGAGGTGAATGGCAGGGCACAATTGAGGGGTGAGAAAAAATCCCCCTCCCCCCCGCCGCCGCATTCGAGGCGAGTCCCTGCAAGATCCCCCCATTGACTTGCACGCTCTGGTGCAAGGAGCTTTGCTCTCCTTTTCTAACACCCCGCCCCCACCGCCGTGTTTGGGGTGTCGGGGCGTTGCCCCGAGTGCAGTGTTGGGAAAGGAGAGCAAAGGCAGAGTGGCTTTGCGCTCCTTTTGAAACATCCCTCCACTGCCGTCTTCCACCCCATTGAGCCCCTTGCGCCGGAGGCGCCTGCCCAAGCAAGTCTGAATGGAGTGGTGCACGAAGTCAATGGGGTGAGCTTGAGAGAGGGAAAGAGAGACAGAGAAAAGAAAGAGAGAGAGAAAGAGAGAAGGAAGAAGAGAAAGGGAAAAGGGAAGGAAAGAAAAAGGGACAAAGAAAGAGGGGGGGATGGAAGGAAGGGACAGAAAGAAAAAGAAAGAAAGAAGGAGGGAGGGAGGAGAAAGATAATGGGATAGCTATTCTAGTCCAATCACCTGCTCCAGTAGGGTTAGAAGGGACTCTGTGTGTGTGCGTGTGTGTGTGTGTTCTCCTTGTAATTTACCAACACATTTTGGTTTTGCCTTCTTCAGAATTGGCACTATAATTCACTGGGGAAAAGTAAAATTTTAGGGTGGAGATCTGATCCAATGGATCCTGTTTAAAGCCTCAGCAAAATGTGGGAGCTTCCTGATAGTTTTGACTATGTTTCGTCCACAAAACTTTTAATAGAAGCCAAAGATGTTTCAATGTGGAAAAGGGCCTCAGTCTAAACTAGGCCTCATTTCAGCCTGATGCATCAGGTCTCCCTCTCTCTCTCCCCCTCCATCCCCCCCTCTTTCTTTATCCCTTTTTCTTTCTTTCCCTTTTCTCTTTCTCTTCTTCCTTCTCTCTTTCTCTCTCTCTTTCTTTTCTCTCTCTCTCTTTCCCTCTCTCAGGCTCACCCCATTGACTTGGTGCACTGCTCCACTCGGACTTGCTTGGGCAGGTCCCTCCGGTGCAAGAGGCTCAATGGGGTGGACCTGCGGGGCCGGCACCCAGAACGCGGCACTGCCGGCACGTTTGAAAAGTAGAGCAAAGCCAGAGGTCGGTAATTTTTCCTACAACGAATCACAAAAGCTTCTGGGTTGTGCACAAGAAGGGACACACATGTCAGTGCAATTCAGCAACATAAAATAAAGAAATAAAAATAAAAATCAACAAGAATCAGCAAAGCATCTCTGAATAGATTTTATTCACTACTAGAATCTAATCCGAGATGCTTTGCCGATTCTCGTCCAATGACCTCCTCCAGCAGGGTTGGAAGGGAGTGTGTGTGTGTGTGAGTGTGTGTGTGTGTGTGTGTGCATGGCTGTCAAAACTCCAAAAACAGGTCAAGTAGCTCTGGGGAGGCCAGTCACAAATTAGAACACTTGCTAAGCAACCGGCCATTAAGTGAGGACCACTTGTATTTGGTTTGCCAGTCACCAAACCACACTCACCCAGTCATGTGACCAGCAAGCCACGCCACCAGTCACGTGACCAGCAAACCATACCCACCCAGTCATGTGACCAGCAAGCCACGCCCACCCAATTACGTTACCAGCAAACCACACCCTCAAAGTAGGCCACGCCCACAGAAATTTGAATCCTGCCCCTGGGTGGGGGGCATTGAGGGTGAGTTTGTAGCACCAAGGGGGTGGTGGACTGAAAAGGTTTGGGAACCACTGATCTATACCATACTCAAGCGTGGTCGTAAGTCGAGGGCGATCTGTATTCATGAATAGACGGGAGGGAGAGTCCCAACTCACCAAGGCATCTTTCCTTTTCCTCCTGGCTGGCCAGAACGTACCTGGAGGACGAAGCGGGCAAGGGTCAGCCCCGCTCAGCCCCCCGGCGAGACCTCTACCAGAAAATGGTGAAGATTGACCCCTGGGCCCCGACACCGGACGAGCACAACCAAGGAGCCGTCACGAAGCCCCGTTACATGCAGTGGAGGGAGAACAGCAGCTCCAGCACCTCTCTGGGCTTCCGGATCGAGGGGGTTACGGTGAGTGGCTGAAAAAGGGCCCCACGTATATGCGTGTGCGCACACATGTGCCGTGTGTGTATGTGTGCGTATGTATGCTGGAGAAGCAGGTCTTCCGTCAACAGGGCAGGATACACACTTTCCAAACTCTCTCAACTGAGCCATGGTGACACAGTGGTTAGAATGCTGAAGTGCACCATGACTCTGCTCACTGCCAGCAGTTCGATCCTGACTGGCTCAAGGCTGATTGTCCTTCCGAGGTGGGAAAAGTAAGGATCCAGATTGTTGGGGGGGAAATATGCTGACTGTGTAAGCTGCTTGTAGAGGGCTGGAACGTGCCATGAAGCAGGATATAAGTCTATTGCCATTCTAGTCTGCTTTTATCTTCTGATTTTCTATTCTATGCTGCCTTCTATTCTATTTTCTACTCTATCTATATTCTATTCTAATTCTATTCTCTATCTGTTCTCTATTCTATTTTATCCTATTCAGTACTGTATTAGATTCCATTCCATTCTAATCTATTTTATCCTATTCTGCATTCTATTCTATTTTCTGTTCTATTTTCTATTCTGTGCTGTACCATGCTGTGCCATTCCATTTTCTATTCTGGTTGACTCAGCCTTGCATCCTTCCCAGATCAGTAAAATGAGGACCCAGATTGTTGTGGGGCAAAAGGCTGATTCTGTAAACCACTTAGAGAGGGTGGTAAAGCAAGGTGAAGTGGTATATAAGTCTTAAGTGCTATTCCTATTCTAACCATGGCGGCACAGTGGTTAGAATACAGAATCGCAGACTAACTCTGCCCCCTGCCAGCAGTTCGATCCTGACCGGCTCAAGGTTGACTATTTTCCTTCCTTCCCTCCCTCCCTCCTAGTGGTTAGATTGCAGGCTAACTCTGCCCACTGCCAGGGGTTTGATTCTGACCGGCTCAAGCTTGACTTAGCCTTCCGTCCTTCCAAGGTTGTTAAAATGGGGACCCAGATTGGTGGGAGCAAGAGGCTGACTCTGTAAACGGCTTAGAGAGGGCTGTAAATGCACTGTGAAGCGGTATATAAGTCTAAGTGCTGCTGCTGTTGCTTTCTCTTTTTCCCTCTTTGCAGATCGAGGGGGGAGCCGTGCAACGGGATTTCAAGCAGACACGGAGCCAGGATCAAATTATAGATGTCTTTTTGCAGTTTGTGAAGAATCGCGTGGATGTGTTGGTGAGCCCTTGACCGAGGAAAGTGGGCAGAACTCTTAGCTTGAAAAGTGGGACTACGTTTCTGATCAGTGGCTGAGCTAAAATGTCATGGGGCGGATTTGATTTTGGGTTTTTTGGATAGGGGTCCATGGTGCTCCCTGAGCTTGGTTGTTTTCTTGCAGACATTTCATTACCCAACTAGGGAACATCATCAATGCTAGAAGGGAGTAGAGTTTGCAGGGAGGAGGAGAAAGAAGACTGTGGGGTTTTTGGTGCTCTCTAACCTTGGTTGTTTTCTTGCAGACGTTTCATTACCCAACTAGGCGGCCTCATCAGTGTCCTTGCTTGTTCCTTGTTTAGCTTGTTTATCTAAGTTGATAGTTCCTTGACTGGAGGGTTGTTTGTCTGGTGTTAATCTCTGCTTATCTGGGTTGCTGTTGGCTGTTTTGGTCTCTTTGTTTCCTTTTGTGTGATGTTTTTTTTAATGGTTGTGCAAATGTTGCTTTATCTCTATGTGTCTGGTGATAGCTGAGTTCCAGGTTTCTTCTCTGTTGTTTTTGGATTTGGCTCGGTCTAGGATGCTCACAAGTTGCTCCTCTCCTTGGTTAGTTTCTATCCGTTATTTCTTGTCCTGCCTTCTGGTGCTTTGGAAAATAAAATTAACCCCCTCTTCTTTGTGGCAGCCCTAATCCTTCTTAAGTCATTTAAGATGACATTTAAGTTCCATTTTCCTTTCTAGTTCTTTTTTGCTGACATTCTGTAAGGTTCTTAGCTAATATCTTAGTTTATTAGCTAAGTTTATTAGTGGTGGTATTCAAAAACTTTTACTACCGGTTCTGTGGGCGTGACTGGGTGGGCGTGGCTTTTTTGCAGCCCCCACCCATTTTGGGGAGCTTCTTAGCCACAGAGGAGTTTATTAACTTAGATTCTTAGCTAATATCTTAGTTTATTAATTTTGAGGCCCCCCACTTTGTCAAACTTCTCTATTTCTTCTCCTAGTATTACCTCTGACTCAATCGGATTTTCTGCAGAGAACACCAGATCATCTGCAAAAGCCTGTGTTTTAAATACTTCCTTTTTAATCTTAATTCCCATAATTCCTTTTATTCTTCCTAATCTGCACTAATTTCTATTGCAAGGATAAAAAATCAGAGGTGACAGTGGACATCCTTGTCTTACTCCTTTAGTGATATCGAATTATTCAGTGAAGTCACTGAATGAGTTTGTGTTGTTGTGTTGTCTTTAACTGTGTAAAATTAAATCAAAATTATTTTTTTTAAAAAAGGAAGAAAGATCAGAAGAATCGAAGAGACCCCACATTAATATGCTTACTATTAAATAGAATGCTGAAGTACGCACAAACATACACACACACACACACAAAATATGACATTTAAGATGGGTGGACTTCAACTCCCAGCATAAATGCTGGGAATTCTGGGAGTTGAAGTCCACCCATCTTAAAGTTGCCAAACACTGAAACACACAGCCACGGTGGCGCAGTGGTTAGAGTGCAGGATTGCAGGCTAATTCTGGCAATTGCCAGCAGTTCGATCCTGACCACCCCAAGGTTGACTCAGCCTTCCGTCCTTCCAAAGTGGGTTAAATGAGGACCCAGATTGTTGGGGGCAAGAGGCTGACTCTGGAAACCGCTTAGAGAGGGCTGTGAAACACTGTGAAATGGGATATAAGTCTAAGTGCTGTTGCTTAATGATTCTCACTGTATTAAAGTTGCTCTTATACTGGTTTTTGTTTTTTTCCTGGCAAAGGATGTTTCTAAAAAGAGATGAGGGGGAGGGAGGAAGACACTGGCCCCCAACTCTTTTCTGATTTAATATTTAATAAAGGTGCATATGATTAACGGTTGCAGGAACTGGGCCTGGCTAGTCTAGTGAAGAGAAAGACCAGGGCTGATAGGAGATGCATCTTCCAATATTTGAGGGGCTGCCCCAGAGAGGAGGAGGGAGTCAAGCTATACTCCAAAGCCCCTGAAGGCCAGACAAGGAATAATGGATGGAAGCTGATCAAGGAGAGATTCAATCTGGAAAGAAGGAGAAATTTTCTGACAGGGAGAACCATCAACCCAGGGAACAGAAGTTGCCTTCGGAAGTTGTGGGAGCTTCATCCCTGGAGGCTTTCAAGAAGAGACTGGGCTGCCACCTGTCAGGAATGGTGTAGGGTCTCCTGCTTGGGCGGGGGGGTTGGACTAGATGACCTCCAAGGTCCCTTCCAACTCTATTAATCCATTAATTCTTCTTGATTTGCAGAAAATCTACTTGGCCCGCCTGGAGAATTTACGCCAAGCCTTGGATGAGTCCAATTTCTTCAAGAGGCACGAGGTGATTTGCTGCGGACTCCCTCCCCTACCCAAAAGGAGGAAAGCCGAGCACTTCTTGGCTCTCAAAGGGGGTGTGAGACCACCACCCCAATTTATGGAAAATAATCTGGGGGACCTGCTTCCCCCTAACCTTATTGTGGGTACCCAGGTTTGGACTGGAAAGTGTTGAGAAAAAGCAGGAAATTAAGCTCTGGGTTAGGATTCCAGGTTAACATCTGGAGCAATTTTAAGGGGAATATTTTATCCAGATGAGTTTTCAACTCCCATAATTCCAAGCGCTTTGCTCAGGGGGATTGTGGGACCTGCAGTTCCGCTAGGCCCAGGATGGAAGAGGGACATCTTAAAGCACAGGCAAACTGCAACAGGGTTTTTTTTTTTTTTTGTATTTTACTCTTGAGGAAACCTCCTTTAACCCAAGGGCTGCATTCACACAAAACACTGGGTCTGTGCGAGATCCTTGCATTTGCATGGATCTTCCAAGCTTGTTTAATTTGGGCCCTGGGTGGCCTTTAGTGCCTTGCATCTCCATGTTTCATGACTCCATTTACACTTTGGCACGTTGTATAATCCAGGTCAGTGGATTATACAACCAGTAGGCTGGGGACCACTTGTGGTGGTCCACAGAAAAATGTCCCCCCCCCCCCACAAGCAATTAATCCAGGCTGCGCAGGAATACAAGGCTGCGCTGCCCACATGGCCCGTGGGAACACAAGGCTTGCGTCTCTTGCATTGGGAACAACACAAGGTAGTGAGGGGAGGGGGGGAAGGGTGGAGGGGGGAGAACATGCCCCACTCCCCCCACGCACCTGACCTGGCCACCGGGCTGCTTCTTTCTGCTTCTTTCATCTTCTGCTTTTGGCTGCAGGCAAGGAAAGCAGCCAAAGTCTTTCTTATCTCTCCCCCAAACTCCGCCAGAAATGAGTCTTTGGGACCCTGCAAGGCCTCCTGCTCCAAGAGGCTGCACCAGCAAAGACACATTCCTGGCAGAGTTTGGGGGAGAGAAAGAAAGACTTCTGCTGCTTCTGCTGCTTTCCTTGCATGAAGCCAAAAGTCTCTCTCTCTCCCTGAGAATGGAGCTAGAGACAGTATCCTGCGATCCCAAATAAAGAACGATCGATCGGTAGGAAAATGGGGTGGGGGATTTTCCTGCAGACTTTTTGGGGGATTTTCCCAAGGTCTCCAGTCCATAGGATTTAAAAGTATGAGTCTGGTGGTCCCTGAGGTCCAAAAGGTTGGTGACCCCTGATCCAGGTTTATATTCAATTAATCAGATTTAAGCAGGTTGTGGGAACGCAGCCAGTAAAATTTGTTTCTAACGGGGCACATATAAACTTAATTGGCAAAACAAGAGGAGTCTAGTTCCTTTACGCAGGGACTTCCTCAAAAGGCGACTTTTAAGAAGCCTGGACTTCAACTCCCAGGATTCCCCAGCTTGCAGTATTTGAAAAATATTGGGTTAGAAGCTATGGCAACTTTACAGCCTGTGGACTTCAAGTCCTGCCGAGTAAAATACAAAATAACAACAACAACCTTGTTGCAGTTGCCTGTGCTTTAAGCTGTCCCTCTTCCATCCTGGGCCTAGCGGAACTGCAAGTCCCACAATCCCCCTGAGCAAAGCGCTTGGAATTATGGGAGTTGAAAACTCATCTGGATAAAATATTCCCCTTAAAATTGCTCCAGGGAATTC
Source organism: Bungarus multicinctus (assembly GCA_023653725.1). NCBI lineage: Eukaryota > Metazoa > Chordata > Lepidosauria > Squamata > Elapidae > Bungarus > Bungarus multicinctus. The sequence continues at coordinate 2,316,820 of CM042847.1, forward strand.
TGGGAATTGAAGCCCACAAAATTGCCATCGTTTCCCGGGGTTTAGAGGAATGCTAGAAAGCAGCAGGGGTTTTTCTGTGCATGCTCAGGGGCAGCTTCTCCCTGCTTTAGAGCAAACAGCACATCTATGTAGAAGTGGCGTGTCCCCAAAGAAGAGCATTTAAATGGAGGGGGGGGGGGAAATGCAGAGCAAATAGCCCTTTTCTGTTTCAATTGTTTGTAGTAGGATGGGTGGGTGTTCCTGCTTTATTTGCCCAGCTGCGTGAAGTATTTAACATTTGGCTTTCCCCAAAAATTGGCTCGGCTTTTTTCAGGCTGGGTGGCATTTCAAGAGTTCGACCCAAGTCCTAGAATATTATTCTGAGGCCTCTAAAGTTAGCCACACAAATTCTTCTCATTTGGGAAAATTGGTTTTGACTTTCTTTCCTTCCCCTTGGTCCTCTCTCTCTCTCGCCTTCTCTTTTGCTCTCCCTTCTGTCTCTCTCTCTCTTCCTTCCACCTTCCTTCCTCTATTCCTTTTTCCCAATCCTTCCTTCCATCTGCCATCTTTCTTGCTTCTTTTCCAACCTTCCTTCCTTCTTTTTCTTCCTTCCTCCCTCCCTCTCTCCTCCCATCCATCTTCTTTCCTTCCCTCCCTCCCATCGACCTCCATCTTTCTCCCTTTTGCAACCTCTCCTTTCCCTCTCTCCCATCCATCCATTTCCCTTCCATTCTTCTTTTCCTAACTTTTCCTTCCTTCCTTCCTTCCTTTCTTCCATCCTTTTTCCAATCCTTCCAATCTGCCATCTTTCTTCTTTCCCAACCGTCCTTCCTTCTTTCGTTTTCCTTTCCTTTTTCTTTTCTTCCTTCCTTCCTTCCTCCCCTCCAACTTCTTTCCTTCCTTCCTTTGGCAACCTATCTCTCCTTTCTCTCCCCCATCCATCCACCCATCTCCCTTCCATTCTTCTTCTCCTTTTTCTAACTTTTCCTTCCTTCCCTCCATCCCTTTTTTTCAATCCTTCCTTCCATCTGCCATTTTTCTTCTTTTCCAACCTTCCTTCCTTCTTTCCCTTTCTTTCCTTTTTTCTTTTCTTCCTTCCTCCATCCCTCCTCCCATCCATCTTCCTTCCCTGCCAATTTCCTTCTTCCCTCCCTTTTGCAACCTATCTCTCCTTTCCCTCTCTCCCATCCATCCATCTCCCTTCCATTCTTCTTCCCCTCCCCTCCTTTTTCTAACTTTTCCTTCCTTCCATCCTTCCTTTCCTTCCTTCTTCCCTCCTTCCTTCCCCCTTTTACCCACCTTGCTCCCTCCCTCCCAGGTGATTGGGAGTTCTCTGCTCTTCCTCCACGACCAGAAAGGCCATGCCAGCATCTGGATGATCGACTTTGGCAAGACTCTCCCAGCACCAGCCCACTCCCACCTTCGCCACGACGTGGCCTGGACCCCCGGGAGCCACGAAGACGGCTACCTGATCGGCCTGCAGCACCTGACCCACACCATCCAGGCGACTCTGGTCAGAGCTGAGCAGAGCCAGGATCCTATCCTGGGTCCCTCCTGAGCCTGCGGCCCCTGGCACACAGCCGAGAGTGGTGGAAAAAAGACCCGGTCTCCTCCCCCCCCCCACTGGGCGGGGGACATCCCCGGGCGAGGGCAGCCGTGCTGCTTGGGGAGGGGGCAGCTGGGAGCCTCCTGGAAAGAGCTGTTTTGCCAGAACGGCGGAGAAAGCCGGGACCCCCTTGCAACATCCCAGATCTTGCCGAAAAGCTGTAACCTGGTAGCTGTTTGGATTGCAAACACACCAGAAACACAACACAAGGATTTTGTGGCTAATGGGTGTAATTTCCTCTCCAGCCTTCCAATTCCTTTTCCTGCTTACTTTCGCCCCCCACCAATGGATCTCCAAAGGGGTCTCTCCTTTCCCGAGGCCATTTTCAAGCCCCTCCGTGGTGGGGCTGACCTCCCCCTCCCCCTTGGAAAAGTAAAGCAGCTACAGCAAGGAGGTGCACGGAATCCCAAACAAAAAGAAGAATCGTGGCGTGGTTGCTCACACGTGATCGAAGGCTGGACTTTCACAGGAAGGGGAGATTCAGAACCGGGGATCGCCTGAGTTTATCCGCCGTGAACCGAACCGTGGTTTTACTCCGTTGGCCCCGACATTGCAGTTTTCGTGCAACCTGCCGGAGCGAAAGCTGGCTGCAAGGCCCAGACTTTGGCAAGTCTGGGTCATTTTGCAAGTCAGTGTGTCACACATATACACACACCCCGTACAAATAAAAAACCTGTAACTTTGCAAAGATGCAACCTCCTCTTGGGATGTTGGGTTGAGACGAATTAAAAGCCACGCAGGGGGGCCTTTTTTCAGTTCTTATTTGGAAGAAATTCTACTTTTTTTGGTGGGAGTGTCTTTGTAATATCAAAGGAAATTCATCTGGCCAGGGGTTTTCCAAGCTGGGTAGATTGGGTGACACTTGTAGACTTCAACATGGTGGCGGGGGCATTCTGGGAATTGAAATCTTGGCTAAGGTGCTCTGGGGGTTGAAGTCCTGGCTGAGGTGTTCTGGGAGTTGAAACCTGGCTTGGGCATTCTGGATGTTGAGGTCCTGGCTGAGGCATTCTGGGAGTTGAAGTCCTGGCTGAGGCGTTCTGGGAGTTGAAGGCCTGGCTGAGGCGTTCTGGGAGTTGAAGTCCTGGCTGAAGCGTTCTGGGAGTTGAAGGCCTGGCTGAGGCGTTCTGGGAGTTGAAGGCCTGGCTGAGGCGTTCTGGGAGTTGAAGGCCTGGCTGAGGCGTTCTGGGAGTTGAAGGCCTGGCTGAGGCATTCTGGGAGTTGAAGACCTGGCTGAGGCGTTCTGGGAGTTGAAGGCCTGGCTGAGGCGTTCTAGGAGTTGGAAGGCCTGGCTGAGGCGTTCTGGGAGTTGAAGGCCTGGCTGAGGCGTTCTGGGAGTTGAAGGCCTGGCTGAGGCGTTCTGGGAGTTGAAGACCTGGCTGAGGCGTTCTGGGAGTTGAAGGCCTGGCTGAGGCGTTCTGGGAGTTGAAGGCCTGGCTGAGGCGTTCTGGGAGTTGAAGGCCTGGCTGAGGCGTTCTGGGAGTTGAAGGCCTGGCTGAGGCGTTCTGGGAGTTGAAGGCCTGGCTGAGGCGTTCTGGGAGTTGAAGGCCTGGCTGAGGCATTCTGGGAGTTGAAGACCTGGCTGAGGCGTTCTGGGAGTTGAAGGCCTGGCTGAGGCGTTCTAGGAGTTGGAAGGCCTGGCTGAGGCGTTCTGGGAGTTGAAGTCCTGGCTGAGGCCTTCTGGGAGTTGAAGGCCTGGCTGAGGCGTTCTGGGAGTTGAAGACCTGGCTGAGGCGTTCTGGGAGTTGAAGGCCTGGCTGAGGCGTTCTGGGAGTTGAAGGCCTGGCTGAGGCGTTCTGGGAGTTGAAGACCTGGCTGAGGCGTTCTGGGAGTTGAAGGCCTGGCTGAGGCGTTCTGGGAGTTGAAGGCCTGGCTGAGGCGTTCTGGGAGTTGAAGGCCTGGCTGAGGCGTTCTGGGAGTTGAAGGCCTGGCTGAGGCGTTCTGGGAGTTGAAGGCCTGGCTGAGGCGTTCTGGGAGTTGAAGGCCTGGCTGAGGCGTTCTGGGAGTTGAAGGCCTGGCTGAGGCATTCTGGGAGTTGAAGACCTGGCTGAGGCGTTCTGGGAGTTGAAGGCCTGGCTGAGGCGTTCTAGGAGTTGGAAGGCCTGGCTGAGGCGTTCTGGGAGTTGAAGTCCTGGCTGAGGCCTTCTGGGAGTTGAAGGCCTGGCTGAGGCGTTCTGGGAGTTGAAGACCTGGCTGAGGCGTTCTGGGAGTTGAAGGCCTGGCTGAGGCGTTCTGGGAGTTGAAGGCCTGGCTGAGGCGTTCTGGGAGTTGAAGGCCTGGCTGAGGCGTTCTGGGAGTTGAAGGCCTGGCTGAGGCGTTCTGGGAGTTGAAGGCCTGGCTGAGGCGTTCTGGGAGTTGAAGGCCTGGCTGAGGCGTTCTGGGAGTTGAAGGCCTGGCTGAGGCGTTCTAGGAGTTGGAAGGCAGGGCTGAGGCGTTCTTGGAGTTGAAACCTGGCTTGGGCATTCTGGATGTTGAAGGCCTGGCTGAGGCATTCTGGGAGTTGAACTCCACCCCTCTTAAAGTTGGCCCAGTTTGGAGACCCCTGACTTAGGCGATCAATTCTGCTTTTTTCCTCCCTCCCAAGCTCAGCTCCCCATTCTGGCTTCAAATTTCACAGCAAAACGTGCTGTGGAATTTATTCTCTGTATTCTCTGCAATGCAACCCCACCTGCCCCTCCCGAGACCAACACAAATGGGGCAGCTGCTGCAGAAACTCCATTCTGGCCACAGGCAAATCCGCCTCTCACCACCACCACCCCCCAAAATTGCAGGCCCAGCCTCCAAGTTCAAGCCTTATCATGGAAGTAGCTGTTGACAAAGCCCAAGTTTCTAGTCCTCATGGGGGGGAAAATTCAGGGAAAGGCTTGGCAAAGCCGTAGGCCGCAGTGGGCACTGAGTGGCCCTTTTTCTGCCTGGATTTCTGCCTGCCTTTGCAAGGGGAGGGGGCAAGCACCTTCCCCACGGCTCAGTCTGGGGCCAGTTGGCTAAAGGAACTGGTTTTTCCCTCAGTTCTGCAGTTTTGCCAGCCTCAAATGTGTGGTGTTGCCAGAGAGATGGAAGCCTCCCTGAAGGAGAGCCAGGGGCGCGTGGGAGGCAGCCAGGCAGCCAGGGAGAGGAAAATAAAAACGGGGGTGGGGGCAGGATAGGCAGCCCTGGGGGAAAGGAGAGGCTTTGTTGCGTTCGCAAGGCCGAGCGGTCATTCGCAAATCCAAAGCCCACTGTGGCCACTTCCTGCAGAGACAGGGAGGGTCTGTAGGGCCGAGGATGGGGATGGGGGCGTTCAGAGGCCTCGAGAGCTGGGCGGCAGAGACAGACCGGGGACGCGGCTCGCCCCATGCCTCCAGACGGTTCAGAGGGGGTCGGGCTCGGGCCAGGGTGGCAAGGCCTGCATGCAAAACTTGACCGGGGCGGGGGGGAGGCAGGGAGGGGGATGTGAGCTTTGAATGCAGTGAGGTCAGGATAACAAGAGGTGGAAGGGACCTTGGAGGACTTCTAGTCCACCCCCCCTGCCCAAACTCATGAATTGTAGGGCTGCAAAAGGACCCTGGAGGTCTTCTAGTCCATCCCCCTGCCCAAACTCATGAATTGTAGGGCTGCAAAAGGACCCTGGAGGTCTTCTAGTCCACCCCGCTGCCCAAACTCATGAATTGTAGGGCTGCAAAAGGACCCTTGGAGGACTTCTAGTCCACCCCCCTGTCCAAACTCATGAATTGTAGGGCTGCAAAAGGACCCTTGGAGGTCTTCTAGTCCACCCCCCCTGTCCAAACTCATGAATTGTAGGGCTGCAAAAGGACCCTGGAGGTCTTCTAGTCCACCCCACTCCCCAAGCTCATAGAATGGTAGGGTTATAAGGGACCTTAGAGGTCTTCTAGTCCAGCTCCCCACCCGAGCACCTAAAATCATAGAAGGATAGCGTTGCAAGGGAGTTTGGAGGACTTCTGGAGAGAAGCTCCATTGTTTAATTGTGACTTTCAGGAAATGCCTCCTCAAGTTCCAGCTTGCTCCTCCCCTGCATTAGTTTCCTTCAGTTGCTTCTTGTCCTGCCTTCTGGGGCTTTGGCGAGCAGGTTGGAACCCCCCCCTCCCCTTCTTTATAGGAGCCCCTCAAATATTCTAAGACTGCTACCAAGTCTCCCCTGGTCCTCCTTTTCACCAGACTAGCCAAAGCCAGTTCCTGCAATGGGAACCTATTCCTGCAACCATGCAGGCAAGGAAGCTGCAAAGCTGCAGCCCGAGGGCTGAGGAGGGAGGAGGGGAGCAAGCAAGGAGGAACCGCTTTCTGGGTTGCTGCTGCTACTACTTACAGGAAAGGGGCTGAGTAATCTCACGGAGGGGGGGAGGAGGAGGGAGGGAGGGAGGGCGGGTGGGAATCTCAGCTCCTGCAATCCGGAAACCAGAAGTTTTGTCCTCGGATGGCGCTGGCTGCCCTCTGCTGGCCGGTCTCTGCTCTGTCCTCCCTTTGCGTAAGATACCGGTAGTCTTCGAGTTACAGCCAAAACTAAGCCTCGCATTCCTCTGGCTAAAGGGAGTCATTGGTTTAAATCAGCTTTGCCCCCGTTTTACGACCTTTCGGGCCACGGTTGTTAAGCGAATCAAACGATCGTTAAGCAAGCCTGGCTCCTCCCCCATGGACTTTGGCTGGCCGGAAGGTCACAAAAGGGGATCATCTGACCCCCCCCCCAGGGGACCCTGCAAACCGTCATAAATACGAGTCAGTGACCATATTGGGAGGGGGATGTTGCAACGGTCGTTAAGTGTGGAAAACGGGCATTTCCCCTCCCCCCACAGTGTCATTGTGACTTCGGACTCTCACAAAATGACTTTGAATAAGGTTGCCAATGGTCCTCGACTTACGACCACAGCTGGGCCTGGGACATCCATCGGTCAGCCATGTTAAATGAGCTATCCTGTGACCTGACCTTTTGATTGTTGTTGTTGTTTTTTGCTGCTGCAGTAGTTAAAGAGAACACTGCCATTGTTAAGTGAATCAAGACGGTTGCTAAGTGAATCCGGCTCGCCCCGACTTTGTCAGAAGCCGGCTGGGAAGACTACAAATGGCCGCCCCAGGAATGCTTGCAACCGGGGTAAATGCATGCTGGTTGCCTAGAAGCCCCAGTTTTGATCACATAAGTCTGGGGATACGACGGTGGTTATAAGTGTGAGGATTTCAGGCAAGTCATTTTTTTCAGGGCTGCTGTCATTTCAAATGGGCTTTAAACAAGCGTTCATGAGTTGGGGACTTAGTATCACCCCCGTCTCTTCACTGACCCCTTCCTGCATCTGACTGAAGTCTGGTTAGGTCTATGCAGCAATTTAACCAGGTCGGATCCAAGATCAAGCAGAAATTTAACCAGGTCAGATCCAAGGTCTAGCAGCTAACCTTTGCAAAACAAGCTGAATCTGGTTAGTTTGGGTTTAGGTTAGCCTACCAAATGGCCGAGACCTTCTGTTAACCTCGGGGTCGATTCAGGAAGTGGGTTTACTACATTGTGTAAACGCCCCCTTCAAGCTATAAATAACCAAACCATATTTTCGCCTGACCCACCCAGTAAGCGATGGAGCGGAGAGGGTGGAAGGGGAAGCCATCCCATTTGCAGACAATACTACCAACCTGGGGGAATTGCTAACATCTTGGAAGTTAAGGTGAAGATAACAGAAAGGATCTGGACAGGTTTGAGCGCTGGATCCCATCCAACAAGGTTCATCCAGTTCCTTGGTGAGAAAAAGTTTTAAGGTTTTGCACTTAGGTAGGTAAAAAAAAAATTCATAGGTACAGAGCGAGTGGCAACTGGCTCAGCGGAAGTACAGGTGTAATGTACCGGATGATAGGCTCAAGATTCCAATTGACAAACTTGAACCCTGGGCCCTATCTCACAAAATGAAATTCAATGTAGAGAAAAGTGAAGTCCTACACTTAGGCAAGAAAAACCCAAAGTGCACATATGGATAAGATGAAACGAGGCTTAACAGCAGTAACGGTGAAGGATCTTGGAGTCTTAATAGACAACCAGCTAAATAGGAGCCAGCCGTGTGCAGCAGGAGCCAAAAAAGCCAATGCAATCCTAAGTTGCATTAACAGAGGGACACAATTGAGATCAAGGGAAGTACTAATCCCACTCTATAAAGCCTTAGTAAGACCACACCTAGAGTACGGCATCCAGTTTTGGTCACCACATTATAAAAAAGATGTTGAGACTCTGGAAAAAGTACAGAGAAGAGCAACCAGGATGATGAGGGGACTGGAGGCTAAAACATATGATGAACAGTTGCAGGAACTGGGCCTGGCTAGTCTAGGGAAGCAAAGGACCAGGGGAGACAGGATAGCAGTCTTGCAATATTTGAGGGGCTGCCCCAGAGAGGAGGAGGGGTCAAGCTATTTTCCAAGGCACTTGAAGACCAGACAAGGAATAATGAATGGAAACTGAACAAGGACTCAACCTAGAAATAAGGAGGAATCTTCTGACAGTGAGAGCAATCAATAAGTGGAACAGAAGTTGCCTTCGGAAGTTGTGGGAGTTTCATCCCTGGAGGCTTTCAAGAAGAGACTGCCAGAAATGTCAGAAATGATGTCAGAAATAATGTAGGGTCTGCTTGGTCAGGGGGTTGGACTAGAGGACCTACAAGGTCCCTTCCAACGTTGTTAATCTGTTAAAACATCATGTGAATACTAATATATGTAGTCCTCAAGTTATGACCACAATTGAGCGCAAGATATCTGCTGCTAAGTGAGACATTTGTTAACTGAGCTTTGCCCCATTATACGACTTTTCTTGCCGCAGTTGCAAAGTGAATCGTCACTTTTGTTAAATTAGGAACCTGGTTAAGTGAATTTGGTTTCTCCATTTACTTTTTTTAACAGATATTTTTTTAAACAGATTAACAGAGCTGGAAGGGATCTTGGAGGTCATCTAGTAAGCAGGAGACCCGGCATCATTTCTGACCGAGGGCAGTCCAGTCTCTTCTTGAAAGCTTCCAGGGATGGCGCTCCCACAATTTCCGAAGGCGAGCTGTCCTTTGCTCGTCAAAAGGTCATAAAAGGGTCATAAACGTGACCCTCGGACACTGCGACCATCATAAATATGAACCAGTTGTCAAGCATCTGAATTTTGATCAGGTGACCAGGAGGATGTTGCAAGAGTCTTAAGTGTGGAAACTGATCACAAGTCATATTTTTCAGTGCCATTGAAACTTTGAACTAGGGAATCTTAAAACTTGGTAAGTTTAAGACTTGTGGACTTCAACTCCCAGGATTCCTCCTCCAGTCATGTTAGCTCAGGGATTCTGGGAGTTGAAGTCCACAAGACTTAAACTTGCCAAGTTTGAAGACCCTTGTGATAGGTGATAGATAGATGATAGATACATACATACATAGATAGATAGATTGATAGGTACGGAGAGAGAGAGAGAGAGAGAGAGAGAGAGAGAGAGAGAGAGATGATAAATAGATAGGTGACAGATCAGGAGGCTTCAAATTTGACAGCTTTAAGACTTGTGGACTTCAACTCCCAGAATTCCTCCAGTCATGTTAGTCCAGGAATTCTGGGAATTGAAATCCACAAGTCTTAAACTTGCCATGTTTGAAGACCCTTGTGATAGGTGATAGATAATTTTAAATTTGGTATTTTTTAATTTTTTATCAGTTTTATATCTGTTAATTTTATATTCGGCCTCCAATTTAATCATTTTAAATTGTTTTTAATTGTATATACTGTTTCTGTTTTAGCTGGCTGTACATTGCCCTGAGTCCCTTTTTTGGGAGAGGGGGCGGTATAGAAATCTAATAAACATAAACATAAGATGATAGGTAAGATGATAGATAGGTAAATAGGCAGGTAGGTACAGAGAGACAGGGAGGGAGAGAGAGAGAGAGAGAGACATGATAAATAGATATGTGATAGATCAGGAGCCTTCAAACTTGACAGCTTTAAGACTTGTGGACTTCAACTCCTAGAATTCCTCCAGTCATGTTAGTCCAGGAATTCTGGGAATTGAAATCCACAAGTCTTAAACTTGCCACGTTTGAAGACCCTTGCTTTGAATGGTCAGTAAATGAACAGTTGTAAGCGGAGGATTACCTGTACCACTTTATAGCACATGTGGAATATCCTGTCAGTTCTGGTCACAATACAAATCGAAAGATCTACCAAACAGGAATTTGGGCTTGATCTAACCGTGGCATGATTAACCCATCATAGATCGGATTTAAGCAAAGCTAGGATTAAAGAAACTCGTTTTGTTTTGTTTTTTAAGAAAAAAAACCTTGATTGGATACATCACACATTTGGCCTCAAAACAATAAACCATCTTTTTGCTTCAACATTCTGAGCTGGATCGCAGGATACGCTAAAGCAGGAGAGAATTCCCAGAAAGTCCCAAAAACAAAACAAAAGCCCCAAAATAGTCTAAATGCCATTTGGGCAACCGCAGGACGGCCGGCTCAACTCTTTCGAACTCGGCTCCTGTGCAAAACAAAAAAAAAACAAAAGTCCACGCCTGTTTTGGATCACAGCGAGGGCAATCCGGGGTGGCCCACACCTGGTTTGGAAATCTGTCCGGTGGTTCCTCTTCCTGCCACGCGGGCCAAGGAGAAATCGGGTGAAGGCAAACGCCACGGCTGCAATGTCGGGGTTTTCTGGGCTGGCCCCAATCCAAAGAGCCCACCTGCCCGCAATTAAGCCAGGATCTGACCAGGATCCAAGCAAGCGAGAGCATGAAAACGAGTCACATCCTATTTAATCTCAAGGTTATTTTTCTCTCTCCTCCTCCTCTTCCTCCCCCCAAGTGCTTTTGTGCGTGGGGGGGATGTGGGTGGAGAGAACACAGCTGCAGACCATGCATCAAATGAAGGGGCAGGAGGGAGACCCCCCCCCAAAAGTACAGAAAGAAGGGCGAGGCAGGAGGAGATGGTCACCGACCTCTCGCGGATGTGCAGGTGTTGAGGCCATATTGAAGCACCCCCCGCTCTTTTCTCACAGGGAGGGCCAACTCCTCTGTGGCTGTGCAAATGACCCCGTGGGCCTGGGTCCGTGGTTCGGATCCGTGGGTGGAGGGGAGGAACCCCCCCCGGCTAATCCTGGGTCTCTTCCAAGCGCCACTTGAGAGAGTCTTCCTTCAGGGCATCGGGTTTGATCTGGTTGCGCATGCCGCCCAGGAGGTTGGAGGTGGCCTCGGAGGCCACGATCAGTGGCTTGACCACGGTGGGAGGGATCTGCCGCAGGACGCCGCCCACGGCCCCCGTGATGCCCTTCTGCTCGTGCCCACGAGCAGCCACGTCGCAGATGGCCTGGGCCGTGTCTAGGACGCCCTAAAGAGGGAGAGGAGACAGGAAAGAGGAGTTGGAAGCAGGGTGTCATGCCCCTGTTGGAGTCTGAATCCGAGGAGGAAGCCAAAGAGCTGACAGGGAGCAGGAGTGGGGCTCCGTTGGCTGTGGAGGAAACTGGGGAAGGGCAAAGTCCAGCTGGGCAGAGCAGGGGAGAGGGAGAACAAAGAAGAGGGGGTTCAGAGAAAGACTCAGGCCCACCCCCTCTTCATCCTAGGGCACGCAGGGAGGAACGGAGAAGGGAGCAACGTGGGTTGCGTGGCTTATGGGGGAGGAAAGGGCCCTGATTCCCTTCATTAGCCACAGCTGGGAATGAGAGTCTAAAAGAGACACATGCTGACTGCGGCGTCTGCTGGGAACAAACATGAGTTTACTTTGCTTATCTGCGTTCCTGACATCCTCCCAATCACGTTGAATTACTGCCGTTCCTTCATGTCTGGAATTCTTGCTCCTGCCCTCCCGGACCAATTACCTTATTTTGCCTTGGTTGAACTTAGTTACAGTTTGAATTGACAATGTTTTGGACTTGATTTTTTGCAGACAAAGATTGTTCCTGGGAGAGTTTTTCTCCAGCCAGAAGGTAACCTGGAGTTGAAGTCCAGAAGTCTTAAAATGGCCAAGTTTGGGGACCTCTGGTCCAGATGGTCTCCGAGAATCGAACAGGATTGAATAAAAGTTGGGGGAGGGGGGAACAGAAAGAGGATGTCAGACCCCCCCCCTCCCCCCACTAGCCAAAGATGGGGCTAAATCTCTCCCCCCAACCCTTGTCTGCAACCCCAGGGAGGATCACCTCGCGCACGGTGTCGTAGGCCTTGGCCACCCCCTCGCGTAGATCCGCCGGCTGATGGCCCCGCCGTAGTTTACGGGCATACTTCCTGTCCGACAAAGAGCGAGATGGCGGAGCTGTGGGAGACAGGATGTCATAGACGGTCTCGGCCGTGGCCTGGATGGGGGAAAAGAGAGAGAGAGGGAAAGGTCGGCTATCTACAGGGAAAGGAGGGCTGTTTCCCACGGGGAAGGGGCATACTGGGGGTCTAGGTCAGGGGTGGGCAGCCATGGCGACAGTAGTCCTGTGACTTGGAAGTCTACAGGTAGTACAGTTGCATTCTGGGAGTTGAAGTCCACAGATGGTAGGTGCCTGGCTCAGGAATTCTGGGAATTGAAGTCTATAGGTGGCACATTTGCCTGGCTGAGGAATTCTGGGAATTGAAGTCTATAGGTGGTATATTTGCCCGGCTCAGGAATTCTGGGAATTGAAGTCTATAGGTGGTATATTTGCCCGGCTCAGGAATTCTGGGAGTCGAAGTCCACAGATGATACAGTCGCTATAGGTGCCCATCCCTGAATCTAGATTCAGCTTCTCTCCCACCCACCCACCCATTTTGGGCTGGGTTTTGGCAGACCCCCTCCCGCTCTCCCTCCCTGAGCTGACCCTTCCCCGGCAACCTGAATCGCCTGCACCAGCCGGTTGCTGAGTTCCAGGGCCGCTGAGGCGGTGGAGGTGCCGAAGGAGGCGGCGCCACGCTGCAGGCCACGGATGATGCGCCCGTCCTTGCGGTACTGCTCGATGGGCAGCCAGAAGAGGTCCCGCAGGCCGTGGACTGATTGGGGGGGAGGAGGAGAGAAAAAGGGAGGGGGTGAGGAGAAGGAAGCCATGCAACCCACCCACTTCCCGCCAAAATAATGAGCGGGGGGGGGGGCACTCACAGAGCTGCACGAAGGAGTGCATGGGCCCGACTCCCCCCAGGATGCCCGGCAGCTGGTTTTTACGGATGTCCGTCAGCCACTCGGTCAGGGCGTAGCTGACCACCTTCTCCACCCCAAGCAGCCTGGGAAGAGAAAGGAGGCACACAGTAGTACTCAAAACTTACAACCACTCATTTAGTGATGATTTGAAATTACAACAGGACCAAGGTGTTCACGCCGATGACCGCAGCTGCAGCATCCCCACAGTCACCTGATCAAAATTTGGGCCCTTAGCAACTGGCATGTATGCATGACATGTTGAGATATAAGATTTAACAACTGCCAGCTGCTATAAGGCTGATGCAATAAGGATGAAGCAGCATAGCATGGATATTGCCATTTGAAGACGAAGAGGTTTCTAGGTTTTATTTAATTTATATACCGCCCCCTCTCCCATTTGGGACTCGGGGCGGTGTACATCCAGATTAAAACAATACAAAAATATAAAATTTAAAAATGGATTAAATTAGTGGCTGAAAGTTAAAAATAATAAAAATAATAAAAACAGGGTAATTAAAATAACACATTTAGAACCCTCCAATATTATTAGGCCAGACCGGCCCGTTGAAGAAGAATGGGTCCACAGAAGTCTTTACCCGGGGGTGGGACTCAATTTTTTTAACAACTGGTTCTGTGGGTATGGCTAGATGGGTGTGGCTGCTTCTCTTTTTTTGCAGCCCCCCCCCCAGCGCCCCTTTTTTGCCTCCTGGGCAAAGCAGTAAGACAGCAAGGGGGATCCCAGCACAACTGATCACCGGAACAGCTGGTCGTCAGAAGGGGAATAAAAAAAGAAATACCTTAAGGGGTGACTGGCCAGGGGACAATGCAGTCAGCAATGTCAGGCATGCGTGCGATGTCGCACATGCATGATAAGGACTGACGGGGTGGGGCGGGGCGGGGAGGGGAGGGGCCAGCCAGGGGCACGATTTGCCAGTTCTCTGAACTGCGCAGAATCATCCCAACCGGTTCTAAAGAACCAGTGCAAACGGGTAGAATCCCACCCGTCTTTACCCCTTTAAGAGGCATCTATATAAAGGCAACTATTAGAGGGCGTGTCTCTCATGTTCAGTATCCATTGCAGAGTTCTCCGTGTAGAGTTAAGAAGATTGATTGCTTGCCAGGTATTTGCCTACCACATATATTTCTGTATATGTCTTGTATATAAACTATTAAATGTCTAGATCTCTTGTGTGCTGAGTTTTATGGGTTATCTCATAATAAGAGTCATGCTGCAAACACTCTGACATGATGGTTGCAGTGTCCCGGGGGGTGGGGGGGGTGGAGTCACACGATTCCCCTTTTGCATCCTTTCCACCCGGCTTCCAACCCACAAAGTTGAAGGGGAGGGGAGCAGGGTTTGCTTAACGACAGCAGGATTCACTTAATGGCGGCAGGGATTGGTTTGCAGCGACGGCAAGATAACAAGCATAACATGCTTATTCTGATGGTGGAACACAAATGGTTTTCTGGACTTGACAAAAATGGCTGAAATGTAAAGAAAGTGTGTTTGTGTGTCCCTGCAACACTCTGAGGTCATCAAAAGAGCCCAGCCCAAGTTAATACTCATGAAATGCTATTTGTGTGCATGTATGTGGTATCCTGGTTAAATAAGTTGTGGGGTTTTTTTTTAGATCAGGGATCCTCAAACTTGGCAATTTTAGGACTTGTGGACTTCAACTCCCAGAATTCTCCAGCCACCTATGGTTTTTGAAGCAAGTCTCCTATTTTAATTGTTCTTGAGCTCATTAGGTACCAGCTTTAAGCTATTGCTGGTCCCTTCTGTTACTTGCAACTGAAATATTATTGGTGCTGTATTCAAGTTCTTCCCTCCAATAAATCAAGCACTCAAAAGCTTTAATATGTACAGTATATAATAGATGATATGCAGTGTTTTTTATAAATGGAAAGCATATTGGAATGAAATATGAAAGCATAGCTGGTTGGAGAATTCTGGGAGTTGAAGTCCACAAGTCTTAAAGTTGCCAAGTTTGGAGACCTCTATTTTCGATAAACAGATCAAGCAAGAAAAAAATAAAACTAAAAAAAACCAGAAGTCCTTTCTAATCCACCCTCTTTCCTGGCCTCGTATATACCCCTCTGCCCAAGTAGGAGACCCCACAACATTTCTGACAGATGGCAATCCAGTCTCTTCTTGAAAGCCTCCAGATAACATCCAGAAAACTTCCAGGTAATATGTATTGTTAGAAGCCTGCCCCACACTTCCCTGACCCCTAAGTAAGAGAGGGGGCTTTTTACCCATGGCGACAACAGAGTCTCTTCAATTTCAACTCGGAGCAGTTGAGTTGAGCCAAACCGATCAGAATGCCAGCGAAGGTACCCTGGTGGAACAGGAAGCAACGAGAACGGAATTTATTTATTTTTTAAACAAAGTTTCAAATGTTTAATTCCAAAATGTGAACCCTCGGCATTTTAATTGTTATACACTGCTTTTATAGTTTGAAGTTTTTGTTGTATACAGTCCAGAGTCCCTCTTTAGAGGGAGGCTGGCAGTGGAGTAATGTGAAATACAAATAAATAAAATAAATTAAACATTATTGTAAACTCAATCAGAACAGAGCTGGAAGGGACCTTCAAGGTCTTCTAGTCCAGCCCCCTGCTCAAGTAGGAGACTCTATACCATTTCAGACAGGTAGTTGTCCCAAGTCTCTTCTTAAAAACCTCCAGTGATGGAGTACCCACAACTTCTGGTGGCAAGCAGTTCCACTGGCTAATTGTTCTCACTGTCAGAAATTTCTTCTTATTTCTGGGTTGCTTCTCTCCTGGATAAGTTTCCCTCCATTGCTTCTTGTCTTGACTTCTGGTGCTTTGGAGAATAATTTGACTCCCTCTTCTTTGGGGCAGCCCCTCAAATGTTGGAAGGCTGCTAATCCCTGGTTGCATAAACAGAGGCATATCATCCAAATCACGTGAAGCTTTAGTACCTCTTTATAAAGCCTTAGTAAGGCCACACCTGGAATACTGCACTCAGTTGTGGTCCCCCACATTGCAAAAAAGAGGTTGAGACTTTGGAAAAAGTTGCAGAGAAGAGCAGCTAAGAAGATTAAAGGCCTGGAGATTAAAATGTGTGAAGAACGGCTGCAGGATTTGGGTTTGGCCAGTCTAGACAAAAGAAGGAGTAGGGGGTGACAGGACAGCCGCATCCCAGTATTTGAGGGGCTGCCCCAAGGAAGAGGGGGGTCAATTTATTCTCCAAAGCACCAGAACGCAGGACAAGAAACAACGGATGGAAACCAACCAAGGAGAGAAACAACCTGGAATTAAGGAGAAACTTGCTAACAAGTTTCGGCTGTCTTTGGAAGAACATATTGCAGCCGTCGCCAGGGGGGCTTTTTATAAGATTCGTTTGATCTACCAGTTGCGGCCCTTTCTGGATCTGGATGCACTTCGCACAGTCACTTCCGCCCTCGTTATCTCCCGCTTGGACTACTGCAACGCTCTCTACATGGGGCTCCCCTTGAAGAGTCTCCGGAGGTTAGTTAGTCCAGAATGCAGCCGCACGGATGATTATGGGCGCCCCCCGGGACGCCCACATAACACCACTTCTCCGCAGACTGCACTGGCTTCCTGTGGCCTTCCGGATTCGATTCAAGGTGGTACTATTAGTATTTAAAGTGCTCCATAGCTCGGGACCTGGCTACTTACGGGACCGCCTTCTGCCACCAACAACCTCCCGCCGCCCAGTACGCTCCCATAGGGTCGCCCTGCTTGGGGTACCGCCACCTGATCGTTGTTGGCTGGCGACCCCGAGATTACGTGCTTTCTCTGTGGGAGCCCCCTCCCTTTGGAATTATCTCCCCCCCGGAGATACGAGACACATCGGACATCCTAACCTTCCGGCGTGCAGTCAAGACCTTACTTTTTAAGCAGGCCGGCCTAGCCAATTAAGGGCTTTCTGAGATTTTTAAATTTTAAATTCTAATAAGACGGGACTCAGTCATTTACTTACTTATTTTACTCATCTATTCTATTTTCATCTATTTATTTTAATTCTGATTTTAATTACTGTTTGACTGTATCTTTTATATGTTTAGTCTGTACACTGCCCCGAGTCCCTTTCTGGGAAAGGGAGCGGTATAAAAATACGATAAATAAATAAATAAATAAATAAATAAATAAATAAATAAATAAATAAATAAATAAATAAATAAATAAATAAATAAATAAATAAATAAATAAATAACAGTAAGAACAATTAACCAGTGGAACAGCCATTTGTCTGAAATGGTATAGGGTCTCCTGCTTGAACAGGGGGTTGGACTAGAAGACCTTCAAGGTTCCTTCCAACTCTGTCATTCTCTGATTCTGTTAACTTGGGGGGGGGGAGAGGAGAAGGGCTCGGTGTGGCTTAGCTACCCACCACCTGATCCACGGTGACGTGCTTCCCGTGGTAATCCAGCCAGATGGGAACCTCGGAGGTGAACCGGAACTCCCTGAGGAGGACGAGAGAAAAAGTTGGTGTGAAGGCCTTTCTCATTTTTGGAAGGCAGGGAAAGGATTTCTGGATCGAAGTTTTCACCCCCATCTTTAATGGAAAACCTGTCTTCAGGACCCCAAGGAGGTCTGTAATAATGCTCAGCCGTTGCCAAGTGAACAATCGTAAATCAAGGACTACCCATCTCCTATATATATATATATATATATATATATATATATATCATACATACATACATCCATATATATACACACATTTACATGTACCACAGTACCACAGCTGCATCACTACCTAACACGACCACGTATTACCTATCGTAACACCACGTGTCCACCTATCGTAACACGACCACGGACCAGAAGCCGTACCACAGCTGCATCACTACCTGCTTCAAACCCCCCCAACCCATACATGAAAGGAACTGATGCCCACCATGAAGATGTGGCACGACTACGAACACGAAGCCAAACAATAGTATCACAGCTCACCAGCTCAAATCCCCCAGCAACTGAGACCAACCGGAGTACAACCAAACCCCCACCAGAACAGAACACACCCCCAGCCAATCAGAACACAGCCAACCCCCCAACCAATCAGAACACAGCCAAACCCCCAACCAATGAGAACACACCCCCACCCAATCAGAACACAGCCAAGCCCCCACCCAATCAAGTCACACCCCCACTAGTAGTTAAAAGGAAGAAGCAGCTGCAATCTCACATCATTCTGAGAAGCACAAGGCCGAAGACACAAGCCTGAAGATGATGAATGAGACTTCATCGAAACGTCGCCTAGATATTTCCAACTCTACGCGGGAGAAAACCCGAAGAACCAAAGATCCACATACATATATATATATATACACAGTATATACATACATGCATGCATACATACATACATACATATGCAGGTCTTGGCGTGTTCGGATCTTTTCCCATGTAAGATTGAGAGTATCTTGGCAACGTTTCGACAAGGTCCCACTCGCTGATGCTTTCGGCTTCATGCTTGTGCGAGCAAAGCGTGATCTGAGCTGCTGTCTCCCTATATATACTGGTGGGGAGGTTGGCTGTGTTATCATTTCTTGATTAGTTGATGGAGTTGATGTTTGCAGATTGGCTGGCTTTTTCTTAAGAACAGGTGTGGCTGAGGTATTGGCTGTGTGTCTATCAGCCTCCTGTGTTGTAATGAGCTGGATAATGGGCTGTGTGAGGACCTTCTGAGTTCTATTGTTGTGACGTCCTGGGTCTTGTGCTGTAATCTCCTGGGTCGTTGGCTGTGTTGTAACATCCTGAGGTTTTGTGGTGTAATCTGAGTTCCGTGATGTGATATCTTGAGCGGGTGGCTGTGATGTGACGTTCCGGGTTTTGGTTTGGCTCTGAGTTTGAGGCCTGGCTCTGTGTTCATGGCGTGTGTCAGTTTGCTTGGTTTGGGGGTCGGAGTGTGTGGCAGCTGGTGATGCAGCTGTGATCTGGTTTCTGGATGGTGGTTGCCTTTCGTCTATGGGGTGGGTTTCGGTTTGGGTTTGACTCTGGTGAGGGAGATTGGTGGTGGCGTCATGTGTTGTTTTGGGTCCAGTGTTGGTTTTCATGGCTGGGACTCGTTTGTTGATAAGGGCTAGTTTCCAAATGTCTGGTATCGTCCCGTTTATTCATGCTATGGGGGTGTTTCTCTATTTCGATGACTTCCCTGATTATTCTCTTGTTGAAGTGTTCATGGCATGCATCAGTTTGCTTGGTTTGGGGTCGGGGTGTGTGGCGTTGCCTTTGTCTTCTGGGAGAATGCCACGGTCGTGATGAACATAACGGACTACCAATCCAAACTATCCAACCTACTCCAAGACCCCGCTTACAAACCTCTAAATACTGACCCCACCACCTACCTGGAAAAAACCACCAAATCCAAAATAAAAGTCTCCCCCATCAGTGAAGAGATCCAGCAAAGAATAATCCCCAGAGAAAAATCATCCAGATGCCCTAAACTCTATGGCCTCCCCAAGATACACAAAGAAGGAACATCACTCAGACCCATAGTCAGCTCCATAGGCTCACCTCTACAGAATCTTGCCAAATTTCTCACCAAACAATTCCAGCCCTACACAGAATCCATTACCTCACACGTACAAAACTCTTTCCACTTCATAGAAACAATAAAGAAACAAAACCTACAACCTGGCGACCTACTCGTGAGCTTCGATGTCATATCCCTCTTCACCCAAGTACCTATTAAAGAAGCCTTAACAGCCATCCAAAACAAATACAACCCCCCTAAGCACATCCTAGATCTGACCAACCACTGCCTAACCAACACATACTTCAACCACAATGGACAAAGATACACACAGATAGAAGGAGCACCTATGGGATCACCCCTCTCACCCATCATCACTAACCTATACCTGGAACACTTTGAAACCAATGCTCTAGACAAATCCGAACACAAACACAAACTCTGGCTTAGATATGTAGATGACACTTTCGTAATTTGGCCACACGGGAAAGAAAAACTGGACAACTTCCTCACACATCTCAACAGCCTACACCCCAAAATACAATTCACCATGGAAACAGAAGCCAACAACCAACTTCCCTTCCTGGACATCCTAATTTACAAAAAAACCAATGGCTCCCTAGGACACACTATCCACAGGAAGAAAACACACACCAACCGCTACTTAAACGCACAATCCCATCACCACCCTGAACAGATCAACTCCGTAGCCAAGACCCTTATCTCCAGAACCAAATGCCTAGCTGACAAAGACCACCTGAGAACAGAATTACACACCCTCACTAATGTATTAATTTCCAACAGATTCCAAAAAATACAATTACCAATTTAATCCTAAAGGAGACACCCCCCAGAAACAGAGACACAGAACAGGACAACGGTATCGCCCTCCTTCCCTACATCAAAGGCACCACAGATAAAATCAGCAAAATTCTCCACAAACACAATATCAGGACAGCCTTCGACACTAACCAAAAAATAGCCAACATCCTAAGAAACCCCAAAGACAAGATCCAGCTAGAAAACCAAGGAGTTTACGAAATACCATGCAACAATTGCCCAGCCACATACATTGGACAAACCAACAGGAGAATAAATGCACGCATCGCAGAACACAAAAATGCAGTCAGAAAAGAAGAAAATTCTTCCTCCCTTTTCCAGCACCTTAAAGCCACAGGACATGAAATTAATTTTGAGGGAACCAAATTAATCTCCAACACTGAACACTTCAACAAGAGAATAATCAGGGAAGTCATCGAAATAGAGAAACACCCCCATAACATGAATAAACGGGATGATGCCTCCCGCCTACCAGACATTTGGAAACTAGCCCTTATCAACAAACAAATCCCAGCCACGAAAACCAACACCGGACCCAAAACAACACATGACACCACCACCAATCTCCCTCACCAGACTCAAACCCAAACCCACCCCATAGACGAAAGGCAACCACCATCCAGAAACCAGACCACGGCTGCATCACCAGCTGCCACACACCCCGACCCCCAAACCAAGCAAACTGACCCACGCCATGAACACAGAGCCAGGCCTCAAACTCGGAGACAAACCAAAACCCAGAACGTCACATCACAGCCACCCACTTGGGATATCACATCACGGAACTCAGGAGTTATACCACCAAACCTCAGGATGTTACAACACAGCCAACAACTCAGGAGATTACAACACAAGACCCTGGATGTCACAACAATAGAACTCAGAAGGTCATCACACAGCCCATTACCCAGGTCATTACAACACAGGAGGCTGATAGACACACAGCCAATACTTCAGCCACACATGTTCTTAAGAAAAAGCCAGCCAATCTGCAAACATCAACTCCATCAACCAATCAAGAAATGACAACACAGCCAACCTCCCCACCAGTATATATAGGGAGACAGCAGCTCAGATCACGCTTTGCTCGCACAAGCATGAAGCCGAAAGCACCAGCCTGAAGATGGCGAATGGGATCTCATCGAAACGTTGCCAAGATATATATATATACACACACACACACTGCTCAAAAAAATAAAGGGAACACATAAATAAGACATCCTAGATCTGAATGAATGAAATATTCTTATTAAATACTTTATTCATTACATAGTTGAATGTGCTGACAACAAAATCACACAAAAATTATCAATGGAAATCAAATTTAGCAACCCATGGAGGTCTGGATTTGGAGTTACACTCAAAATTAAAGTGGAAAAAAAACACTACAGGCTGATCCAACTTTGATGTAATGTCCTTAAAACAAGTCAAAATGAGGCTCAGTAGTGTGTGTGGCCTCCGCATGCCTGTATGACCTCCCTACAACGCTTGGCATGCGCCTGATGAGGTGACGGATGGTCTCCTGAGGGATCTCCTCCCACACCTGGACTAAAGCATCCCCCAACTCCTGGATAATCTGTGGTGCAACGTGGCGTTGGTGGATGGAGCGAGACATGATGTCCCAGATGTGCTCAATTGGATTCAGGTCTGGGGAACGGGCAGGCCAGTCCATAGCATCAATGCCTTCGTCTTGCAGGAACTGCTGACACACTCCAGCCACACGTGGTCTAACACTGTCTTGCATTAGGAGGAACCCAGGGCCAACCACACCAGCATATGGTCTCACAAGGGGTCTAAGGATCTCATCTCGGTACCTAATGGCAGTCAGGCTACCTCTGGCGAGCACATGGAGGGCTGTGCGGCCCCCTAAAGAAATGCCACCCCACACCATTATTGACCCATTGCCAAACCGGTCATGCTGGAGGATGTTGCAGGCAGCAGTACATTCTCCATGGCGTCTCCAGACCCTGTCACATCTGTCACATGTGCTCAGTGTGAACCTGCTTTCATCTGTGAAGAGCACAGGGCGCCAGTGGCGAATGTGCCAATCTTGGTGTTCTCTGGCAAATGCCAAACGTCCTGCATGGTGTTGGGCTGTAAGCACAACCCCCACCTGTGGACATCGGGCCCTCATACCACCCTCATGGAGTCTATTTCTGGCCATTTGAGCAGCCACATGCACATCTGTGGCCCGCTGGAGGTCATTTTGCAGGGCTCTGGCAGTGCTCCTCCTGTCCCTCCGTGCACAAAGGCGGAGGTAGCGGTCCTGATACTGGGTTGTTGCCCTCCTACGGCCTCCTGCACGTCTCCTGATGTACTGGCCTGTCTCCTGGTAGCGCCTCCGTGCTCTGGACACTACGCTGACAGACACAGCAAACCTTCTTGCCACAGCTCACATTGATGTGCCGTCCTGGATGAGCTGCACTACCTGAGCCACTTGTGTGGGTTGTAGACTCCGTCTCATGCTACCACTAGAGTGAAAGCACCGCCAGCATTCAAAAGTGACCAAGCCATCAGCCAGAAAGCATAGGAACTGAGAAGTGGTGGGTGGTCACCACCTGCAGAACCACTCCTTTATTGGGGATGTCTTGCTAACTGCCTATGCTTTCCACCTGTTGTCTATTCCATTTGCACAACAGCAGCATGTGCAATTGCTTGTCAATCAGTGTTGTTAACTAAGTGGACAGTTTGATTTCACAGAAGTGTGATTGACTTGGAGTTACATTGTGTTGTTTAAGTATTCCCTTTTATTTTTTTGAGCAGTGTATCTCCTTTTCTCTCTCTCTCTCTTTCTCTCTATATCTCTCTTTCTCTGTCTCTGTCTCTCTTTCTTTCTTTCTCTTTTCTCTCTGTCTGTCTCTTTCTTTCTTTCTGTCTCTCCTTTGTCTCTCTCTCTCTCTTTTGCTCTTTCTATCTATCTGTCTCTTTCTTTTTCTTTCTCTCCTTTTCTCTCTATCTCTTTCTCTCTCTCTCTCCTTTTCTGTCTCTCTCTCTCTCTTTTTCTTTGTATGTCTCTCTTTCTCTCTGTCTCTGTCTGTCTGTCTCTCTCTTTCTCTCTCTCTCACACACACATACACATACAAAAATATGAAAAAGGGGTGTGGCCTAGATTGCACAACCCCTTCAAAACCTTTTTAGCAAAACCCTAGCTTGCTCATCTCATTGCTCCAGTCTGGAAATGCTAAAATTTCAAAAATTAGATTAAAGCTAGATTATTATTTCCCCAACCTCATCAAGTTGGAAGATGGGTGGGCTTTCAACTCCCACAATACCCCAGCCAGCTTAGCTTCATGCTGAGGTTGGGAAACAGTGTTCGATCCGAACTCCAGATGGACATCCTTTGTTCCAGTTGGGGTGGGGGGGGGCTCCCCATCCATTTTCCCAGCCCTTCCAGGCTGCTGCCCCCCAGCCCTGCCTGCCCCCCTACCGGAAATAAATGGGCTGCTCGGACGAAGAGGAAGCACTGGAGCTGTTCTCACTGGTCGTGGTTTCCACCGAAGTTGCCATCATCCTCTCAGCTGCCTCCGAGTCCTTTCCTGGGGACTCGACCCGACCTGATGGAGGGAAGGGGGGACCCCTTTTTGAAGGCCATTTTGTCCCACAAATTCCTCGCAACCCTCCTCTGCACACCCAAGATTTGAGACAAGCACCCATCATCCCCGGCCAAAGAAAGACAAACACGGGAGGAATTGCAATCCAGGCTGGGAGGTTGTGAAAAGAGTTTGGCCCTCTTGATAGGGCAAAAACTACATTTCCCAGCGTCCCTTTCTACCAACCAGGTGGCCTAGTTCACGGGTCCACAACCTGTGGCCTGTAGCCCACTGCCGGGCTGTGGCCTAATCACCACTGGGGGGTGTGAGTGGCTGGCCAGTATGCACACATTCCCCTGTGGGCACGGCCCCACTTGCGCAATTGTCGGCGCCAGCGTTCTGCGCAATACGGCCCCACTCGCACAAACATCATTGTGGGTCCTCGTGTGAACGTCACATGTATTCACAATCCTACACTCAAGCAAGCCTCGATGCGTGTGCTTGTGTCCCAAGGATGGAAGGCTGAGTCAACCTTAAGCCAGTCAGAACTGAACCACTGGCAGTGAGCAGTTAGCTTGCAATACTGCATTCTAATCACTGATAGAGAGACAGACGGACGGACGGACGGATGGATGGATGGATAGATGATAGAGTGAGGGAGGGATAGATAGAGGGATAGACACATAGATGGAGATGGATGGATGGATGGATGGATGGATGGATGATAGAGTGAGGGAGGGATAGATAGAGGGATAGACACATAGATGGAAATGGATGGATGGATGGATGGGTGGGTGGATAGAAGGGTGGGTAGATGTATGGATGGATAGATGATAGAATGAGTGAGGGATAGAGGGATAGACACATAGATGGAGATAGATGGATGGATGAATGGATGGATGGATGGATGGATGGATAGATGATAGAGTGAGGGAGGGATAGATAGAGGGATAGACACATAGATGGAGGTGAATGGATGGATGGGTGGGTGAGTGGGTGGGTGGATAGAAGGGTGGGTAGATGGATGGATGGATAGATGATAGAGGGAGGGATAGATAGAGGGATAGATAGACTCATAGATGGAGATAGATAGACAGGTGGGTGGGTAGATTGGATATAGATAGATGATAGATGATAGAGGGAGGGATAGATAGACAGAGATAAATAGATGATAGATAGATAGATAGATAGATAGATAGATAGATAGATAGATAGATAGATAGATAGATAGATAGATATGATCTGATAAATGGATGGACAGAGGGATGGATAGAGGGATAGACAGACAAACAGACAAAGGGATAGGTGAAGAGGGGGGAAGATAGATAGCAATAGCAATAGCCCTTAGACTTATATCCCGCTTCATGGTGCTTTCCAGCCCTCTCTAAGCGGTTTCCAGAGTCAGCCTGTTGCCCCCAACAATCTGGGTCCTCATTTTACCCACCTCAGAAGGACGGAAGGCTGAGTCAACCTGGAGCCGGTCAGGATCGAACCACCGGCAATCAGCAGAGTTACCCTGCAATCCTGCACTCTAACCACTGCGCCACCACGGTAATGAGGGACCTACCTTCAGATCCGGCTTCCATGGGCACGACAGGATTGATGCTGGCCGCCACGCTGGTGAAAAAGTCTTTGAGGAAAAACAAGGCGTCCTGGAAGGACAAGAGCAGAGAAGAAACGTTTTGGAAGCTGCACCCCAGCTGCCTCCCGACTCTCAGGGGGACCAGAGACGAAACACAACCAGGTGAGCTAACTCTACAGGTGGACTTCATCTTACAAGAGTTCACTTAGTGACCGTTCGAAGTTAGAAAGGCACCGAGAAAAGTGACTTAGGACCGTTTTCGCAAACTTATGGCCATTGCAGCGTTCACACGGTCACCTGATTTACTTTTTGGATGCTTGGCAACCGGTTGCTATCTACGACGGTGGCCGTATCCCCGGGTCACGTCATCCCCTTTGGCGATCTTCTCACCAAACTAAAGTCAACGGGGGAAGCCAGATTCGCTTAACAACCGTGTTACTAACTGAACCACTGAGGTGATTCGCTTAACCAACGTGGCAAGGGAAGTCGTACAAATGGGGAAAAACACGCTGAACGATTTTTTTCACTCAGCAACATAAATTCTGGGCTCAATTGTGATCGTAAGAAGAGGATGTTCTGACCCAAACCTGGTTCCAAGAGAGTAAGCACAAGACAGAACCTTTTACTGTTTCATTTACGAATCCTGTTTCTTCACAGATAAAAGGCTGCTTCCCACTAATTAGCTCCGACAAGGAAGAGCCTTGCCAAGTTTTTGCAAGTGCCAAGAACAACAGATAAAGTTCCTAAACAATAAATCGAAGAGTCTTCAAACACCAACCAAGATATTTTAACATCTGCCAGGCTCGAATATCAAACTTCTTTGCCTTCTGCAAAGAACTGTAGTTTCTCAACTGGCTTTTATCCCTTAAGAGAGAGGCCATTCCCTTGCAGCCTTACTCCCGAGTCGCCCGTGCTGCTGCAGCTGCTCTTTCCTTCGAGCAGCTCTGCGTGCACACACACTTCACATAGGCTCCTCGGGATTCTCTTCATCGCTGCTGCCAGCCTCCACCATCTCCAAAGGCAACACTCCACTCCTTGATGGTCCCGGCCCCATCCCTGCATCACATGCAGGCCCCTCATATGAGTCCTCGCCCTCAGAGACCTCAGCCGTCCACACCTGCTGACGGCGAACCACAACAGAGGACTACCTGTACTTATATTGACAGAAGCCTGCAGTTCTCCCCCATTTCTTTTACAGCCTGAGAAACTGGGGAAGGTCTCTTCTGACCCCTTTTCTTTGTCCGTTATACAGTTATGGGCTAAGGCAGTGATGGCGAACCTTTTTCAAGGATTCTTGTGCATACCCAAAATGCAAGGTGTGCCCCCCCACGCATGCATGTCCCTGCGCATGTGCCCATGCCCCCGTGCATGTGTGGCAGAGACCCGATGGCCTGGTTGGCCGGTAGGAGGTGCACACGCGTGCACGGTGGAGCTGAGCTGAGGTGACAGCACGCATGCCCACAAAGAGGGCTCTGCATGCCACCTGTGACACGCATTCCATAGATTTGCCACCACTGGGCTAAGGTGTATATTATTCCCTAAAGTTTCATTAATAGAATCTTTTAAGTCTAAAAGTACAAATCCCCCACTTTTGTCTTTTGCAGCCTGAGAAACTGGGGAGGGTTTTTTCTGAATCTTTTTCTTCTCCCATTATACAGCTCTGGACAAACTTGTCCCTTATCTGATTGCTTCCTAGACAAGCTTTCTTGCCCTGTTTTCCCAAGATCTTTCCCACATACCCTTATCCTTCTCAAGGAAGAGTGAAAAGGTCAGCCAGAGCTGCAAAAGTGGAAGAATCCAAACACCCCTTCCTCTTCCCATCTTGGTTTTTTCCCCATTCATGTAAAGGGAGGTTCCAGTTGTTGAGTTGCAAGGATCTACATTCACCCACCATCTCACAACTCCTGCCTGAGGTTGTCCCCTCCCCAAACAGGGGGGCATCCCTTACCTGGTCTATGTTGAGTCGGAGAGGCATCAGGGAGACCCTTAGGCAGCACTCAGGACCCCCCACACCAGTTTCGGGGCAGACATGAAGAGCTTTGATGGTGAGCTGGGAAAAAAAAAAAGAGGAAAGAGAATTGGAATTGCTGGCTGGATAATTCTGGGAGTTTTAACAGATTAACAGAGCTGGAAGGGAACTTATAGGTCATCTAGTCCAACCCCTGCCCAAGCAGGAGACCCTACACCCGTGATGGTGAACCTATGGCATGCATGCCATAGGTGGCACGCAGAGCCATTTGTGCTGGCACACGAGCCGCGGACAAACTTACCTCACTGGGCATGCATGCACCTCACAGGTGATTTTCGGCCTGTTTGAGGCTTTTTTTCGGCCTCCCAGAGGCTTGAGGAAAGCCTTTGCAGGCTGAAAAATAGGCTCGTTTTGTCACTTCCTGTATCGGAAGTGACAAAACGGGCCCGTTTTTCGGCTTGCAAAGGGTACAGAAATTTTCCCTCAAGCCTCTGGGAGGCTGAAAAGGGCCTCAAACAGGCCAAAAATTAGCTGGGAGGCGCAATGCAGGTGAGGGGCGGTGGGGGGGAGGCAGAGGGGGGATTGCCTTCTGGGTGCTGGCACACGAGCGCACCCACAATTTTTGGTACAGGAGCCCCAAAAGATTAGTCACTATTTCTGACCGATGGCAACCCAGTCTCCTCTTGAAGGCTTCTGAGTGATGGCGCTCCCACAATTTCTGAATAACTGAATATCAGAGTTGGAAGGGACCTTGTAGGTCATCTAGTCCAGCCCCCCCAAAAGCAGGACACCCTACACCATTTCTGACAGGTGCTTGGGTGGGGGGGTTGGACTGGATGACCTACAAGATCTCTTCCAACTCTGGAATCCTGCACCCAGTTTTGGTCACCACATTACAAAAAAAAAAAGGATGGTGAGACTTTGGAAAAAGTGCAGAGAAGAGCAACTAAGAGGATTAAAGGCCTGGAGACTAAAACATACGACGAACAGTTGCAGGAATTGGGTATGCTACTCTAGAGAAAAGAAGGACCAGGGGAGACAGGATAGGAGTCTTCCAATATTTGAGGGGGTGCCACAGACAGGAGGAAGGGGGTCAAGCTATTCTCCAAGATACCTGTCATGCCCTTGTTGGAGTCTGATTCTGAGGGGGAGATTGAGCAACTGACAGGGAGTGGGAGTGGGGCTCTGATGGCTGTGGAAGAAACAGGGGAAGGGCACAGTCCAAATGGGCATTCATAGGAAGACCCAGGCCCACCCCCTCTTCATCCTAGGGCACGCAGGGAGGAATGGAGAATGAAGCAACATGGCTTATGGGAGAGAAAAGGGCCCTGATCCTCTTCATTAGTTGCAGCTGGGAGAAGAGGATATAAAAGGGGTGTTTGCACACAGCTCCTTGCTGGAAGCAAAGCTGGCATTATCTTGGTTTTGGCATCCTCCCAACTGTGGTTGCTGCATTATCTTGTGAAAGTCTGCAATTTATCATCCTGGCCTGCCATGTTAATGACTTCAGTGTGGTTTGTGTTGGGTTTTTTTATTTCTAATTATCTTTACTTTGGGTTCGGACTGTATTTCTGCCCTTCGTAGACTGTTTTTGGAAGAGTTTGATATCCAGCTGAGGATAACTGGACATTGAGGCCCAAGTTGGAGGCATTAAAGGGAATTTATTCTACTTTTGTGACTGTGTTATTTTTGTGTCACGCCCTGGATCATCACAGCACCAGAACACAGGAGAAGAAGGAACAGATGGAAACTAATCAAGGAGAGAAGCAAGTTAGAACTAAGGAGGAATTTCCTGTCACTGAGAACAATTAACCAGAAATTGTGGGGGCTCCAACATTGGAAGTTTTTAAGAAGAAATTGGATAGCCATCTGTTTGAAATGGCATAAGGTCTCCTTCTTGAACATGGGATGGGACTAGAAGACCTCCAAAGTCCCTTCCAGCTGTGTTATTGTTATTCTGCAGCTATACCCAACCAAGCCCAACACAGCTGTTTCCATCTGGCCTGGCCAGATGCCCAGGGCATCTTCACCACTCATTGGCTACGAAACGGACAGATCCCTGCTCCAAAGTCTGTAGAGATTCTCCATCATCCAGATCATGGTTGTCCCAAAGGTCCTTTTTCAGGAGGCAATTGGACCTTTCTTTCTTTTTCTTTCTTTCTTTCTTTCTTTCTTTCTTTCTTTCTTTCTTTCTTTCTTTCTTTCTTTTCCCTTCCCTTTCTTTCTCTTTCTTTTTCTTTCTTCTTTCTCTTTCCTTCTTTCTTTTCCTTCTTTCTTCTTTCTCCTTTTTTCTTTCTTTCTTTTCTTCCCTTTCCCTTTCTTTCTCTCTCTCTCTCTTTTTCTTTCTTTCTCTCCCTCTTTCTTTTTTCTTTCTTTCTGTCTTTCTCTCTTTCTTTCCTTCCTTTTCTTTTGAGAACGTTTCACTTCTCATCCAAGAAGCTTCTTCAGCTCTGGATGGAGTGAAAGGGAAGGATTTATCCTCCTTGCAGACAGCTGGTTATTTGCAACCTTTTAGAGAGTCATTG
Organism: Bungarus multicinctus; assembly: GCA_023653725.1. NCBI lineage: Eukaryota > Metazoa > Chordata > Lepidosauria > Squamata > Elapidae > Bungarus > Bungarus multicinctus. The sequence goes on from CM042847.1 coordinate 2,346,372, forward strand.
AGATCACTTGGGGATTTCTCTGTGTCCTCGGGGTCACCTGAGTGGTGCTCCTGGTTCCTGTGGTCTGCAATTTTTCCTCTGGAAAAACCCTTGGAATGGTGTGGGAGTAGGAACATATTTCCAGAAGAAAAATTTGAAGACTACTGGAACTATTTGCACTGCTCAGGTGACCCTGAAGACACAGATAAATTTCCAAGTGGCCTCAACGGCTCTCTGAAAGGATGCAAATGACCAGCTGTCTGCAAGGAATAGAAATCCTTCCATAATTCCCCACCCTCCAGTCAGAAACGAAGAAGCTTCTGGGATGAGAAGCGTAATGTCTTCAAAAGCAAAAACAAGAAAGTCCAGTTGCCTCCTGAGAAAGCACCTGCTTCAACGGGAGATCCGGTCCTTACCATGTTAGAATGGGCCCGCCGGGGCAAGAGCTCACTGCTGTACAGGTAGAGGAACTTGTTGATCTGCGAGGAGGCCAGGCGGTCTCTGATCTCCAGCTCCTGGACAACGAACACCTGCCTGGCTAAGGGCTGCTCCTCCGATTCCAGGGACAGCTTCTCGGATGCTCCACCTGAGTAGGATTCGTGCTGGAAACTCACCTGAGAGCAGAGAGGAAAGGGGAGAAGCATCACTGACACCATACGAGCTATGTACACAGGCTGACTCTGGGCCCCCTTCCCTACAGGTAAGTCCTCGACTTACGACCATGTTATGAGTGAAATTTGATTATTATACTTGAGAATATAAAGAACCAAACTGAAGCCATTTTGCGTTCGCAGTTTGACCTTTTAAAGCTCAGAACAGTTATGAAATGTGTTTTTGTGAGACAATTTATTTGGCATTGGTTAGAGGACATTTGTACTGGAGCACTCTGACATTATAAATGTCACATTAAGGAATATTAATGTTTCCTTATAATTTTTCTGGAATGTGAAAAACAGGAAATCTGAAAATGTTGGAAGTTTTCCATGGAAGGTTGTATAATGTCCATATATGGAAAAAGGAAATGTTATGTAACCATGTGATTTGATAAACCTATATAAGTTGTATTCACTGAAAGGAGGGCGTCTCCTTCCTCTTAGAAAATGTTTCTTTTCTAGAGTAAACCAAGTCCATACTGCCTAATAAAGCATCCTATAACTCAGATTATCAAAAGTCTGTTGTTTCATTTTTGAATGCTTATAACAACCACCATTGACTTTGGAATTGATGTCGCTAAGGGAGGAATTTGTTAGGTGAGTTTTGTCCCGTTTTACGGCTTTTCTTGGCCACGGTTGTGAAGCGAATTGTTGCAGTTGTTCCAATTAAGTCACAAGGTTATTAAGTAAATCTGGCTTCCCCCTGGCCTATGAGAAGGCAGCCTCTGTCAGAGTACATTCATGAACTGGAATAGAACGTAGCAGCTAAGTCAGCCAAAGAAGACTGTTTGGAAACTGAAACTAGAAGTAGCCTAGGCGTGGCTCTATATTAAGCTCTGCAGCTCGGAAGCTAAGTTGAGTTCTTATTGAGCTCTGTCTATTGAAGATGAAACTGCTTCTCTCCTCTGCTGTGTGTCTTGCTTGCTGCTGAACTAAAGTGAAGCTGAGGTCTGTTTCTGAGCTCCTGAGTTGCTGCTCTGCTCTGAACCTGTAACATGTCTGCTTCTGTTGTAGTTTGCTCCATGCTGGAGAAATCTACAACTGGTATTGTAAAATTTACTTTACGTGTTTAATGAAGAAGTTAAATGAAGCCTCAGGCATCCGGGTTCACTTTTCTGGCGCTGAATTTATGCTGCTATACTCTGAACAGCCTCCTCCCGGTCCCGTGATAAAAAATTCAGCAACCTGTCCTCGACTTAGGACCACAAAAAGGGCTAGGAAATCCATTATGAAGCAGATTGGTTGTTAAGCGGGGCATCACATGACTACAGCCAACCACGATCGTGGGGCCGTGGGGATTGTAAGGGCAGGGACAGTCACAGATGACTTTTTTCAGTGCCTTTATAACTTTGAATGGTCGCTAAATGAATATAATGTTGTAAGTTGAGGACTGCCTGCACTTGTTTGCCACTGTTGTCTAATGTTGCCCCATTGCCCCTCTGGATATCTGCTTCCAGGGATTTGCTCCTCTCCTTTTCTCTCTTTTCTCTCCCCTCTTCTCTCTCTCCTTTCTTAGTTTTTCTATCTCCTTTTTTCTCTTCTCTCTCTTTTTCTTTTCTTCTCTCCTCTCCTCTTCTCATCTTTCTCTCTCCTCTTTTATATTTTCTTTTTCTTCTTGCTCCTTTCGCTTCCTTTTTTCTTCTCTTTTTTTCTATTCTCTCCTTTCGATCTTTCTTTTCGTCTTTCCTCTTGCTTTTCTTCTCTTTCTTATCACTTTTCTCTCTCCTCTCTTTTTCCTTGCTTTCTTTGCGTCTCTCTCCTCTTTTTTCTGTTCTCTCTTCTTTTTGTCTTTTCTTCTCTTGCTTTTCTTTCTCTCCTCTCTCTCTCCTCTTCTCTTTGCTCTTCTCTTATATATTCTCTTCTTTTTATTTCTCTCTTTTCTTCTTCTATTCTTTCTTCTTTCTGTCTCTTTTCTTCTCTCTTTTTTTTCTCTCTCTCTCCTCTCTTCTTCTCTTCCTTTCCTTCTTCCCCACTGATACACATGGGGCTCCTACCTGTCTCTTCTGGTTGCCTCCAAATTGACCCCAAAGCAAGGCTGCTTGAGAACTAGACCGCCCCCCTGCCCATGCTGAGCAGCCCCTCCCCATCTCACCTTCGTAAGCTGGATTTCCATCAGCAGGTCGTGGATACGGCCGGGGCCTCCTTGCGCTCGCCAGGAGCTCTGGGGTCGGCTGGGCACCGAAGACCGAGAGGGGGAGGAACGGGTGCTGGGAAGGCTTGATTTTGTCCTGGAATTTAAAAAATGTGGTGATCAGATATTGGTTGTTATTAATATCCCCCCTCCAAAGATCTGACCAATCTCTTGCCAGCATTAGATGGAGCCTCTATGGCGCAGTGGTTAGAGTGCAGTACTGCAAGTGACTTCTGCTGCAGTCAGCTGCCTACAGTTTGGCAATTCAAATCCCACCAGGCTCAAGGTTGACTCAGCCTTCCGTCCTTCTGAGGTGGGCAAAATGAGGAGCCAAATTGTTGGGAGCAATATGTTGACTCTGTAAACCGCTTAGATAGGGCTGTGAAGCACTATGTAAGTCTAAGTGGTATATAAGTCTAAGTGCTATTGCTATTAGGGAATTCCACCTACATCAGCATTTTCAAAGTAGGCAGCTATAAGATTGGTAGACTTCAACTCTGTTAAAGTATTGAGATTTAATAGCTGACCTGCTGCTGTAACACTGCTGTAAATGCTGATGCAATGAAGATGAGTCAGGAGGGAAATTGCCACTTTAAGGCTGAGGATGGGTCCCACAGATTTTTCCCCTTTTAAGAAGCTATCTATATATAGGAGGCCATGAGAGGACGTACTTCTCCTCCTCGTGTTTTATCTCCATTGTAGTTCTCCATGCAGAGTAAAGAAGATTGATTGCCTGCCAGGTATTTACCTACCACGTCTATGTATGTATATAGCTGTCTTGTATATAAACCATTATTAAAAGACAAAGCCTCTGTGTGCTGTGTTTTGCTCCTGGGTTGTTTCACAATAGTAGTCGTTCTGCAAACAACTCTAACGAACTCCCAGAATTCTCAATCTTTGGCTGACTGTGGAATTCTGGGAGTCGAAGTCCACCCAACTTATACAGGCACTCCTCGATTTATGACCACAATGGAGCCCAAAATTTCTGTTGCTAAGGGAGACATTGGGTAAGCGAATTTCACCCCATGTTACGACTCGATTTGCCACAGTTGCTAAGTGAATCACTGCAGTTGGCTTTCCCCCATTGACTTTGCTGGTGAGAAAGTGGCAAAAGGGGATCCCATGACCCAGGGACAAGTCAGTTGCCAAGCATCCCAATTCTGATCAGGTGACCCTGAGGATTCTGCAATGATCATTAGCGTGAAAAACCAGTCCCAAGTCACTTTTTTCAGTGCCCTTGTAACTAGGAACGGTCGCTCAATGAAGTGTCATAACTACCTGTAGTTGAGAACCACCAATCCACATAAAAAGAAGGCCTTTTTGGAAGTGTAATCAGATACCAGGGTCATATTATCATATGTGGTGGACATGCCCAAAGGCAAAAAAATACTGGACTAAAATACATACATGGTTAGAAAAAAGGATAAAACAATACATAGATTTGAAACCAGAAATATTCCTGTTGGGAATACTACCAGAACAGTATAATAAAGGGAATACGTATTTAATTTTACATGTGTTAACGGCAGTGAGAATTGTGTTTGCAAAATGAAGAGATCCCTACAGAGGATCGCACAGACATTTCCACCACCTTTTGGGGGTGGAAAAAGTACGTCTTATACTCTGAAAAATCTACCTATATAAAAGCGAAATGCCACTCATGCATCATCACAAAATCTCCAGAACCACAAAGCCTACAAACTTGAAATTTCACACGTAAGTTCCCCTTGGCTTCTAGGGGCTCACTAAGAAAGGATTTTTCCAAATGACCACCAGAGCATTAGCATTTTCTATATTATTATTATTATTATGATCATCATCATCATCATCATCATCATCATCATCATCATCATCATCACCACCACCACCACCACCACACTCTGATGCTAAGGAGTTCTACTCCCCCTCCCCACCTGAAAAGAAATCTGTTTCAAATGCAAAACACAAGCAGAGGAGTTTTAGTTTCACAGCAGCACCAAGCAGCTTTAGTACAGAATGGTTCAGCTAAGCCACACCCAGGCTCCTTGCTGTCTCCTTCTTGCTCACACAGCAAATACTGCTTCAATTTCCAAAGAGCCCTCAACTCTCTCACACACAGACAGGGCGCTAGCCAGATGAATACCGATGGATGCTGGTAGGCAGAGGCAGAATTCCCCCCCCCTTTATTTTCCTCCCCAAAAACTAAGCCCGACCACATAGTTTCCTAGTGAAGCCGGGGTATCCAGCTGGTACGGTATATTAATTTTTTTTTTTAAAGAAGACCTGTTTCTCAAACAATTTATCTTCAGAACAGGGAAGCAAACTTAGCTCAGAAACTTGACAAACGGAAGCAGAGAGCAGGTGCCGGAAGGAGAGGATTACCTGGGGGAATGCATGTGTCCTGAGGGAGAGCGCCCGGGCCCAAAATCTCTGCCCCCGTAGAGATGCCAGACCACCGAAATTTCCCGCATCACGACTCGGCTCTCGGGCACGGGAAAGTGCGAGGGGGCCCTCAGTAAATCCGTGCTGCCCAGAGGCCGAGAGAAGTGGCCCTCCTGGATGTGGATGGGGCCGTCCAAGAGCTTGGTCACCACCGGCTCCCCATCCCGAGGCTGCAGACACAGAAGGCAGGATTTCCCAAGAGGGTCCAGGGTGCGTGAAAAGCTGCCACCACCACCCTTTTTTTTTTAAATGAAGCTGGGGAAATACTGGCAACGCAACGACGCCCGGCTGAATCAGGCCAACTTTGCATGGGGGGGGGGGAGCGGGGGGGGAATCAGCTTTTAGATGAAGGGGAGTGCTTAAAAGCCAAACTGAGAAACAATCTGGCCTTGCATCTCACCGGAATAATAAGAGCGGAATGGAATGGGGGCGGGGAGGGAAGGGAAGGAGAAGCGGAAGGGGAAGGAAGGGGGAAGAGGGAGGGGAGGGAATAAATAGAATACAGAACAAAATAGAATAGAACAGATAATAGAATAGAGAATAGAAAACAAAATAGAATAGAATGCAATATAGAATGGAATGAATGGAATAGAATAGAGAATAGGATGGAATGGGGTAGGATAAATATTGGAAGGAATAGAATAGAATAGAATAGAATAGAATAGAATAGAATAGAATAGAACAGAATGCAGTTATTTGTCCCATTTGGTTGCTGTGCCAAACCAGACAGTTATTAAAATAACAAATAACAAATTCGGTAATTCCTCTCTGGAACCAGATCAGCAGCTCCTGGGACAGCCTGAACTTCCTGACTTTGATGCAGGAAGAACCGTCCTACAGACCCCTCACACCCTAGACATAAACTGTTTCAACTACTACCCTCTGGAAGGCACTTTAGGGCTTTGCACACCAGAACAACTAGGCACATGGAGAGTTTTTCCCCCAATGCCATCCGTCTGCTAAACAACTAATTCCCACGGCACTGTCAAACTACTTAGTAAGACTGCTTTCTATTCTATTCTATTCTCTATTCTATTCTCCATTCCATTCCATTCTATTCTACTCTGCTCTATTCTATTATCTATTCTATTTTCCATTCCATTCCATTCCATTCTGTTCATTCTATTCTATTCTATTTTATTCTCTATTCTCCATTCCATTCCATTCTGTTCATTCTATTCTATTCTATTCTCTATTCTCCATTCCATTCCAGTTCATACTATTCTATTCTATTCTCTATTCTATTCTCCATTCCATTCTGTTCATTCTATTCTATTCTGTTCTATTCTATTCTCTATTCTATTCTCCATTCCATTCCATTCTGTTCATTCTATTCTATTCTATTCTCCATTCCATTTCATTCATTCTATTATATTCTATTTTATTCTATTCTCTATTCTATTCTCCATTCCATTCCATTCCATTCTATATTCTATTTCCATTCCATTCTGTTCACTCTATTCTATTCTGCATTCGATTCTGTTCATTCTATCCTGTCCTGTCCTGTCCTGTCCTGTCCTGTCCTGTCCTATCCTACCCTACCCTACCCTACCCTATCCTATTCTTTGTTGTGCTGGCTCTGCAGTAACCTTTCTCAGAAGATTCCCGCTGCAACCTTCGAAGGAGACTCCAAAGAAGGCCAAATCCTTACCGGAATGCCTGTTCCTGGAGCATCCAAAATGCAGAACCCATCTGTGACTTCACTCTCCCCTTCGCTGTCCTCCGAAGGGCTGAAATCGAGACCCTCGCCCACTGGGGTCTCAGGGGGTGGGGGGGCCTTTCCTTGGCCTGCCGCTCCGTTCTCACCAGGGAAGAGATACACGGAGACCGGCGAAGGCTGCCGCCTCATCCCACAGTCCCCTGGGAAAGAGCATTTGAAAGAAAGTTCAGTAGCTGCGTTCACACAAGTTGCACTCCCTTGGACAGGAGGCAACCCCTCAAATCCCCAGAACAGACTGGAAAATCCAGAACTTGCAAAACATCTTTGTTCAACCTTGTAAAGTCCAGAGGGTTGGATTAGAAGACCTCCAAGGTCCCTTCCAGTTCATTCATTCTATCCTTAATTTTATTTCATTTTACTGAGTGATTAGCCCCTGGGCCATCTCAAAGTGCAGTAAGTTCAATTACTGAATTACTGAAATTCAGTAATTTCAGATTACTGAAATCTGAGAAAAGCAAGTTGAAATGGAATTGGAATAAAATATAATTTAAAATGAAATTGGAATAAAATACAATCATTTAAGATATAAAATATGATAAAATTATATTTCAGCGTCACCCCTGCAATCAACCCCAATCAGTCCCTCGTGTGCTGACCTCAACCAAACCATTTTTGCTTAAGTACTGTGCTGTGTTCAGTGTTATTTTCAGATTCTGGCTGCATGTAAGGTAAGTTATTTTGATCTGGGGATCCCAATGGCTCATTCATTTGGATATAGACCGAGGTACCTTCTCGGCCTTTTGGCTACGATCAAGTGTAGTATTCTTAAAGATGTTGAGACTCTAGAAAGAGTGCAAAGAAGAGCAACCAGGATGATGAAAGGACTGGAGGCTAAAACAGACGATGAACGGTTGCAGGAATTGGGCATGGCTACTCCAGTGCAGGGAAGGAACCAGAAGGAGGCAGGAATCTTTCAATAGTGTTCCATCAGGCTTAACAGCAATAACTCTGAGAGGCATCTTGGGAGTCTTAGTGGACAACCAGCTAAATAAGAGCCAGCAGTGTGCGGCAGCAGCCAAAGCTGCATTAACAGAGGGATACAATCAAGCTCAAAGGAGGTACTAATCCCACTCTATAAAGCCTGAATAAGACTACACCTAGAGTACTGCACTCAGTTTTGGTCACCACACTATAAAAAAGAGGTTGAGACTCTGGAAAGAATGCAGAGAAGAGCAACCAGGATGATGAGTGGACTGGAGGCTAAAACATACGATTAACAGTTACAGGAACTGGGCCTGGCTAGTCTAGGGAAGAGAAGGACCAGGGGAAACATGATAGCAGTGTGCCAATACTTGAGGGGCTGCCCAAGAGAGAAGGGGGTCAAGCTATTTTCCAAGGCACCCGAAGGCCGAGAAGGAACAATGGATGGGAGCTGATCAAGGAGAGACTCAATCTGGAAATAGGGAGAAATTTTCTGACAGTGAGAACAATCAACCCATGGAACAGAAGTTGCCTTCAGAAGTTGTGGAGGCTTCCAAGAAGAGATTGGACTGCCATCTGTCAAAAATGGTGTAGGGTCTCCTGCTTGGGTGTGGGGTTGGACTAGAAGACCTCCAGGGTCCCTTCCAATTCTATTATTCTATATTCAAATTGTTCAACCCACCACAGGTGGAAATGCCACCAGTGTCGTGAAGTGTCATCCGAAGTCAAGCTAGAAAGTGCCCCTCCTCCCTGTTCCTCCTCACTCTCACCGGTCATTTCCTGGTATCCACGCTCGGTATCCATGAGGGCATCCGTCAGGTCCCGCTGGTTGATGGCCGCCGTCTCAGCTGGGGGACAGGTGGGCAGAGAAGCCGGGCTCTCAGACAACTAGCAGAGCACAAGAGGCCACACTTAAAACGCGTACGCTGGGATAGAAATTATACATTGACAATGGCAACTACTTTATTTAAATTTATATACCGCTCCTTCTCCCAGAGGGACTCGGGGCGGTGTACAGCCAGATAAAATATCCTATAAATACACATACAATAATTAAAATGAATTAAAAGAATTAAATAGATTGGTCATTACCAAAAGATTAAAAAATTAAGAGATTAAGAAAGCTAAAACCATTTAAAATCAAATTTAAAACCCTACACGTAACTTTAGGCCAGACCGGCTTGATGGAATAAGTGGGTTTTTAGTGCGCGCCAGAAGGTCAATAGGTCAGGGATGGTCCTCATCTCCGGGGGTAATTCGTTCCAGAGGGAGGGTGCTCCCAAAGAGAAGGCCCGAACCCTCGGGGCCGCCAGCCGTAAAACCCGTACAAAATGTTTTATAGGTGGCGTCTGCCACCGGCAAGATTAGCAAAGAGGTCCCAAAACATGTCTGCCAAATGTTGGAAATGCAATCAGACACTGGATTATAAATGTGGTGGATGTCAACTCGTAAAACATTCCTATGCCTGTTTTCAAGTTGCCATAAACAACAGGGTGTGTGTGTGTGGAGGAATCTGAAGGAGCAGTATGGCAGTAAAACCAGAAGTACATTCCACCCTTATCTTAAAAGGATTGTAGCTAGGCGACTGGATATTCTGGCTGCAAAAATCCTTTATTGCAGAACGTGATTTATGACACCTGTACGTGCTTCATTGGAGAATCTGATTTATGATACACCGGGGTGGGGGGGGTGGGGGGGGGAGGGGGGGGAAACAGGGTCACAGGTGACTGTGAATTACGTCTGCCAGAGTATACCAGAGGGTCGTTGAGGCCACTTGGAGGTTTATCTATGTCCTCAGGGCTACCTGAGTAGTGCAAATGGGTATGGAGCCTTCTTGGAACTGCTGAAATTACTCAGGTGGCCCTGAGGACACAGATAAACCTCCCAGTGGCCTCAATGACTCTAAAAGGATGCAAATGACCAGCCGATCTGCAAGGAGTATAAATCTTTCTCTTCCCCACCATCCAATCAGAGCTGAAAAAGCTTCTTGGATGAGAAGCGAAACCTCTTCAAAGAAAAACCAAAAAGTCCAGTTGCCTCTTGAAAAAAGCACCTTTGGGACATACCCTGACCTGGATGATTGAAAATCTCCATAGATACCTGTATAGGTAGTTCTTGACTTACATCTATTCAATTAGGGACCATTTGAAATTATAACGGCACTGAAGGGACTTGTTTCACATTTATGACCGCTGCAGTATCCACACAGTTATGTTTCATTAAAATCCAGGCGCTTGGCAACCAGCATTGTTTCTGCAGTATCCCAGATGGTATGATCACCTGTCATGCCCTTGTTGGAGTCTGATTCTGAGGGGGAGGTTGAGGAGTGGGAGTGGGGCTCCAGTGGCTGTGGAAGAAACGGGGGAAGGGCATAGTCCAGCTGGACATTCAGAGGAAGACCCATGCCCACCCGCTCTTCATCCTAGGGCACACAGGGAGGAACGGAGAAAGGAGCAACCTGGCTTGCAGGAGAGAAGAAGGCCCTGATCCCCTTCATGAGCTATAGCTGGGAAGACTGTTTAAAAGAGCAAACTGCGCATGGCAAAGTTGCTGGAAGCAAAGCGTGCGTTTTCTTGGTCGAAGCTTATCTGGGTTTTGGCGTCCTCCCAACTGTGGGTGCTGCGTTATCCTTTGAAAGTCTGCAATTTATCTTCCTGGCCTGCCTTGTTAATTACTTCAGTATGGTTTATGTTGGTTTTTTAAATTTCTAATTATCTTTACTTTGGGTTCGGTCTGCATTTCTGCCCTTCATAGACTGTTTTTTTTTTTTAAATAAAAGTTTTATTTCAGTTTTCACAAAACATACAAATACAAATAAAACATCTTTTTTTGAGAACAGCGTGCCCCTGGGTTACCACTTCTCCATACATATATAAACACAATACATACTTATCTTATACATTCTAATCCTTATCTTATAACTATTTCTGCAATTTTTTCAATAGCTTTTCCCTTTCTTTACTTCCTACAGCCTTATTTTAAATTATCTTATTCCTTTCTTAATTCAATTACATATCTTTTTCTAATTTTTAAAATCTTTCTAATCAATATTTTTATACTTTCGTCTGTCCTGTTTACAATTTCATATTATCTTTTCTTGTAAAATGAATTTTCCCCTGTAATTACTAGACTGGAGTGTAACACCTTTGTATCTTTTTTCAAATCTTGTTTAAAAATTTAAGTTACACCTTTACAGTTATAACATTCATTTTCTAACCTCTATTTCATAACAGATACCTATTTTCAATCGAATTCTGCTTGGTACATTCCCTTAAAAATACACACTAAATTCTTAAAAGAAAAAAGTATATATGTATATATATATCTGTGTATATATGTATACAAATAGTAAATGGAATAATTATTCTATTCAAGTACTGCTCTGCCATTTCTTTTAACAGATATTACCTAATAATATCAGTTGTCTTTCACTTTAATCATCTATATTTCATATTTTACTTATTACTGTCTTTAAATAAAAAACAAAATAGTTATTAACAGTAGTCAACAGTTATTATTTTTATTCAAATTCATCTTGTCAACTGATAAAAATCTTCCATGTTTCTTTTCAGTTTTTTTTAACTTTCTTTTTAAATCATTGAGAGCCTTATTCTCTTTACAAACATTCCACTACACATCAATACAATTTTTTTCTATCACTTTAATTATCTAACATATTTTCTAACCCTTTTCTATTTCTAATATACCAATGCTATCCCATGCACCCTTGCAGAATCCTCTCCTTAAGTTAAATTTTAACCATTGTCTCTGTGTCTTTTAAATAGGTTTATACCTTTAATTCTTGTACGCTTTTCCTGTACCTCTATATCTTGTTTCTGTCCTTTGTAGCTTCTTTTCCTTTCCCTCTTCCCTCTCTTCTTCTCCCTCCCCTTTTTATTCCTTTTTCCATCTGATTCTCCCTTCTGTGATCCTCCCTTCTGCTTCTTCCTGATATTATGATTACTTTTCAAATTACTCTTTTTTTTTGGTTGTTGCTTCAATGCTTAAGTTTTTAACTCCCTTCCCCTCCTTTCCCTTTTTTACCCCACTTAAAATTGCTTGGTCATTAAAGATGGCTCCTTCGTTGTCCCGCCCTTCTTGTTCTGCCAGCGTTTCTTGTTGTTTTTCATAGTTCAAAATCTCCATTTCTAAAAATTGAAATATGAAGCCAAAAGATCCTCTTCCCTCTTGTGCTTCTTCTTTTTGTTCTTTAAGTCTCATTTTTAACTCTTCAAGGAGTGATGCCATTTTAAAAAATTTTAAACAACCCCCAATGGATTTTATTTTGTTTCATTAGGATCCACCATCCAAAATTCCAGGAATCATCCAATAATCCAAAACTGTTTCTTGCTTTTTTTCTCACTTTCTCTTTCCAGGGGCTTTGTTATCTTGTAACAAAATTTCAGCTACAATGTGTCTTTTGCAAGCCTTATTAAAATTCCACTATTGATTTTTTTAAGTTCCAGGTGGTCTCCTCCATTTTCCAGATTCCACCCTCTTTTTTCCTTTTTCCCTCCTCTGCTTTCTTTCTTTTTTGAAGAAAAATTTTAAATTATCCAAGAATCTTTATCCCTTTGACACTTTATTTTCAGCTAGAAATAGCCTATTGATGTCAAAGTGGATTAGTATCCATTTCTTATTCGAATCTCTTCTTAACGTTCCAAGTCAATTAAAACTGTCAATGTGAGAGGGAAAAAAGCCCAATTCCATTTCCTTTCCTTTCTCTTTCGCCACGTAAAATCTTTTTTAGGAATAGTATTAGTCTCTAAAATTCAGGTTCCATGTTCTCCATTCAACCCGGTCAGTCAAACTTTCTCCTTTAAACTTCCTCCTGCACAATCGTCAGGCCGGGTTCTTCTTTGAGGTGGCCATTTCTGACCACTGTTGCAACTGCCTTTGGGAAAGGGAGTAATGGCCAGCCGAGGAGGAGAGATGCGGCTCTCCTCAACTTCGTGATGGCTCCCCCTTCTTCACCACCTCTACGGGGTGGCTTTAGCCCCGAATCTGGGCAGCTCGGGGAGCTCCAGAGGCAAGCACAGATCAAAACTGCGCACGATCACGGATTTCAGTCCGTCGCCGAGCTCAAACCAGAAGTCCTCCATAGACTGTTTTTGAAGAGTTTATTACCCAGCCAAGGATAATTGGACATTGGGGCCAAGTTGGAGGCATTAAAGGGAATTTATTCTACTTTTGCGACTTTGTTATTTTTGTGTCATGTCCCGGTCATCACATCACCATTTGCAACCTTCCCATCCAACTTCCGACAAGCAAAATCAACGAAAGAAGCCAAGTTTGCTTAAAGGACTGGCACTATTCACTTAACAACGGCTGTGATTTCTTTAACAACCGTGACAAAAAAAAAGATTGCAAAATCGAACTTGGCTAACTTAACAACCATCCTGCTTAGCAGCAAAAATTCTGGCCCTAATTGCGGTCGTAAGTCGAGAACTCCCTCTTCCACCAAGAGAAGGAAGGGCACATCCACCACCTTGGTTTAACCTGGTCAGAATCTCCCTCCCGCTCCCACCCACAACTTTGGACTCACCTGCACCTTCTGTCCCGCAATCTCAGTGGGACTGTCGTGCCGAGGGGGCGGGTGCTGGTCCCCTTTGTTGACCACGTACTGGATGAGGTTGGCGAGGGCTGCACAAGAGTCAGCGCAGGTGTGGATGTGCACCACGTTGTTGGAGCAGCGGAGCTCGAAGAGGGGCCGGGTCTGCTCCAGGGGGAGGGGAGGGAGGGAGAGAGGGAGGGGGAGAGAGGGAGAGAGAGACAAACAGAAGGCAAGTCACATTTACGGCAGGGACCTCCAGATTTCCATCAGACACTAAGACGGAGCTGCTCAACCTTGGAAACTAATGTGGACTTCAATTCCCAGAATTCCAGACACCTTAAAGCTTGCTGGCTGGGGAATTCTGGGAGTTGAATGTCCATTCACTTTAAAGCATGCAGGCTGGGGGATTCTGGGAATTGAAATCCACCCATTCTGAAGCAAGCTGGCTGTGAAATACATTTTTAAATAAACATTAATATATAAAACATATAGGGATGGAAGGGACCTTGGAAGTCTTCAACCCCCTGCTCAAGGCAGGAGACTTTATACCATCCTGGTCAAACGGTTCTCTAACCTATTTTTAAAAACCTCCAGCGATGGGAGCCCCCCCCAACCTCAGGAGAGAAATTGTTCCTTTGCATAACTGTCCTCACGTTCGGGAAATTTCTCCTTTATTCTTGATTGCATCGCTCTTTAACAAGCTTCCACCTATTACTTCCTGTTCTATCCTCAGGCCCATAAGCTGGACTTACATAATAATGCAGCCAAGGGCTTTGCCTGGCTATCTGCCAAGTATATTCTTTTTAAAAAAAAAAAAATTAACGAATCGAAGAGAGAAAAGTATCGGGGAGATGGGAATCAAGCAAGGCACCGCTGGAGCCCACGGGCCCCTCACTGCAGATACAGCCTCTGGGAACGCACCAATTTGCCAGTTGTGGCTCCTTTCCACGTAGTGATAACCAGTTCCAAGAGATCCACTTCTACCACACAAACATAATCTAGGACGAGAGAAAAGACAGAAGTAGAACTTGTTAAGTAAGAAACATGACAGAGGAAGACGTGCAAGTCCTAGAACCATGATGGCGAACCTGTGGCACGCACAGCCATTTGTGCCGGCATGCGAGCTGCGGGCAAACTTACCTCACTGGGCATGGGTGCGCCTCACAGTTGATTTTCGGCCGGTTTGAGGCCTTTTTCGGCCTTCCAAAGGCTTGAGGAAGGCTTCCGCAGGCTTTGCAGGCTGAAAACTAGCCCCGTTTCGTCACTTCCGGTTTTTCCGAAAATACCGGAAGTGATGAAACGGGCCTAGTTTTCATCCTGCAAAGCCTGCAGCAGTCTTCCTCAATTCTCTGGGAGGCCGAAAAAAGGCCTCAAACCGGCCGAAAATCAGCTGTGAGGCGCAGTGCAGGTAAGGGGGCAGTGGGGGGGGTGTTGCATTGCCTTCTGGGTGCTGGCATGCAAGCGCGAGCGTGCATACAATTTTTTTGCACAGGAGCCCAAAAAGGTTAGCCACCACTGTCCTAGAACTTCCAGTTTGCAGGCAATCCTCGGTTTATGACTGTAAGTGAGCCCAGAATTATGGTCATTAAATCGTGGCAGTCAATTAAAAATCACCACATGATTGCATCTCAATTTTGTAACCTGTTTTGCAGTGGTTTTAAAGCAAACTTTGTGGATCAGGGGTGTTCTAACCTTGGCAGCTGTTGAGATTAGTGGACTTCAACTCCCAGAACTCCCTGGCCGACTGGGGAATTATGAGAGTTGAAATCCACCAATATTAAAAGTTAAGCCCCTGCTGTAGAACTTATGCAAATTCCTTATCTGCAAAAAAGCTTTTTTTTTTTTTTGCTGGAAACTGGGAAAAATCATAACATTATGACTTTGGGGACTGTAAATAAAAACGTTACCAAGAGTAAAAATAATATCAAAAAATGCACTCGTCTGAGCTGTGAGCCATCTCTAACAGATTACGGAGTTAGAAAGAAATCTTGTAGGTCATCTAGTCCAACCCCACATCCGAGCAGGAGACCCTACACCATTTCTGACAGAGGGCAGTCTAGTCTCTTCCTGAAAGCCTCCAGGGATGAAGCTCCCACAACTTCCGAAGGCAACTTCTGTTCCATCGGTTGATTGTTCTCCCTGTCAGAAAATTCCTCCTTATTTCCAGGTTGAATCTCTCCTTGTTCAGTTTCCATCCATTATTCCTTGTCTGGCCTACAGGCACTTTAGAAAATAGCTTGACCCTCTCCTCCTCTCTGTAGCAGCCCCTCAAATATTGGAAGGCTGCTCTCCTGTCTCCTCTAGTCCTTCTCTTCCCTAGACTAGCCAGGCCCAGTTCCTACAATTGTTAATCGTATATTTTAGCCTCCAGTCCCCTCATCATCCTGGTTGCTCTTCTCTGCACTCTTTCTAGAGTCTCAACCTCAACCTCAACTTTATAGTGTGGTGTCTAAAACTGGATGCAGTATTCCAAGTGTGGTCTTACTAAGGCTTTATAATCTGCTATAATTACAGAATGTATAATCTCTCCTGTTTTAAGGCTGATATGACTAGAAACCTTTTTCACAAAAGCCATGTCATTGGCCCAAGAAAATCCCCATCCCAGGCATGGGGCAGGGGGAGATGAGTGGGGAGAGGGTACCTTTATTCAAGTCACCCGTCTCTGCTTCACATTTGTTGGAGAGGAACAGCGTGGAGTTATCCAAAATGAACCTAGAGGGGAGAACAAGCAGGGCTGGTTAGGAGCTGCTCTTGAACTGTTTTAAATAGAGTGTTCTGTCCAAGCCTTCCCTCAAAAAGCACTAAGCCAACTCTGAGTCCCGGCAAAACCTCTTTTATTAAATGAATGTGAATTTAGTGCATTCACATTCAGCCAACGGCTTGGCAAACAGACTTGCAAAGATATAATAATTAGCTCAGATCTTATCTATCTTGGAAAGCTGTCCGGTAAAATATTTCCACACTCAGTGCTGACAAGGAAGGGCTGGGTTACACAGACAAATCTTCACGAGGCTGGAATGAACAAGCAAGTGAGCAAGCGAGTTGTTTCCTGCAAAAGCCCCCATCCCTTTTGCACCTCTTTTATACTCTAGGGGAGGGGCCATTCATCGTCCATCTGTGGCTTTATTCCCAAGTTGACCCTTGTTCCTTAATTGCTCCCTTCTCCTGGCAGCTCTGTGCATGCACACACTGGGAATAGACTCCAGCTGTTCTTCAGCCCCACTGATGTCCAACTCCGAAGGCAACTGGTAACTGTCGGATGGCCCTGGCCCCATCTCTACCTCCGATGCAAAGCCCTTGTCAGAGCCTTCCCCAGGCTCCAGGACTGGCCCATGTTCCTCCGCAACCTCCTCACTACTGTCCGAATCTGCTGCCAGCTCTGTCAGCCAACGGCGGGCCACAACACCGAGCACCCGTGCATTTTTATTTATCCATTAAATTTGTTTGCTGCTCATCTCTTCTTGCAGGGTGAGATTGTTGAGAATCCAGTGAGGGGGAAAAAAGATTCCTTTCCCTCAAGTTCTTGGGGGAAAGGAAATACATGCGGAATCCAACAGGTGCAGCGTGCCAACAGGTACAAACAGGCGCACCCATCCTGGATCCGACAGGCCTTTCCTGGCATGCATGCCAGTTTTTTGAATTTCTCCACAAACGTTGTGGCCTGCCAGCAGCCAGTGGAGCTGGTGGCAGACTCGGACAGTGAGGAGGTTGCGGAGGAACATGGGCCAGTCCTGGAGTCAGGGGAAGGCTCTGACGAGAGCTCTGCATCGGAGGCAGAGATGAGGCCAGGGCTGTCCGGCAGTTATCTGAGTCGGAGATCAGCAGGGCAGAAGAACAGTTGGAGCCTGTTCCCAGGGTGTGCATGCACAGAGCTGCCAGGAGAAGGGAGCAGTTAAGGAACAAGGGTCGACTCAGGAGTAAAAGCACAGGTGGATGATGAATAGCCCTTCCATTGGGAATAGAGGAGTGAAAGGGGAGGGGTGTTTGCAGGAGACAATTAGTTCGTTTAATTAGTGTGAAGATTTGTTCGTGACTCTCAGGGGCTCCTTGCCAAGTATTTCGCTGTACAGCGTTGCGCTTAGAAGCTATCGGCCTGGCAACTCTCCAAGCGTGATAAGGTCTGTGGTCGTAATTCACCCTTGAAAGACTGTTTGCCAGGACTTTGCTGGATGTAAATGATAGGAAATCACATTAGCCTAATAAAAAGGGGTTTTGTCGGGACAAGGAGTCTGCTTCGTGATTTTGGATAGCCTAGGTCAGCAAAATAGGTGGAAATGGGCAGGGGGCTCCTTGCATTCTTGCTCAAAATCCCCCTCTTTTTCGCCAAGACCCCTTCTGTTCCACCACCACCACCACCCCAAAGAGATTTGGAGGCTCAGCCCCACAACTCACCGAAGGAGGAAGACCGAGGTGTCCATGATGATATTACTGGAGAGGGTGAAGGTCTCAGCGGTGATGAGCACCCGGAGGGGTAAGTAGAGAGGCCTGTGAAGGAGAAGGTCAGCCTTTGGGGCAATGCTTCTCAACTTTGAGCACTTTAAGAGGTATAGACTTCAACTCCCAGAATTCCCCAGCCAGCTCTAATGGTGGAGAGGGGGAAATCACAGCACAGCAGTCCCCTCTTGGGTGCAAGTCACCCCAAAACTCCAGCAGCTGGTGGAAAGAGGCTGGAATAAAACCCAACTAGAGATAACAGAGTTGGAAGGGACCTTGTAGGTCATCTAGTCCAACCCCTCCCCCACCCCAAGCAGGAGAGCCTCCACCATTTCTGACAAATGGCAATCCAGTCTCTTCTCAAAAGCCTCCAGTGATGAAGCTCCCATAATGTCCGAAGGCAGCTTCTGTTCCACTGAATATAGAATTCCAGAGTTGGAAGAGATCTTCTAGGTCATCTAGTCCAACCTGCCGCCCAAAAAGGAGACCTGGCCTACACCATTTCTGACAGAAGGCAGTTCAGTCTCTTCTTGAAAGCCTCCAGGGATGAAGCTCCCACAACTTCCGAAGGCAACTTCTGTTACATCGGTTGATTGTTCTCACTGTCAGAAAATTTCTCCTTATTTCTAGGTTGAGTCTCTACTTGTTCAGTTTCCATCCATTATTCCTTGTCTGGCCTACAGGCACTTTAGAAAATAGCTTGACCCTCTCCTCCTCTCTTTGGCAACCCCTCAAATACTGGAAGGCTGCTCTCCTGTCTCCCCTGGTCCTTCTCTTCCCTAGACTAGCCAAGCCCACTGGTTTCACTGGTTGATCACTATCATTGTCCGGAAATTTCTCTTTATTTCCAGATTGAATCTCTGCTCTTGGTGTTAACTTCGGCCTAGCATGTTATGGGAACCCAACCGGAAAGCTCCAGCTTCTTTCCCCAGGCCGGGCTGACAGAAAGAGTTGATGGCCAGCTCAAGCAACCCCACACCCCAAATTCAGACCTCCTCCTCCTCCTCGGATTTCCAACACCATTACCTGTAATCCACGGCACAGTTGAAGAGGTGGGTATGCAAAACCGTGATGATGGCGGGGGGCACGAAGCCCAGGATGGGGTCATCCAGAACGTCCAGGAAGTCGATCAACTGGCAGAAGGAGATGCGGCCATGAGACTTGAACCCACAGCCCCGGAGCCCTGCCCTGGCCCGCTGGCTCTCCAGCGCCTGGGAGTTAAGCTTAGCCCGGTCTAAGAGAGGATAGAGAAAGGGGCTGCTCCCGGGTGCTGCTCAAGCGCCCCCAGCTCATTTCCCCACCTACCCCCCGTGCCTCCTCTAACCAGAAAGCAGCCAACCTTCTTTGGGGAGATCCGGTCTCACCTGCGTGTACCAGCTCTGGTGGGCCAGCGCCATGCGGTGCCTTATGGTGGCGCCCTCAAGGCGCAGAGTCACCAGGAACTCCTGCAACCCAGAAGGAAAATGGGGGTCACCGGCCGTAGATGGCCCGGGACTCTAAGGGAGACATGCTATTGTGGCCTGTCAACCGTCGGCCCTTCCATCAGACGAATCAGAGGCAGAGTGGGAATCAGGGTCAGCATCAGGGCAACCTGGGAGCTCCGAGGGGGAAGAGGGAATGGAGCTGGCAGAGAGAGAGAGAGGGAGGGGGAGCCTGGGCCATCTGTCAACCCTCAGATGGAGAGTCCACAGCCCCCAGGTCTGGAGGTGGCTAATGAGGAAGAGGATGAACAGGTGGGCCCAGTGCCTGATGCACAGATTCGCAGAAAGCAGAGGAGAGGAGAGCAGTGGAAATCTATGGGCCGGTCCTTGGGATGGAAAATCACCGACATTCAGACCTTCCGGCGCGCAGTAAAGAACCACTTTTTCCAACAGGCCGGCCTGGCCCAGTAACAATTGTGGGGGTTTTAAATTGGTATTTTAATTTTTATCTGTTTTATATGTTTTGATACAACTTTTATCTTTCGGCCACAAATTTAATTATTTTAAATTGTTTTTAACTCTATAATTCCCATAGTTTGTTCTGTTTTATCTGGCTGTACACCACCCCAAGTCCCACTTTTGGGAGAGGGGAGGTATAAAAATCCAAAAATAAATAAATAAATAATAAATAAAAGCCACTGCTGCTAGCGAAGCCCCACCCTAGCTCTGGGATCAAAGGCAGGGGGCGGAGATGAATAGGTGTGGCAGACAACGATTCACCTCCCTGCCGGACGGACTTGTTAGGCGGCGTTGAGAGAGAAACTTTTTTGCCGGGGCTGCTGGTGCTCCTAATAAAGGCATCTTTTGAGTTCACTTCTGAGGGTTGGTCGTGTTTGGGAAGCTGGGTCAGAACACAAAGGAAAGCAAGGAGAGGCAGACGATAGTCCCTCTCTGGCTGGGAAATAAATAGGAGGGGTTTGGGAGTGGCCAGTTGTGTCAGACAACCATTCGTTTTCTAATCCAGGGGTTGCCAACCTTTTGGACTTCAGGAACCATAAAACTCATAATTTTAAATCCCGCAGACCTGGGAAAATAAAAATAAAAAGTCTGCAGGAAAATCCCCCACCCCACTTTCCTACCGATCGATCATACTTTATTTGGGATCTCCAGCTCCATTCTCAGGGGGAGAGAAAGAGAGAGAGAGGAGAGACTTTTGGCTTCATGCAAGGAAAGCAGCAGAAGCAGCAGAAGTCTTTCTTTCTCTCCCCCAAACTCCGCCAGAAATGAGTCTTTGGGAGACTTGTCACACCGGCACAGCCTCTTGGAGCAGGAGGCCTTGCAGGGTCCCAAAGACTCATTTCTGGCAGAGTTTGGGGAGAGAAAGAAAGACTTTGGCTGCTTTCCTTGCCTGCAGCCAAAAGCAGAAGCAGAAAGAAGCAGCCCGGTGGCCAGGCCAGGCACGTGGGGTGCATGGGGCAAGTTTCCCCCCTCTGCCTTCCCCCCCTCCCCTCACTACTTCGTGTTGTGCGCAATGCAAGCGACAGAAGCCTTGTGTTCCCACAGGCCATGTGGGCAGCACAGTCTTGTGTTCCCGCGCAGCCTGGGTTAATTGCTTTGGGGGTGACATTTCTCTACAGACCACCAAAATTTTCTTGCGGACCACCAGTGATCCACTGCCCACCAGTTGGCAACCACTGTTCTAGTAGACAGCAAGCAATTTGGATTCCTTGGCCACATCTAGGTTTGTTGGGACTAATTACGTTTGGCTTTTGTTTATCCACATGAATAAAAAAAGACTATTCCTGCCCTGTTTTGAAAAGGGGGCTGTTTTCCTCGTGAGTAAAAGCAGCTCGTCATTACTTCAGAAGGCCGGGTCAGGATAGTACCTTTATGTTCTTCTCCATATCCAGGTTGATCTGAATGGCCACAGACAACATCTTGAAGGGGCCGTCCTTCTTGGGCCCCAGAGGCCAGCTAATGGGGCCCTCTTGGGAGGCATAGATGGTGGGGTGCAGCCCATCAGGGGCCAGGAAATTGGGAATCTCCAGATGCTCAGCTGTAAGATAGTCCTCCACGACAGCTGTTGGGGGCAGGGGGGAGAAGAAGAGAGAAAACCTCATGGATTAAGATAAACTGCTGCAGTCTTTCTCCCTTTCCAATCCCATTTTTCTGTCTCTCCTACTCCAAAAGTTAGAAGAAAAAGCAACAATAGCAATAGCACTTAGACTTATTGTTCTGACCCAAACCTGGTTCCACGAGAGTAAACACAAGACAAAACCTTTTACTGTTTCATTTACCAATCTCATTTCTTCAGATAAAAGGCTGCTTCCCATTAATTAGATCCGACAAGGAAGAGCCTTGTCAAGTTTTTGCAAGGCTGCCAAGAACAACAGATAAAGTTCCTAAACAATAAATCAAAGAGTCTTCAAACACCAACCAAGATATTCTGAACGTTCGCAAGGCTTGAGTGCAAAAACTTCTTTGCTTCCTGCAAAGAACTGCAGCTTCTCAGCTGGCTTTTATCTCTTCAGGGAGGGGCCATTACCTTGCAGCCTTACTCCCGAGTCACTCGTGCTGCAGCAGCTGCTCTTTCCTTCGAGCAGCCCTGCGTGCACGCACACTGGGCACAAGCTCCTCGGGGGCCTCTTCCTCACTGCTGCCAGCCTCCACAATCTCCGAAGGCAGCACTCCACCCCCTGATGGTCCTGGTCCCATCCCTGCATCACACGCAGGCCTCTCATCTGAGTCCTGGCTCTCCGAGACCTCAGCTATCCGCACCTGCTGCCGGCAACCCACAAGACTTATATACCACTTCACAGTGCTTTACCGCCCACTCTCAGCGGTTTACAAAGTCAGCCTCTTGCCTCCAACAATCTGGGTCCTCATTTTACGACCTGGGAAGGATGGAAGGCTGAGTCAACCTTGAACCTGGTGGGATTTGATCTGCCAAATTGCAGTAGGAGTAGCTTGCAGTAGTGCACTCTAACCACTGCACCACCAAGGCTCAGTGTACAAGGGTATAATCAGATGAAAATGTCAGACGTGTTCCCCAAAGCAGGAAATACAAAGTCCCCAATGTACGGTGGAAACTGGGATCGGAGTTTCCACCCGTAAACGTTTTGTTCACAAAGCTGGACCGCTTAATGATGGCAACCTCGGCAATCCTGCTTGCTGCCATTAATGGATTCTCACTGTCATGAGGCATGGCAACTTCCTGCTGGTTTTCTACAGCCAAAATCGGTGGGGAAGCCAGCAGGAAGTTGCATGTTGGCTGGGGATCATTGGGAATTGAAGCCCGCCCCTCTTAAACAGTTGGTGTACAGCAGAGTTCCCCAACATTTCTGGGTTGGCAGCAGAGCTGATATTCAGCCGGTTCTGACCAGTTCTGGAGAACCAGTAGCAGAAATTTTGAGTAGTTTGGAGAATCAGCAAATACCACCTCTGACTGGCCCTGCCACCATCTATTCTCCGCCTCCCATTGAGTCCCAGCTGATCAGCTGGGTCTTCATTGGTTGCCCTGCACAGAAGAACAGAGCTGGAAAGCAGATCAGTGGGATAGGGAGGGAATGGAGATTTTACAGTATATCCTTCCTCTGCCATAGCCCACCAAGCCACACCCACCAAGCCAAGCCACACCCACAGAACCAGTTGTAAAAAAAAATTTGAATCGCACAACCGGTTGGCGACCTGGAGGGGGGTGGTTTTGTGGGAGGGTTAGGCACATGTGAGCACATTGCTCATGCAAGTGGGGCCGAGAGTGCCTGCGATGCTCGTGCAACTGAGGCCCCGAGCACATGTGACACGCGAGAGGGGTCAACATTGCCCGCGACGCTCACGTGAGCCAGCCCATAGGTCCCTGTGACGTTCACGCAAGTGGGGCTGCAAGCTCCCATGACCCTCACGCAAGTGAGCGCCTGAGCCCCTGCAATGCTCGGATTTCACGCGTGCATGTGTGCACATCAGCCGGCCTCTCACGCGGCCCACTGGAGAATAGGCCGTGGCCCAGTACTGTGCTTCAACCCACAAGTTGGGGACCCCATTCTACAGGACAATTTTACTGAATCTGTTGCCTACACACACACACACACACACAAGAAGTGAGAGGAGCCGAATATCAACTCATAAAACATACCTTTGCCTGTTTTTAGTAGTTGCCATAAAAAGCGGGGGAAGCCAAAATACATTCCAACTCTTCTCTTTAAAAGATTTTAACTAAAATACCAGAGTTCTTGCCCCCAAATATATTTAATTGGAGAACGTGATGGATAACACCCAGCCCCTGAAGGTGCTCAACTGGAGAATCTGGTTTAGGAGACACCCGGGGGGAAGGGTCTCAGGGGACTGTAAATGACGTTTGCCAGAGTTGGCCACATACAGGGCCAAGCCAGCATGTCGCCTCTAATGAATCCTTTGAAGTTTTTTGAAGTTTGGCTTGAGAATCATGATTTAGAGTGATTGCTGGAATCGTGACACAGGCTGGATCCTGACCTTTGTGATAAAGTGCCACCTTCTCAGCCTCGATGCAGAAGTAGCCAATGTCCTCGCGGCCTTTGTAGTGCGAGACACTGAAGAGGCTCCCATTCTCCACATCCAGGACGAGTTCCCCGTGAGCCGCTTCCAGCTTCTTGCCTCCTTCGCCCTGCAGAGATGAAAGGAAGAACCGAGTGAGTGAAGGCAGTTGAGAAGCAGGAAGGGCTGAGACCATCTAAGCTGCAAACACATCTTACGGGTAGTCCTTGACTTACAACAGCTCGCTGAGTGACCATTTGAAGTTACAACAACGGCACTGAAAAAAGTGACATGACCGTTTTTCACCCTTAAGGGTTGTTACAGCATCCCCATGGTCATGTGATCAAAGCTCAGCTGCTTGGAAACTGGTTCACACTTATGACCGTTGCAGGGTCCTGAGGTCACAGGATCCCCTTTTACGATCCTCTGAAAAGCCAACGAGGAAGTCTGTTTCATCTTAACAACTGTCTTATTAACAACTGCAGTGATTCACTTAACAGTCGTGTCAAGGAAGGTCGTAAGATGGGGCAAAGCTCATTGAACAAATCCACTTAGCCAGAGTAATTTTGGGCTCGACTGGGGTCATAAGTCAAGGACTAAATGTATTTAAATTTTCGACAATGCATACAACCGTCCATCTAACGTGGAGTGCTGATATGAATGGCCTCAGAACAGTGTGCAAGACCGAGGAAGAACAACAACAAAGACCAGAAAGGGAGGCTCTCTGTGCACATGTGCATGCAAAGATGAAGCAGGATGGTGGGAAAGAGAGTATTGTGGCCTATTGGCTACCCCCACCCCCCGAGCAGTCGAATCAGAGGAGGAAGAGGAGGCAGAGCGGGAGTCAGGGTCAACATCAGGGCAACCTGGGTGCTTCGAGCGGGAAGAGGAAATGGACCTGGCAGAGAGAGAGAGAGAGGCGGAGCCTGGGCCGTCTGTCAACCCTCGGATGGAGAGTCAGTAGCCCCCAGGACTGGAGGTGACTGATGAGGAAGAGGAGGAATAGCTGGGCTCAGTGCCTGACGCGCAGAAAGCAGAGGAGAGGAGTGGATATCTATGAGACGATTCTTGGGATGGAAGAGTCACTGCTGCTAGCGAAGCCCCACCCTAGCTCTGGGGATCAAAGGCAGGGGGCAGAGATGAATAGATGTGGCAACTATTCATCTTTGGCCGGACAGACTTATTGGCCTGCGGTGAGAGGCTGCCAGCACTCCTAATTAAAGGAATCTCTGAGTTCACTTCAAAGGGTTAGTCATGTTTGGGGAGCTGGGCCAGAACAGAGACTCTTTCGGGGGAAGCTGGCCCGACTCTTTGCAAATGGTCCCCCACACCACAACAATGGATGCAGATAATGTCGTTTCTCACTTTGGCGTCGCAGAGTGCCGTAATGCGTCCCTGGCCCACCCGCAGCATGACAGAGATGCAGCTGAGGGGAAAGGGGTTCATCGGCTCCCCTCTTTTTTGCTGTGTGCCCGTCTTGTCTGCCGAGTAGAAGTGGGAGTCGTCATCCTCAGAGTCCGAATCTGCAAAGAGCAATGGAGAAGGACCGTTTTTCTATCCCGCGTGGTTGTCTGCAGACCGGAGTGTGCACAGGTGTCACCTCTCCTGCAATGGTTGTCGATTTGCTTCCGGGTGCAACTCAAGGGGCTGGTTGTCCCGTTGAAAGGCCTTCAGGGCTTGGGACCAGGTGATCTGAGGGTCTGTCTCTTGCCGGTCACACCCACCTGATCCACTAGAGTGGGAAGGCAAGGAATGTTGAGGGTCCCATCCCTTAAGGAGCTACATCTGGCGGGACCCAGAAGAAGAGCCTACTCCACGGTGGCTCTCTCCTGCTGGACCCCTCCAGAAATGAGACTAGCCCCCCACTCTGACCCTTGTTCAGAAGGCCCTGAAGGCGTGCATCTGCTAGGGGGCTTGGGTGACCCAGAGTGGGACAGAGCCCATTAAATGGCTGGTGTGTGTTTGTGTGATTATTTCATTATGTTTATTTCATTTACTTTGTGTTTTTATTATCTGTCAGCTGCCTACAGTCTCTGTAAGCAAGTAGGCGGCTATATAAATAAAATAAATTAAAAATATAAATAAAATAATTAATAAATAAAATATATATATAAATAAAATAAAATCAAAATAATAAAATAATAAAATAAATCAAATCAAATCCTGGATGGGGAACAATGGCCTCTTTTATTACCTGTGTATGGCCTTTAACTCCCAGAATGCCTGAGCCAGGAATTCTGGGAGTTGAAGTCCACAGGTAATAAAAAGGGATGATCGTTCCCCACCCTTCTTCTATCCAATGATGGCCAACCCTCCAGGCCACAGCCAATCGGACAGCAAGGGGGTTGCAAGCACCTCCTCCAGAAGCCCCCCTCCCGAAGCTCTCCTCCTCCCCCTGCCCCAAACATCGCTTCTCACCCAATTTAAAGGCTGACTTGCACATCTGGAAGCTCTCCGGCCAGTGGGCGGGTGGGGGCCCATCAGGGGTAAAGGGGGATGTGGATCTGGCCCCTCCTGGAAGATCAGTGGGGCTCGGGAGGGGGCTGAAGGGCTCCCACATCAGGAGGTCATTATTGATCCTGGGAGGGGTAAAAAAAAGAGACAGTGAATGAGAAAGTTCCACTTGCCTACAGGGGAAAAGGACAGTCAGTTCTCGACTTACAAACATTTGTTCGGTTCCCTTCGGAGTTGCAACAGCATTGAAAAAAAAGGGACCTTATTCACACCTGGGGTGGGACTCATCTCCGGGGTGAGGGGGATGAGTCTGCCTATCGAGTTGAGGTGGAACGGTTGCTTTTGTGGTGTGGAGACCATAACTTGGTCCTCAACCCCAATAAAACCAAGGAGCTGATAGTGGACTATATGGAAGGAACAGATCAGACCTCCAGCCCTTGCTTATCAAGGGAGACCAAGGGGAGCAAGTGGCCAGTTTTAAGTTTCTGGGTGTTACCCTAAAAGAGGACCTGACCTGGGATGCTCACATTGCAGTCCTGGTCAAAAAGGCCCAGCAGAGATTATACGACCTGAGGCTTCTCAGAAAGCAACAACTGAATGAAAAACTGCTGGTGACCTTCTACGCTGCACCTTAGAGAGTATCGTAACTTACTGCACCACTGTATGGTTTGCCAGTTGCACAGGGGCAGATAGGACAGTGCTCCAGAGGGTTAACGTCATTGACCAGAGGATCATGGGTTCCAAAAGGTTGGCGACTCCTGCTCCACACCCATCCCGTGTCCTCGGAGCATGCTGACCTGTTGTAGATGCTCTCGTAGAACTTCTTGCTCGGCAAGAAGATGTGAACGGTGGGGAAGGTCAGCTCCAGAGTGTAGCGGGAGGCGGCCAACGTCTCGCTCTGGAACTCAGCCATCTCCTCGGGGTCCCCGGGGATGACCATCTTGGAGAGGGAGAAGGAGAGGAAGAGGATGATACCCACAGATTATGTGCAGCGTAGGGCTAAATTGTGAGGACCTAGGACCCCATTTTCCCACGCTCCCCCCTGGGTGTATCATAGTTCAGATTCTCCAACGAAACATGTTCCTGTGCTGGATGTCATCGATCACATTCTCCAATAAAGGATTTTCGCAGGCAGAATAACCGGTTGCTTCAGTTCCAGTCTTTGTGAGATAAGCTTGGAATGTGATTCTGGGTGACAACTATAAAATGTGCATCCTGTCGGGATCCCTGGCGAGATCCATAGAGCAGCTGAAGGAGGAATTTAGATCTCTCAGCGGCTTTTGATACTATCGACCATAGTATCTTATTGCGGCGGTTGGAGGGATTGGGGATTGGGGGAACTGTCTTGCGATGGTTCTCCTCCTTCCTCTCCAACCGCTCGCAATTTGTGTTGCTGGGGGGGGGGGAGAGGTCCATCTCTAGGCCCCTCATTTGTGGGGTGCCTCAGGGGTCGGTCCTCTCCCCTCTTTTGTTCAACATTTATATGAAGCCGCTGGGGGAGATAATCCGTGGTTTTGGGGTGCGGTGTCATCTGTATACGGATGATACCCAGCTTTACAACTCCACCCCAGACCACCCCAACAATGCTGTGGAGGCTATGTCCCGGTGCCTGGAGGCCGTGCGGATTTGGATGGGCGGGAACAGGCTCCGGCTCAACCCTTCCAAGACTGAGTGGCTGTGGTTTCCAGCGCCCCGATATAGTCAGCTGACTCCATCGCTGGCTATTGGGGGAGAGATCTTACCCCACACAGAGAAGGCTCGCAATCTGGGTGTCCTCCTGGATGCACGGCTGTCTTTAGAAGACCATATTACGGCCGTCTCCAGGGCTTTTTATCGGGTTCGCCTGATTCACCAGTTGCAGCCCTTTCTGGATCGGGACGCCTTATGTACGGTCACTCACGCCCTTGTCGCCTCTCGCCTGGATTACTGTAATGCTCTCTACATGGGGCTCCCTGCGGGGAGCACCCGGAGACTCCAACTGGTACAAAATGCGGCTGCGCGGGTGGTTATGGGGGCGTCACGAAGCTCCCATGTGACGCCTCTCCTGCGCGAGCTGCATTGGTTGCCAGTGGTTTTCCGGGTTCGCTTTAAGGTTCTGGTTTTGACCTTTAAAGCGATCCATGGCATTGGACCAGGTCTATTTGCAGGACCGCGTTCTGCCGGTAATCTCCCACAGACCTGTGCGTTCCCACAGGGAGGGCCTTCTCCGGGTGCCGTCGGCTTCTATGTGTCGTCTGGCGGCCCCTAGGAGTAGGGCCTTCTTTGTGGGGGGCCCCGCCCTCTGGAATGGTCTGCCTCCAGAAATACGCACTAATAGAGATCTGAGAGCTTTCAGACGTGCATTAAAAACCTGGCTCTTTGAGCAGGCCGGCCTAGGCTGACATAGGATTTTTAATTTAGTATTTGCATTTTAGTTGGGTTTTTAAAATTTGGGTTTTAATTAACTTATTGGGGGAGGGTATGATTTTAGACAGCCTAAATTATTTAATCTATTTTTAACTTTTGTATATTGTAATGGGTTTTGTGGTTGGCTGTGCACCGCCCTGAGTCCTTCGGGAGAAGGGCGGTATATAAATAATAAAAATAAATAAATAAATAAATAAAATTTGACCGGGCTGCCATTGGAGAGGAGGTCTCCTGTCAGGCTGCCCAAAACAGAGGAGACCTCCCACAGAGCCTTCTGACGTGAGGAGAAGCTGGTGAGATTACAGCCCTCCTCCTCTACACAGCAGAAGAAAAAGATAGCCCGCCAGATCCGGTTCGAACAAGTAGATGGCTTCCTACTGGGAGGAGCCTACCCCGCTCACTTAACTGAACCAGTGAGACTAGAGCTTAATGGAGCTCTGGGAGACAATTTCGGTGGTCCTCCGGTTGCGCTTCAAGGTTCTGGTTACCATCTTTAAAGCGCTCCATGGCTTGGGACCAGGATATTTGCGGGACTGCCTCCTGCCATTATCGGCCTCCTGTCGGCCAGTACGCTCCCATAGAGTCGGCCTCCTCGGGGTGCTGCCGGCTGGACGGCTGGCGACCCCAAGGGTGCGGGCCTTCTCGTTGGGGGCACCCTCCCTCTGGAACGAATTACCCCCAGAGATGAGGACCATCCCTGATCTCTTGACCTTCTGGCGCGCGTTGAAAACCTATTTATTTCATCAAGCCGGTCTGGCCTAGGGGTTTTTAGTTAGTTTAGTTTATTAAATTGGTTTATTAAATTTTTATACCGCCAAAAAAGGGACTCGGCGCAGTGTACAGCCAGATAAAACAGAAGCAGAGTATAAAGTTATAAAGTTAAAAACAATTTAAAATGATTAAATTAGTGGCCGAATATAAAATTAACAAATATAAAAACTGATAAAAATTTAAAAATACCAAATTTAAAACCCCAATAAAATCCAAGGGGATTTTTATTCGGTCTGGTTTGATTTTAGCTTTTAACCCTTTTATATTTTTTAGCTTTTCAGCCTGTCATATTTGGTTTTTAATTCTGTACTGTTTGTATTTTAATTCGGCTGTGCACCGCCCTGAGTCCTGTCAGGGAAATAGGGCGGTATATAAGTCCAATAAATAAATAAATAAATAAAATAAATAAATAAATAAATTCGATTCGTAGTAGCTCCCAAAATGACAGATACAGTCATACTGGGACTTTCCTGGCTAGATAAGTGGGGCCCAACCATCTGGTGGCAAGAGGGCAGCTCCAGGTTGAGGATAGCAAAGGGACCTCAACCCCTCCCTCACCATCAAATGACCCTGGGCGGGGTGGGGGGGGAAGCAGGATGAAGGATGATAGTGAATTAGGTATCTCAGAGTCGGTTACGCCCAGGCTAATGCTGGCATGTTAACTTCTAATAAATCCTTTGAAGTTTTGGGAGTGTGGCTTGAGGCTCGTGATTTAATTGGAGTAACTGCTGGAATCCCGACACTGAGTTTAAGTGCCGTATGCAGCTTCAGCTCTCCTCCCCCCCCACCACTTGTCTAGCCAGGAAAGTCCCAGTATGACTGTATCTGTCATTTTGGGAGCTACTACGAATCGAATTTATTTATTTATTTTATTTATTTATTTATTGGACTTATATACCGCCCTATTTCCTTGACAGGACGGTGCACAGCCGAATTAAAATACAATATTCTTTCTTATGGCAACTTGGAAACAGGCAAAGGGATGTTTTACAAGTTGACATTTGGTGGTCTCTGAACTTGATTGTTTTCTTGCAGACGTTTCATGACCCAGCTATGCAACATCATCAGTGTTAGAAGGGAGTAGAATTAGCTCTTTGTTTACGTAGAGTGGCTTGTCCTATCAGGGTTGATAGGTGTTGTTGAACAGCATCTTCTAGCATTGATGTTGCTTAACTGGGTGATAAAATGTCTGTGAGAAAACCACCAAGCTAAGAGAGCACCCAGGACCCCACAGCCCCGCCTCTTTCTCCTTTCTGCAAACCCCACTCTCTTCTAACACTGATGACATTACTTAGTTGGGTAATAAAATGTCGGGAAGAAAACCACCAAGCTCACAGAGCACCCAGGATTCCACAGAAGAGGATAAGAAACAAAGAGAAAAGGTATCTCGCCAACAGTCTGGAGAAAGGGCTAAGGGACACAACTTTTTTTTTTGGGGGGGGGGCTTTGAGGGGAGGGGGCTGTTCTCCAAGAAGTAGGTGGGGCCAAAGCAAGAATTCCCTTGGATTTCCTTTCCAATAAAATTCAATTTAAAACCATTCCTACTAGAGCCCAACCTTTGTTGCAGTATTTCTCAACCATGGTAACTTTGAGGTGTGTGGACTTCAACGCCCAGAATTCCCCAGCCAGCATCCTGGGAATTGAAGTCCTCACACTTAAAAGCATGTTGTCTGGGGAATTCTGGGAGTTGAAGTCCTCACGCTTAAAAGCATGCTGTCTGGGGAATTCTGGGAGTTGAAGTCCTCACACTTAAAAGCATGCTGGCTGGGGAATTCTGGGAGTTGAAGTCCTCACATTTAAAAGCATGCTGTCTGGGGAATTCTGGGAGTTGAAGTCCTCACTTTTAAAAGCATGCTGTCTGGGGAATTCTGGGAGTTGAAGTCCTCACACTTAAAAGCATGCTGGCTGGGGAATTCTGGGAGTTGAAGTCCTCACACTTAAAAGCATGCTGGCTGGGGAATTCTGGGAGTTGAAGTCCTCACATTTAAAAGCATGCTGGCTGGGGACTTCTGGGAGTTGAAGTCCTCACACTTAAAAGCATGCTGGCTGGGGAATTCTGGGAGTTGAAGTCCTCACGCTTAAAAGCATGCTGTCTGGGGAATTCTGGGAGTTGAAGTCCTCGCGCTTAAAAGCATGCTGTCTGGGGAATTCTGGGAGTTGAAGTCCTCACGCTTAAAAGCATGCTGTCTGGGGAATTCTGGGAGTTGAAGTCCTCACACTTAAAAGCATGCTGGCTGGGGAATTCTGGGAGTTGAAGTCCTCACATTTAAAAGCATGCTGGCTGGGGACTTCAGGGAGTTGAAGTCCTCACACTTAAAAGCATGCTGGCTGGGGAATTCTGGGAGTTGAAGTCCTCACGCTTAAAAGCATGCTGGCTGGGGACTTCTGGGAGTTGAAGTCCTCACACTTAAAAGCATGCTGGCTGGGGAATTCTGGGAGTTGAAGTCCTCACACTTAAAAGCATGCTGGCTGGGGAATTCTGGGAGTTGAAGTCCTCACATTTAAAAGCATGCTGGCTGGGGAATTCTGGGAGTTGAAGTCCTCACACTTAAAAGCATGCTGTCTGGGGAATTCTGGGAGTTGAAGTCCTCGCGCTTAAAAGCATGCTGGCTGGGGACTTCTGGGAGTTGAAGTCCTCACACTTAAAAGCATGCTGGCTGGGGAATTCTGGGAGTTGAAGTCCTCACACTTAAAAGCATGCCGGCTGGGGACTTCTGGGAGTTGAAGTCCTCACATTTAAAAGCATGCCGGCTGGGGAATTCTGGGAGTTGAAGTCCTCACATTTAAAAGCATGCTGGCTGGGGACTTCTGGGAGTTGAAGTCCTCACACTTAAAAGCATGCTGTCTGGGGAATTCTGGGAGTTGAAGTCCTCGCGCTTAAAAGCATGCTGTCTGGGGAATTCTGGGAGTTGAAGTCCTCGCGCTTAAAAGCATGCTGTCTGGGGAATTCTGGGAGTTGAAGTCCTCGCGCTTAAAAGCATGCTGTCTGGGGAATTCTGGGAGTTGAAGTCCTCACACTTAAAAGCATGCTGGCTGGGGAATTCTGGGAGTTGAAGTCCTCACATTTAAAAGCATGCTGTCTGGGGAATTCTGGGAGTTGAAGTCCTCACTTTTAAAAGCATGCTGTCTGGGGAATTCTGGGAGTTGAAGTCCTCACGCTTAAAAGCATGCTATCTGGGGAATTCTGGGAGTTGAAGTCCTCACTTTTAAAATCATGCTGTCTGGGAAATTCTGGGAGTTGAAGTCCTCACTTTTAAAAGCATGCTGCCTGGGGAATTCTGGGAGTTGAAGTCCTCACACTTAAAAGCATGCTGTCTGGGGAATTCTGGGAGTTGAAGTCCTCACTTTTAAAAGCATGCTGGCTGGGGAATTCTGGGAGTTGAAGTCCTCACACCTAAAAGCATGCTGCCTGGGGAATTCTGGGAGTTGAAGTCCTCACACTTAAAAGCATGCTGTCTGGGAAATTCTGGGAGTTGAAGTCCTCACACTTAAAAGCATGCTGGCTGGGGACTTCTGGGAGTTGAAGTCCTCACACTTAAAAGCATGCTGGCTGGGGACTTCTGGGAGTTGAAGTCCTCACACTTAAAAGCATGCTGGCTGGGGAATTCTGGGAGTTGAAGTCCTCACATTTAAAAGCATGCTGTCTGGGGAATTCTGGGAGTTGAAGTCCTCACTTTTAAAAGCATGCTGTCTGGGGAATTCTGGGAGTTGAAGTCCTCACGCTTAAAAGCATGCTATCTGGGGAATTCTGGGAGTTGAAGTCCTCACTTTTAAAATCATGCTGTCTGGGAAATTCTGGGAGTTGAAGTCCTCACTTTTAAAAGCATGCTGCCTGGGGAATTCTGGGAGTTGAAGTCCTCACACTTAAAAGCATGCTGTCTGGGGAATTCTGGGAGTTGAAGTCCTCACTTTTAAAAGCATGCTGGCTGGGGAATTCTGGGAGTTGAAGTCCTCACACCTAAAAGCATGCTGCCTGGGGAATTCTGGGAGTTGAAGTCCTCACACTTAAAAGCATGCTGTCTGGGAAATTCTGGGAGTTGAAGTCCTCACACTTAAAAGCATGCTGGCTGGGGACTTCTGGGAGTTGAAGTCCTCACACTTAAAAGCATGCTGGCTGGGGACTTCTGGGAGTTGAAGTCCTCACACTTAAAAGCATGCTGGCTGGGGACTTCTGGGAATTGAAGTCCACCCATCTTAAAGCCACCCAAATTGAGAAACCAGTTTGCATTGAATAATTTCTGCTATAGCCTTCTCAGCTTTCAGATTCGGTAGCCCCCAATTTTGGCTCCCCTGCCCAGCATGCTGCCTCCAGCCCATGGCTCCCCCCAATGGATGGGGCAGCCGGAAAGTCTCTCACCTCCTCCGTCTCGTACATCGTCCGTTTAGAAGAGAAGGGCGACGGCTCCGGCTGCTTCAGCTCACAGGGGCTTTCAACTGTCGACAGTTCTACCTCTTCAGCAGCTGCCAGCACCAAATCCCAAGGGGCATCAGTGGGCATTGGACAGAAGGTCAAGATGAGCCTGCCAAGGACAGGAGAGGAGAGAGCTGGACTCCTCACCACCACCACCATCCCTTCCCATTTTGGACTTTCGGAAAGCTCTCTCTTCTCCGCTCGTGAGAAACTTAACTGTCAAGATCCGTGTCTCTGCCATTTCCCCGATGGAAGAAAGGGGAGGGTTGGATTTGATACATTTATTTCTTTTCCTCTCTATAGATTCTAGCTATCTATTTCTTCCCTTGTCTTTTGCATAACCTTTTATTTGATTTATAACCCATTTGGAAATTTCTCACCTCTTGGGGAGATACAAGGAGAGAGAAGAGGCCATGTGGACTGCAATGCTGGAAGATCTCCCCAAGAAACTTTCCTTATCTGCTTTCTCAGGGACGCTGGTATAATAACCTCTTCACACCTGTGGATTGGTGGAATCCATATCAGACTGTTGGGAGGGGTTTCTAATTTCCTATATCCTAGTTATACACCCTGAGGGACCTCAGATCCTGCTTTGAATTTTGACTTGTTTTTACTTCTCTTCAGTAAAAGGATTCCTTTTGAAATACAAAGTATTCAAGAGTCTATAGTTATTTTTAAAGAGAGGAGAGGCTGGTCCTTATACTTACTTAGGAAGTAGGTACTTCTTCTCGACGCCTCTGGCCAGTAAGTCCGGGGCTTTGCCTACCCGAAAACAAGGCACCGACAGCATCTCACCATCTTCATAAATGCCTGTGTAGGAGAAGAACAGGCACAACCATAGGCGGAGTTAAGCAAGTCATCAGCCTAGAATCAATACGTTCTCACAAATTCTCCAAGTCCAACATCCCACTTGGACTCTGTTGGCTTTTATTTAGCGCCAATTTAGCACTGAACATTAATCGACTAATTCCTTGTCTATAGGCTCGAGCAACACAAATAGTCCTCAATTTACGACAATTGAGCCCCAAATTTCTGTGATTAAGCCAGACAGTTGAGTTTTGCCCCATTTTATGAGCTATCTTGCCAGGTTGTTTAGTGAACCATTGCAGTTGCTAAATTAGTAATACGGTTGTTAAGTGAATCTAGCTTTCCCATCGATTTTGTCATATTTTTGAAAGACCTTAAGTGAGTTTGGGACAGTGCAACCGTCATAAATATGAGCCAGTTGCCAAGCAGCTGAATTTTGATGGTGTGACCATGGGGATGCTGAAACGGTCCTACGTAACGAAAAGTAATCACTTTGAATCATGATTAAAAGTAAAAGTAGGTTACTTTTTTCTTTTTTTAAAATTGTTTTTACTGATTTTTCTTTTTTACATATCTCAATCAATAATAACCAGTACTGTGATTCATTTTTATACAACTACTTTCCATATCAATATTACCTATACCCGTGGTGGCGAACCTATGGCACATGTGCCGAAGTGGCACGCAGAGCCATTACTGCCAGCATGCGAGCACATGGCCAGAAAAGGTCTACTGCGCATGCACGCGCTGCCCACCCATCAGCTGATTGTCGGTTATCTGGCACGCATTTGCAGGGGTGCAGTGGCACACAGCAGACACGCATGCGCAGAAGCATGCAGCTTGCATGGGAGGTTGTGCATGCATGCACAGAAGCACGCAGCACGGGTCGCAGGCGCAGAAGCATGCAGCACAGGTCGCGTGCACATGTGCAGGAGGCATGGCGGAGGCCCACGCGCATTACCTTCTGGGTGATGGCACGCGAGCATGAGCAGGCAAGTGCAATTATCGGCATGGGACCCCTAAAGGTTAGCCACCACTGATCTATATGTTCTGTTGAGGTATTCCCCGTTAGGAGAATGAGTGCTCTCAGAGAAACGTAGTGTGAGTGGTGATGAATAACATACAACTAGCACACAGATACACTGAATAGTAAAATGTAGGTTTTACTTCCAGTAAACGGGTAAGCAAAGTCCAACAAACAGTCCAAGTCATACCCAGTTAAATCAGTTAGTATTCAGTCCAGGGATAATCCAAAAACAAAGTCCAGTATCATAAACAAAGTTCAGTAAATGTAGTTTGCTAACAGTTGCAAGACTCACAGCAATCTGAGCAGAACGACGATCAGGCAACGGGCAATAGGGAAAATGCAAGAACAAACTAGGTTTCTGGCTCCATCTTATGGCAGTTGGAGGAACCACACCCAATTACAATTACAGCATTCTCTTAAAGAGACAGTATTAAATGACTATCCTGGTTTATATATTGCCCACCCAACTGTTAGGTGACTATCATTCCTAACACGTTCTATTTCTATACTTTTTACAACTATATAATACATTTTCTTTTATTTCTTTCCTCTATCCAGTCATACCATTTTTCCCATATTGCACAGAATTCAGAATCTTCTTTTCCTTTTAATTCTATAGTCATCCTATCCATTTCCGCACATGCGAAAGCTTTCTTGATTACTAGGCCTTTGGACTTTTTTCAATGCCATCACTAAACAAATGGTTGTAAGTCGAGGACTTTCTGTATAGAGCTTGTAGTCCCAGATATCCTGGCAGCTGTACTAACTGTCCTTTGTGGACTTCTTCCACAGAGGATGGTATTCAGCCAGTTCTGACCAGTTCTAGAGAACCGATAGTGGACATTTTGAGTAGTTCGGAGAACCGGCAAATACTGC
The DNA here is from genome assembly GCA_023653725.1 of Bungarus multicinctus. Classification (NCBI taxonomy): domain Eukaryota; kingdom Metazoa; phylum Chordata; class Lepidosauria; order Squamata; family Elapidae; genus Bungarus; species Bungarus multicinctus. The sequence goes on from CM042847.1 coordinate 2,382,867, forward strand.
CTCTGATTGGCCCTGTCCCCATCTTCTATTCTCTGCCTCCCATTGAATTCCAGCTGATCAGCTGGGTCTTCTTTGATTGCCCTGCGCAGGAAAACGGAGCTGGAAAGCAGGTCAGTGGGGTGGGGAGGGAATGGGGATATTGCAGTAACCTTTCCTGCCACGCCCTCAGGACCAGTAGTAAAAAAATTTGAATCCCACCACTGGAAGGAAGAGAGGAACAAAAAGGGGAGGAAGGAAAGGGATGGAAGAGAGGAACAAAAGGGAAAGGAAGAGAGGAAGGAAAGGGATGGAAGAGAAGAAGGAAAGGGGAAGGAAGAGAGGAACATAAAAAGAAGGAAGGGAGGAAGGAAGGGGAAAGGAAGAGAGGAATGAGAGGGGAGGGAAGAGAGGAAGGAAGTTCAGCAGGTTCTGACCAGTTCTGGAGAACCGGCAGCGGACATTTTGAGTAGTTCAGAGAACCGACCAATACCGCCTCTGACTGCCCCCCCCCATCTATTCTCCGCCTCCCATTGAGTCCCAGGTGATTGGTTGGCTCTTCTTTGGTTGCCCTGCAAAGGAGAACAAAGCTGGAAAGCAGGTCACTGGGGTGGGGAGGGAAAGAGGATTTTGCAGGAACCTTCCCCTGCCACGCCTACCAAGCCATGCCCACCAAGCCACGCTACGCCCACAGAACTGGTAGTAAAAAAAAGTTGAATCCCAACACTGTTCTTCCTGGGGAAGAGGGACATTTGGGAAGCGCCTCTTCACTCACCGTGCAAGTCGGTCAGGGTGACTTCTAACTTGGTGGGCCCCGTCGGCTCCAAATCTGTGCGCAGCTCGATGCCGGCCAGGTCCAGCCGCAAGTGCTCCCTGCGCACTGCCTTCTCAGCCCAGGCGCGCCTCTCGGTCCAGGGGCGGAGGTCCGGGATGGAGAACTGGAGGAGCAGGGAAGCTTTGGGGGCGACCAGCTGCATGTTGGCCTGCCATCGGGCAGCCGGGGGAAAACCTGGCTGGCACCAGCAAGGGGAAGAGAAGGAGAAGACAACCTCAGAAGAAGAAAAGTGTGTTTTTCCGGTGAGGCTGGTCTATCAGGGCAACCTGGTCTAGCCAAATGTGGGAAGGAGCATACGGCTTCCACTTTCGCCTTTCAGCCCCAATTCAGGAACCTTCGCAGGCAGTCGCTTTCACGACAAACTATTTTTGTGTTTAACTTTGTTTGTCGCGAAAGAGACAGAGGAGGAGGAGGAGGAGGAGAGGAGGAGACGAAGAGGAAGAGGAAGGAGAGGAGTAGAGGAGAGGTGAAGGAAGAGAAGAGGAAGAGGAACAAGAGGAAGAGAAAGAAGAGGAAGAAGAAGAGGACGAAGAGGAAGAAGGAGGATGAAGAGGAAGAAGAAGAAGAGGAGGTGGAGGAGAAGAGGAGGAGAAGAAGAGGAAGAAGGAGGAGAAATAATAATAGTAGTAGTAGTTGTTGTTGTTATTAAAACTTTGGGTAGACCAGGTTGCCCTGATAGACCGGTCTCACCAGAAAATCCCTTAATCTTTCCCCTGGTATAGCCAGCAAAGGAAGGAGAGCCTATGGCTTAGAGGTTAACACACCTACCTAATATGCAAGTAGCTGAGGTTTGAATCCCAGAAGGGTATAGCTAGCTGACAAGAGCTAAATAGCTTGAAATAGATCTATACTAGTCTCCCTTTTTTTCTTTGTCAGTAAAGTATAAATTCAACTCAGAAGGAGGAGCCGCCCCCTAGAGCCAGCTACTTCCCCTCCGCCTTACCATGGGTTCTTCGTGAGGGTAGCCACCTGGCCGGGTTGGCACTGTGGTGGGCTGCAAGAGGGAGCAGAGGCGATCCAGGGTGCCCAGGTCCACTTCTGAGAGGAACTCAGCCAGCTCTACCACCAAGTCCACCGTCAGCTTGGACGAGGCCCCTTTGGCCAGGCCACTCTGCAAGGATGGCACAAAAGGTCAGCCCAGAGCAGACCTCTCAACCTTGGGAACTTGGAAGACGGGTGGGCTTCCAATTCCCAGAATTCCCCAGCCAAGCAAGTTAAGAAGGGCTGGTCTAAATGTCCAAGGGATGGGCGAATTGGAGGGTCAGGCCAGGCCATTCAGTTTTACGGTGGCTTTTTCTTCACACACTGCCTTCATCATGCCCCTATCGGAGTCTGAATCCGAAGAGGAAGACGAACAGCTGACAGGGAGTGGGAGTGGGGCTCCGTTGGCTGTGGAGGAAACTGGGGAAGGGCAAAGTCCGGCTGGGCAGAGCAGGAGAGAGGTAGAACAAGGGAGTGAGAATTCAGAGGAAGACCCAGGCCCACCCCCCTCTTCATCCTAGGGTATGCAGGGAGGAACGGAGAAGGGAGCAACATGGGTTGCGTGGCTTACAGGGGAGGAAAGGGCCCTGATTCCCTTCATTAGCCACAGCTGGGAAGAGAGTTTAAAAGAGATGCATGCTGAATGCGGCATCTACTAGGAACAAACATGAGTTTATTTTGTGTTCACTTTGTTTATCTGTGTTTCTGGCGTCTTTCCAACCGGGTTGAATTACGGCCGTTCCTTCACATCTGGAATTCTTGCTCCTACCACGCTGGACTAATGACCTCATTTTGCCTTGATTGGACTTATAGTTACAGTTTTTGTTGACCATGTTTTGGCCTTGATTCCCTGCAGCCAAAGGCTGATCCTGGGAGAGTTTTTCTCCAGCCAGAAGGGAACCAGGACATTGGGGGCAAAATTGGAGCTGATAAAGGGACTCCTACTGATTATCTGACTGTGTTGCCTTTGTGCCACGCCCCTTTGGGTCATCAAAGCCTTCTCTGCTTGCAAACTATGCCTTTTGTGAACTGGGGAGGGCGTGCGTGTGTGTGTTTGTACAAACCTACCACATTATCTTCTTCTTCTGTGGAATTGTGCCATTCCCAAAGCTCTTTGAAACAAAAGCAGGTGTAAACTTGGGCCTTAAAAGAGCCTCAAAGGGGCTTTTTTTCAAGAAGCAACTGGACTTTTTGGTTTTTCTTCAAAGACGTTTCACTTCTCATCCAAGACGTTTCTTCTCCTTGCAGATAGCGAGTCATTTGCATTCCTTTTAAGAGGGTCATTGAGGCCACCTGGAGGTTTATCTGTGTTCTCAGGGACCAAGTAACCTCAATTACTCTCTTTTAGAGATGCAAATGACCAGCTTTCTGCAAGAAATATAAATCCTTCCATTCCCCACCATCCAATCAGGACTGAAGAAGCTATAATAGAACATCCCCTCCAGGGATGTAGGAGTTCTACTTCAGACACGCCCAGCAAGACCCAACCCAACCGGCTTGCAAACCTTGGAGGATGGCAGCTTCTCCAAGTGCTTAGACCGGATCCGTGCACAGGGCTGAGGCGCCTGGCTGTAGGGAACGGGTCCCGGGGTGGGAAAGACCAGCAGCTGGAACGGAACAAGAAATACGTGATCAGCTTTTCTCCTGCATTATTGTCATGGTTGACGTGCTACGCAGCTTCCTCACAATCAGACAGCAATAATGGGAGGAAGGAGGGAAATCATCGGAATGTGAGGATGTATGGGGAGGGAAACTCTGGAAGGTGCCATCTGGAAGCCGGAGACAGATCCAGAGCCCAAGGTCACTAAGTCCGAGACGGATATTTAAAATCAAGATCACATGAAGCATTAATGTCACTTTATAAGGCCACACTTGGAATACGGCATTCAGTTTTGGTCGCCACGATGTAAAAAAGAGGTTGAGACTCTAGAAAGAGTGCAGAGAAGAGCAACCAGGATGATGAGGGGACTGGAGGATAAAACATGTGAAGAACAGTTGCTGGAATTGGGTATTTATACTATAATGAAAAGAAGGACCAGGGGTGCCATGATAGCAGTATTCCAGCATTTGAGGGGCTACCCCAAAGAAGAGGGGGTCAAATTATTCTCCAAAACACCAGAAGGCAGGAGAAGAAACAATGGTTGGAAACTAACCAAGGAGAGAAGCAACCTAGAACTAAGGAGAAATTTTCTGACAGTGTGAATAATTCATCAGTGGAACAACTTGCCTCCAGAAGTTGTGAATGCTCCAACACTGGAAGTTATTAAAGAACAGATTGGACAACCATTTGTCTGAAGTAGTGTAGGGTATCCTGCCTGAGTAGAGGGGTTGGACTAGAAGACCTCCAAGGTCCCTTCCAATTCTGTTATTCTAAGGTCCCAGGCAAACAGACTGTTCTCAAAAACAACCCAGGTGCAGCAGCCCCGTCCAGCAAGATCCTGCATGGCCACCAGCCCACTTCTTCTGCTTGCTCGTGGCCACAACGGAGTAGGAGGGAAAACAATGCACCGGTGCTGCAACCGCATGACAGTTGTCGGGGTGTGGAGGGCCCTGGCTGCAGGGGCTCTGAGGTAAGCCGGTGTGGGGCCGTGTGTGGCAACTCCACCCCCTCTTCACCTCACCTCATGTCAACAGCACCACGAGCAACCAGATGGAATAGGCAGCTGGGCGCCCGCGCAGGCACTTAAGTAGGACTTATTTTGAGGGTAGGGCTTACATTATAGGCATGAGTTTTTTTTAAAAAAAAGGCATGCTAGGGCTTATTTTTGGGGTAGGTCTTATTAATGTCTTTCTCTTTCACATCCAGGGAGAAAACACCACAACCTCAACTCCAGCCTTGGTGAGGCTACCCCCTCCCCGAAGAAACTCCCCCCCTGCTCCTCACCTGAGTGTATTCGGGTTTCCCCGTCCTTCTGCTGGCTGGCCACAGGCACTCCAAGATCTCCAGAAGGCCGAAGGAGGTGTCCCAGTCGAGCCCACGCAGCTGCTTAGAAGCCTTGCGTTCGCAGGTGAGTTGGACCGCAGCCCCGGTCAGCCTGGAAGATGGAAAGAAGCCCCCGAATACACCTCAGAAAAAGAGCAGGACAAAGGAGCAAATTTAAGAGCAGGAAAAAATCCCCACCTATTCGCCTTAGAGCAGTGTTTTTCTCAACCTAGACAACTTTAAGGTAGGTGGACTTCAACTCCCAGGATTCCCCAGTCAGCTGACTGGGGAATTCTGGGAGTTGGAAGTCCAGTTTTCTTAAAAGTTGCTAAGATTGAGAAACACTGGGTGGCTGGAGAATTCTGGGATTTGAAGTCCACCCATCTTAAAATTACTAAGGATGGAAAACACTGGCTGGCTGGAGAATTCTGGGAGGTAAAGTCCACCTATCTTAAAGGTGCTAAGGTCGGGTAACACTAACTGGATGGGGAATTCTGGGAGTTGGAAGGTCTCTTATATATTAAGATTGCTAAGGTTAGAAAACACTGACTGTGTCATGCCCCTGTCGGAGTCTGAATCTGAGGAGGAAGACAGACAGCTGACAGGGAGTGTGGCTCCATTGGTTGTGGAGGAAATTGGGGAAGGGCACAGTCCAGCTGGGCAGAGCAGGGGAGAGGTAGAACAAGAGAGAGGGAGTTCAGAGGAAGACCCAGGCCCACCCCCTCTTCATCCTAGGGCACGCAGGGAGGAATGGAGAAGGGAGCAACGTGAGTTGCTGGCTTATGGGGGAGGAAAGGGCTCTGATTCCCTTCATTAGCCACAGCTGAGAAAAGAGTTTAAAAGAGATGCATGCTGAGTATGGCATCTACTGGGAACAAACATGAGTTTATCTTATGTTGACTTTGGTTATCTGTGTTCCTGGCGTCTTTCCAACCGGGTTGAATTATGGCCATTCCTTCACATCTGGAATTCTTGCTCCTACCACACTGGACTAATTACCTCGTTTTGCCTTGATTGGACTTATAGTTACAGTTTTTGTTGACCACGTTTTGGATTTGATTCTCTACAGCCAAAGGCTGTTCCTAGGAGAGTTTTTCTCCAGCCCAGAAGGTAACCAGGACATTGGGGGCAAAATTGGAGCTGATAAAGGGACTGATTATCCTACTAATTATCTGACCATGTTGCCTTTGTGCCACGCCCCTTTGGGTCATCACAGACTGGATGGGGAATTCTGAGTGCTGAACTCTACCCATCTTAAAGTTGCTAAGATTGGGGAACACTGGTTGGTTGGGGAATTCTGGGAACTGAATACCCATCTTAAATTTGCTAAGGGTAGGAAACCCAGGCTGGCTGGGGAATTCTGGGAGTTGAAGTCCACCCATCTTAATAGTCTCTAAGGATGGGAAACCCTGGATTGGACTCACCTGACATGGCTGCGAGGAATGGCCTCCTCGAAGCAGTGGCGCAGGGGATGGAAATCCCGGCCTCCGAAGGCTGCGTCCTTCAGGGCCCCCAACTGGGAGAAGAATCGCTGAGCGACAATGAAGGAAAGGACATCCGATGGGAAAAGCCCAGGTGGCTGATGGAGCAAGGTCAAGGTCAGCCCCCCAATAGTCACCCGCAGCAGCATCTCGGGACGCTGGCTGTCCAAGGAGGGGGCTGGCAAGGGGGAGGCCTTGCCTGAAAGAAGGTGAAAAAAGAAGATTTGGAATGCTGGGAATTGAAGTCCACACCTTTTGAAACTGAGAAACATCGAGCTAGCATTCCACAATCCAATGGAAGATTCTGGGAATTTAAGCCCACAACTCTCAAAGCTGCTAAATGTCAACTCATAAAATAATTCTATGATCTTTTAGAGTTGCCAACAGAAAGGGAGGGGGGAAAGGATTTGAAAGAGCCGTGCGCAGCTTGGAAACTGAAACTGCATTCCATAAATGTTTTCAAAGATAGTAACTAGGTGACTGTCATGCGTATGAGCAGAAATAATTAGAACAGACTTGAAATACTGAAACATGTAACTGGCTTTATTGAAGATACTGCTGTACCAGCACCCTTTAACCCATACCAAAGATAGTATGAGGAAAAGGAGACACCAATTACCAGAAAGACCATATATTTATACCCAAATATAATGATATAAACAATTACATAACACATGTTGTTTTTCAGTTACAAAGATACATAGAATCCCATAGGAAAGTTATGGTGTATTTCCATTGACCTCTTCTTACTTGACATTGGATTGTTACCAACATCCTTTTCCCGGATTTATCTCCAGATGTCTGGTTATGCAATTATCAGAGGGCTATACTTTTGATTAATGTGACTATATAATGTCAAGGCGCCCTATACACATTCTAGAACCTCATCCAAGGACACTTTCGCAATACAACATGTTTACTTTACAAAAACATATTTCTCAACTTTTCTGTCCTTTTAAAAGGTCAGGCTACGAATACAAAATGGCTACAGTCTGGTTCTGTAGTTTCTCAAGTATAACATCCAAATTTACTTATAACAGTGACCGAAGTTTCTGCTGCATAAAATTCTAACTGGAGAGCATGATTCATACTCTGGGCTATGGATGTGTCCCATTGGAGAATATGAATTAGGATACACCCAGAGGGTGAGGGGGAAAACCAGGGTCAAGGGGGACAATAAATTATGTGTCTCAGATTAGGCTACACCCAGGCAGTGCTGGACATGTTAATTCCCAATAAATTATTTTTAGGTTTTGGAAGTTTGGCTCGAGACTCATGATTTCAATAGGGTTAAGTGCCAAAATCTGGCACTAAGGTTGAAAAACACTGCTCTACAGTACAAACAATCCTCCACTTACAACCATTCATTTAGTGACCATTTGAAGTTAAAGCGGCCCTGAGAAAAAGGGACTTAATGCCCATTTTTCACACTTACGACCATTGGGGCACCCCTGTGGTCAGGTGACCAAAGTCCAGGCCTGTCTTGGCACCTGGCTCATCTTTATGACGGTTGCAATGTCCCTGGGGTTAAGCAATTCCCCTTTGGCAAGCGTAGTCAATGGGGAAGCCAGATTCACTTAACAACTGCTGGGATTCACTTACCAATCAGAGAGGGCCATAAAGTGGGGCAAAACTCATTTTAACAACTGTCTTGCTTAGGGACGAAAATTTTAGGCTTGACTCTAGATGTAAATCGAAAACTACCTGTAGTATAATAATAACAACAACAATAATAATAATAATAGCTCAGACTGACTACAAACAACGTCACAACACAGTCGCTCAGATGGTCCATTGGAACTTGGGTCACAACTACCATCTGCCTGTAGCAAAGAACTGGTGGGCTCATAAGCCTGAAAAAGTGGTCGAAAATGAGCATGCAAAACTACTGTATACTTCCGAATACAGACTGACAAAGTTTTGGAACACAACACCCCAGATATCACGATTGTGGAGAAGAAAACAGTGTGGATCGTTGACATTGCCATACCTGGTGACAGCAGAATCGACGAGAAACAACTTGAAAAAGTCACCAGATATCAGGACTTGAGAATCGAGCTGCAGAGACTCTGGCATAAACCAGTGCAGGTGGTTCCAGTGGTACTGGGCACACTGGGTGCTGCTGTACCTAAAGATCTAGGCAAGCACTTAAAAACAATTGGCGCTGACAAGATCCCCATTGGTCAGCTGCAGAAGGCCACCTTACTGGGATCTGCTCGCATAATCTGCCGATACATCACACAGCCCTAAACACTTGGGAAGTGTTCGACTAGTGATTGGTGATACGAAACCCAGCATGGTTATCTTGTTTGCTGTGTATATTGTCATTTTTGTGTATAATAATAATAACAACAACAACAAAAACAAAACAACAATAGTAGTAGTAGTAGTTATTATTATTATTATTGTATTAATAATAATAATCTTTTACAGCCTAACAAATTTACAAATTCACAGCCTTTGGGGCTGGTTGGTAGCTAAAAACAGCTCGAGTCCTAACCAAGGACCTAGGAACTGCTCAGGTAGCATCAGAGGATATGAGCTGTTCCAAGTAGGGAGGTTTTTTGTAGAATCAGGGTATTCAATTCTGATAAATTCAGGATTTCCAAATAGCGAGGCAGCCCTTTCGGTATTGCTCCAAGGGCTCCAATTACACATGATTTCTTTTTCCAAAGTCCCGATACTTTGTGATTTTTTCTTGCTGCTTGTCTTCAATTCGTGTATTGCAATGTCAATGAACCAAACTTGTTTCAACTATTGTTATGTCAGGTGTGTTGTAGGCCAAACGCCTGACAGTCTGAATTCTGACGTTCCACAAGATATTGACTTTTTCATTCTCCAGAACCTTTTCAACCTGATGCTCCCAGTAATTGTTACTATACTCAAATCCAAACTTTTGGCACAGTTTCCAATGAATGATTTTAACAACTCGGTTATGGCATTCTAGGTAGTCAGTTTGTGAAATTTTGTTGCACCCACTGATTAAATGGTTAACTGTTTCATCTTTCTCATCATCATCATCATCATTATTATTATTATTTAACAAAATAGGATGTTTAACTGTATTTCATGCAGCGGTTCAGATGCTCAGCCTGGCTGCAAGAAGGAAACAGAGAAGAATTGTCCCCCAACCCCACAACCTTCTCCCCATCTTTTCCCAGACCCCCCACTCTCCCCCACCCCAGGGAAATTGCAGGAAAACCACCTTACTTGGTATCTTATTGAGGCCTGGCAGGGTTGAGGCAAATGGCATCCGTCTGTAATGCCGGGGGCTCAGCTGTGAAAGAAGATTAATTTGAAAGTGTTTTTTTCAATGTTCATTTTAATGCTTTGGGTTTTAAGCTTTGGGTTGGAAGGACTGATGTTTTTAATAGTTTAAAATTTCTAAGTGTCTATTTTGTCATGTGTGAAACTGTAAGGTGCCTGGACTCACTTGATAGTGAGATGGATGGCATATAAATTTAATAAACAGAGGAAAGAACATTTTCAGGATTTAGGGCACAGAATAAGGTTGGAAGGGACCTTCAAGGTCTTGTAGTCCAACCACCTGCTCAATAAGGAGACCCTGTACCATTTCAGATAAATGGCTATCCAATCTTTTCTTGATGTCCTTTACAACCTCTGGTGACAAGCTGTTCCACTGGTTAATTGTTCTCACTGTCAGGAACTTTTTCCTTAAATCCAGGTTTTCTCTCCTTGATAAGTTTCCATCCATTGTTTCTTATCCCGGTGGTTTGGAGAATAATTTAACCCCTTCCTCTTTGGGGCAGCCCTTCAAATACTGGAATACTGCTATCATGTCACTGCCTAGTTCTTCTTTTCTCTAGACTAGCCAAACCCAAATCCTGCAACCAATGTTTTAGTCTCCAAGTCTTTAATCCTTCTAGTTGCTCTTCTCTGAACTGTTTCCCAAACATCTTTTTTGTAATGTGGTCACCAAAACTGGATGCGGTATTTTTTATTTATTTTTTCAACTACAATAAATCCATTCCATTTCAATTGTGTGTCAATTTGATACATATTTGTGTGGTTAGTTATAATTAATATTTCTCTTATCAATATAACAATACAATAATCACATTTTCATATGAATAATATCCAGTGTATCTGTTTTACAATCTTCTCTTATTACTTTATATATACATCTAATCCATTTTAATTTATCTTATTTTCTAACCATTAGTAAAATAAATCCCATACTATATAATACTTTTCTTTAATTTCCCATGTTAGTCTATTCATTTCTGCACATTCAAATAATTTTTTCAATAACTTTTCCTTCTATCGGTATCTTTTCCAATTCTGCACAAATTCAATTCTAGCTGCTGTCAATACGTGTATAGTTAAATATGTATTTTCTTTACTGTAACCTTCAGGTAGCATTGCTAATATAAAATATTTCTGGTTTCAAATCTATATGTTCTTTAATCACTTTTTCCAACCATATGTGATTTTTTTTGTCTAATATTTTTTAGCTTCTATGCAAGACCACCACATATATAGTATGTTCCTGGTGTTTGATGACGTTTCCAACATTTAGTTATAAACTGGATGTAGTATTCCAGGTTACTTATTAGACTTCTGGGAGTGTTTATTAACCATTACCCTGTGATTATTTAAGCTCCTTCTTTGTGATTTAAGAGTAAATTGGAAGAAAGAGCTTGGTTTGAGTGTCATCACTGCTGCACTTTCTGGGCCCCGTGCATGTGTGTGAAGACAGTATTATTGAGATCCACATGACAGTTAGAAACAACCGAGAACGATGAAGGATGGCCATGGGGAAGAAAAAAAGCCAGGCAAGGCACTTACCCCCGGGGCGAAGGCTGGAGGCTGCAAGGGAGTTGTGCTAATGTCACTGTGGACCGACGAATCCAGATCCGAGAGGTCGCTGACCGAACGCAGAGACGCTACACTGCTCGTCATGGGTGCCATGGAGAAGAACATCTCTGCCGGGAGGGAGAGGGAAAACTGGTGGAAGGTTTAACATTTGCTAGTGGTGGGGGGGGGGGGGGGGGCTGTCCTTGGTGCTCTCTGAGCTTGGTGGGGGGTTTTTGCAGACGTTTTATTACCCAAACTAGGTAACATCATCAGTGCTAGAAAGGAGTTGAGGAGGGTGTTGGAGGAAGAGGAGGAGATGGAGAAAGAGAACTGCGACGTAATTGGGGCTGAGTTTGGTTGTTTTCTTGCAGGCATTTCAATACCCAACCAGGGAACATCATTAGTTGTAGAAAAGAGTTGGGTTTGAGGAGGAAAAAAGTGGGGAGGGGGAAGAGGAGGAGGAAGGAGGGGGGGGGACTGTGAGGTCCTTGGTGCTCTCAGAGTTTGGTTATTTTCTTGCAGACGTTTCAATACCCAACTAGGGAACATCATCAATGCTGGGTTTAACATTAGCTAGCTCTCACTGTCTTTCAAAGGGGACATGGAGTGCAAAACATTTCTAGATTCTGGAGAGAATTTCCAAATGTGGAAGTGGTTGTAGGTTTCTCACCCCTGCTTCTCTATCAATTAATTAATTGTTTATTTATTGAACCAATTCATACAGTGGCCCATCACGTACATACGTGAGTCGGGGCAGCTTACAAAATTCTAGAACAGAGATCCCCAAACTTGGCAACTTTAAGACTTATGGACTTCAACTCCCAGAATTCCTCAGCCAGCAAAGTCTTAAAGTTGCCCAGTTTGGAGATCTCTGTTCTAGAGTAATCTACCATATCATTAAAAACCCATAAAAAAGGAGTTCTCACAGCAAAGAGAGAGAGAGAGAGAGAGACCTAAGAAATGACAACTAAATCAGAGATCTATTACTGATCTATTGGAGAGGGAAGGAGAGGTGGACCTTCTTGTCAGGACTCACCTCCGTTCTCCACTCCAGCCACCAGGCCCTCCAGATGTGCAGGGGCCGATCCCAACCCCGAATGCAGCTGCTGGCTGAGGTCTTGCTCAATCAGCTTTAGATCCTCGGAATCCAGAGGGCGGTTTTTGCTCAGCTGCTCCTGCAAAATGCCGGATTCTTTGCCGGGGGGGAGGGGGAAGAGAGAAGGAGGAGACAAATTTAGGGAAGTGAATCTCCACAAAGAGGGGGAAAAAAATCGGGCATCGCAAGATTCCTTGAAATCAGTAATTTGGTATTTGCCGAAGCTGAATGAGAGTGATCCTCTGGGCCAAACCCACAAAACTGTACTATTTGTTTATTTATTTTATTTATATCCCGCCTTTATTATTCTTTTTACAAAGAACTCAAGGCAGCGAACAGATGCATCATCCCTTCCTCCTCCTATTTTCTCTAGAACAACAACCCTGTGAGGTGGGTTGGGCTGACAAAGAGTGACTGGCCCAAGGTCTCCCACCTGGCTTTCATGTCTAAGGCGGGACTAGAACTCACCATCTCCTGGTTTCCAGCCAGCCACCTTCACTGCTAGATCAAACAGGCTCTCATCCTATTCAGTCCCCAGAAGCACAATTCGCACATTTTCCAGATTCACACAACCTCCTGGGCTAACCAAAGAGGTTGGATTCACCAGCAAACTAAGGGCAAATGTATGCATTGCCTCTTTGGGAGATTTAGTGAGTCAGGTGTGCAGGATGAACCACCCAAGAGTTCTCAAAGCAAAGGGCCTAGGGCAGTGCTGTTCAATCTTGGCGTGCTGGCTAGGGAATTCTAGGAGCTGAAGTCCACCTTAAAATGGCTAAGTTTGGAAACCCCTGACCTTGAGCAACTGAGAATGGGTTCAAGCACCACAAGACCCCAAGGTCGGAGGCTGTTCTGACCCAGCTCCCCAAATACGACAAACCCTCTGATGTGAACTCTAAAGATTCCTTTATAACGAGTCCTGGCAACTCCAGCAAAAAGTTTCTCTCTCACCGCAGGCTAACAAGTCCGTCCATCCGGGAGATGAATAGCTGTTTGCCACATCTATTTGTCTCCACCCTCTGCCTTTTATCCTCAGAACTATGGTGGAGCTTTGGTAGCAGAGCAAAGGACCGGCCCATAGTTTTCCACTGCTCCCCTCTCCTCTGCTTTCTGCATCAGGCACTGGGCCAAGCTGTTCCTCCTCTTCTTCATCAGCCAGCTCCAGATCTGGGGGCTGTTGATCTCCATCTGAGGGCTGATGGATGGCCCAGGCTTTGCCTCCCCCTCCCTCTGCCATTCCCTCTCCCCCCTCGGAGCCCTCAGGTTGCCCTGATGCTGACCCTGACTCCCACGCCTTCTCCTCGGATTCAGCTGCTAAAGTGACCGGCGGCCAACAGGTCACAACAGAGGCCTTCAACCATCTAGATCACAAGCATCAAACTCGCCGTGTCACATTGCCGTCACACGACGTTTCCTCTCTTTATGGAGATGGATGTGGCTGCCAGTTTGACATCCCTGATCTACATCAAGAGTCCCCAAACCCCAGCCACAGTATACTATCGGGCCGCGGCCTATTCAGAACCGGGCCGCCCAAGCAGCGGGTTAGTGCATGCGCAGATTTAAGCAAGAGCCGGCCCGACCCATGTTAACAGACCGGCTCAACTTGCACAAGTCCAGCTGTGCGCGCATGCACCGCCTCACCACTTGTGCAGGTCGAGCCGCACGTGCATGCACACATGCACCAACCCGCCACTCGCACCGTCCGGTTCCCCTCTCCCCCAGCCAGGCCGCCAAGCCCTGAAGGTTGGGGACCACTGATCTGGATCACTACTTCTCCAGCTCTTCCCTCGCTCACCGGACAAGTTCAGGGATGAGAGAAGGTCCGTCAGGTGCAAGATCTGCCGAGGAGCGAGCAGCAGGTGCAGAGATCCAATCTTCCCATCTAACTCCAGCTGCAAGTGGAGAGAACCATGTTCCACGTCAAAAGTAGCAGCTCCCTGCCCTTTTTGGGAAAGGGCGAAATCCAGGCGTTTGGCTCTCCCCCTGGACCTTACAGCCTCATACCCATAAATAAAACCGGGATGCTAAACCAAGCACGCCTTCAGGAGAAAAACCAACACGTTTTGCATGCTTTCACGATTAAAAAACATAGAATATAGAATAATAATAGAGTTGGAAGGGACCTCAGAGGTCTTCTAGTCTAACGCTGTGCTCAAGCAGGAGACCGTATACCCAAGATGGCAAACCTGTGGCACGCAGAGCCATTTGTGCCGGCGCACGAGCCACAGGCAAACTTACCTCACTTCACATGCGTATGCCTCCCTGCTGATTTTCGGTGGGTTTGAGACCTTTTCGGCCTCCCAGGCTTGAGGAAAGCCTCTGCAGCCTGAAAAATAGGCCCACTGCATCACTTCCTGTATTTCCAGAAATACCGGAAGTGACAAAACAGGCCTATTTTTCAGGCTGCAGATGCTTTACACAAGCCTGGGAGGTCGAAAAAAGGCCTCAAACAGACCAAAAATCAGCTGGGAGGCGCAATGCATGTAAGGGGGCGAGGGATTGCACGCGCAGGGGGCATTGGGGGCGCGTGCATTGCCTTCTGGGTGCTGGCATGTGAGCGTGCATGCGCGCGCGCACAATTTTTAGCACAGGAGCCCCAAAAGGTTAGCCACCACTGCCCTATACCATTTCAGACAAATGGTATAGACATTTCAGACAAAAGAAAAGCATTTCTTTGTTCTGTTTGTTGACCTGGCTTACCTAGAAGGGTTAACATCAACCTTGGAAGTTTCTATTCCTCCGTCTTATACTGAATAGTGTCAATCTGGTATTAGTTTGAGCTTCTTTCTCACTTTTTTTTCAAATTTTAGACTGGGGAAATCTCTTCCCCCTTAATAGCTCTTTCATGTTTTCCCTAAAGACTGCTCCCTATTGCTTTGAATCATCCTTGCCCTTAATGGCAGCTTGTTTGTGTGAGCTGCTTATTTATTCAACAACCCAGTTTTAAACAAAGGATGGCTTGTTGCAATGGGTGAGCCAGTCTAAATTGTATGATTTCAAGATGCCTAATCTAGGGATAATCCAGTTCCATTTATACGAGGAAGACCTGGGACCGAGTCAGCAATGGAAATTTTGGGTTCAATTGTGGTCTTAAGCCGAGGACTACCTGTACACTTAAAACTCGTGTCTCCCTTCGCTAACCTCTGTTTAGCTTACCCAGCAAGGCCGTTAAAATCAAACAGGGAGAACATTGGAAATAACTAACCCTAACCCAACAACCCAACAGGATAGACACAGACTTCAGAGGATAGTTAGGACTGCAGAAAAAACAATGGCTACCAACCTGCCTTCCATCAAGGACCTGTATCCTGCAAATATTTCCCGCAACACTTTCCAACTATTTACAAAGTCTTAATCTTATCACTCCTTATCACCCATTCCTTCCCACTTGTAACTGTATGACTGTAACCTTGTTGCTTGTATCCTTGATTTTTACTGTTTCCTAGTATGACTTGATGGCTTATTGTACCCTATGATGATTATTAAGTGTTGTACTTGATGATTCTTGATTCCTGACAAATGTCTCTTTTCTTTTATGTGTACTGAGAGCATTTGCACCGAGACAAATTCCTTGTATGTCCAATCACACTTGGCCAATAAAGAGATTCTATCCTATTCTAAATCATTCTTATATTTCTTGACAGAGGAAAGCAGCAATCCACAATCATGCTAGTTTTTGCATTCCCATGTTTCCTGGATGTACTCAACAAGCCAAGATTGACCCAAATGAACCTTAGCTCCAGGGAAGGCCTCGTTTTGCTTGAGCTTAATCCGCATCTCGGTGTATCCTGAGCAGCTTCCAATCTGAAGCAGAGGGCTGGATCCGGCCTCTTCCCCACCTGAATCGCACGGCTCGGCCTCCTGGGTAAAAAGGAAATCAAACGTGCCTAAAAACAACGCCGGGGACTTCCGGCATGGCGGCTGCCATCCAAAAGGGCCAGAGACAAAGAGTTTGTCAGCTGACTCCGAGCTTCTTCCTCCCGGCTATCCTGGCTGCATCTCTCCTATCCGACAGCCTGACATTGGCAATGGGGTAGGAGGGGAAGCAGAAAGATTGGAGCGCGTTATGGTCGGCTTGCTACACGAATCCTGCTCGCAACCAGGGATCAGCAATGGGAGGAGGGAGAAAAGGTATTGCAATGCACGGTGTCCATGATCCAAGGCTGGGGTTCAAAAATCCCTGCAACTGATTCACTGCCAGGTTGCTGGGTGGGCATGGCCTACCACAACTTCCGGGGGGAGTGGCATTTTTCACCTTCTCCAGGGTCCGGAGGCTTCCCTCAGGCCTCTGGGAGGATGAAAACGGCCTCCCGGGATTCTGGAGGACCTCCGAAAGCCGGATACAGCCCCATTTCCAGACTTCCGGAAGGCCCGTTTTTTGCCCTGCAGATCCTGCACTTACCTGCATCCAAAATGGGCCACATGGGGACTCCTGAGAGGGGAGGGGCAAGAGGGGCAGGGCCAGCCAGTCAGTTCAACTACTGGTTCAGCGAACCAGATATAAATTTAACATCCGGTTCGCTCAAACCGGGCCAAACCAGCTGAATCCCACCCCTGCACAGATCTATTGGGAGGCGGTCATTCTAGTGGGGAAGGGGCCTGGAGGCATTCCTTAGTTTATAACCCTTTTTCCTGGTGCCTATCCGTCCTTTGCTTTGATGTACCTTCTTGGGAGAGTAAGAGGTAGGGAGGGCCATCTGTTTTGCCTCCAGCAAGAGATGCCTGAGAACAACTTATCACCTTCTCAGCCTGCAATTCTCAAAACAATTTCGCGGGAAACCTCAGATCCTGCTTCCTATGACTTTCCTTTCAATAAAAATCTTCTCATCACTCCTTATCACCCATCCCCTCCCACATGTGACTGTATGACTATAACTCTGTCACTTGTATCCATATGATTTTTACTGTTTCCTAGTATGATTTGATGGCTTATTGTACCCTATGACTATCATTAAGTGTTGTACCTGATGATTCTTGACTCTTGACGAATTGTCTCTTTTCTTTTTATGTACACTGAGAGCATTTGCACCAAAGACAAATTCCTTGTGTGTCCAGTCACACTTGGCCAATAAAGAATTCTATTCTATTCTATTCTATTCAGTTCCTTTGAAATGCCAACCATTTCAAGAGTTCTATTTTCTTGAGCGGAGAGGAAAGGCAAGTTGTTACAGGGGGTTATTGTGGATGGGTTAAGGAATGCAAATGTGCCAACTTGAAGCCTTGAGACAAATCCAGCACCCCAAGGTCAACAGCGGGGAAAGTCCAAGACGTAGAAACCGTTCCCAAAACAACACGAGAGTAACTGATTGGCTCAACCAGGCATGTCAAACTCAAGGCTCACAGGCCACATCTGGTTAAACTCAAGGCCATGGGGCCACCCTGGAAACAGTGAGGGCCTGGCCAAGCACTCAATGTATAAAGTTTTATTTTATGTTTTTAAAATTTGAAAAATTAAAAAGAAACAGTTCAGAGGCTTCATTTAGGTTCCCCTCCGCCCGCGATAGGATTCTGGCGGTGTGAGCAAGTGGGAAGCCCAGGGCAAAGGGAGGGGAAACTTTTCCTATGCTGTTTGCACGTGAAAACATTAGAATTGGCTTTTCCACTTCTGCACCCACATAGAATTTTTGGTAAAGTTACATTCTTGGTAGATGATGTCCCAGGCGTCCCCTTTGCTGGCTCAACCAGTGGTACGATTGTCAGAGTGTAAGGAAGGGGTAGGTGGGGGAAATGAAAGTCCAGCTAAGCCTTGTGAGAAGCTCCAGCCAGCCAAGGTCAACTATGGATATGCAGAGCTGGCAACCGTGAACCTCTTTCCTAAACAATCTACAAGCATTTAACTGGAATTTACAGATAACTGGGGGATGGCAGAGGGTGGAGGGAGGGGAAAGAGGGAACTGTTTTGTGTCGTTTGCACGGGGAAAATCCTCAGATTCAGCTTCGCTACTTCTGCAACCACTTAAGCTTCCGTAAAGTTTACTCTTGGCAAAACCAAGCAGCTAGGTGACTGAGTGGGACAGTTGGCACCCACCCCCGAGACGGAAGGAGGATCTCCCACAAGGCCATACCTTCGGGCCCCGGGCACTGCCCTCACCAAATTCCTCATAGTAAAGCAAGAGGCCGCTCAGCTGGAGGATCTTTTGCACAAAGGGCGGAGGCTGGTGGATGTCAACCGCGAGCGCCTGCCCAGGGTCCCGCACCACTTCATCGCAGTAGTCCAACCTGTAATGAGAGGAGGGGGACACTCAGAACCAGGCGCCGACCATCTCCCATCATGCTAACTCAAGGCATCCGTGGCCTCGGTCGGACATAGGAGTGGTGCACAATCAGGAGGCTGTGAGTTCGATTCTAAGTAAAAACAGATCTTTCTCTCTCTGGGCACCATGAGTCCAATATTCTGCTGAACAAAACTCCGCATTGGCGACAGGAAGGGCATCCGGCCAATTACAACTTTGCTAGCTCTATTCAGTTTGCTCAGACTCCACCCTACAAGGGATTATGGGGTTGTTAAAAGATGATGATGATGATTTGGCCGCCTTCACCCATCACACCTACCCAAGTTCCTGGACTAATTTAAATCCACACAGCACACTAAACAGGGCTCACCCAAAATGACATGCCCATCCATCCATCCATCCATCTATCCATCCATCAGAATACAGTTGGAAGGGACCTTGGAGGTCTTCTAGTCCAACCCCCTGCTCAAGCAGGACACCCTATATCCGTGATGGTGAGCCTATGCCACGCGTACCGGGAGTGGCACGCAGAGCCATTTCCCCCAGCACCCGAGCGCCAGCGCAATTATCGGCCCGGGAGCCGGAAAAGGTTTGCCACCGCTGCCCTATATCATTGCAGACAAACAGCCATCCTACAGGAGTGGGATTCTACCAGTTCGGAGCAGTTCTTTAGAACTGGTTGTTATAATTCTGTACAGTTTGGACAACTGGTAAATCATTCCCCTGACTGGCCCCTCCCCTCCCTGCCCGCCCCTCCCCTCTCCTCTCCACCCAGTCAATCCTTATTGCACATGCGTGACATTGCGCACATGCGCGACATCACTGACTGCATTCTCCCTCCTACCAGTCGCTCCTTACGGTATCTTTCTGCCGTCCCAATGATCAGCTGTTCTGATGATCAGCTGTGCCGGGATCCCCCTCGCTGTCTTGCTGCTTTGCCCAGGAGCCTTCCCTGAGGCCCAGGAGGCAAAAAGGGTACACCGGGGTGGGGGTGGTTGGGGAGCTGCAACCCCCCCCCCCAGTGCTCCATTTTTTGCCTTCCTGGGCCTCAGGGAAGACTCTTGGGAGCAAAAACGCCCCCCAGGAGGTTTCCCCGAGGCCCAGCAGGCAACAAAACCAGGGGGAGGGGTGTTGCAAAGGAGAAGGAGGAGGTAGAAGGAGGAGGAGCCTTGGTGGTGCAGGCTGTTAATCATCTAGCACTTAGCTCAATTGCCTGCAATTAGTGCAGGTTCGAATCCCACCAGGCTCAAGGTTGACTCAGCCTTCTATCCTCTCGGGGTAGGTAAATTGAGGACCCAAGATGGTTGGGGGCAATAAGCTGACTTTGTAAAGAAAATGCCGCTTGGGGGGGGCCCAAAAAGCCCTAGTAATAAGCAGGCATATACAATGGAATGGAGGCTATTGCCAAGCACTTAGCATGGTGCTCCATAGACTGTAAGCCACCCTGAGTCTCCGGAGAAGAGCGGCATATAAATGTAAATGTAAAATAAAATAAAATAATAAAAAGAGCCCTTCCAACATTTCACAGAAGACGTCAATTTGGAGGAAGAGGGGAAAAAGCGGACCTTTTGATGTGAATTTCCAGGGCCACACCGGGTGCCTCCCTGCTCCTGGAGGTGTGCTCCACGCGTATCACCGTGTCCAAAAAAGTCACTTCGATCCTTCTCAGAACTGGGAGAGAGAAGAAAGAAGAAGACACCAAGGAGGACGTGGGCTGCAGAGCAGGGAAAATCAACGTCCCGTCGCCCATGGACACTGTCAGCCGCAGGTCTCTCCAGCAGCCGAATCAGAGGAGGGGGAGGCGGCATGGAGTCAGGATCAGCATCAGGGCCATCTGAGAGCTCCGAGGGGGAAGAGGGAATGGAGCTGGCAAAGAAAGAGGGGGGAGGGAGAGGGAGGAGGGAGAGAGAGACAGGGGGGGAGAGAGAGACAGGGAGAGAGGGTGGGGGGAGAGAGGGAGAGAGAGAGAGGGAAAGAGAGGGAGAGAAAGACGGGGAGAGAGACAGGGAGACAGGGAGAGAGAGAGAGACAGGGAGAGAGAGGATGGGGAGAGAAAGACGGGGAGAGAGACAGGGAGAGAGAGGGAGAGAAAGACGGGGAGGGAGACAGGGAGAGAGAAAGAGAGAGAGGGAGAGAAAGATGGGGGGAGAGAGAGAGACAGGGAGAGAGGATGGGGAGAGGGAGAGACAGGGAGAGAAAGATGGGGGGAGAGAGAGACAGGGAGAGAGGATGGGGAGAGGGAGAGACAGGGAGAGAAAGATGGGGGGAGAGAGAGACAGGGAGAGAGGATGGGGGGAGAGAGGGAGAGAGAGGGAGAGAAAGATGGGGAGAGAGAGAGGGAGACACAGAGAGAGAGGGAGAGAGAGACAGGGAGGGAGACAGGGAGAGAGAAGGAGACAGAGAAAGAGAGGGTGGGGAGAGAGAGGGAGAGAGAGGGAGAAAAAGACGGGGAGAGAGAGAGGGAGAGAGACAGGGAGAGAGAGAGACAGGGAGAGAGAGAGATGGAGAGAGAGGGTGGGGAGAGAGAGAGAGAGGGAGAGAGAGACAGGGAGGGAGACAGGGAGAGAGAGGGTGGGGAGAGAGGGAGAGAGAGGAAGAGAAAGATGGGGAGACAGAGAGGGACAGGGACAGAGAGGGGGAGAGAGGGAGAGAAAGACAGGGATAGAGAGAGAGGGAGAGACAGGGAGAGACAGGGAGAGAGAGATGGTGGGAGACAGGGAGAGAGAGAGATACAGGGAGAGAGAGGCGGAGCCTGGGCCATCCGTCAGCCCTCAGATGGCGAGTCCACAGCCCCCAGATCTGGAGGTGGCTAATGAGGAAGAGGAGGAACAGCCGGGTCCAGTGCCTGACAGAAGGCAGAGGAGTGGAAATCTATGGGCCGGTCCTTGGGACAGAAGAGCCATTGCTGCTAGCAAAGCCCCACCCTAGCTCTGGGGATCAAAGGCAAGGCATGGAGATGAATAGATGTGGCAGACAATGATTCATCTCCCGGCCAGCCGGACTCGTTAGCCTGCGGAGAGAGAGAAACTTTTTGCCTGGAGTGTCGACGCTCCAAATATAGGAATCAGAGGGTTTGTCGTGCTTGGGGACACTCAAGACACACCGTGGCTATGATTTATTTAAGGACTGGGGTTCCTTGCATCGGACTTGACCACTGAGGCATCCCGTGGTCACGAGCTCCAAAATTCAGACACTTGACATCTGACTCATATTCATGACGGTTTGCAGTATCCCGGGGCCACGTGATTCCCCTTTTGCAACCATCTGATGAGCAAAGTCCATGAGGAAAGCCAGATTCACTTAACGAACGTGTGACTAACTTAACGACTGCAGCCCTTTGCTTAACAACGGTGGCATACAACGGTCATAAAATGGAGCGAAACTCACATAACAACCATCTTGCTTAGCGAGGCAAATTTTGAGCTCCATGGTGATCATACCTGTTCTGTAGTCAGCGAATTAATTTCATTTTCATTTAAAATGTCATTTTAATGTATGCCGATTAGTGTACATTCGAAGTGACAATCAAGTTGCCCTAAGTTCTCAGGCAAAGCTTCTTGAGATGGTTGACATGTTTCTGTTCTGACCTAGGCCAGGGGTCTCCAACCATGGCAACTTTAAGTCTTGTGGACTTCAATTCCCAGAATTCCTCAACTGGCTGAGGAATTCTGGGAACTGAAGTCAACTAGTCTTAAAGTTGCCAAGGTTGGAGACCCCGACCTAGGCTTCCCTCAACAGCATGAAGCCGAGTCCTTGTCCCAGTAAACCCCTTTTATTTAATTTACAATGAATTTCCTCTCCAACAAAGTCCCGGCCAACAGTCTTCCAAGATAGTTCCCAATTACAGATCTTTATCGGGCTTGGAGAGTGGCCAGGTTGATATCTTTCAGACACCTGCAATACTTGGCAAGCATATCGGAATGAACTAATTGTCTCTTGCAAAACCCCACTTCCCTTTTGCTCCTCTTTTATACTCTAGGGGAGGGGCCATTCACCGTCCACTTGTGGCTTTACTCCCGAGTTGACCCTTGTTCCTCAGCTGTTCGTCTGGCAGCTCTGTGCATTGGCACACGAGGAATAGGCTCCAGCTGTTCTTCTGCCCCGCTGATGTCCGACTCAGAAGGCAGCTGATAACTGTCGGACGGCCCTGGTCCCATCTCTGCCTCGGATGGAGAGCCCTCATCAGAGCCTCCCCCCGACTCCAGGACTGGCCCATGTTCCTCCCAAACCTCCTCACTGTCCAAGTCTGCCGCCAACTCTGCTGGCCACTGAAACAGGGAAGAAACAACAGTTTCTTCCCTGTTTCTGCCACCTGGGCTGAGCTGCCACCAGTTTTGGATTCCTCTCCCTTCCACCCCTTTCCCAGCCCCTCCCCGTCTCTCCCACCTGCCCTCCCACCTACCTGTTTCAATGGTTTGGGCAAACATTTCCAAGCCCTCCAGGGGCTGGCTGGCGTCCGAAGGCTCCTCCGTCTGCTCCTTCAAGCACTCCTGAGCCAGCTGCATGGAGGTGGTCATGCATGAAGCCCAGCTTTGGGACTCTGAGCCAGCATGACCTGGGGGGGGGAGGAGGAGGAGATGGTATGGAGAGTCAGAAACACAGGTAAGGAAACAGGATGCTCCCTTCCATCAGACACTCCCTTAAACACGAGCCAGCTGTGTGCGGCAGCAGCCAAAAAAGCAAATACAATCCTTGGTTGCATAAACAGAGGCACAGAATACAAATCACGTGAAGTATTAGTACCGCTTTGTAAAGCCTTAGTAAGGCCACACCTGGAATCCTGCATCCAGTTTTTGGTCCCCACATTACAAAAAGGATGTTGAGACTTTGGAGAAAGTGCAGAGAAGAGCAACTAAGATGATTGAAGGCCTGGACACAAAAACATATGAAGAACGGTTGCAGGATTTGGGTGTGGCCACTCTAGAGAAAAGAAGGACTAGAGGGGGACATGATAGCAGTCTTCCAGTATTTGAGGGGCTGCCACAAAGAAGTGGGGGGGTCAACCTATTTTCCAAAGCACCAGAAGGCAGGACAAGAAACAAGGGATGGAAACTAATCCAAGAGAGAAGCAAGCTGGAATTAAGGAGAACCTTCCTAACAGGGAGGAACCAGTGGAACTGCTTGCCACCAGAAGTTGTGGGTGCTCCATTATTGGAGGTTTTTAAGAAGTGACTGGACAGCCACCTATCTGAAATGGTGGAGGGTCTCCTGTTTGAGCAGGAGGTTGGACTAGATGACTTACAAGGTCCCTTCCAACTCTGTTATTCTATACTATTCTGTAATCAGTGGAACAGCTTGCCTGCAAATGTTATGGGTGCTTCATCACTGGAGGCTTTTAAGAAAAGTCTGAACAGTAACTTGCCTGAAATGGTATAGGGTCCCTGCTTTAATAGGAGGTCTTCTAGCCCAGTGATCGCCAACCAGTAGGCTGGGGACCACTGGTGGTCCTCAAGAAAATGTTGGTGGTCCGCAGAGAAATGTCCCCCCAAAGCAATTAATCCAGGCTGTGTGGGAACACAAGACTTGCATTGCTTGCATTGTGAACAACATGAGGTAGTGAGGGGAGGGGGGGAAGGGCGGAGGGGGGAGAACTTGCCCCACTTGCCCCACGCTCCTGGCCTGGCCACCGGGCTGCTTCTTTCCACTTCTTTCTTCTTCTGCTTTTGGCTGCAGGCAAGGAAAGCAGCAAAAATCTTTCTTTCTCTCCCCCAAACTCCAGCAGAAATGAGTCTTTGGGACCCTGCAAGGCCTCCTGCTCCAAGAGGCTGCGCCGGCAAAGACTCGTTTCTGGTGGAGTTTGGGGGAGAAAAAGAAAGACTTCTGCTGCTTCTGCTGCTTTCCTTGCATGAAGCCAAAAGTCTCTCTCTCTCCCTGAGAAGTGAGCTGGAAGCGGTAAAGAACGATCGATTGGTAGGAAAACAGGGTGGGGAATTTTCCTGCAGACTTTTTGGGGGATTTTCCCAGGGTCTCTGGTCCGCAGGATTTAAAATTATGAGTTTGGTGGTCCATGAGGTCCAAAAAGTTGGCGACCCCTAGACTAGAAGACCTCCAAGGTCCCTTCCAACTCTAGCCAATTATTACCCCTCCCCCCCTCTGGCTCCCACCTTGGCGATATTTGGGCCGACAGGTGACCTGCAGCCCACTGACTTCCACAGTGCAGTTCTCGGTGACTAAGGCAGACCAGGGGATGGTGACGGCAATGCTGTCAATGAAGCCATCCAGGATCTCCAATGGGGCGCCCACGGACTCCAGGAACTCATTCACGGACTGCAGAAGGGAAGACAACAAGGCAGAGTCAAGTAGAGCGCCAGCCCAAAATGAAACTTATCTAAGCAAACGTATTCTGCATCAACCATTGCTGCTCATGGTCACCCATACCTAATTCACCTCCTGTGATGACCCGGAGCGTGGCACAAAAATAACAAAGTCACAAAAATAGGTAAATTCCCTTTAATGCCTCCAACCTGGCCCCCGATATCCAGTTATCCTTGGCAGGAGATCAAACTCTTCCAAAAACAGTCTACGAGGGGAAGAAATGCAGTCCGAACTCAAAGTACAGATAAAGTAGAAATAAAAAAACCAACACAAACCATGCTGAAGTAATTAACACGATAGACCAGGATAATAAATTGCAGACTTCCAAAAGATAATGAGGCACACACAGTTGTGAGGACAATGAAACCCAGATAAACCTCGACAAAGATAATGCACGCTATGCTTCCAGCAAGGTGCTGTGTGCAAACGCCCTTCTTATATCCTGTTCTCCCAGCTGCAGCCCATGAAGGGGATCAGGGCCCTTTCCTCTCCCGTAAGCCACGTTGCTCCCTTCTCCGTTCCTCCCTGCGTGCCCTAGGGGTGAAGAGGGGGCGGGCCTGGGTCTTCCTCTGAATGCCCATTTGGACTGTGCCTTTCCCCCGTTTCTTCCACAGCCACCGGAGCCCCACTTCCACTCCCTGTCAGCTCCTCAATCTCCCCCTTAGAATCAGACTCCAACAAGGGCATGGCACCTCCCGTCTTGACTACTGCCATGCACTCTACGTGGGGCTGCCCTTGAAGAGTATCCGAAAGCTCCGGTCGGTTCAAAATGGTTTTTCTGGTTTTTTCCTTGAAGACATCTCGCTTCTTATCCAAGAAGCTTCTTCAGTTCTGGTTGAAGCGAAACATCTTCAAGGAAAAACCAAGGAAGGCCAAGTTGCCTCTTGAAAAAGCACCTCTGAGACAACCATGACCTGGATTGACTGAGAATCTCCATAGACAAAAGCAAACAGAGTACTAAATTCTACTGAGTCTATGTGTCTACGCAGGGGGTTGGACTAGAAGACCTCCAAGGTCCCTTCCGATTTTGTTATTCTATATATTCCGCAGAAGAAAATTGGCTAGATTATTTTTAAATCTAATAATTAAATAGGCAGCAGCCCATAAATACTTTTACATTTATGGTTTGGATTTTGATCACACAACCAAGGGGATACGGCAGTGGTTGTAAGTATGAAACACAGCCATAAGTTATTTTTTTAGTGCAGTTGCAATTTTGAGCAGTCACTAAACAAGCAGTTGTAAGTCAAAGACTACCTGTACTATAACCAAGTTAAGCTTATTATGATATAGCAATATGTCAGGTGCAGAGGAAACAATGGTCTTCGAAGTTCAAAAGCAAAATTTAAAATTGAATCTGCTTCGTCGTGGAAACTTACGGAGTAGAAAATCAAGCCTGCCAAAGAATCTACAACGGGGAGGAAGGAAATGGGAGCATAAGGGGAAGACATGAGAGAGACACGTAGGCAAAAATGAGACTTCAGAGTGGTGGGGAATGGAAGAATACAAGTTGCAAAAACTGTTGGAAGAGGAAACTAACTGAATTGAATAAGAGGAAAGCTACTGTACAAATGATTTAGCAATAGCAACAGCACTTAGACTTATATACCGCTTCACAGTGCTTCACAGCCCTCTCTAAGCGGTTTACAGAGCCGGCCTCTTGCCCCCAACAATCTGGGTCCTCATTTTACCCGCCTCGGAAGGACGGAAGGCTGAGTCAACCTGGAGCCTGTCAGGATCGAACCCCTGGCAGTGGGCAGAGTTAACCTGCAATACTAGATTCTGACAACTGGGAAGGAAGGGAGGGAGGGAAGAAAGTAAGAAAAGGAAGGGAGGGAGGGAGGGAGGGAGGGAGGAAGGAAGGAAGGAAGGAAGGAAGGAAGGAAGGAAGGAAGGAAGGAAGGAAGGAAGGAAGGAAGGAAGGAAGGAAGGAAGGAAGGAAGGAAGGAAGGAAGGAAGGAAAATAGACCCTAAAGTGGGTGTGTGGAGTCTCTAACAATTCTTTGAGCTCTAAGCACATAGCACGTATAAGTAGTACCCTGAATAATGGGGAAGTGAGCTTCCAATAATCTTCTCCGCTGTCCTCACCACTCTCTGTAGGGGCTTTCCATCCATCCATCCATCCACTTGGGTTGGATCTTTGGAGAGAACCAAGCTTTGATAAGCTTCTCTTCCCCTTATTGCAATAAACGAAGCAAAAAGCCTCCCTGGCTGGTTATTAGCCAGGCGATCTCGCCTCTGGTGATTTGCCATCCAGCTGACTTTCATGCCTGAGGTGGGTCTAGAACTCACTGTCACCTGGTGATTGGCTCAAAGTCACCTGTCTGACTTTCATGCCTAAGGCAGGACTAGAACTCACCATCTACTGATGATTGGCTCAAAGTCATCCAGCTGGTTTTCATGCCTGAAGTGGAACTAGAATTCACCATCTCCTGGTGATTAGCCCAAGAAATCAGAAAGCCACCTTGGCTGGTTATGGACCAGACGAGCTCGCCTCTGGTCAACAAAGGAAAATAGCACATAAAGCCGGCTACAAATATAAATCAAACCAAGGAGCAAAGATCCAAATTTGCACTTCCGGTTCATTGGGAAACCGGCTGGCTATTCCTTCCTCGCACAGCCAGGAAAACACTCGGCTGGGCCTGAGGGCAGGGAGATCAATGTCTCCTGTTTTTGCAAAGCTGGGTGGCCAGACAACAGCCGTCAGGCGGATGGAGAGCACATGAGTCAACTCTACAAAAACAAACAGCCCACATTCCTCTCCAGACACTTGACACTTCCTGGAGCCCTTGCTCCATCCGATGCTGATTTGCTCTTGCTCAAGGCGCCGGCCGGAGCTCAGCCTTCCCGTTCATCGCTTAGATTTCAATTTCGCTCTTCTTACTTTGCAAGGGACTCAAGGCTGCAAACCTATCTGATTATCTGTTCATATCACATCGTCTTGTTTTCTCCACAACAACCACCTTCTGAGGTGGGTTGGGCTGAGAGGGCGGGGGGGGGGGAGGCGACTGGCCCAAAATCACTCAGGTGGATTTCATGCCTTAGGCGGGACTAGAACTCACTGTCACCTGGTGATTGGCCCAAAGTCACCCATCTGATTTTCATGCCTGAGGTGGGACTAGAACTCACTGCCTCTTGGTGATTAGCCCAAAATCACCCAGTTTCCCCCCCCCCTTGTGCCTAAGGGGGGGACTAGAATTCACTGCCTCCTAGTTTCTAGGCCAGCCCCTTCATCAGTATACCAAACTGGCTCTCGGTTTAATCAATTTGGCCTTGCAGCACATCAAGGAACCCTCTCAGCTCCTGGGAGAGACACCTGTTGGCTTCACACGTGACCCATGCCTGTAACATATTGTGGTTTGGATTTCATGTACATATTGAGTGAACCTGGCCACTAATCCAGGTCCCAATCCAGAATACAACCAGCGGAAAGGAGGTTGGGCTACAGCCTGGCGCTTGCTTAGAACAGGGCTCTCCAACCTGGGCCACTTTAAGACTTGTGGACTTCAAAGCTTCAAAAACTTCAAAAAAGGGCCTTGGTGGGGCAGGCTGTTAATCATCTAGCACTTAGCTCAATTGCCTGCAATTAGTGCAGGTTCGAATCCCACCAGGCTCAAGGTTGATTCAGCCTTCCATCCTCTCGGGGTAGGTAAATTGAGGACCCAAGATGGTTGGGGGCAATAAGCTGACTTTGTAAAAAATGCCGCTTGGGGGGCCAAAAGCCCTAGAAATAAGCAGGCATATACAATGGAATGAAGGCTATTGCCGAGCACTTAGCATGGTGCTCCATAGACTGTAAGTCGCCCTGAGTCTCCGGAGAAGGGCGGCATATAAATGTAAATAAATAAAAAAAAAAGCTGGCTGAGGAACTCTGGGAGTTGAAGTCAACAAGTCTTAAAGGGGCACAGGTTGGAGACCCCCGGCCTAGAAGACCCTCAAAGAAATCAAAAACACTCCAGAATAGAGTACAGCTGGTCCTCTATTTACCACCTTTGGTTTTAGTGACTATTCAAGTTACAACAGCATGGAGGCTCTGTCCTCACATGTACAACCATGGCAGTGTCCTTATGATCACATGATAAAATTCAGGAAGCTTAGCATGTAATTATTACTATTACTTGTTCAGTGTATTTGCTGCCTATCTGACCTTTTATGATTCATGACGGTTGCAGCATCTTGGGGGGGGTGGGGGTCCTGGGGTCATTTGTGACCTTCTCAGCTGGCTTCCAACAAGCAAATCAAGGCTAGATATGCTTAACGACCACCTCATTCATTTAATGACCACAGCAACAAAAGTTGTGCTCACTTAATGACCACCTTGCTTAGCAAGGAAGCTCCGGTCTCCATTGTGGTCATAAAACAAATCACTCAACTTACAACACACACGGAAGACAGCCACCTGGCTGAAATGGTATAGTCTCCTGCTCAGGAGGTTACACTACAGACACCTTTGAGGTCCCCTCCAACTCTGTTATTGTATGTTCTAAATATGTACAAACTTCAATATCTATATAAATATATTTATATATTTTATAGCTTTTCGTGTATACATTTTACTTACATATTTGTAAGCGATAGATAGATAGATAGATAGATAGATAGATAGATAGATAGATAGATAGATAGATAGATAACAGACACAGACAGACAGACTGAATAGATAGGTAGGTAGGTAGATAGAAGCACATAGATAGATAGATAGATAGATAGATAGATAGATAGATAGATAGATAGATAGATAGATAGATAGATAGATAGAAAGAAAGATAGATAGATGACAGACAGACAGACTGGATAGATAGATAGATAGATAGATAGATAGATAGATAGATAGATAGATAGATAGATAGATAGATAGATAGATAGATAGATAGATAGATAGATAGATAGATAGATAGATAGATAGATAGATAGATAGATAGATAGTTAGATAGATAGATAGATAGATAGATAGATAGATAGATAGATAGATAGATAGATAGATAGATAGATAGATAGATAGATAAATATGGATAAATAGATACACACACACTGCTATAAAATGTTTTCCTATATTTATTGGTATCTTGCCTTTATTATTTTTACAAATAATTCAAGGCAGCGAGCATATCCAATACACCTTCCTCTTCCTAGTTTCCTCACAACCACCACCCTTTGAGGTTAGCTGGGATGAGAAAAAGGGACCTGCCCAAAGTCACCCAGCTGGCTTTCATGACTAAGGCGGGACTAGAACTCACCATTTCCCACTTTCTGGTATATGATAAACAGCATACAGTATGTGTTTATATGTACAAATGTATATACTGAAATACACAATTATAAATCTTATAGTATAATACATGCATATTAATAGATTTTTGATAGAGATAGGTAGATATATAGAGAGGGGATGGATGGATGGATGGATAGATGGGGGGATAGATGGGGGGATATAGAGGGAAGGGATAGATAAATAGACAGACAAGAGTAGATAGATGGATAGATGTAGACAGACATAGATCTGTGTTTATACACATACATATAGACCCACTCCCTCAAAATCTACAAATGTTGTATGTGTGTATATCTCTAAAGTGACATACACACATGTACAAAACATGCAGATTGCTAGACACACCTTAAGCCCCACAGAGCTGTGTTATCTACAGGCATGTGATAGTGTGTGTGTGTATATAGTATATACACACACACACATATATATATGCATACATATACTATGGCAGTTTCTCAGCTATCACTAATGCCAGCAGGGTGGACTTCAACTCCCAGAATCCCCCAGCCACCACAGCTGGATCGGAAATTCTAGGAGTTGTAGTCCATTCACCTGAAAAACGGCTTAAGGTTGAGATACCTGGCTTATGGATTCTGATGCCTATCTATTGGGAGGGAGAAGCCCATCCCCATCCCCTCTGGCTTGAGTTGGGACTACACTACCCATCATCCCAGCCTCTTTGGCAGCTGTCTCTCTCGGGAGGGGATTATAGGGTTTGTAACCCCAAGGACACTCGGGGGGGACGGGGAGGACCCAGCAGGCCTTCCAGGAGAGGGGGGGGGGGAGAAAGCTGCACCGGTGGGTTTTCTGCCTGCCCAGGAAGCCAGCGAAGCCTCTCTCTCTCCTTTCCCTTCCTTTCGCTCCACCGCGGCGGAGAGGCCTCACCCAGACGTCGAGGTGGAGGCGGGTAAGGCGCCCAGCACCCGCATAGAGGTCGAGGCTGAGCTGTTCGAGGCCGAGCCGCTCCTCCAGGAAGTGGCCCAGGTAATGTTGCAGCAGATAGCGGCAGGCCCGCTTCTTGATGGAGCTCGACCACGGGAAGAACCAGCGGGACATGATGAGAGAGAGGCGGTGCGGGCTGTCGTCGTCTTCGGAGGTGGTCGCCGCTGCCGCCGCCACCCGTGCCACCTTGCCCGGCCACTCCAATCACGCGATTCCCCGGCTCCGTATCCAGCTTCTTTTGCTCTCCAGGCCCGATTCGCTGGCCGACGGGCTCGCTCATTGGCCGCGCCTCCCTCTTCCCCTCCTTTGATTGGTCGCTCGGCAGGCCTCGCGGGTGACGTTGAAAAGGGGGCGGGGACCTGTGATGAAAACACGCCACCCGGGG
Organism: Bungarus multicinctus; assembly: GCA_023653725.1. NCBI lineage: Eukaryota > Metazoa > Chordata > Lepidosauria > Squamata > Elapidae > Bungarus > Bungarus multicinctus. The sequence continues at coordinate 2,414,121 of CM042847.1, forward strand.
CGGGGCGTCAAGCAAGCTCCCTTATTCTCCCCTAGAGAGAAAATATCAAGAGCCACCCAACTCCTGTAGGAGAACGTGCTTCCGGGCTCGCTAAGAAAGTCTTGAATTTTGCTGTTTCTAAAGGGGGGTGTTAGAAGAAAGGGAGGCGCCATTTGGAAATGTTGACTTTCGTCCTTAAGAGGTTCGAGCGTCCCTTCTTAAATACCCTAATAACCCTTCTAAGATTGAAAACATAAAGGCTTTCAGACCCGGGCTGCCAAATGGCAGGATGAATAGAATATAATTCTTTATTGGCCAAGTGTGATTGGACGCACAAGTCTTTGGTGCAGAAACTCTCAGTGTACATAAAAAATACCTTCATCAAGAATCATAAGATACAACACTTAGTGATAGTCCTAGGATATAAATAAGCAAACAAACTCATACTAGGAATCTAAATAAAACAATTGAATAGAATAGATTTTGAAAGGAATAGAATAGAATAGAATAAGGATAGGATAGGATAGGATCTAATCTATTCCTACTATCTTCTATCCTATCTTCTATCTACTATATTTATTCTATATCTATCTATCTATCTATCTATCTATCTATCTATCTATCTATCTATCTATCTATCTATCTATCTATCAAAGCGAAATACCACCCAGGCATCATCACAAAATCTCCAGAACCGTAAAGCCTACAAACTTGAAATTTAGCACGTCGGCTCCTCTTGGCTTCTAGGTGCTCACTAAGAAAGGATTTTTCCAAATGACCATCAGAGCATTTAGAGTATTTCCTATATTGTTATTATTATTAACACGCTCTGATGCTAAGGAGTTCTACTCCCCCTCCCCACCTGAAAAGAAATCTCTTCCAAATGCAAAACACAAGCAGAAGAGGTTCAATTTTAGTTTCACAGCACTAAGCAGCTTTAGCACAATTGAGCTAAGCCACGCCCAAGCTCCTTGTTGTCTCCTTTGCTCACACAGCAAATACTTTTTCAGTTTCCAAACAGCCCTCAACTCTCTCACACACTGACAGGACGCTAGTCAGATGAATACCGATGGATGCTGGTAGGCAGAGGCAGATTCCCCCCTCCCCCTTATTTTCCTCCCCCAAAACTAAGCCCGACCACATAGATTCCTAGTGAAGCACGGGTATAGAGCTAGTATAATATAATAAGAATGGCATCTACTTTCAACAGAACCTCCCCAAAATGCAATTATTTATTCAAAACATCCATCCCTGAGTTAAAAAGGGAAATATTGTTAGGAAGAAAAAGGACCAATCAACATATCTACTGACTGACACTTGATGCTCCTTTCAGCTGCTGGGATCACTGCTCAGTGGCTGAGTTCATATGAAATGTTAAACCCAGGTTAAGCAGAAGACAAATGTTAGGATTGCGGTCCATCTAGCCTGGAAAGTAATGAACCAGTTTCTGGCTTCACACATACACACGGTGTTTACAGGTCAGTGGTGGGATTCCACTTTTTTTTACTACCGGTTTTGTGGGCGTGGTTTGGTGGGTGTGGCAGGTGAAAGATACTGTAAAATCTCCAGTCAGAGGCGGTATTTGCTGGTTCTCCGAACTACTCAAAATTTCCACCACTGGTTCTCCAGAACTGGTCAGAACCTGCTGAATACCACCTCTGGTGCAGATTAACCCAAACTTTCCCACCACTTGATCAGGTGTCTCCAAACTTGGCAACTTTAAGACTTGTGGACTTCAACTCCCAGAATTCCCCAGCCAGCATTGTGGGAGTTGAAATCTAAAAGTCTTAAAGTTGCTAAGTTTGAAGAACCCTGTAGAGTCTCCTTCTTGGACAGGGGGTTGGACTAGATGACCTACAAGGTCCCTTCCAACTCTGATTATGGCCGCATCCCGAGGGACCTGTGATCAAAATTCAGACCCTTGACAACTGATTCATATTTATGACGGTCGCAGAGTCGCAGGGTCATATGATCCCCTTTTGTGACCTTCTGACATGCCAAGTCAATGGGGAAGCCCGATTAGCTTAACAAACGTGTTACCAATTCAACAAGTGCAGTGATTCATTTTAACAATGGGGGCACATAAAATGGGGCAAAACTCATTTAACAACTGTCTCATTTAGCAACATAAATTTTGGGCTTGCTCGACCCTAAGCCGAGGACTACCTGTAGATAAAGATTTGTGATAGTCTATATTGTCAGAATCCAGCCAGGGAATGGTTTGAATAAATCATGATGAATGTAAATCAGCCAGGAAAGCTGGCTTGTTATAGCTAATGAATGATCATTCTGCATTTCCACCAGCCCTGATTGTCAGCTTTGGAAGCCATATTAGGACCAGATGCTTCCACACTGCCACATTCTTGAGCCTGGGAAAATGGGAGAGGGAGTTTCTTGGAGTGTATGTGGTTAGACATAATAGCATTCTTCTTCTAAGTCAAGGTCATGTTATTTCTGCACCTGGTTGAGAGGACGTCTCAAGCTGGGATGGATGGTGATTGGGACATGTGATGCAATGAAGGGTGCAGGGGGTGGATTTGTAAGTTTTTACTTATTGCAAGGAAGCCAGGAATTTTCAGATTCAGATTCCCCAGATGTGCCAGTTTACTACCCAAATAAAAAAGAACCTTTGAGAGGATGTCTGTCTCGGAGTTATTTATTGGAGTGGAAGTTTTCTGGAATGCTGACTCTGATTTTTGGACTGACATTGATGGATTGATTCATGGATGATTGATTAATCTGTCATCCAGTCATTTTTGAGCCCTAGCAACCACATAGATAGACTTTCTGCAAGACACAAGCTACTTCTAGCCCTTTTAGCATCTCTGACCTCAGCAACTTGGAAGTGGGTAGACTTCAAGTTCCAGAATTCCTCAGCCAGCACTCACCTTCAATTTGCTGAGGTTGAAAAACACTGCTTCAGAGCATTATGATTACAGATCCCACCATAACCACCATCAGCAGGTGCTTTAATGGCCAAGGATGATGGGAACTTGCTTCCTAAGGCAATTCCATGAAACTTATTCCTGCAGGAATCTGACCCTGCGATACAATAATTGACCACAGGAGGCAGCATAACACAGCTGCTGACTTCATCCCATACTGTGTGTAGCTAGCTCACCATTTCTCAACCTTGTCTAGTTTTAAGAGAGATGGACTTCAACTCCCAGAATTCTCCAGCCAGATGAGCTGGCTGAAGAATTCTGGGAGTTGGCCCATACATGCCAGCTGGGAGCTGAAGTCCACTCATCTTAAAGTGGCCAAGGTTGAGAAATACCGCTGTAGATTCTTCAGTCCAGTGGTGGGACACATTTTTTTTTACTACCAGTTCTATGGGTGTGGCTTGGTGGGCATGGCAGGGGAAGGTTACTGCAAAATCTCATTCCCTCCCCATCCCACTGATCTGCTTTCCAGCTCTGTTCTCCTGTGCAGGGCAACAAAAGAATCTGCTTTCCAGCTCTGTTCTCCTGTGCAGGGCAACCAAAGGAGACCCAGCCAATCATCTGGGACTCGGGAGGCAGAGAAGAGATGGGGGTGGGGCCAGTCAGAGGCAGTATTTGCCAGTCCTCCAAACTACTCAAAATTTCCACTACCTGTTCTCCAGAACAGGTCAGAACCGGCTGAATACCCACCTGTATTCTTCACTCCTATTCCAGCTTTCCCCATGCATGGATGGATGGAAGTTGTAGTCCAAAAGATCTGGAGGAGGACAGCTTGAAGAAAGCTTCTTAGCTGTAGCCTACTCCAGAGTATTCAGTTGGCCATCAGTACGTTTCTAGGAAAATAGCTATTCATTGTAGTCCTCCACAACTACCACAATTGGATCCAGAATTTCAGTTACTAAGCAAGGCAGTTAAGTGAATTAACGTGAATCAGGTGGTCATTAAGCAAATCCATCGGCTTTGCTTATTGGAAGCCAGCTGGGAAGGTTGCAAATGGTTCCAGCATGGCTGGTTATGAAGCACCCAAATTTTATCCTGTGACTGGGGGTAGGTGGGTGGAGAGGGTTATTTTGAGGACTGGCCATAAGTTAATTTTCTCCATGTAGTTGTAATGATCGCTAAATAGCTGTAAGTCGAGGATTATCTTACCATAAGAAATAGCTTTGTCATATTTACTGGAAAGGAAATCAGAATGTTCTGGTTTTTATTTCCTTTCTTTCTGCCCTTTGGGGTTTTCTTCTTTCTTTCTTTGTCCTTTCTCTTGCTCCTGCTTTTGCATTATTGCTTTGTAGATCAAAGAATCTTAGGGTTGGAAGGAACCCTGGAGGTCTTCTAGTCCAACCTCTTACCCAAGGTAAGAGACCATGTATCTCGGACAAATGATTGTCCAGTCTCTATTCTATAACAATATAACAATTCTATTTCATTCTTTTGTGTCTAATCACACTTGGCCAATAAAGAATTCTGTTCTGTTCTATTCTATTCTATTCCTTTCAATATTTATTCTATTCCATTCCATCCCATCCTATTCTATTTGCATTCCATTCCATTCTCTATCCTATCCAATCCTATCCTATAGTATATTATACATTATACACTATGCTATACACTATACTATATTAATACTATACTATTCCATCCCATCCCATCTTACCCTATTCTATTTACACTCCATTCCATTCTCTATTCTATCCTATACATTATACACTATGCTATACAGTACTTTTCCATTCCATACTATTCTAATCTTCCATTCATTAACAAATGTTTTTTTTTTTATCCTAGCTTGTAAAAGCAAATACAGGATTACCTGTATTTGTTTTTACAACCTAGTATAAAAAGGAGCAATCTGCACTGGGAGGACTTGCTGGTCCTCCGTGTCAATCAACTGCTCTGGACAAGTAGTCGGAGAACTTCTTCCTCAAGCGAATTGACTCCCCAACCAGGTTTTCCGCCCTTACACAGAGTGGAGCATTTCTCCATGCCATTCGAGATCATCTTGAATCTCCTTTCGATTTAATCAGAGTCAAAACGTTTGGTCTTGTGATGATGGCACCAAGTTAAAAAACCAGGAGACGGTGAGTTCTAGTCCCATCTCAGACATGAAAGTTAGTTGGATGACTTTGGGCCAATCGTAAAGAGATTCTGAGTTCTGCTCCCGCCTTAGGCATGAAAGCCAATTGGATGACTTTGGGTCAATCAACCAAGAGACAGTGAGTTCTAGTCCCAGTTTCTCTCTCTTATCCCTGCCCACCCTGCAACATTGTTGTTGCTGGGGGAAATAAGAGGAGGAAGGCGTATTATTAAGTATCTTCGTGACCTGGAATTATATATAAAACAATAAAAGCATTATAAAAATAACCCAGAACTCAGTAATTCCCCTTTTCAAAGTGAGGGGCCGCTTTCTCCAAAATTCCAGATACTCATTTAGTAGTAAAAAACACAAACCTCTGTTTATTGATTGACATTCAACTAGAAAAGGCACCAATAAATACACTGAAAATGAGCTGGGCAGGGGGCTCCCTAGACATTTGGGGGGGGGGGTCTCCACCCCATTACATGAGTAGAGACCTTCCATATCTTCAACCACATCGTCTCGCAGCTCGTAAGAAATCTTCTATCATTCGCTCTGATTTTCGTCTTTGCACAATGCCGGGTTTTTCCTGTTCCAGCCTCTCTGATGTTCCTTGAGGTCTACATCTCCCAACCTTTCCTCTGTCCAGGGATCATCAAGAGGACGGCCCTGGTTGCCAGAACCATGCTGGAGCAACTGAGATGGAGAATTAACCAGGGCAAAGGTAAAGATGAGGAGCTTGCTGTGCACTTTAGGACCAGGGGTGGGATTCAAATAATTTAATAACCCGTTCTCTGCCCTAATGATTTCTTCCAACAACCAGTTCACCAAACTACTCAGAAAGTGTCATGCCCCTGTTGGAGTCTGAATCTGAGGAGGAGTAAGACGAACAGTTGACAGGGAGTGGGAATGTGGCTCCGTTGGTTTTGGAGGAAACTGGGGAAGGGCAAAGTCTGGCTGGGCAGAGCAGGAAAGAGGTAGAACAAGGGAGAGAGAGTTCAGAGGAAGACCCAGGCCCACCCTCTCTTCATCCTAGGGCACGCAGGGAGGAACGGAGGAAGGGAGCAACATGGGTTGCAAGGTTTACGGGAGAGGAAAAGGCCCTGATTCCCTTCATCAGCCACAACTGGGAAGACAATTGATAAGAAAGGCAGACTGCGTGCGGCAGGCTGTTGGGAGCAAACGTGACTTTATCCTGTGTTGTCATGGCTTATCTGTATTCCTGGTGTCTTCCCAACAGGGTGAGTTTCACCGTGCCTTCGAGTCTGAAATTCTTGCTCCTACCCTGCCAAACTAATTACTTCAGTTTAGCTTGTTTGGACTTTAAGTTACAGTTTGTGTTGATCATGTTTTGGACTTAATTTTCTGCAGTCAAAGGCTGTTCCTGGGAAGTTTTTCTGCAGCCAGAAGGCAACCTGTACCTTGTGGGCAAAGTTGGAGATAATAAAGGGACTCTTATTGATTATCTGACTGTGCAGTCTTTGTGCCACGCCCCTTTGGGTCATCACAGAAAGTTAACAATCGGTTCTCCCTAACTTGTGCGAACCAGCTGAATCCCACCACTGCCTAGGACCCATAATTAATTACACACACATGCATACACTGAAATGTTTGTGTCTGAACACATCTGGCAGCATGAAAATCATCGTTTTGAAGAACCCAAAGGCCACAAGTTTCTTTGCCCCAGAGTCATGGCCATAGAAGCCAAGTTGGCTTTCTTCGAGAGAGTGAAGAACCACAACTAGGAAAGTCCATTAGCTTCAAGATGCCCAGAAGAAAAACTTGGACCTCGATTGTTCTTCTCCGTTGCAGATGCCAAACTTATCTCCCTTGCTTGTCCTTCTGAAAATGGAAGCTGTGTAGTGGTCTTGGCCACCAGCTAGCCTGCTGGAAGGGCCCGACAGCAAATGGTTGGCCTTAGTTTTATGATCCTGCAACGCCCGCGGGAGATGCCAGATCTCAGATCCTGATTTCCACCCCCCGATTGAAGGTCAAAGGCGAGTTGACTGGATGACTGGAGACGTTGAGCTCTTTTCCGGCGTCTCTGCCAGGATGGCTTTGGATTTCCATCTAGCTCTGGGGAGACAGATGTTAAAAGGCCATTATAACCCACAGATTTTATTAGCAGGAGGAATAAAGGGGAGGCAAGATACGTTATTGGAAAAAGAGGCTGCACCCAAGCAGAGAGAAGGCCCCTTGGCACAAAAGAGAGACAGAAAATCAATTTTTGCAGAGATAGGAACAGGCAATAGGAAATTGCAAAATGATGAAAGGATCGAATCAAATGGGGAGAGTAGAATACAGTAAGGTAGGGTAGGGTAGGGATAGGATAGGATAGGGTAGGGTAGGGTAGGGTAGGATAGGATAGGACAGGACAGGACAGGACAGGACAGGACAGGACAGGACAGTAGAATAGAATAGAATAGAATAGAATAGAATAGAATAGAATAGAATATATATTGGAAGGAATAGAATAGAATAGAATAGAATAGAATAGAAATAAGGGAAGGGAAGAGAAGAGAAGAGAAGAGAAGAGAAGAGAAGAGAAGAGAAGAGAAGAGAAGAGAAGAGAAGAGAAGAGAAGAGAAGAGAAGGAAAACAATATAAAATGAGAGGAGAAATAGAAATATAGAAATAAAAACAGAACAGAACAGAATAGATAGAATATATAGGATGGAATAGAAAATAGGATAGAGAATAGAATAGATTATAGAATAGAATAAAATAGGAATAGACTAGAAACATGGGAATAGAAGAGAAGGAAAACAATATAATGAAAATGATAGTAGAAATAGAAATGGAAATATAGAAACAACAGAACAGAATAGAATGAAAGAAGGAGAGCGGGGAAAGAGAAGGAGGCAATGGAGAAGGTGACCCACCTCTCTTCAACCTCTTCCACTGTGTCCAGCAGAGGGACATTAAACATTTCAGGCAGGAACACCGCTGAAACGCCAGAAACGATGGGCGTCACCCCAAATATCACCAGGGGCAGGAAAGGCTGGTAGTCCCCCGCCATCAGCACGAGGGGCGCTATGATGCCACCCAGCCGAGCCATCACTGTAGTGAAGCTGCTGCCTGTTTGCCTGGCAAGGAAAACCCACAGAGATCTTTAAAGGCCCCCGTTGGTCCTACCTGGTCCTCTTCACCTGCACAATGACCCTGTGAGGTAGGCTAGGCTGAGTCACCCAGCCCATGGTTCCCTGCCGGGGGGGGGGGGGGGCGGCGGAACCCTGTTGTAGCTTCATACAAACTACAGATCACACTTAGCCAGGCAGGATCTGTTTCCTCCACACCCAGAACTATAAAAATGGTCGAATGCAGTGTTTCTTACCTCAGCAACTTTAAAGGGGTGTGGACTTCAATTCCCAGAATTCAACTCCCAGAATTCAGCCTCCTGGAATTCTGGGAGTTGAAGTCCACATCCTCTTAAAGTTGCTGAGGTAAGAAACACTAATCTAATACAGGGCGACTTTACAGCCAGCTTTACACTGCTTTGCTGGCTGAGGAATTCTGGGAGTTGAAGTCCACAAGTCTTAAAGTGACAAAGGTTGGAGACCCCTGGTCTAGTATGTTGTCTGAATGCAGTCACAGCATGCTGAGTTTCAAGCAGGATTGTCTTAACACAGGGGTAGGGAACCTTGGCTCTTTTATCACTTATGGACTTCAACTCCCAGAATCCCTGAGTGAGCCATAAAAGGTTCCCCATCCCTGGCCTACTGGTTTTTCAGTTGTGGGGGAAATCAATTTTTGACTGGAATGGGACTGTTTAATATACAAATGTAGGACATATTCTTTATATATTCTTTATATGTCCTACATTTGTATATCAAACAATCCCATTCCAGTCAAAAATTGATTTCCCCCACAACTGAAAAACCAGTAGGCCAGGGATGGGGAACCTTTTATGGCTCACTCAGGAATTCTGGGAGTTGAAGTCCATAAGTGATAAAAGAGCCAAGGTTCCCTACCCCTGTCTTAACACATGGGCCTGATGGGCACTTGCCAGTGGGCCCCACGAGCATAGGGCCCCCATACTAATCTGTGGTTAACCCTTAAATGCAGCTGGTATCATATAAATACAGCAACATATTTATTACATTATTGCAATTTTAAATTAATACTAACATGCAAATAGATGTTTAATTTTATCAACCATTTACATTTTTAATCCTGTGAATAGTTGTCGTAGGGGCCCCAGTAAGTACACTACTTTTACTCAAGGCCCACAATGCTGTTAAGATAGCCCTGGCTGGTTTCTTCAATTCTAGGCTGATCCTTTCGGGACACACCAAGCAGGGGTCCTCCAGGGGGATTAACCACAACTCCTATCATCCCCTGCCTGCTTGCTTGTTCATGAATGTGGTAGGAGAATCCTGGGCTGCTGGATCTTGAAAGAGAACCAGGATGTCTCTGAAACTTGACCTGGATTTCCAAGAGTGACCCCTCCCCCAACATGGTTTCCACCTATCGGCTTACCTGATCACCGTCGGGAATAGCTCCCCTCCATACAGGTAGAGGCACATGGAAGATGCCGCTAAGCAGCCTTTACCCAGAACCACAAAGACAAGACGCACTGTCAACATATCTAGAAGAAATGGAGGTGGGTTGAAAGTATAACTTGGTTAGTTTTCTTCCAAGGTGGACCCGAGAGAAAGTGTTTCGCAACCTTGGCTGCTTTGGGATGTGTGGACTTCAACTCCCAGAATTCCCCAGCCAGCATGTTGAGAAGTTCGGTTCTAACTCTATCCCTCCCTCCATCCATCCATCCATTCCTCCCTTCCTCCATCCATCCATTCAGAGATGGGATTCAGCCGGTTCAGACCGGTTCACGCAAACCGGTTGTTCAATTATTTGAATCCCACTCTGCACCCATCAATCCTTGTTTCTCAAATTTGACAACATTAAGATGCGTGGACTTCAACTCCCAGAATTCCTCAGCCAGCATGTTGAGAAGTTCAGATATAACTCTATCCCTCCCTCCATCCATCCATCCCTCCCTCCCTTCATCCATCCATCCATCCATCCAGAGATGGGATTCAGCCGGTTCAGACCGGTTCACGCAAACCGGTTGTTCAATTATTTGAATCCCACTCTGCACCTATCAATCCTTGTTTCTCAAATTTGATAACATTAAGATGCGTGGACTTCAACTCCCAGAATTCCTCAGCCAGCATGTTGAGAAGCACTGATCTAACTCTATTCATACATGGCTGGCTGGGGAGTTCTGGGAGTTGAAGTCCACACATCTTAAAATTCCCAAGTTCAGAAACACTGCTCTTGATCCTGTCTTTTCCCACAAGCATAGCTAGAAGTGAGTAAACTACAACTGCTAGTAGACCCCTGAAGGTGGACATTCCTTCTTGTTGTTTCTTCTTACCAGAAGGGACAGGAAGACTAAGCAAAAGGAACATTCCTGCAAGGATGAGGGAAACGGCTTGGATGATGCGTCGGCCAACGTAGCTGAGCAGCAGAGCACAGACCATCTTGGCCACCAGGTCTATCGCTCCAAAGAAGAGCTGCACCAGGAAGACGTTCATGCCGAACATAGAGAGATCCATGGAGAGTCCAAAATAGGCCATGTTCATGGAGAAACTGAGAAGGACAAATATTGGGTTAGAAGTGATCTAGGTGGAGTTCCATAACTGGTAAGAAATGTTGGGTGTTGGGTTGAGGGTCTCCTCATTGGCTGGAGAAGATGGAAGTTGCCATCTTCTCCATCAGAGAAGGAGCTCTGTTTGGAAAGACAGATCTGCTTCGTCCACCCTCCATCCTTCCTTTGGTGGTGTCTTCACCATACCTGATGAGCATGAGACAGCAGCTGATACGTCTCAGTCCAGGGGTGCGGAACAGGTCCAAGCAAGAGTGGTTGCCCCGTCCTGGAGAATTACTTCCTGTTTGGGTCTCTAGCATCTATGTGGGGGGGGGGAAAGAGATTACACAAGAATAAACAAATAAAAACAAGAGTTTTTATGCATAGAGCACTGTTGAAAAGTAGACTTCAACTCCCAGAATTCCCCAGCCAGCATGAGGAGTTGAAGTCCACAAGTCTTAAAGTTGCTGAATTTGGAGACCCCTGGTCTAAAGTATAGTTGATCTGGACAGGTCCCCAGTGCCAAGTTACGTTGGACTTGGTTAGCCCTATGTTAGAAGATCATCATAAGATCCTAGGAATGGTATGTTAGACTGGGAGGTTGAAAACTATTCCAGAAACAGATAAGAGTGAGTTGCTTCCATCTTGTTGTCCAAGAAAATTGCCCAGATGTGAAGTTCATTGGTGTTCAGGAATCAGCTAGGATTTCAGATGTTACATCATAGTTGATTTGCACTAGATCGGAGTTTCTCAAACTAGTCCACTTGAAGATGTATGGGGTTCAATTCCTAGAGTTCCCTAGACAGTGTGGGAATTGAATTCTGGGAGTTGAAGTCCACAGATCTTAAAGTTGTCAAGTTTGAGAAACAAGGATGGATGGATGGATGGATGGATGGATGGATGGATGGATGGATGGATGGAAAAAGTGCTTCTCAGCATGCTGGCTGGGAAATTCTGGGATTTGAAGTGCACTCATCTTAAATTGGCCGAAGGTAAGGAACAAGGATGGAGGGAGGGAAGGAGGAATGGATGGGGGATGGAGTTAGATCAGTGCTCCTCAACATGCTGGCTGGGGAATTCTGAGAGTTGAAGTCCACATATCTTAAAATTGTCACGTTTGAGAAACAAGGATGGGTGGATGAAGTTAGAAAAGTGCTTCTCAACATGTGGTGCTGGCTGGGAATTCTGGGATTTGAAGTCCACTCATCTGAAAGTGGCCAAGGCTGAGGAACACTAGGGTAGTATTCCCAGTCAAGAAGGGCCAGACCAACCCCTAGAGACCCAGCTATGGGTTGTGCAGAGAAACCTCATTGTTCCTCACCTCCAGGACCACAGCTTCCCCTGCTGCAGCTTTCCCATTGATCCTGGCCACATGCTTCAGGTTGCGTAGGGCGGCCTCCCGCTCGTTGTTCATGAGGAGCCAGCGGGCCGACTCTGGAAGCCACCTGAGAAGAAGGTCAGGTTGGGGGGCTTGAAGTTGCTTGTGGGGCTATGGGTTGATTCTGTTCCTACTTGGTTCTCTGTGCAGGAAAGCCTAGTGCAGGGGTCTTCAAACTTGACAGCTTTAAGACTTGTGGATTTCCAGAATCCCTCCACCTCCAGTCATGTTAGCTCAGGAATTCTGGGAGTTGAAGTCCACAAGTCTTAAAGCTTGCCAAGTTTGAAGACCCTTGGCCTAGGGAGAACCTCTGGCATGCGAGGCATGCAGAGACTGCTCAGTGGGCATGCGCGCCATCGCCAGCTGCTCTTCTGGTTTCTGGTGTGCATATGAGTGCATCTATCTATCTATCTGTCTCATATATATCTTCTCTCTCTCTCTCTCTCTCTCTATCTATCTATCTATCTATCTCTATCTCTATCTATCTATCATCTCTATCTTCTATCATCTATCTATCTATCATCTATATCTTCTATCATCTATCTATCTTTCATCGATCTATCTCATCTCTATCTTCTCTCTCTCTATCATCAATCTATTATCTATATCTTCTATCTATCTATCTATCTATCTATCTATCTATCTATCTATCTATCTATCTATATATATATCATATATATACATTTATATATCATATACATATATATCATCATGAATATATTATATATATACATATATATATATCATCATGAATACTTCAGCTTCAACCATAACAACACAAGAGCACACAATAGATACAAACTCAAGATAAACCGCACCAAACTTGATTGCAGGAAATACGACTTCAGCAACAAAACGGTCAATGTCTGGAATACTCTACCTGACTCTGTGGTTTCTTCCCCAAACACTTTAACCTTAGACTGTCTACTATTGACCTCACCCCTTTCCTAAGAGGCCTGTAGCGGGCGTGCATAAGCGCACCAACGTGCCTACCGTCCCTGTCCTATTGTTTCTTTTATATTTTTCTTATATATATATCCATGTATTCATAACTATGTTTTTACTTATACCTACTAAGCAATTGACAAAATAAAATAAATAAATAAAATAAAAATCTATCTCATCTATATCTTCTATCTCTCTCTCTCTCTCTCTATTTATCTATTATCTATATCTTCTATCTCTGTCTCTATCATCCATTATCATCTATATCTTCTATATATCTCTATCTATCATCCATCTATCTCATCTATATCTTCTCTCTCTCTCTCTATCCATCGCTTTATAATGGCAGGGTTCACTTCACACTTGCTGTGATTCGCTTTCACAACCATGGCAAAAAAAAGGGGTGGTAAAATTTGGGGCAACTCGCTTAACAATCACCTCAACTAAGCAACAGAAGGTCCAGTCTCAGTCATGGTCATAACTCAAGGACTACCTATGATTTCCCCGGGAAATAGAACCTGATGTTTTAGGAACATCTGGACATATCCAGAAGCCTGCAGCCTTCCTTATGACTAAAGTGATTTTCTGTCTTGAAGTGAGAAATAGGGACTCACCAGGAATAGGCAAAGAAGGCGAAGAATGGGGCGGAGATGGCCAGCTGCAGCCAGCGCCAGTCGCGGATGGCGTAGGCCAAACCTCCCAGCAGCACCTGCCCAGCTGTGCTGCAGTAGCTCTGGATGGAGACGACCACCGCCCGGTATTTGGTGGGCACCCACTCCAGACCTGGGAGAGGGAAGACAAACTGAAATTTCAGACCCCACCAAAGGTAAGACCGATCCAACGATAGGAGAGAATATTTGCAGCTCAGGGCTGAACTGTGAGCCCTTTGAGCCTCGTGGTTTTCTTGCAGACATTTCATGGCCCAACTAGCTAATATCTTCAGTGTTAGAAGGGGGTGGGGTTTATGGAGGGGGTGGGGAGGAGGAGGAGGAGATGATGTGGGGTCCTTGATGCTCTCTGAGCTTGGTTGTTTTCTTATAGACATTTCATGACCCAACTAGGCAACATCATCAGTGCTAGGAGGCAGTGGGAGTGGTTTCCTTGCATCATCATCATCACCATCATCGCCACCACTGCTAGCACTGATGAGGTTACCTAGTTGGGTCATGAAATGTCTACAAAAAAACAACCAAGCTCAGAGAGCACCAAGGATCCACACCAATCTACGACTGCTTTCTAAAAGTTGGAGGGTCCCCTTGAGGCTAACCAGTCCAGATCCTGGTTGATGCCAGTAGCCATCATTTGATCCAGAGTTTCTCACTCTTTGCTGGACTTCAATGCCCAGAATTCCCCAGTCGGTGTGCCCACCATTTACCCAATTTAGTGTGGCTGGAGTTGAAGTCCACCCTAGATCAAACCCCAGCTCTAACAAACCTTCACCCCAACTTCCTATGTGTCCCACTTCTCATCCTGTCTACCCAGCACTCACTTAAACAGATGTAATTCAGTAGGAATCCAGAGATGCCAATCCCACTCAGGAAGCGAAAGATGCAATAGGTCAAGAAGCTGTTGGAGAAGGCCGCCCCGGTGCCCATGATGGCCACCATCAGCAGCGACCCAATGAGGATCAGCCGGCGTCCGTATCTGTGCCAAGAGGGTTACAAAAAGGATTAGGACATGTCTGTTAGGGTCCCAGGTTTGGGGGGAGTGAGTAGGGTAGGAGACGGATTTTGGGTAGGATTTGAAAGGAGAGTGTAAACGTCTCTTAAGAATCAACCCCATCCTTGTCTTTATGTAGCCAAACTGGTTCCTCCTCTGTGCTTATCTCTTTGAGAGCCAATTTGGGCTGGAGGTTAAGGTACCAGGCTAGAAAGTGGGAGACGGAGAGTTCTAGTTTGCTTTCAATACAACAAGGCCAGTGGGGTGACTTTGGACACCAGGAGACTGGGAGTTCTAGTCCCACCTTAGCTATGAAAGCTGGCTGGGTGACTTTGGGCCAATCACCAGGAGACAGAGTTCTAGTCTCACCTTAGCCATAAAAGCTTGCTGAGTGACTTTGGGCCAATCACCAGGAGACTGGGAGTTCTAGTCCCACTTTAGCTATGAAAACTGGCTGGATGACTTTGGGCCAATCACCAGGAGACTGAGAGTTCTAGTCCCACCGTAGCTATGAAAGCTGACTTTGGACCAATCACTAGGAGACTGGGAGTTCTAGTCCCACCTTAGCCATGAAAACTGGTTGAGTGACTTGGGGCCAATCACCAGGAGACTGGGAGTTCTAGTCCCGCCTTAGCCATGAAAACTGGTTGGGTGACTTGGGGCCAATCACCAGGAGACTGGGAGTTCTAGTCTCACCGTAGCCATAAAAGCAGGTTGGATGACTTTGGGCCAATCACCAGGAGACTGGGAGTTCTTGTCCCAACTTAGCTATGAAAGCTGGCTGGGGAACCTTGGGAGAATCACCAAGAGTTCTAGTCCTAGGCATGAAAAAATGGCTGGGTGACTTTGGGAGAATAAAAGGACTCTTGCCTTGTCGGGGGCGGGAGAGATTGGACTAGAAGACCTCCAAGGTCCCTTCCAACCCTATGATTCTATGGACCCATCCCTCCCTCTCTCTCAGTCCAGTCCAATTCACAGGGTTGTTGCTGTGGGCAAAATAGGAGGAAGGTAAGTTGGATATGGATTGGACATGTTCGCTGCCTTATTTGTAAAAATAATAAAGGTGGGATATCAATAAATAACAAGATAGATAAATATGCTAAATTTAGACCACCTAAAATGCATCCTTTATGTGTAAAATTCTTGCCTTGCAGAATTCTGCGATTTGTATTCCTCTCTGGATCGGGCAGCCCACCTGTTTTCTTTGCTTGAGGAATTTCCTTCTGCCAACTGGGCTTCTTACCTGTCCGAGAGGTCTCCCAGGACGAAGGCCCCCACCAGGACTCCTGCCATGAAGAGGGATTGGGCCAGGCTCTTCAGGGGCTGCAGGTTGCAGACCAGGTCCCACTGCAAGGACACAGAGGAAGTAAAGAGCTGCATTCCCACAATATGATTAGCCAGCTTTGGAAAAAACCCAGGTGGGGAGGTCTGTGCAACAGGCTAAGCTGGGAACCTGAGAAAATGCATGTATTTCTCTCCAAATTTGGCCCCTTTAAGCCTTGTGGATTTCAAATCCCAGAATTCCCCAGCCAGCTACTGGCTGGGGAATTCTGGGATTTGAAGTCCACAAGGTTTAAAGTCACGGGTGAGCTACTACTGGTTCGCACCGTTCGTGTGAACCGGAAGTTAATTCTACATTTGGTTCAAGGAAAGCCCCTGGAACCCATCATGGTGCAGGAGACTGACTAGGCCACACCCACCATGGCCACGCCCACCCAGCCACCAGGCAGAGAACCGGTTGCTAATTTTTTGGGAGCCCACCCCTGCTTAAAGTGACCAAATTTGGAGAACCTTGCTTTAAAGAAACGATGGGGCTTCTCAACTCAGACCACACCACTGCTTAGAGGGCAGTCCTGCAGGCGACTTCTGCTGACTGCTGGCTGCCAGAAGTTTGGCAGTTCGATTCTCACCAGCCTCAAAGTTGACTCAGCCTTCCGTCCTTCCTAGGTGGGTAAAATGAGGACCCAGATTGACAGGGGCAATAGGCTGACTCTGTAAACTGCTTAGAGAGGGCTATGGAAGCACTGTGAAGTGCTATATAAGTCTAAGTGCTGTTGCTATTATTGCTATCCCCACAAAACTGGGAAACTGGCCCATATTTTACTATGGTTGCAGCGTCCCAGGTTCACATGATCAACATTTGTGACCTTCCTAGCCGGTTTCTGACAAGCGAAGTCAATGTGGGGGAAGTCAGACTCGTGTAACAACTAGCTGATTTGCTAAATGATGTGCAGTGATTCATTTAGCAAAAGAAGGCTGCAAAGTTGAGCGTGAGTCACCGAACAACCGGCATGCTTAGCGCAGAAATTTTTTTTGGGTCCTGGTTGTGGTAAGTCAAGGACTGCCTGAACATTGCAGAACTGTTAGCAAAAGAAGGTGGAAATCTTAAGATAAGATAATAGATGAACAGAGTTGGAAGGGACCTTATAGGTCATCTAGTCCAACCCCCCTGCCCAAGCAGGAGACCCTACACCATTACTGACAAGTGGCAGTCCAGTCTCTTCCTGAAAGCCACCAGGGATGAAGCTCCCTCAACTTCTGAAGGCAACTTCTGTTCTATGGATTGATTGTTCTCTCTGTCAGGAAATTCCTCCTTATTTCCAGGTTGAATCTCTCCTTGTTCAGTTTCTGTCCATCATTCCTTGTCTGGCCTTCGGGTGCCTTGGAAAATAGCTTGATCCTGTCCTCCTCTCTGGGGCAGCCCCTCAAATATTGGAAGGCTGCTCTCCTGTCTCCCCTGGTCCTTCTCTTCCCTAGACTAGCCAGGCCCAGTTCCTGCAACCGTTCATGATATGTTTGAGCCTCCAGTCCCCTCATCATCCTGGCTGCTCTTCTCTGCACTCTTTCTAGAGTCTCAACCTCTTTTTTATAGTGTGGTGACCAAAACTGGATGAAGGACACTATTTCTGGTCTTACTAAGGTTTTATAGAGTGGTACTAGTACCTCCCTTGATCTTGATTGACCAGCCATAAGCTGAGGGCAGATACAGCTATCCTCGACTTACAACAGTTTAATGACCAATTATAACAGTAGTGGGAAAAAGTGAGTTATGGTTGTTCTTCACACTTAAAACTGTTGCAACATCCCCATGGTCATGCAATCAAAATTCATTTTTCTATTTATCCTATTTATGACGGTTGTTAATTTTCTATTTATCCTATTTATGACGGTTGTTAATGGATGATAATGATTGGTATCTGAATATAGATCTTTTTAATAGTCATGTTTTAGTGTTTTTTTTAATCTAGGTACATATTGCAAGCCCATCAGAGGTGATCTTCAGCCGGTTCTGACCAGTTCTGGAGAACCGATAGCGGAAATTTTGAGTAGTTTGGAGAACCGGCCAATGCCACCTTTGACTGGCACCACCCCCATCTATTCTCTGCCTCCCATTGAGTCCCAGCTGATGGGCTGGGTCTCCTTTGGTTGCCCTGCACAGGAGAACGGAGCTGGAAAGCAGGCCAGCGGGTTGGGGAGGGAAGGGGGATTTTGCAGTATATCCTTCCCTTGCCACGCCCACCAAGCCATGCCCACAGATTGACTGACTGACTGATTAAATAAGTAAATAAATAAACAAAATATAAGTAAATAAGAGCGGCTGGAAGTGACCTCCGAACATACCTCCGTCACGATGGTGGAGGCGAAGGTGCTGTGGTCGTACTGCCACCCATCAAAGCAGGGCTCCAGTCCCACCTCCTTCCCCTCCGTGTCGTTAGAGTTGGGCTCCAACCACCCTGTGAAGCGCCGGCAACTGTCCGGCTTCAGGTCTTGCCCGAGAGGAACAAGGTTCTCTTGCCGGGAGAGGTTGCCTGGCTGTGCCAGCCTGCACTGGTGCTCCGGAGTGGCCGCACTGAAGTTCTGCACCAGGTTGTGGCTGGCCAGGAAGAGGACGGGCAGCGAGAGGAAAAAGACTGAGAAAATCTGGAAGGTGCCCATGCTGCCAACCTCTTCCAGCAGGTCCCCGAAGGGGATGGTGGCCACGGGAGGCCCCGGGCACAGGGAGAGGCGGCGTTGACCCTTCACTGGTGCCATGTCTGCCCGGCCTTTCTGTCGTCTTCCTTACTGCCAAAGAAAGGACCCCTTTTTATAAGCAAAGGAGAGGAAACGGAGAGGGCAGGTTGGATTAATGAATGGCCATCAGGAAGCTGCGGCTGACCGGGCACCCCCTGGCATGGGGAAGCGGATGGGACAGCAGCCATGAAGAAGGCAGGGTCTGCGTGTGTTTGTGTGGGGGTGGGGGTGGGTGGGTGGGTTTGTGTGTATGTGTTTATGTCTTTTTTTGCCTGTCCTGTATTTGCCCAGGTTTGCCTGGGACCCTTTTCCTTCCACCCCTCCAATAAAGCTATGCACAGGCAGTCCTTGAATTATGACCGCAATTGAGCCCAATGTTTGCACAACAAAGCAAGACGTTTGTTAAATGGCTAATAAAGAATTCTATCCTATCCTATCTTTTCCTATCTGCAAATGATGATTTTAGATTTCTGTCGCACCCAAACAATATAGTTGATACTGTATTTGGTGGTGAATGTCCACACCGCACATTTCAATATTTGAACTAGTGGCTGCAAAGCAGTGGTGGAATTCAAAAATGTTTACTACCAGTTCTATGGGCATGGCTTGGTGGGCGTGGCTTGGTGGGCATGGCTTGGTGGGCATGGCAGGGGAAGGATATTGCAAAATCCCCCTTCCCTCCCCACCCCACTAACCTGCTTTCCAGCTCTCTCCTCCTATGCAAGACAACCAAAGGAGACCCAGCCGATCAGCTGGGACTCAATGGGAGGCGGAGAATAGAAGGAGGTGGGGCCAGTCGGAGGTGGGATTTGCCGGTTCTCCAAACCACTCAAATTTTCTGCTACCAGTTCTCCAGAACCGGTCAGAACTGGCTGAAGACCACCTCTGCTGCAAAATTAGAGGCAGCGCAGTGCAGTGCAAAGGTGGGCTTCATATAATTTAGCAACTGGTTCGCTTAGTGCAGAGCTGAAAGTGTGAACATGCTTCGCGTGCATACGTGCACATTCCGTGCTTGCAAGCGGCTTCAAACACACAACGATTTCATGCGCGCGGCTTCTAGCACATCTGCTCGGGCAGCCGCCGTGAGTAGAGCGGGCGAGGCATGGAAATCAGCTGGGCTGTGTGGGCGGGACAAGTGAACCAGAGAGAATTAGATCTATAGGGCTGGATGGAACCGAGGTGAGTGAGCAAACCCAACCGGTGGTTGGAGCTACCAGTACAGGCAAACTGGTCCAAACTGGCAGCAGCCCACCTCTGGTGCAGTGGTTACAGCAGTGACTTGGACCAACATTAACCTCCCAAAGATGCTGGCTTAGCAGTGCGGGAGGAGTCGTTCCCCACTTTTAATCTGGGGAGAAATTGAGAAGAAACCTCTACGTCAATGCATGTCCCTTTGATGCGCTCACTTGCCAGATGCACCCATCATTCTAAGCGCCCAGTGGTCGGCCAGGTGATTTGGTGATGGGAACACTCTGCCCTCTTTTGCAGAAGTTGCCGAGCCAGGATATTTTTTTAGCCATGCTTTACCGAACAGGCTGCCTTTGAGTTTAATAATACAAGGTTCTCAGCAAGCCGCTGCATCAAAATGCGTCATTTCATTCCTGGAACTTTCATTTCGTTTATCATTTATCTAGAAGCTTTGGAGCGCCTTCCTTCAAACGCTTGTTTCTTCTCATTGGAGGCGAGGGTTCCCTCCTCACGCGGTTCTAGTTAATCAGTTTGCAGCAGCTATCCCCGGTCCATCCTGTCTTGCATCCAAAGATGGTCAGAACATGGCTAACCATTGATCAACTGACCTTCCCTTTCCTGCCAGCTCTGAGCACAGGGAGGGCCGCACATACCCTTCGTTTTGGCCCTTCCTTCCATGAACTCAAAATTCCTGGAAATCAACCTGCACACAGAGCCCCTTGTGCTACTTCCTCTAGAGGCCTACTCCTGGCCTTTTGACACAGTCCCTACTGATTTGGGTGCGCACGTGTAGACAGTATCCTAGAGTCATCGGATTGGAAGGGCTCTTCGAGGTCATCTAGGCCAACCCCCTTGTGCAGAGAATGTGTTTCTCAGCAATGTTTATAGACAGCTTTGTTCTAGTTTGATCTACATGTGGACCAGTTTGGTCTGGTGGTTAAGGCACCAGGCTAGAAAGCAGGCGACGACTCCGAGTTCAAATCCCGCCTTAGGCATGTAAGATGGTTTGGTAACTTTGGGCCAATCACCAAGAGATAGTGAGTTCTAGTCCCGCCTTAGGCACAAAAGCCAGCTAGGTGACTTTGGGCCATTCACTCTCTCGCTCAGCCCAGCCAACCTCCCTGGGTTGTTGTTATGGAGAAAAAAGAGGAGGAAGGCAAGTTGATAACTCAAGTGCCTTGTAATAATAATAAAAGGTGAAAGAAAAGAAGGAAGGAAGGAAGTGTTAATATCTGTAAGCATCAACTTCCAGAATTCCCCAATGTCTGCTGAGGTGACAGGAAGAAATCCAGATAGTTTGCAGCAGCAGATTTAGATCTGAACCTGCAGTAGTCCTCAACTTAAGACCACAAGTGGGAGTGGACTTTCCATTGGTAAGGAGAGAGGCGTTAAGTGAATCATGCCCAATTTTATGAGCCTTCTTGCCATTGTTAACTGAACCAATGGGTGGAAGATCATTAAAGAGAAACAGCTGTAAAATGGCCCAAAAAACAGCCGAAAAACAGGTGGTGGGATTAGCTGGTTCATCGAACTGGGCAGAATTTTAACAACCAGTTTGCCCAAACCAGTCCAAACTGGCTGAATCCCACCTCTGGAGAAATCCAACCTAGAACTAAGGAAACATTTCCTGACAGTGAGTACAATCAGTGGAATGATTTGCGTGCAGAAGTTGTGGGTGCTCCAGTCCTGGAGGCTTTTAAGAAGAGTCTGCACAGCCATTTGTCTGAAATGGTATATAGCATCTCCTGCCTTCATCAGGGGAGTGGACTAGAAGACCTCCAAGGTCCCTTCCAACCATGTTATTCTGTAATTCTGTAATCCTATTACCCCCCCACTTCACCCCTTTTGCCCGCAGTTTTAATTCTGCACTATTTCAATGATCAAGAATAATGTCGACTTTGATTGAGCGGATGCTACGATCCCGTTTTTAATCTCTTTAATTATGTTTGTTTTTCTTCCCGAATGCTGCTCTTGGCAGAAGGGCAGAGAAAATTGATCACAAAATGCATTTCAGAATGATAAACCTGGGGCTTAAGCGATGAGAGGGCATCCAAACCACCCCCAACCCCCGCCAGCCTGATCTGCTTAATCCAGATTATCGAGCGACTTGGTAGCTGCATTTGCAAAGCGTGGTTCTGTTAAACCTGGATTAGTTTCCTGCAGAATTTAGCAGTCTTGGACAAAACCCTGCCTATTAGCTCGACTGATGATTCGTGCATTGTTGCACAGACTCAGAAAATGGATCCGTTCGCAGGCCGTTATAATCCCAGGCTCCATTTTTGTGCTAAATCCCAGGCAGATTGTTTTTGTGAATTGCAATTAAGCAGCTCAGCTGGTCAGAGGATCAAAAGAGATTTGCTTTCCGGCATTGGAGCATCTCCTGAATGCAAGCCCTGTTCCCAGGGTAGAGATAATGTTTTTGGCTCTTCATTGTTATTGTAAATTCTGTTTCTTTTCCAGTTCCATGGGTGGCAATTTTGTTTTTTTCCCTGATTTATGAAGGCCTTGGAGATGCAAGCCAATCGGCCTTGACTATGATCAGAGCAGGGGGGCGGGAAAGGAACGGACAGATCCTTGATTGGCAAAACAAGTTGTTTGCAAAGGAGGTCTTTTGGACTTTTGCCTCTGGAGGAGACATGTGTATGTGTGAGAGAGAGCAGGTCATTTCCTTTGTTGGTCCTGGATGGCAAAATAAACTGGGTTGGCCTTGGGTGCAAATCAAAAGACTTTTCCAGCTTCAGCTGGTTTTTCTCTCCTGATGAAACTCTGGCAGGTGCCAGGCAAGACAGGGGTGAACGAGGACTTCCTAATCAAAGGGCAAACCTCGCACTCCCATTCCCATGGGTCAGTGGTCACATTGGCCGAGGGACTGCCAATGCTCTGCTTGCAGCTGGATCCGGGATGCCACGGCATGACATCAATGGGGTGATTACGTGGCAATAGCTTGCAGTGTTGGGTGGAACACAGCATGTCTGCAGACTTAAAATTGGAATCAGAGAGTTGGAAGCATCCTTGGAGGTCTTCTAGTCCAGGGGTCCCCAACCTTTTGGACCTCAGAGACCACCAAACTCATCATTTTAAATCCCATGGACCAGAGAGCCTGGGAAAATCCCCCAAAAAGTCTGCAGGAAAATTCCCCACCCCGTTTTCCTACTGATCATTCTTTGGGATTGCAGGATACCGTCTCCAGCTCCGTTCTCAGGGGGGGAGAGAGAGAGAGACGTTTGGCTTCATGCAAGGAAAACAGCAGAAGCAGCAGAAGTCTTTCTTTCTCTCCCCCAAACTCCACCAGAAATGAGTCTTTGCGGGCACAACCTCTTGGAGCAGGAGACCTTGCAGGGTCCCAAAGACTCATTTCTGGCGGAGTTTGGGGGAGAGAAAGAAAGATTTTGGCTGCTTTCCTTGTGTGCAGGTAGGAGAAAGAAGCAGAAAGAAGCAGCCCAGTGGCCAGGCCAGACACGTGGGACAAGTGGGGCAAATTCCTCCCCTCTGCCCTTTCTCCCCGCATTACCTTGTGTTGTTCACAATGCAAGTGATGCAAGCCTTGTGTTCCTATGCAGCCTGTTTTCATTGCTTTGGGGGTGACATTTCTCTGCGGACCACTAAAATTTTCTCGCGGATCACCAGTGGTCCCCGGCCCACTGGTTGGCGAGCACTGTTCTAGTCCAACCCCCCTGCACAAGCAGGAGACCCTATACCAAGGATCCCCAAACTTGGCAACTTTAAGACTTGTGGGCTTCAACTCCAGATCTCTCCAGCCAGCATAGCAACCTCTGCTCTATACCATTGCACACCAATGGTTATCCAATCTCTTCTTGAAAACCCCCAGTGAGAAGGGAGGGAGGGAAGGAAGGAAGGCTAAAGAGTTGGAAGGGACCTTGGAAGTCTTCTAGTCCAACCCCCTGCAAAAGCAGGAGACCCTACTTATACCCCTTCAGAAAAGTGGCTGCCTGGTCTCTTTTTAAAAGCCTCCAGTGAGGGAGCACCCCACAACTTCTGAAGAGAAGCCATTCCTCTGGTTAATTGTTCTGTCAATTCTCCTTCAGGTTATTTCTCTCTTTAATCATCTTCCACCCGTTACTTCTTGTCTGACCCTCATGAGTCAGGAAGGAATCATAATACTGAATCTCAGAAATCTTCTAGTCCAACCCCCTGCTCAAGCCAGGAGCCTTATACTATCCCAGTCAAATGGTTCTCTAATCTCTTTTTGAAAACCTCTAGCGATGGAGCGTCTACAACCCCGGGAGGCAAGCCGTTCCATTAATTGTTCTCGCTGTCAGAAAATTTATCCTTAGTTTTTGGTTGTTTCTCTCCTTAATGAGTTTCCATCCATTGTTTCTTATCTGCCTTCTGGTGCTTTGGAGAATAAGTTGACCCTCTCTTCTTTGTGGCAGCCCCTCAAATATCCGAATACTCCTATCATGTCATCCCTAGTCCTTCTCTTCATTAAATTAGACATACCCAATTCCTGCAATCATTCTTCATTTGTTTTAGTGTCCAGTCCTCTAATCATCATTGTTGCTCTTTTCTGCATTCTTTCCAGAGTGTCACCAGGGTGTGTTGTATTTTGCAGTTCCCCAAATGACAAATTAATCAGTAAGCAAGTTTACCTACTCAGACCCCAAACTTCCTCTTTATTTCTATTTTGTATCCTTCTGAGAATTGCTGAGTTTTACTCACGGATGGACAGAGATCTTAGCAAAATGCATTTTTTTAAAAAATCTAGGTCAGCCATCGCTTCTTGGTCACAAAATTTTGGCAGTTGCCATTCAAAAGTACATTTAGCTTGTCTCCTTTATCCGGGTCTGTGCTGTAAAAACACACACCTCTGTTTTCATTCCTAAATATGGAGAGGTTTTTTTTTAAAATGCCTTCCTGCAAGCCTGATAAACGATTAATGTCCCCAAAGCTTGCTCAGTTTCCCAGCAGTTTCTCTGGGTTCACCCATCATGCAAAACCTACAACCTGGGGAGAATGGAATGGAATGGGAATGGGAATGGAGTGGAGAGTAGAGTGAATTGAATCGAATCAAATTGAATCGAATCTATATATATAAAAGCCAAATACCACTCATGCATCATTGCAAGATCTCCAGAACCGTAAAGCCTACAAACTTGAAATTTGGCACGTAGGTTCCTCTTGGCTTCTGGGTGCTTGCTAAGAAAGGATTGTTTTGCAATGACCATCAGAGCATTAGTATTTCCTATATTGTTATTATTATTAACACGCTCTGATGCTAAGGAGTTCTACTCCCCCTCCCCACCTGAAAAGAAATCTCTTCCAAATGCAAAACACAAGCAGAGGAGAGGAGTTTCAGTTTGAGTTTCACAGCACTAAGCAGCTTTAGCACACTTGAGCTAAGCCACGCCCGGGCTCCTTGCTGTCTCCTTCTTGCTCACACAGCAAATACTGTTTCAGTTTCCAAACAGCCCTCAGCTCTCTCACACACTGACAGGACGCTAGCCGAATGAATACCGATGGATGCTGGTAAGCAGAGGCGCAATATTTTTCCCCCTTATTTTCCTCCCCAAAAACTTAGCCCGACCCTATAGTTTCGTAGCGAAGCATGGGTATCGAGCTAGTATCTAATAAAATTATCCATTCACGAAAGCCACAAGATGAGAAGCAGGAGACCCTATACCATTTCAGACGAATGGTCCAAGAAGCTCCTTTCCCTCTTGCCATTGATTAATTGTTCTTCAGTCAGAACTGAAGAAGCCCCTTGGAGGAGAAGTGAAACGTCTTCAAAGGAAAACCAGAAAGTCCAATTGCCTCTTGGGGGGAAAAAAAGCACCTTTGAGGCCATTCTGCATTCTGTTCCCAGGTTGCCCTTGAAGGCTGGTTTGATCCGATCCTGGCATCTCTGGTTTCTGTCCGGGCTGCATCCCCATTGCCATCATTTGTCTTTGCTACTCTACATTTGTTTCACACACACACACACACCGCATTTTATGTCAAGGTGGCAACAAAGCGCAAAAGCTGTTGATGCTGCCTAGGACTGCATTAGCTTTTTTGGCAGCTGTGGCACACTGCTGGCTCATACAGTTCTACAGAGGAATTATTGAGTCTGTCATCTACGCCTCTATAACTATCTGGTTTGGTTCTGCATCCCAACGGGACAGACACAGGCTTCAGAGAGTGATTAGGACTGAAGAAAAAGACAATTACTACCAACCTGCCTTCCATGGAGGACCTGTATATCCTGCACGAGTCAAAAAGAGGGCTGTGAAAATATCTATATCACATCCCGGACATAAACTGTTTCAATCCCTACCCTCAAAATGATGCTATAGAGCACTGCACACCAGAACAACTAGACACAAGGAGAGTTTTTCCCGAAAGCCATCACTCTGCTAAGCAAATAACTCCCTCAACATTGTCCAACTATTTACAAAGTCTGCACTACTATTCCATTAACCTTCTCATCACTCCTTATCACCCCTCCCCTCCCAGTTGTGACTGTATGACTGTCACTTTGTCACCTGTATCCTTATGATTTTTTATTTATTTATTTATTTTATTTATTTATTTATTTGATTTATATTCACCCATGGTGACTCAAGGAGGCTTACACAATGTAAAATCATATTTAAAACAAAAAATAAAAATAAAAACAATAAGAACGAACAAAAAGAATCAAATAAATTAGTAAAGTACAATAGAACAAAATTTGGGAAAACAAAACAAAACAAAAACCAACTCCCACCCACACCCCCAGCCCTGATGACAGCGGGTCACACTAGCCATCTGATGGGTTCCATCCCTCTCTGGGTTCTCCAGGCCCGCTGGCAAAACCAGGTCTTCAGTGCCTTTCGGAATAGCATTAACGAGGGCACCATTCTAATCTCTGGGGAGCCAGAAAGATGGAGCCACCACAGAGAAGGCCCTTCTTCTAGGTCCACCAGGTGTGTTTCCCTCAGGGGTGGGACCCGCAGCATTCCCTACCTCCTTGCTCTAATGGGTCGGGTAGGTGTCATTGGCAAGAGATGTTTCCTCAGATAACCTGGACCCAAGCCCTGAAGGGCTTTAAAGGTGAAAAACCAGCACCTTGAATTGCACCTGGAAACAAATCAGCAACCAATGCAACTCCTGCAGGAGAGGTGACACATGTGCACACCGGGGTCTGCATAAAACCATGCAGGCAGCTGCATTTTGCACCAACTGGAGCTTCCGGGGCTTGCTCTTCATTATATTATATTGACTATTATTATATTAACTGTTTCCTAGTATGATTTGATTGCATATTGTACCCTATGACTATCATTAAGTGTTGTACCTGATGATTCTTGACTTTTGACAACTGTCTCTTTTCTTCTGAGAAAAGATGAGAGCAGATGCACCAAGACAAACTTTTGTGTGTCCAATCACACTTGGCCAATAAAGAATTCTATTCTATTCTTAAATGGTTGTGCTACATCCTTCTCCCAGTTACTGCTATTGAGCCAGGTGCCACCATATTCTACTACCTGTGCATTTGGTTTTTTCTTCTCCTGCCTAAGAGTAAAACTTTCCTTTTCTCACCACCGAACTATGTCTGGTTGGCAAACCCTGTATATTTCAACCTGCCTGAATGACAGCATTTTTAACTGTTTTTTTCCACTGTTATTTGGCCAGATGGCAGGAGGTAAAAAAGCTTGGTTGACAATATGAAGGAACAGCTGTATGTTTAATAAATAGTTTCCTGAACCACAGCGAACCACAATGAAATCAAGCAAGGTTTCATTCTTGCTTGATTTCTTCAAAGGGGCACCCAAATTCATTTAGTTAGTTTTAGAGGAGCCTCAGAATTGCAAAGTTTAATAAGCCCTGCCCAAACTACGGTTTGGGGACTATGGCCCAAAGAAAAGAAAAAAAAAAGCCAGAACATCCAGTTGCCTCTTGGAAAAAGCATCTTTGGTGACCTGGATGGCTGAGAATCTCCATTAGACGTGTGGCCACGAAGCTAAATATTGTCAGCAATAGATTTGGAAAGGGTTTTATTTCCGTTAGACAACCAGTAACTTGCTTGCGTTATCGTTTCACAGACATTTCCTCATATAAACTGAGGGGGAAAAGACAGGCAAAAAAGCAGGAGTGGCTTTTGACTTCCTGATGGCTTCCCCATTGATTTTCCTTATAGAAAGATTGGCAGAGCGAATGCATGGGACATGCAGATCATGTAACCATATCTGGCTGCAGGAAACGCAGCACCACAAAGTTCTGGGTTCTACATTTAGGCAAGAAAAATCAAATGCACAGGTAGAGTATAGGTGGTACCTTGGCTCAATAGTAGTAACTGTGAGAGGGATCTCGGAGTCCTAGTGAACAACCATTTAAATATGAGCCAACCGTGCACAGCAGCAGCCCAAAAAGCCAACATGATTCTAAGCTGCATCAACAGAGGGGTAGAATCAAGATCACGTGAAGAATTAGTACTAGTTTATTGTTCTGACCAAGGCTTCCTGAGACACAAACACACATATAAAATACAAAGCCCTTTTATTTTAGTTCAATGGCTATGAATTATCGTCATTCACAGCCCGGAATGAGTTTTAAACCGGTTATAATTAGTCCCAGGGATGTCTGCCAAAATTCCTCGTAAAAACACACCTTTATCTGACTTGAAGTGTTGCCAACGACTAAAGTCCTAATTAGTCTTTCCAAAACTAAACAGAGAACAAATTCACCAGCTTTCAGAGTCCAAACCGATCAGTTACTTCCTGCAAAGGCTTTCCTACCTTTGCACTTCCTTTATAGCTTATGGGAGGGGCAATCACCTCCAAGCCTTACTCCCAAGTCACCCCTTTTGTCTTAGCTGCTCTGGCCTTCTGGCAGCTCTGCGCATGTGTGCACTGGGAACAGGCTCCCCTTGCTCCTCTGCCTCGCTGCTGCCAGACTCCAGAGGCAGCACTCCACTCCCAGATGGTTCTGGCCCCATCTCTGCATTGGACACAGGACCCTCGTCCAAGCCCTCCCAGACTCCCGGACTGGTCCCTGTTATTCCTCACTGTCCGATTCTGCTGCTGTCTGCACCAGCTGCCGGCGAAACACAACTTTTATAATGCCTTGGTAAAGCCACACTTGAATACTGCACCCAGTTTTGGTTGCCATGATGTAAAAAAGTGCAGAGAAGAGCAACGAGGATGATGAGGGGACTGGAGGCTCAAACATTTGATGAACGGTTGCAGGAACTGGGTGTGTCTAGTCCAGTGTTTTTCAACCTTGGTGGTTTGAAGATGTGTGGACTTCAACTCCCAGAATTCCTCAGCCAGCTCTGCTGGCTGAGGAATTCTGGGAGTTAAAGTCCACACATCTTCAAATCACCAAGGTTGAAAAACACTGGTAGTCTAATGAAAAGAAGGACTAGGGGAGACATGATAGCAGCATTCCAGGATTTGAGGAGCTACCACAAAGAAGAGGGGGTCAATTTATTTTCCAAAGTAGGACAAGAAACAACAGATTGAAAGTAACCAAAAAGAGAAGCAACCTGGAATTAACGAGGAATTTCCTGACAGTTAGAACAATTAACCAGTGGAACGACTTGCCTCCAGAAATTGTAAATGCTCCAACACTGGAAGTTTTCAAAAAGATGTTGGATAACCATTTGGCTGAAGTGGTGTAGGGTTTCCTACTTAAGCAGGGGGTTGGACTAGAAGACCTCCAAGGTCCTTTCCAACTCTGTTACTCTATTCTAAAGTTGCCAAATTTTGGGTGCATTCTGCAAGCTAGCCCATTTGAGGTATGTTAATTCACAATGTGTTGCTCTGAAGTGGCACTGTTTCACCCAATCAAAGGTTACAAACAATCAAACAGACATGTAGCATAGATTTGTTTGTTGCATGAATATTTTGGATATATTCAGAAGCAAATGAGAATTCATGATGAAGTGCCAGGCTGCACATCAAGGTTATGATTGTGCTCGTATTATATTACCAAGCTTTTCTGAATAAGCAAAAAAAAAAAAAAGGCAGCATTCACATTACACCAAAACAAATCACAGCAGCTGGAATCACTCAGTTGTATTTTGGTTTCTCTGTGTGGTTAATTTATGATTACAGTATTATGGAAATCCAAAATTAAAAGATTGAGCTAATAACCATTGTTCAATTATCTGTGCACAAGTAATCATGTTATGGGAAGTGGGGAAGCAGGCGTGGGATTCTACCAGTTCGCACCTATTCGCTAGAACTGGTTGTTAACATTCTAAGCAGTTCGGAGGTTGTTAGAAGAAATTACGTGGCCTAATCCTTTAAGGAAGGCAGGAAGGAAACATTCTGGTGTTGCTTACAGAAACTGCCTCTCCGTTAACCCTTATATGTTCTTGGCAGGACTAGACTTCCTGTCTCAGGAACTTCTCTGGAGTTTTTTTCCCCTCCTTTGCTGGTATTTTACTTGTGTGGAGTGACCACTCAAAGTTACAATGGCACTGAAAAAAGTGACTTTATGACCATTTTTCATACTTACGACTGTTGCAGCATCCCTAAGTCATGAGAGGCCAGGCGAGGAGATGCGTGCCTTGATGTGAGTGATATTGAGTTGGCCACACCCAGCCAATAACATGACCACCAAGCCATGCCCACAAAACCGGTTGCTGAAAAATTTGAATCCCACCCCTGGGGGGAAAATCACATTTTGCAGGCAAACTATTCCTTACGTTCCAGATTAGATAGCCTTATCTTTTCATAAAATCATCCCTGTTTATGGCTATTATTTTTGCAATTTAATTAAGTGCTACGTAAAGAATTCACAGGTGTCGGTCTGATCATTTTCTTTTTATAGAATCATTGCTGTGATGTAGTCCTCAGTTTACAATCACAACTGAGCCCAACATTTACGTTGCTGAGTGAGACAATTGTTAAGTGAATTTTGTCACATTTTACGACCTGTCTTTAACAGATTAACAGGGTTGGAAGGGACCTTGTAGGTCATCTAGCTCAACCCCCCGCCAAGCAGGAGACCCTACACCATTTCTGACAAATGCCAGTCCAATCTCTTCTTGAAAGCTGCCAGGGATGAAGCTCCCACAACTTCTGAAGGCAACTTCTGTTCTAGGGGTTGATTGTTCTCACTGTCAGAAAGTTTCTCCTTATTTCCAGGTTAAATCTCTCCTTGTTCAGTTTCCATCCATTATTCTTTGTCTGGCCTTCAGATGTTTTGGAAAATAGCCTGACCCCCTCCTCCTCTCTGTGGCAGCCCCTCAAATATTGGAAGACTGCTATCCTGTCTCCCCTGGTCCTTCTCTTCACCTGTCTTGCCACAGCTATTGATTGAATTATGGTTAAATTAGTAACCCAGTTGTTAAGTGAATTTGGCTTCCCCATTGACTTTGTCAGACGGTCGCAAAAGAGGATCACCCAGTGTAACCATCATAAATGCGAACCAATTGCCAGGCATCCAAATTCTGATTCAGTGACCATGGAGACGCTGCTACAGTAAGTGTGAAAAAAGGTCACAAGTCCCTTTTTTTTTGTGCCATTGTAACTTTGGCCACTAAATGAACCATTGTAAATCAAGGACTACTGTTATTCTGCTGCCTGGAGCTGATGCCTTTGAGGCTGTATTCTCTCTAGACTCGACATTGGTATCCAAATATAGATCTTTCTAAAGTTTTTTTTATTGTATTTATTCATCTAGGTGAAATATTAATATATATTGCTTGTTCGTGTATGATACGCCGTACGCTAAATAAATTCACAGGTGCGGTTGTAATACACCCACATAGCAAAAGAGGAAGCAAATGGTTTTAACTATCTCTTGCAGAGTCATCCTCTTAGATCGGGGTGGGAAACAATGGCCCTTTTATGAAAAGCTCAGGAATTCTGGGAGTTGAAGTCCACAAGTCATCAAATCGCTTCCACTCCTGCTCATAGATTAACGGAAGGGACCTTGTAGGTCATCTAGTCCAACCCCCCTGCACACACCATTTAGAGGTCTCTCTGATTCTTGTTTATATTGCTCTATTTCAATGATACTGCAGATTAAGCTAGGATCATGACTGTTTTTCCTAAGATATTGGCTGGGACTCCCAGAATTCCTAGCTGGGACTACAACTCCTGATTCCTAGCCTGGACAGATACTAGTTGGGAATTGGAGTCCTAAACTGGAAGTGATGAGTGAGAAGGCCATGCAGATAATTACAACCGAGCCTCATGGGACTGGCTGGGGAGGATGGGTGCTGCAGGTGGATGACTAGAAGAGCCTCATGGGATCATCTGGGGATGAGTGATGATCTGGATGCCCCGAGAGCAGCCCCATGGGATCGGCTGGGGAGGATGGGTCCTGCAGCTGGATCCCTAGAAGAGCTTCATGGGATTGGCTGGGGAGGATGGGTGCTGCAGCTGGATCCCTAGAAGAGCCTCATGGGACTGGCTGGGGAGGATGGTGCTGGAGCTGGATGCCCCAAGAGCAGCCTTGTGGGACTGGCTGGGGAGGATGGGTGCTAGAGCTGGATGCCCTAACATGGGACTGGCTGGGGAGGATGGGTGCTGCAGCTGGATCCCTAGAAGAGCCTCATGGGACTGGCTGGGGAGAATGGGTGCTAGAGCTGGATGCCTAGAAGAGCCTTATGGGATCATCTGGGGATGAGTGATGATGCTGGATGCCCGAGAGCAGCCTCATGGGATCGGCTGGGGAGGATGGGTCCTGCAGCTGAGAGAGAGAGGGGGGGGGAGGCAGGGGGGGAAGCCGAACCGCTCAAGCGCTCTAAGCTCTCCCCCTCCCTCCCTCCCTCCCTCCCTCTCGGCCGGGCCGGCGGCGATGACATCACCCCTGCCGGAGCCTGACGCAGCTTCTATTTTTAGGGGGCCAATGGGAGGGCCCCCGCCGGGGTCACGTGGCTCGCGGGCAGGTGGCTGAGCCGGCGCGCGCGCGCGCAGGCGCGGGCGGGGTGAAGAGCAGGAGCTGTCGCGGGAGCGAGCCCGGCGCGCGTGTGCCCCGACGCCTCCCGGGCTCCGTCTCTCCTTCCGCCGCCGCTGCTGCTGCTGCTGTTGCTGAGACGCCCGCGGGGAGGAAGGGAAGGGGAGGCTGGCCATGCACTTGCCCGCACCTGCCGGCTAGCCAGCCAGCCAGAGGGGCGCCTCTCGTTCTCCCTGCTGCTGCCCTGGGGGCCCCCATGGGAAGGGGCCGGTCCGGAGGCGCGCCCGGGCCCCGCCTGCCTGCTCCCTGCTCGGGGATGCCGCCGCCGCTGATGCCGGCTTGAAGGGAGCCGGCTGGGAGGAGGAGGAGGAGGAGAAGCATCTGCAGCACCGGCAGAACCGCCTTGACCTTGCTCGGGACGCCGCTCCGCAACCTGTTGGCCGCATCTGCGAGGAGGAGGAGATACAGGGGGTCTCCTCTGCCGGCAGGCCGCTGACCAAGCGGTCCTTCCCTCCATTCCTCCATCTATCCCTCTATCCACCCCTCCTTCCCTCTCTCTCTCCCTCCATCTATTCCTCCCTCCCTCCATCCACCCCTCCATCTATCCCTCTTCCATTCATCCCTCCCTCCGTCCGGAGCGCCAGGGGACCCCGGTTGACCAGCTGGCACTGGGAGGAGGGGGTCTTCAGGCCCCTCTGCTTCCCCCCCTCTTCAGAGGCTTGCTTGGTCTCCCCGCAGCCCCCTCTTGATGGGGGGGCCCTGAACTGGACAGCCTGCAGCGCCCCCCCCTTCGATGTGACCCACGGCTGCCACTGCTGCTGCTGAGGACTTCAACTCACCTGAATTCGCCACCCCCTCCCATTCCCTGCACATACCTGAGATTGACCCCCCCAACAACCCCCCCCCGCCATCCCTTACCTGGACAGGTGATGGGGTTCCCACTGCTGCATCTGGAGGGGATGCCCGGCGGCGCCCCCCTGAGAGATTAAAAGCAAAGCAGGGCGTCACCCAGGGTTAAGCTGCCGGAGGGACAGACGGACTATCCCGCTTAACGACATGGAGACCAAAATCCCTCCGGCCGTCACACCGACCAGCCCTTCGTCCCCGGGCCTGTCTCCGGTGCCGCCTCCAGATAAAGTGGACGGTTTCTCCCGCCGGTCGCTGCGCCGGTCCCGCCAGAGACGATCGCACAGTTCTTCCCAGTTCCGGTACCAGAGCAACCAGCAGGAGCTGACACCTCTTCCACTGCTGAAAGGTAGGACTGGGGAAGGGTGGGGAACTGGCTGGGCTGGCTGGATTTCGGACCCCTGCCCCATGGGGCTTGGGGGGGGCTTTTGTCAGATGCCTCCCCCCACCCCCTCAACTTGGGTGCCACTTGGATGCCAGCCTGGCCCAAGAAAAGGCAGCCTTGCCAAGCTATGACCATCCCTCCCCCCGCCCCTGAGATAGGCCAAACCCAAATAGAAGACCGAGTTGGAGAGGGGCATTGAAGGTCTTCTAGTCCAACCCCCTGCTCAGGCAGGAAAAGCTGTAAATCAGTTCAAACAAAATGAATCCTGAGAAGTGCAGAACTTGCTCAAATAAACTGTGGTTTGCTTATTTGTGAGTCCTGTTGAGGATACGGTAGCTTGTTAAATGATGGCTTGTTAGTACCGTGCAATTTTGGGTGGTTTCATACAGTAAAACTCTGGGGTAATTTATTCTTTTTATAGGTTTAAGCCTGCCTCTATTATTTTTACAAATGCAAGGGAAGGGGCTGGACTAGAAAACCTCTCAAGGTCCCTTCCAACCATATTATTCTGTGTTCTAAGGTGGCAAACATGCCTAACATTCCTTCCTCCTCCTGTTTTATCCCACAACAGCCCTGGCAAGGTAGGCTGGGCTGAGACAGAAGGACCGGTCTAGAGTCACCCAGCTGGCTTTTGTGCCTAAGGCGGGACTAGAACTCCCTGTCTCCTGGTTTGGCTTGAGCCGGTGATCAATAAATCAGAGCCATGCAGTTGAGATCTTTATGTATTAGATTTTTATCCTGCTTTTATTACTGTATATAAGTAACTCAAGGCAGAAACAGGTACCTAATACAGGTAGACCTCAACTTATAACAGTCCGTTCAAAGTTATAAACGGCCCTGAAAAGAGTGATTTAGGACCGTTTTTTTCCCAGCATGCCTATGGTCATGTAATCAAAATTTAGACGCTTGGCAACTGACTCGTATTTATGACGGTTGCAAGTGTCACAAAAATCGTGTGATCCCCTTTTGCGACCTTCTGACCAGCAGAGATAATGGGGAAGCCAGATTCACTTAACAACCAAGTGACTTAACAACTTCAGGGATTCATTTAACAACGGTGGCAAGAAAATCGGTAAAATGGGGCAATAGCACTAACCTTTAGATTTATATCCTGTTTCACAGCCCACTCTAAGCAGTTTACGGAGTCAGCCTATTTGCCCCCAACAATCTGGGTCCTCATTTTACTGACCTTGGAAGGATGGAAGGCTGAGTCAACCTTGAGCCAGTTAGGATAGAACTCCTGACTGTGGGCAGAGTTAGCCTGCAATACTGTATTCTAACAGGAAGGAAGGAAGGAAGGAAGGAAGGAAGGAAGACAGACCTTAGACCTATATACTGCTTCATAGGGATTTACAGTCCTTTCCAAGTGGTTTACAGAGTCAGCCTATTTGTCCCCAACAATCTGGGTCCTCATTTTACTGACCTTGGAAGGACGGAAGGCTGAGTTAACCTTGAGCCGGTTAGGGTCGAATTCTTGACTGGGCAGAGTTAGCCTGCGATATTGCATTCTAACAGGAAGGAAGGAAGGAAGGAAAATAGCAATAGCACTTAGATTTATATGCCGCTTCACAGTGCTTTACAGCCAGCCCTCTCTAAGCAGTTTACAGAGCCGGCCTCTTGCCCCCAACAATCTGGGTCCTCATTTTATCCATCTCGGAAGGACAGAAGGCTGAGTCAACCTGGAGCCGGTCAGGATCGAACCACTGGCAGTTGGCAGAATTAGCTTGCAATACTAGATTCTGACAACTGGGAAGGGAGGGAAGGAAGGAAGAAAGGAAGGAAGGAACCCTTCGACTTATATACCGCTTAACATTGTTTCACAGCCCTCTCTAAGCAGTTTACAGAGTCAGCCTCTTGCCCCCAACAATCTGGGTCCTCATTTTACCCACCTCGGAAGGATGGAAGGCTGAGACGACCTTGTTAAGTCAAACTCACTTAACAAATGTTTCACTTAGCAGCATAAATTTTGGCCTCAATTGTGGTCGTCACTCGAGGAGTACCTGTAAGTTTGAACATAAACTCACCCCACTGCTAGTCTGCCCTGCAAGTTTAACCCACAAAAAAGCAAACTTAAAAATTAAGTTAACCGTAGTTGTGGTGCCAATTGCTTGGTTTTGAAGTGGCTAAGTTAAATGTTTCAGAACCTAGGACTGGGAGGGACCTCGGAGGTCTTCTAGTCCAACCCCCTGCTCAGCCATTTCAGACAAATGGCTGTCCAATCTCTTCTTAAAAACAGTTATGGAGCACCCACTCCTTCTGGAGGAAAGCTGGTTAATTGCTCTCACTGTCAGGAAATTCCTCCTTAGTTCCAGGTTGTTTCTCTCCTTGTTCAGTTTCCATCTGTTGTTTCTTGTTTTGCCTTCTGGTGCTTTGTAGAATTGGTGGGCCCCCTCTTCTCTGTGAGAGCCCCTTAAATAATGGAAGATAGTCCTGGTCCTTCTCTTCATTATAACCGTTCGTCATATGTTTTAGCCTCCAAGCTCCTTAATCATCTTTATTGCACTTCTCTGCACTCTTTCCAGAGCTTTAATGTCGTTGTTGTGTGAACCAACCTCACTCTGGCTCGGATTTAGCTAGTAGAAAAGAAATGTTGAGAAATGTTGAAGAAGGCAGCTGCAAAACTCCTGCAACCTGGTTTTGGAGACTTTCATTCTTGGG
Source organism: Bungarus multicinctus (assembly GCA_023653725.1). Classification (NCBI taxonomy): domain Eukaryota; kingdom Metazoa; phylum Chordata; class Lepidosauria; order Squamata; family Elapidae; genus Bungarus; species Bungarus multicinctus. The sequence continues at coordinate 2,450,673 of CM042847.1, forward strand.
AAAACTTTCAAGAGTGGGGCATCTGTTTTTCGCCTACAAGGGCCACCTTCTCACAACACACTACTTTAATCTAGGTTCCAATGGAGTTGGGCACTTTGTAGCTCATTTAGCTCAGAGGTCCCCAAACTTGGCAACTTTTAAGACTTGTGGATTTCAACTCCCAGAAGTCTACAAGTCTTAAAGTTGCCAAATTTAGAGACCTCTGATTTAGCCCATTGTGTGAAACATCCATCACCTTAGGGCATAAAATGTATAGGTATGGTTTGTATGAACGCAGCTATCGTGGTAAGCAGAGTTTAAGCATGTTCTGTGAATGCAGCCAAGAAATTCCAGCTCAATCTGTGACAGGATTCAAGGAAAAGATGTTGAGGAAGTGCCTCATTTATTGGAGAGTCCAGAAACCTGCTACCTTAGTTTGGGTGAACAACAGGCTGAAGTTGATAACACAAACTTTGGCATTCTTGAGATGGGCAACAAAGTAGTGTGCACCTTAAAAAGTTTGGAAGCCTCGATGCTTGCCGTAAAAAGGATCAGCCAGGAAATAGATGACAAAAATAATCCTTTTCATCTTGCAGCTCTCGTGAGTGGATAATTTTATTGGATACTAACTCCATGCCCGTGCTTCGCTACAAAACTATGTGGTTGGGCTTAGTTTTTGGGGAGGAAAATAAGGGGGAGAAAAATTCTGCCTCTGCCCACCAGCATCCATCGGTATTCATCTGGCTAGCGTCCTGTCAGTGTGTGAGAGAGTTGGGGGCTGTTTGGAAACTGAAACAGTATGTGCTGTGTGAGCAAGAAGGAGACAGCAAGGAGCCTGGGTGTGGCTTAGCTCAACTGTTCTGTACCGAAGCTGCTTGGTGCTCTGAAACTGAAACTCCTCTGCTTGTGTTTGGAAGAGATTTCTTTTCAGGTGGAGAGAGGGAGTAGAACTCCTTAGCATCAGAGCGTGTTAATAATAATAATATAGGAAATACTAATGCTCTGATGGTCATTGCAAAACAATCCTTTCTTAGTAAGCACCCAGAAGCCAAGAGGAACATACGTGCCAAATTTCAAGTTTGTAGGCTTTACGGTTCTGGAGATTTTGTGATGATGCCTGAGTAGTATTTTGCTTTTTATATATATAGATTTTCCTAGGGAGATGACTTAGTTTAATGCAGCTTCCCGGGTCACAATCTTGAGAAGGTGGGTAGACAGGAGATGGCCGAGAAATTGTGGGTCAGAGGTTGGATCCTGTGGGTGAGATGACTAAAATTATAGGTGTGTTTGCAGGAAAGGACCAGCCCAGGTCTTACATTTTTTCCAGCATCTTACTTAAGGGATTATTTTCTAAGGCTCCTGGGGGAAATGCAGGAATTTGGCTGGAACCAGTGGGGGAGAGGCTATTATCGATTGCTAGTAAAAATGATAGGAAGGAAATCATTTTACGGATGATCTCTTGGCCGAAATGCAAACCTTAATGATCGCTAAACAGCCGAAGAGCCATTAAACACATTACATATTATTTCGGAGAAAGAGTCAGACAGATTAGAAGGAAATCACAAAACTTACTAGCTATAAAAAAAAAAGCAAAATAACTACACATTTTAATTCTCTCTCTCTCACACACACACACACACACACGGACAGAGAGAGAGAGAGAGAGAAAGGAGCCGTGCCCCACCCCAGCTGAACAACAGTATCATGGCAAAGGAAGATTTCATTGCAACAAAACATTTCTCTGTTTGAAAAATAATAAATGGAAGAAACTTAAAGAAACATTTTGTCTTTTTTTTTTGGAGGCTGGAAGAAAAGAACAAAAGGAAAATCAGGTCCTCATCAAAGAAAAACGAACGCAAATGTGAAAAGCAATAGTTTTTTTCACCATCAAACTTTCATATTTTTCCTTTCCATCTATTCTTCCTTCCTTCCTTTCTTCCTCTGTATATCTATCTGCCTGTCTCCATTTATCTGCCTACCTACCACTCATCTGCTTCTTTTTATTCACCTATCTTCTATCCACTCATCCTTCATTGGTCTGTTCTCTCCCTCCCTCCTTCTCCCTCCCTCCCTCTCCTCCCCTCTCTCTCCCCCCTCCCCCCTCTCCCCCTCCCTCCACCCTCTGCCTCCCTCCCTCCCTCTCTCTCCCCCTCTCCCTCCCTTCCCTTCGCTTTCCCTCCTCCCTCTCACTCCCTGCCCCCCCTCCCTCCCTCTCTCTCCTCTTCCCTCTCCCTCCCTCTCTCTCTCCCCCTCTCTCTCCCCCTCCCTCTCTCTCTTCTCCATCTCTCTCTCAGCCAATGGGTACATTTGGTCCCTTTTCCAGATGTGGCCTCAATCCTCCCGAGATTCCTTGCTCCAGCAACTTGGCCATATTGGAAAGGTCATCTGATGGTGCCATGTCCCTCCTGACTCCTCAAAGCTGGAGTCTCTTCTCCTCGGTGTTGGAAGCCGTCAGCCTCCCAGCTGCCATGGTTACAGTTCCCGGGGGTTGCCAAGAGCTGCTTGGGTCCCCAAGGAGCACCGGTGAACGCAGGAGATGGTGACAACATGCCCAGGGCAGCCACAATCAAAACCAGCCTTCTGCTCTTAGTGCCATTCCTTACAGGATTCCTTGCTCCGAATGTCTGCTGGCAATGAGTTGAGGATGGCAACTGCTTGCCACCCTTGCAATAGCCATCCTGAGGTTTCTGGGACCCAGGTTTGCAACCTGCAGCTCTCTCCCCCTGCCAAGTCTGAAAAAAGTGAGGAGAAGAGCAACCAAGATGATTAAAGGCCTGGAGACTAAAACAACGGTTGCAGGAACTGGGCATTGCCACTCTGGTGAAAAGAAGAAGGACCAGGGGCAACATGATAGCAGCATTCCAGGATTTGAGGAGCCACCACAAAGAAGAGGGGGTCAATTTATTTTCCAAAGCACCTGAAGGCAGGACAAGAAACAACAGATGAAAACTAATCCAGGAGAGAAACAACCTGGAATTAAGGAGAAACTTCCTAACAGTGAGGACAATTAACCAGTGGAACTGCTTGCAAGCAGAAGTTGTGGGTGCTCCATCCCTGGAGATTTTAAAGAGGAGATTGGAGAACCATTTGTCTAGGAAATGGTATAGGATCTCATGCTTGAGCAGGGGGCTGGACTAGAAGACCTCTAAGGTCCCTTCCAACTCTATTTCCATTAAATGGCAGCAGAATTATCCTATTGGAGGATTCCCATGGGAAGGGGGGGATGTTTTGATATGTGGGGAGAAATCCTTTTGGCTGTAATCAATGACTTTAATTACAACCTTCAGCCGTTGAAAAGCAGCTTTACTTTCATTGACTGTTTTTGAGCTGGTCAAATCGCCGGCTTGCACTAAATTAAAATATGAGTAATTTGTGAATCTCTACAAATTGTTCGCTTAGTTTTCTGGTCACTGACAAGCTAAGTAAGATACAGGGCGTGTAGCCTCTATCAGTGGTGGCTAATCTTTCTGGGCTCCTGTGCCAAAAATTGTTAACAGATAACAGATAATCAGAATTGGAAGGGACCTTATAGGTCATCTAGTCCAGCGGTAAGGAACCTTGGCTCTTTTATCACTGATGGACTTCAACTCCCAGAATTCCTGAGTGAGCCATAAAAGTTTCCCCATCCCTGGCCTAGTGGTTTTTCAGTTGTGAGGGAAATCAATTTTTGACTTGAATGGGACTGTTTAATATACAAATGTAGGACATATAAAGAATATTGATCATTCAAGTCAAAAATTAGGACATTTGTATATTGAACAATCCCATTCAAATCAAAAATTGATTTCCCTCACAACTGAAAAACCAGTAGGCCAGGGATGGGGAACTTTTTATAGCTCATTCAGGAATTCTGGGAGTTGAAGTCCATAAGTGATAAAAGAGCCAAGGTTCCCTACCACTGATCTAGTCCAACCATACACCCAAGCGGGAGACCCTACACCATTTCTGACAAATGGCAGTCCAATCTCTTCTTTAAGGTCTCAAGTGATGAAGCTCCCACAACTTCTGTGGGCAACTTCTGTTCCATTGATTGGTTATTCTTGTGCACACGCTGGGGCTCGAGAAGGCAATGTGCCCCCCTGCACATGCAGGAAGTAATGAAACAGGCCTATTATTCGGCCTGCAAAGCCTGCAGAGGCTTTTTTCAAGCCTCTGGGAGGCCGAAAAAGGCCTCAAACCAGCCGAAAATCGGCTGTGAGGCGCGCACATGCGCAGTGAGGTAAGTTTGCCTGCAGCTTGCGTGCCGGCACAATTGACTCTGCGTGCCACCTGTGGCACGTGTGCCACCGGTTCCCCAACACGGGCCTATATCCTATATGGGGAATTCTGGGAGTTGAAGCCCACACACGTCTTCTTTCTTTTTCATTCTTTTTTCTTCCCTTTTTTGATGTGTGTGTTTTATGCTTTTCTGAATTTTAATAAACTTTTGGGAGGGAGAAAAGAAAAATCAAAGCTTTTTATTTGGGAGAAGTCAGAGGTTATTTAACGTATCCTTCTTTCTTCCTCAACCCTCGGTCTGTAAAGAGTGCAGAGAGACAGTATCAGAATAGAGTAGAATAGAGCTGGAAGGGACTCTGGAGATCTTCTAGTCAACCCCCTGCTCAGACAGGAGCCCCTATTCCTTTCAGGACAAATGGCTGTCCAGTCTCTTCTTGAAAACCTTCATTGTTGGAGTACCCACAACTTCTGGTGGCAAGCTGTTCCACTGGTTAATTGTCCTCACTGTCAGGAAGTTTCTCCTTCCAGGTTGCTTCTCTCCTTGATGAGTTTCCATCCATTGTTTCTTGTTCTGCCTTCAGGTGCTTTGGAGAATAATTTGACCCCCTCTTCTTTGCGGCAGCCCCTCATATTAAGAGCAACTGCGTTCTCTTGGCTGATGATGTAAATCTATTTAACCCCACAGACAATACTGCTACTCTCAAAAAGACTTTGACTATTTATAAGAATGGTCAAACAAATGGCAACTTCAAATCTCAACAAACAAATGCTCTGTCTTACATATTGGCAAAAAAAATCAGAAAATAAAATACAAGCTAAATGGTCAGGACCTTGTTGAGGATCCAAACTTTGTCAAGGACCTTGGAGTATTCATCTCAAATGATCTAAGTGCTAGAGCCCACTGTAACTATATAGCCAAAAAGGCATTAAAGGTTGTTAACCTAATCCTACGTAGCTTCTTCTTTGGTAATATCACACTACTAACTAGAGCATACAAAACATTTGCTAGACCTATACTTGAATACAGCTCATCAGTCTGGAACCCATATCATGTATCCTATATTAACACAGTTGAGAAAGTCCAGAAATATTTCACAAGAAGAGTTCTCCACTCCTCTATTCATTGCAGAATACCTTATGCCACCAGACTTGAAATTCTAGACCTAGAAAACCTAGAACTGCGCCGCTTCCGGTCCGATCTAAATATAGTATATAAAATCATACATTGCAATGTCCTACCTGTCAATGAATACTTCAGCTTCAACCACAACAGTACAAGAGCACACAATAGATACAAACTCAAGGTTAACCGCACCAAACTTGTCTGCAGAAAATATGACTTCAGCAACAGAGCGGTCAATGTCTGGAATACTATTTATTTGTTTGTTTGTCAATTGCTTACAAGATAATAGGTATAAGTAAAACATAGTTATGAATACATGGATACATATAAGAAAAATAAAATGTAAAATATAAAGGAATAGGACAGGGACGGTAGGCACGCTGGTGCGCTTATGCACACCCCCTACAGACCTCTTAGGAAAGGGTTGAGGTCAAGAGTAGACAGTCTAAGGTTAAAGTTTTTGGGGTTTGGGGAAGAAACCACAAAGTCAGGTAGAGTATTCCAGACATTGACCACTCTTGCTGAAGTCGTATTTCCTGCAATCATGTTTGGTGCAATTAACCTTGAGTTTGTATCTATTGTTTGCTCTTGTGTTGTTATGGTTGAAGCTGAAGTATTCATTGACAGGTAGGACATTGCAAGGTATGATTTTATGTACTATACTTAGATCGGAGCGAAGGCGGCGTAGTTCTAGGTTTTCAAGGTCCAGAATTTCGAGTCTGGTGGCATAAGGTATTCTGCAACGAGTAGAGGAGTGAAGAACTCTTCTTGTAAAATATTTCTGGATTTTTTCAACTGTGTTAATATCAGATACTGTAATGTGGGTTCCAGTCTGATGAGCTGTATTCAGGTATTGGTCTACCTGACTCTGTGGTTTCTTCCCCAAACCCCAAAAACTTTAACCTTAGACTGTCTACTCTTGACCTCATCCCTTTCCTAAGAGGTCTGTAGGGGGCATGCATAAGCGCATCAGTGTGCCTACTGTCCCTGTCCTATGGTTTTTTTTATTATTCTTATATGTATCTATCTCATGTATTCAAAACTATTTATTCTTATACCTGTATCTTGCAAGCGATTGACAAATCAAATAAATAACTAAAAAATGCTGGAATGCTGCTATCATTTCCCCCCCAAGTCCTTTTCATTAGACTGGCCAAATGCAAATCCTGTAGCTGTTCTTCAGATGTTTTAGTCTCCAGACCTTTGATCATTTTAGTTGCTCTTCTCTGCACATTTTCAGGTCTGGTCTTACTAAGGCTTTATAAATGGTAGTAATACTTCACGTGATTTTAATTCTATGCCTCCAGCCAAGGATTGTATTCGCTTTTTTGGCTGCTGCCGCACACAGCTGGCTCGTGTTTTAAGACGCAGCGATGGTCCCTCACCAGCGAGCACAACCTCAACCGCGGGATGCAGGAAGCGTATGAAACCACGTTGCCCCATGGCCCGTGGGAAAACCGGCTCTCCACGCAGACCGGTCCCAGGTGCTCAAAAGATTGGGGGCCTCCCGATTTTCACCCCAAACAAGTTGGTGGCCCTAGAAATTTTCATCAATAAATCAATGAACAAACCGTTAAGAGAATCAGGCTGAAAACTGAAGGAAATTTAAAAGAGGCTAATGCCAAATTAGCTTTGCTTAGCAAGCTGAAACCAACAGGACGCTGTTGAAAAGGGAGTTATGCTTTTGCTCGGTGATAAATGTTTGTGTGTGTGGAAGCTGTTTTTGGTCACAAGCCGAGTGTGAATCAGCAGTGTGAGAGATGATGATTTAAAAAAATAAAAGGCCATTTTAGGCTCCATCAACAGAAGTGGTCACGGGATTTTCACTGTCTTCTGTGCCGGTCAGCTACTTCCTCTAAACCCCGTGTGCCTCTTTTGAAAGCAAAGCGTTGTTGTTGTTGTTGTTATTATTATTATATCTTTAGTGAGATTCACAGCTTTTGGGGCTGGTTGGTAGCTCAACAGTTTGAGAGTCCTAACCAAGGACCTAGGAACTGTTCAGGTAGCGTCGGAGAATATAAGCTGTTCCAGGTAGGGTGGTTTTTTTGTAAACTCAGGGTATTCCAGTCTGATAAATTCAGAATTTCCAAATAGCAAGGCAGCCCTTTAGGTATTGCTCCAAGGGCTCCAATTACAACAACAACAACTACTACTACTATTACTGCTACTACTACTACTTTTATTATTATACTACACAAAAATGACAGTGTATACACAGCAAACAAGATAACCATGCTGGGTTTCGTATTGCAAATGACTAGTCGAACACTTCCCAAGTGTTTAGCACTGCGTGATGTATCGGCGAATTATGCGAGCAGATCCCAGTAAGGTGGCCTTCTGCAGCTGACCAATGGTGATCTTGTCAGCGCCATATGATGATGATGATGATGATGATGATATACACAGCAAACGAGATAACCATGCTCGATTTTGTATCACAAATCTCTAGTCGAACATTTCCCAAGTGTTTAGGACTGTGTGATGTATCAGTGGATTATGTGAACAGATCCCAGTAAGGTGGCCTTCTAGAGCTGACCAATGGGGATCTTGTCAGCGCCAATTGTTTTGAAGTGCTTGCCTAGGTCTTTAGGCACAGCACCCAGTGTGCCCAGTACCACTGGAACCACCTGCACTGGTTTATGCCAGAGTCTCTGCAGTTCGATTTTCAAGTCCTGATATCTGGTGACTTTTTCAAGTTGTTTCTCGTCGATTCTGCTGTCGCCAGGTATGGCAATGTCGACGATCCACACTTTTTTCTTCTCACAATTGTGATATCTGGGGGGTTGTGTTCCAAAACTTTGTCAGTCTGTATTTGAAAGTCCTACAGTAGTTTTGCATGCTCATTTTCAATCTATTATTATTATTATTATTAATAATAATAATTAATATTAATATTAATTATTTATTATTAACTATTAATTATTATTACACATTTTTCAAACATTTACACCACGTTTCCATTTTCTGACAGTACATCAGAGTCATCTTCTTTCCTATTTCCATAGTAATACTTTCATTTTCAATTCCTGGTATATTTCTCTACTATTTGTACAATTGTATTTACCTTTTTATAATTCCTTATATATATACATTTCCTGCAACTCTCCAGTAATGTTATACATATTCTTTACTTTTCTCCTCTAGCCACTCATTCCCCATGTCCCAGATCTTAAATAATATTCTGTTTCCTCCTTATCTTTAAACTCCATCGTTTATTTGTCCATTTCAGCACATTCAAGCACTTTTTAAAATCACCGTACCTTCCGTAGGGATATTGGTCTGTTTCCACTGTTGTGCAAAAACAATTCTGGCCGCCTGTTGGTATATGAAATCTATGAAGCAGAGCGTTTTAAGCGGGAGTCGTGCCGATATGAAATCATGAAAAAAATGGAAAAGGCTTGGAGAAAAGGGACGGAGACATGGAGTAGGAACTGGGATGGAGGCCGCCGGAAATGTTTAGCTTTGAGAAAGAAGGCTGGGTCGTTCCAGAGCAGACGTGAAAGGGAGGATGTCAACTCATAAAATATTTCTATGGTCTTTTTAGAGTTGCCGACACGGAGGGAAGAGCAATGCAAAACCGAAACTGCATTCCATAAATGTTTTTCAAAGATAGTAACTAGGTGACTGAATATCTAACACACAAATATCTAACTGGAGAGCATGATTGATAACTCTGGGCTATGGAGGTATCCCATTGGAGAATATGAATTATGATACATCCAGGGGGTGCGGGGAAAACCGGGATCAAGGATGAGAATGAATTATGTGTCTCAGAGTTGGATATACCCAGGCAGTGCCGGCATGTTAACTCCCAATAAATCCTTTTTAAAGTTTTGGAAGTTTGGCTCCAGACTCATGATTTAAATGGGGGTAACAGCCAGAATCCTGACAGAGGACTTCCTACTCCCAGGAAAACCGATTTCTATGAAATTTTATTTATTTATTTGTTTTATTTATTTTATTTGTTTTATTTTTATTTATTTTATTTGTTTTATTCTTATTTATTTATTTGTCAAAAGCTTACAATACAACAGAAACAAGAATAAACATAAGTTTAAATACAAGAAGTAGGAACAGGGACGGTAGGCACGATGGTGCGTTTATGCACACCCCTTACAGACCTCTTAGGAATGGGGTGAGGTCAATAAAGGTTAGTTTGAGGGTAAAGGAGTAAATGTTGGGTAAAACTTCCTAAATGCATAAGCTCCTCTCTGCCGGATATCTGAAAGAACAATTAGGGAGAGATGATCATGGAGGAAAATCTATCCCCGATCCGCAGGATGTGCAACCCACTAACGGGCCGTGGCCTATTCTCAACCTGGCCACGCGAGCAGCGCACCAGCGGACACCCGTAGGCTCGCACATCTCTTATTTGTCAAGCTGTTGGGCATAAGCATGCACGCTGGCCCACCACACACACATGTTGAGTTATGCATGCATGCCGGCCCACCTCTCGCGTGGATTGGCTCCCCTCTCTCCCCCACTTCCCCCGGCCAGGCCATCAAATGGGGGAACCAAGATCTAGGCCGGGATGCTTTAAGATGGGTGGATTTCAACTCCCAGAATTCCTGACTGGGGCATACTGGCTGGGGAATTCTGGGAGTTGAAATCCACCCATCTTAAAACATCCTGGCTGGGTGATTCTGGGAGTTGTAGTCCACCCAATTTAAAGTTGACATGATTGAAAATCACTGTTATCAACTGATGGTTGAGACAAACTTTGTGATCAATTTGTGTGAATCCACCAAAATTACACTGGGAATTATACTTAATCTTTTTTAAAAAATACTAAAAATACTTCTTTTTTGCCACAAAAGAGTGTAAGTTTTTTTTTAAAAAAACCTGGGAATTAGATTACTTAATCTTCTTTTTTAAAATATGAAAAATGCTTCTTTTTCACACAACCTTGTATAGTGTTTTTTAAAAATATTCATCTGCTAATTTGAATGTACAGGTATTCCGGGCTGGTGGAGGAATTCTGGGTGTTGAAGCCCACACATCTTAAAGTTGCCAAGTTGAGAAACCCTGATTTAGGATGGTGCTTCCTAAGAGCTGAGAACAACTCGATAGCACAAAAATCAAAACGATATTTGCTGGATGTCTCGAAGCACAAGTTAGGTGCTCACCTCTCCAGGATGCTTTGATTTAAATTCCTACGCCGAGCAGAGAGGTTCATCCTGATAGCCTCAAGGAACCCTTCCAAAACTAGGGTTCCGTGCCTGCAGATCTCGAAAATCCCTATTTGTGAACTGAGATATTTGGGGTGACAAGAGGACAGCAGCAGACTTAAACTAACCTTCAGGGCTAGCTTTCCTGGTACATCTAGTCCATTGGTAGCGAGGTTTTGTGTCTGTATTTACTGGGTGATTTGTAAACATTTGAAGCATTCTTCTTGGCCCTATTTTAGGAAAGGAACAAAGTCACTGAAAATAGAGCAAAGTTTTGCTTGCAAAGGCCACGAAAGATCAGCAGTGGAGCTAAGCTGTGGGAACACAGGAAAGGTCAAGGAACCGTTGGTATCGCATTTCAGCTTCTTCCAAAGCTTAATTGCCCTGCAAATTTAAATGTAGACTTACGTCTGCAATATAAGCTTATAATATATTTATGGCTGCTTAGTCAGTTATATCTGAGAGGTATACATGTCTATTGAGGTAAGCAATTTATTTATTTATTTCCCTGAAGGGAACTACACCCTTTTAAATTATTTTTTTAACCAGATGTGCCCAGAAATTATTTTTTTTCCCCACTGCAGGGATTTTGGGAAGTGAAGTCTCTTGAGTTGAGCCTCACTTGCTTTTCTTTCTTTTTTTTAATTACAAAAATTTTATTGAATAAATTGTTAAAAATATTGGTCGTGGTGTGATTGTCCTGCCAATCCTGTTTGTCATACAAATTATGGCATAAGGTGTTTTATATGCATTTATGCGTTTATACACATTTTCTGTTTCTACTCGTGCATTCTGCCCACCCTCCTATCCTTTGGTTCTAGATCCTTCCTCCCCCCCCCCCCATTGATAATTTTTTTATCCTGTTTCATCTTTGTCTTTTTAGAATAGAATAGAACAGAATAGAATTCTTTATTGGCCAAGTGTGATTGGACACACAAGAAATTTGTCTTGGTGCAAATGCTCCCAGTATACATAAAAGAAAAGATACATCCATCAAGAATCATCAGGTACAACACTTAATAAGAGTTATAGGGTACAATAAGAGTAGAATAGAATAAAACAGAATAAAATAGAATTTATTGGCCAGGTGTTATTGGACACATAAGGAATTTGTCTTGGTGCAAATGCTCTCAGTGTGCATAAAAGGAAAGAGACATTTGTCAGGAATCAAGAATCATAAGGTACAACACTTAATAATAGTCATATTTCTAAAGTTAATTTGTCCATCTCAGTGCTAGTCCAAATCTTTTTTAATACTTCATCAGGAATTTCTTTTATCTTTCCACTTTTGAGCAAAAGCTAACCTTGCTGCGGTGATCACATGCATTATTAAGTAGATCACCTCGGTTTTTTTGTATGAGTTGAGTCTCACTTTCTGGCAGGCTTGGGTGAACCCAGCCCTGCAAGTTATTTTGGGAATGGTTTTCTGTTGGTGTTTGGATCCTGGGGACTCTTTAAAACAGGGGTCCCCAAACTTGGCAACTTTAAGACTTGTGGACTTTAACTCCCAGAATTCCCCAGCCAGCAGAGCTTTTAAAAAGTGGACAGGTTGTAAGTCACCCATCTTTGAATTGTACAGCACTAAGCGATGAAGGTTTTATGAGCTATCTTTGAAGTGTGGTGTAAAGCACCATAATTAAAATATTCCGTTAATTGCTGTTGCGTGATGTTGCTCCATAGCAATTAGCCCCCAGAGATAGAAGTGTGTGTGTGTGGCTTTTCCCAGGCTCTGTGGAATTCAAGATGCAGCTTTCCCAATGCAATTCTGAGCCGTTGGTGCTTCCCCACAACCGGTTGGATTTCTGACGGTTGTATGCACATCTTTTGGTAATGCTCAGCAGCTCTGGTCTTTCCCTTCCAAGAAAATAGTGGAAAAGAGTGAAAGGATATGTCACCAAAGCCGGATTGCAATGAAGGGAAAGAGATAGCCATGTATGTGCTTCCGACATATGAGCCCTCTGCTTTCTCGTATGAGATGCCATGTAAATTCTCACGGGGCCTCTGCTTTCTCGTGGAGGATTCCATTGTGTGAGCTGTGGTGGCGCGGTGGCTAGAATTTAGCATTGCAGACTCACTCTGCACGCTGCCATCAGTTCAATTCTGACCAGCTCAAGGTTGACTCAACCTACCATCCTTCCAAGGTGGGTAAAATGTGGTCCCAGATTGTTGGGGGCAAGAGGCTGTAAACCACTTAGAGAGGGCTAAAGCGATATATTAAAGCGGTTTAAGGGCTACTGCTATTGCTCTCAACAAAATGTAGAGGCTGTATTGAACAATGCAACAATCCCAGATCCAGGAATTTCTTGCAGAAAAAAACACAACATGTTTGGTCTAAACCTCCAGTGCTAGTTGCTCACCAACAACTCCTCAAGGTCAAGGGGTTAAAAGCACTCTGTGCATGCTCAGAGACCGCACATGAAAGTTATCATCTAAAGACATCCCTTTTTTAAAAAAATCTTAGGGCATAATCCCGGCTCTTCTGTGGGGAAGGGTGGGAACTCTGTCCCTATTCAGAAACTCTGAGCACACATTCTCATTGGCTCAAGGTTGGCTCAGCCTTCCCTCCTTCTGAGGCCGGTAAAATGAGGACCTAGATTTTGGGGGCTAGAGGCTGATTCCATAAAAAGCTTAGAGAGGGCTATAAACACATTGAAGTAATATATAAATATTCTATTTCTTCATTCCAATATTTATTCTATTCGACTCGACTCGACTCTGTTCCTTCATTCCAATATTTATTCTATTCTATTGCCCTGGTGGCACAGTGGTCAGAGTGCAACGTTGCAAGCTAACTCTGCTGATTGCCAGCAGTTCCATCCTAACAAGCCCAAGGTTGACTCACCCTTCCGTCCTGAGGTCGGTAAAATGAGGACCTAATTGTTGGGGGCACGAGGCTGACTCCGTAAACTGCTTAGAGAGGGCTGTAAAGAATAATAAAGCGGCATATAAGTGTCTTAAGTGCTATTGCTACTGTCCCTTCCTTCCTTCCTTCCTTCCTTCCTTCCTTCCTTCCTTCCTTCCTTCCTTCCTTCCTGTTAGAATACAGTATTACAGGCCAACTCTACCGACTGCCAGCAGTTCGATTCCCACTTGCTCATGGTTGACTCAGCCTTCCATCCTTCCGTGGTCGGTAAAATGAGGACCCAAATTGTTAGGGGCAAGAGGCTGATTCCATAAACTGCTGAGAGAAGGCTGGAAAGGACTGTGAAGCGGGATATAAGTTCAAGGGCTATTGCCTTTCCTTCCTTCCTTCCTTTCTCCCTCCCTCCCTCCCTTCTGGTCAGAATGTAGTATTGCAAGCTAACTCTGCCCACTGCCAGCGGTTCGATCCTGACCAGTTCAAGGTCGACTCAGCCTTCTGTCCTTCCGAGGTAGGTAAAACGAGGACCCAGATTGTTGGGGGGCAGAGGCTGACTCTGTAAACCGCTTAGAGAGGGCTGTAAATGCACTGTGAAGCGGGATATATACGTCTTAAGGGCTGTTACTCCATGAATGCTCACGGCCCCTCTGCTTTCCCCCTGCAGACGTCCCGGTTTCAGAGCTGCACGACCTTCTGTGCAAGAAGCTGCAGCAATGCTCCATCATCTTCGACTTCCTGGACTGCGTTGCTGACCTGAAAGGCAAGGAGATCAAGCGGGCAGCCCTGAACGAACTGGTGGAGTGCGTGGCCACCAACCGTGGCATCCTGATCGAGCCTCTCTACCCCGAGATCATCAAGATGGTAAAAAGCTTTTGCTTGTGAAGAGGGGGAAAAAAAAAAGAATTGAAACTTTGATCTTGGTTTTGTGGATCAGAAAGATTATTTCTGGCTAATTATATATCAATATGTAAAAGCAGAAAGTGGAGGCTGGAATTTGTTTATCTCGTATGGTACTAGGAAGTGTAAGAAGTCAATGCCTCCTTTTATTTCTTTTTCTCTTCCCCCTTTTATCTCACACCCCCTTTTCCCTGTTCCCTTTGCTTCCCTTCCCTTCATTTCCTATTTTCTTATTTTTGGGGTATTTTATAGAATAACTAGCTCTTATACCCATGCTTTGCTACGAAACTACAGTATGTGGTTGGGTTTAGTTTTGGGGGAGGAAAATAAGAGGGAGAAAAATTCTGCCTCTGCCTACCAGCATCCATTGTTATTTATCTGGTGATGCATCCTGTCAGTGTGTGAGGGAGTTGAGGGCTGTTTGGAAACTGAAACAGTATTTGTGTGAGCAAGGAAGAGACAGCAAGGAGCCTGGGCATGGCTTAGCTCAACTGTTCCGTAGTAAAGCTGCTTGGTGCTCTGAAACTGAAACTCCTCTGCTTGTGTTTTGCATTTGGAAGAGATTTCTTTTCAGGTGGGGAGGGGGAGCAGAACTCCTTAGCATCAAAGCATAATAATAATAATAATAATATAGGAAATACTGATGCTCTGATGGTCATTTTGAAAAATCCTTTCTTAGTGAGCCCCTAAAAGCCAAGAGGAACATAGGTGCCAAATTTCAAGTTTGGTTGAACTTTTATGGTTCTGGAGATTTTGTGATGATGCCTGAGTGGCCTTTTGCCTTTATATATTTGGGGGGGGGGGAAGAAAAATGAAAGAAAAAGATGGTAAAAGGCTGGCCAAAAAATGTGCAGAGTAGTGTCAGTGGGGAACGATGGGCAGGTGGGTAGGAACCTGAACTCAGACTACAGGTGGTCCTTGACTTACGACCGCAGTAGAGCCCCACATTTCTGTTGCTAAGTGAGACAGTTGGTAAATGACTTTCGTTCCATCTAGTCGCCGTTCAGTGAATCACTGCAGTTCTTACATTAACAATACGGTCATTAAGCGAATCTGGCTTCCCCACTGACTTTGCTTGTCAGAAGGGGATCAACACGAACCTAGGACTCTGCAACCGTCATAAATGGGAATCATGTGGATTTTGTTCACGTGACCATGGCAACCGTCGTAAGTGTGAAAAATGGTCTTATGTCACATTTCTCACCGCCGTTGTAACTTTGGAAGGTCACTAAACGAACGGTTGTAACTTGAGGTCTCCCTGCACTAACCTTCCTGAGTTTTTATACTGATCCGTTGCTCTGTTTCTGAAAGGAGGGAGGAAGAAACCACAATAAACAAGTCACAAAAATCACAATAAATTCCCAAACGCCATCACTCTGCTAAACAACTAATTCCCTCAACACTGTCCCAACTATTTACAAAGTCTACACTACTACTAGATTCATCTTCTCATCACTCCTTATCACTCATTTCCTCCCACTTGTGACTGCATGACTGTAACTTTGTCGCTTGTATCCTTACGATCTATATTGACTGTTTCCTAGTATGATTTGATTGCTTATTGTACCCTCTGACTATTATTAAGTGTTGTACCTTATGATTCTTGATGAATGTCTCTTTTTTTTTATGTACACAGAGACTATTTGCACCAAGACAAATTCCTTGTGTGTCCAATCACACTTGGCCAATAAAGAATCCTATTCTATTCTATTCTATTCTATTCTATTCTATTCTATTCTACTCCCTATTCCTATTCCTGTCCTGTCCTGTCCTATCCGATCCGATCCTATCCTATCCTATCCTTCATTCCAATATCTATTCTATTCTATTCTATTCTAAAGAAAAATGGGGAAACAGAATTACTTATCCAAAGCATTACTCATCATTAGACTTATCCAGTTGAAGGTGATGCTGAGTTGAAGATGACACATGTGCTGTCAAAAGAGGGGGGGGGGAAATTAGATACCTTTTACATTGTGTTTTCAGGGAATCTGAGAAGTCGCCGTTAACTTTGTAGTTAAAGTATTTGCAGATCTAAATCTAAGCTTTCAGTCTTCCAACAGGAGCCGCATTACATAAAATGTGTTAATTCGTGGGCCGCATTCATAAAACATGCAAACTTGTAAGAAACAGTCAACGTTCATTCATAATTCATGGTTTAAATTAGTAAAACAAATGAACGTATAACTGCTTTGTAACGAATCACATTTAATTATTTTAAAAATTAAACCAAAATGGCACGATTGAAGGCTAAGGGAGCCAGTTTGGCATTGTACTTTAGGCCCCAGCCAGAAACCAGGCGAGGGTGAGTTCTAGTCCCGCCTTAGACACGAAGCCAGCTGGCTGACTCTGTCACTGCCTGTCACTCTCCCTCAGCCCTAGGAAGGAGACAATGGCAAACCACTTAGATCTATTTGCAATGGCAAATCCTTAGAACGAAGGACAAATTTCCTGACAGTTACAACAATTAATCAGTGGGACAACTTGCCTCCAGAAGTTGTGAATGCTCCAACACTGGAAGTTTTTAAAAAGATGGTGGGATAACCATTTGACTGAAGTGGTGTAGGGTTTCCTGCCCCAAGCAGGGGCTGGACTAGAACAGTGGTTGTCAACCAGTGTGCTGGGGACCACTGGTGGTCTGCGAGAAAATATTGGTGATCCGCAGAGAAATGTCACCCTCAAAACAATTAATCCAGGCTGCGCGGGAACACAAGGCTGTGCTGCCCACATGGCCTGCGGGAACACAAGGCTTGTGTCGCTTGCATTGCGAACAACACAAGGTAGTGAGGGGAGGGGGGGAAGGCAGAGGGGGAAAACTTACCCCATTTACCCCATGCGCCTGGCCTGGCCACCGGGCTGCTTCTTTCCGCTTCTTTCTCCTTCTGCTTTTGGCTACACGCAAGGAAAGCAGCCAAAGTCTTCCTTTCTCTCCCCCAAACTCCGGCAGAAATGAGTCTTTGGGACCCTGCAAGGCCTCCTGCTCCAAGAGGCTGCACCATCAAAGACTCATTCCTGGCAGAGTTTGGGGGAGAGAAAGAAAGACTTCTGCAGCTTCTGCTGCTTTCCTTGCATGAAGCCAAAAGTCTCTCTCTCTCCCTCTCTCTCTCTCCCTCTCTGAGAACAGAGCTGGAGACGGTATCCTGCAATCCCAAATAAAGATTGATCGGTAGGAAAATGCGGTAGGGAATTTTCCTGCAGACTTTTGGGGGGGAATTTCCCAGGGTCTTCGGTCTACAGGATTTAAAATTATGAGTTTAGTGGTCCCTGAGGTCCAAAAGATTGGCGACCCCTGGACTAGAAGACCTCCATCCTATAACAGGGTTAGGAGGGACCTTGGAGGTCTTCTAGTCCAACCCCCTGCTAAGCAGGAAACCCTATACCAATCTAGACAAATGGCTGTCAAATCTCTTCTTAAAAGCTTTCAGCGATGGAGCCCCCACAACTTCTGGTGGCAAGCTGTTCCACTGGTTAATTGTTCTCCCTGCCAGGAAATTTCTCCTTAGTTCTAGGTTGGATCTCTCCTGTTATTTTTTTCCTGGGGCTTAGCTGTGGATCCGAAGCTTGGGTGGAGTCAGTTCTGGCCTTGAAAGATTGTCTCATTTCCAGATTTTGGGCTTGGGCTGAACTCTCCCTTCTCCCTCCAGATCTCAGTCAACATTTTCCGAATTCTTCCACCCAGTGAAAATCCTGAGTTCGATCCCGAAGAAGATGAACCAAATCTGGAACCGTCTTGGCCCCATCTCCAGGTAAGAGTCCTTCTGAAGGCCTCGAGATTAATAGCTTACTATCTTTGAAAAACTATGTATGGAATGCACTTTCGATTTCCAAGCTGCTGCTTTCCCTCCTCCCTTTCTTTTTTGGCAACTCTAAAAAGCCATAGAAGTATTTTATGAGTTGACAACCTGTTTATCAGAGATAAATTTATCTCCCGCCTAGGCTATGCCAACGCACTCTACATGGGGCTTCCCTTGAAGAGCAGCTGGAGGCTCCAGCTGGTGCAGAATGCGGCCGCGCGGGGGGTGTTGGGAGCTCCACGGGGTTCCCATGTTACGCCACTTCTGCGCGAGCTGCATTGGCTCCCGGTGGTCCTCCGGGTGCGCTTCAAGGTCTTAGTTATTATCTTTAAAGCGCTCCTTGGCTCGGGACCAGGATATTTGCGAGACCGCCTCCTGCCATTATCGGCCTCCCGCCGACCGATACGCTCCCATAGAGTCGGCCTCCTCGGGGTGCCGCCGGCTGGACGGCTGGCGACCCCGAGGGTGCGGGCATTCTCATTGGGGATACCCTCCCTCTGGAACGAATTACCCCCGGAGATGAGGACCATCCCTGATCTCCTGACCTTCCGGCGCGCGTTGAAAACCTATTTATTTCAGCAAGCCAGTCTGGCCTAGGGGTTTTTAAGAGTTTTTAATTCGGTTTTAGCTTTCTTAATCTCCTAATTTTTTAATGTTTTGATAATGGCCAATCTATTTAATTCTTTTAACTCATTTTAAATATTGTATGTGTATTTATATGTATATTTTATCTGGCTGTACACTGCCCCAAGTCCCTCTGGGAGAGGGGGCGGTATACAAATTTAAGTAAAGTAAAGGCCAGAGTAACAACATCTTCACCAGCAGCGGCCTCTCAGCTGATCATGGCAGCCTTTATTTATTTATTTATTAATTAATTAAACTTCTATACCGCCCCCTCTCCCAGCGGGACTTTTACTACCGCTTTCGACGAACTGGTCTGAACTGGTTAGCATTTCACCACTGGCCTGGTGGACCTTCCGCCTTTTCAAGCCTTTCAAGGAAAAACTCCTGGTGGGATGAAGAAAGTTGAGTTGGGCTTGATGGCTTCTCCCTCTCTCTCTTTCCAGCTTGTATATGAATTTTTCCTCCGGTTCCTTGAAAGTCCAGACTTCCAGCCCTCGGTGGCCAAGCGATACATAGACCAGAAATTCGTGTTGATGGTAAGGGAGAGCAATAGGGAGGGTTTTATGGCTGGGGATCATGGTGGGAAGGCTTCCCTCCAGAGGTCGTGGGTGCTCCCATCACTGGAGGTGTTCAAGAAGGGCATAATGGCATAAGGTCTCCTCCTTGAGCAGAGGGTTAGACTAGAAGAATTCTGAGGTCCCGTCTGCAGTATGATTCTATGAGATATGGATGGATGGATGGATGGATAGATAAATTGATAGATGATAGATATAGATGATAGATGATAGATGATAGATGATAGATAGATAGATAGATAGATAGATAGATAGATAGATAGATAGATAGATAGATAGATAGATAGATAGATAGATATGATAGAGATGATAGATGATATTTGATAGAGATAGAGATAGAGATGATAGAAATAAATAGATGATAGATATAGATGATAGATGATATAGATAGAGATGATAGATGATAGAAATAGATAGATGATAGATGATAAAAATAAATAGATCGATGATAGATCGATGATAGATGATAGATAAATGGATAGATGGATAGATAGAGATAGAGATTATAGATGATAGAGATAGAGATGATAGATAGATAACAGATAAAAATAGAGATAGATAGATAGATAGATAGATAGATAGATAGATAGATAGATAGATAGATAGATAGATAGATAGATAGATAATAGATGGATAGATATAGATAGATGATAGAGATGATAGATAGAAATAAATAGATTTATAGAGGTAGATACGGATGGATGGATGGATTGATAGATAAATGGATAAATGGATAGATTGATATAGGGATGGATGGATGGATGGATGGATGGATGGATGGATGGATGGAATTAGAGTGAGAGAGATCCAGAGGCCATAGGTGCTTTCTATCACTGGACATTTTCAAGAGGAGGCTAGGCTACAATTTGTCTGAAATGGTGTAGGATCTACTGATTGGGCAGGGGTTGGACTAGAAGACCTCTGAGGTCCCTTTTGCTCTATGATTCTATGAAATAAGATAAATGGATGGATGGGTGGAATTGGAGAGAGATTGATCCAGTGATTTGGGTGCTCCACCACTGGAGGTTTTCAAGAAGAGACTGGACAGCCATTTGTCTGAAACGGTATAGAATTTCCTGATTGGGCAGGGGTTGGACTAGAAGACCTCCGAGCTCCCTCCCAACAGTATAATTCTGCGTTATAGAATAGAAAAGAATAAAATAAATGGAATGGGAATGGGAATAGAATAGAATAGAAATACAGAATAGAACAGAACAGAATAGAATTAGAATAGAATAAGGAATTGGAACAGAATGGAATGGGAATAGAATAGAATAATGAAATATAATAATTCTAGACTAGCCCATTAGGATGGCTTCAATAACTTACGATGCATTTGAGGTCATGAAGTGGGAAACATTCAGCAATGCTCTTTTCTCTCTCTCCCGCCTTCCTCCAGCTGCTAGAATTGTTCGACAGCGAAGACCCCAGAGAACGTGAATACCTCAAGACCATCCTTCACCGGGTTTACGGCAAATTCCTGGGCCTTCGGGCGTACATTCGCAAGCAATGCAATAACATTTTTTTGAGGTGAGGGGGCTTCTTCACCTTCGGTTGGCCTGCGTTTTTCATCCCCAGCCACCGAGGAGCATCATGTTGTGCGCAAACCTTTTCTGATTTCTAACCTTGCCCAAAAATTTCCAAGGTGAATTCCAAGGAGGAACCTTATCAACTGAGCCTGTAGACCTACCTGTTGTGTTTCCGGAAGGTGGGGAAAGGGGGCAAAGGGGAGAGGGAGGAAGGAATTGCCTGCCAACCTCAGTTTTTAGGGAAGACAATGACAAGAATAAAACCCTCCCTGTTTCTTCCTTTCCTTCCCTCCCCGACAGGTTTATCTACGAGACGGAACATTTCAACGGAGTGGCTGAATTATTAGAAATCCTTGGGAGGTAAATCTTTCAGGGCTGGGGGGGGAAGCAAGCGCTCCGTGATGGCCTTTCCTCGTTCTTGGAAAGGGAGGGAAAGGAGCCCCGAGGTCATCTAGTCCAACCCCCTGCTTGAGGGCAGGATCCAGGAGAACCATCTCCGAAAGGAGAGACCTCCAAGCCCCTCCAGCCGAAGACCTTTAGCCAAGGAGAACTTGCCACTTCATGTGGCAGGTTGTTCCACAGGCTACCAGCAGGGATGGGATTCAGACCGGTTTGGGGGAACCAGGTGTTAAATTAACATCTAGTTCACTGAACCGGTAGTTGAACCGCCTGCCTGGCCCCGCCTGCTCCCCCCACCCTCTCCTAGAGGCCTAGGGTAAGTGCAGGGTCCGCGCAGAGGCTCTGAGAGAGGGAAAAATGGCTGGAAAAATGGAAAGCCTCCGGAGCCCGGGGGAGACCATTTTCGCCCTCCCAGAGGCCCAAGGGAAGCCTCCAGACCCTGGGGAAGGCAAAAAACGGCTCTCACGGAAGTTCCTGTAGGCCAGTGTTTTTCAACCTTGGTGGTTTGAAGATGTGTGGACTTCAACTCCCAGAATTCCTCAGCCAGCACTGCTGGCTGAGGAATTCTGGGAGTTGAAATCCACACATCTTCAAAGTACCAAGGTTGAAAAACACTGCTGTAGGCAACACCCACCCAGCAATCTGGTTGCCGCTATGTACAATTCCTGCTCATCTGGATTTCTTTGAACTGTGGTTTTAGTCCACCGGTGGTCCTTCTGCCCACCGAAGAACAGGGGGATTAAAGTTTCCTCTCCTTCCCTTTGAAAGTTTGGAGACTGTTTTCCTCTCTTCCCCTGATCTGTCTCACCTGGAGACTGGACATACAGAGATCCTTTGACCTGGCGGGTTGAGAAGCCGAATGTCCAGTTTCCACCACTTTTTAAACGATTCTTAGCACCCAAAAGGAGCATGGAGACAAGCCCATCTTTCTGCGTTTGTTTTATTGTAAAAGTCACTTTTTGTTACGGGTAGCCCTTGATGTAACGACTAGAATTGGGACCAGAAGTCCCATCTCTAAGCCATGTGGTCGTTAAATGAATCACGCCTGATTTTATGGTCTTTTGTCGTTGTTGTTTTTTGCCACAGTGGTTAAGCAAATCCACTTTTTCCCCTCTGCATCCTTTTGGGCACCTTCCCAAGGAAAGAAAGAAAGGAAAAAGAAAAGAAAGAAAAAGAAGGAAGGAAGAAAGAAAAGGAAAGGAGGGGATGGGTCGGGATGGGATGGGAAGAAAAAAGGGAAGGAAGGAAAGGAAGAAGGAAAGGAAAGGAAGGAAAGGAGGAAAGGAAAGGAAGGAAGGGAAAGGGAGAAAGGAAAGCAGAAAGAAAAGGAGGGAAGGAAGGAAGGAAAAAGAGGAAAGAAAAAAAAGGAAGAAAAAGAAAGAAGGAAAGAAGGGGATAGGAAGAAAAGAAAGAAAAAGAGAAGGAAAGAAAGAAAAAGGGAAGGAAGGAAAGTGAAAGAAAAACGAAAAGGAAGGAAGGAAGGAGAAAAAGGAAGGGGGGATGGGGCGGGATGGGAAGAAAAAAGGGAAGGAAAGAAAGGAAAGAGAGAGAGGAAGGAAAGAAAGGCAGAAAGGAAAGAGAGAGAAAGAAAGGAAAGAAACTGGTGTATTACTTTTTCTCAACTTCTGGGAAATTCTGGCCAGGGAATTCTGGGAATTGAAGTCCATTCCTCAAGCCGCTTAGCCACAATGGCCCTGCAGGGGATGACCCTCCCTCCCCCCCCATAATCCCCCCTTCGGTGTCTCTTTCAGCATTATCAACGGCTTCGCGCTGCCCCTGAAGGCGGAACACAAACAGTTCCTCGTCCGGGTTCTCATCCCGCTTCACTCCGTCAAATCGCTCTCCATTTTCCACGCCCAGGTGAGCTGGGCAGTGCCGGGGGTGGGGAAGCGGAGAGGAGCCTTCAGAGTGCTCTGGGGTCCAGAGAGGCTCCTGTGGGCTCCTGACCCAGATTCCTCTCTTGCAGCTGGCCTACTGCGTGGTCCAGTTCTTGGAGAAAGATGCCACGCTGACCGAGCATGTGAGTCCGGCCTTTGCAAAGGGGCAGGGGGGGGGGGCACGGCTGCAGCTGGGGGGAGGGCCATGTGCGGGCTGGGCGAGATTTGGCAGCGGGGCAAACCTGGTGGCAAGCTGTTCCACTGGTTAATTGTCCTCTTATGTCAGGAAGTTTGTCCTTTGATTCTGGGTTGCTTCTCTCCTTGATTAGTTTCCATATGTTATTTCTTGTCCTGCCTTCTGGTGCTTTGCAGAATAAATTGACCCTTTCCTCTTTGGGGCAGCCCCTCAAATACTGGAATGCTGTTCTCATGTCACCCCTAATTCTTCTTTTCTCTGGACTAGCCAGGCCCAGTTCCTGCAAACATAGAATAACAGGGTTATTCTAAACATAGAATAACAGGGTTGGAAGCAGAGCTGGTCTTCAGCAGGTTCTGACCAGTTCTGGAGAACCGGTAATGGAAATTTTGAGTAGTTCGGAGAACCAGCAAATACCACCTCTGACTGGAGATTTTACAGTATCCTGCCCCTGCCACGCCCACCAAGCCACGCCCACAGAACTGGTAGTAAAAAAATTTGAATCCCACCACTGGTTGGAAGGCACCCCAGAGGTCTTCTAGGAGACCCTATACCATTTCAGAAGGTAGTGTCATGTTGGAATCTGATTCTGAGGGGGAGGTTGAGGAGTGGGAGTGTGGCTCCAGTGGCTGTGGAGGAAACTGGGGAAGGGGCATATTCCAGCTTGGCATTCAGAGGAAGACCCAGGCCCACCGCCTCTTCATCTTAGAGCCTGCAGAGAGAAACGGAGAGGGAGCAACGTGGGTTATGGGGGAGAAAAGGGCTCTGATTCCCTTCATTAGCTGCAACTGGGAAAACAGGATATAAAGGGGGTTTGCGCACAGCACCTGGCTGGAAGCAAAGCGTGAATTATCTTTCTTTGTCACGTCTTATCTGGGTTCTAGCGTCCTCCCAACCGTGTGTGTTTCGTTATCCTTTGAAACCTGCAATTCCTTATCCTGCTCTGTCTAGTTAATTGCTGCAGAGTGGTTTGTTTTGGTTTTTATTTATAATTTAGATGTGATTTGGGTTCAGACTGAATTTCTTCCCTTTAAAAACTGTTCTTGGGAGAGTTTTTTTTTTTTTTTTTTGATAACTGGTCATTGGGGACCAAGTTGGTGGAATTAAAGGAACTTCACCTACTTTTATGACTTTGTTGCTTTCGTGCTACGCCCCGGATCATCACAAGTGGCTGTCCAGTCTCTTCTTAAAAGCCTCCAGTGATGGAGAACCCACAACTTTTCTGGAGGCAACTTCTGTTCCACTGGATGATTGTCCTCACGGTTAGGAAATTTCTCCTTTAGTTCCAGGTTGCTTCTCTCCTGGATTCGTTTCCATCCGTTGTTTCTTGTCCTGCCTTCTGGTGCTTTGGTTAAAAAGTTTTGATTTTAAAAAAAAAACTTTGGGGGTGTTTTTTAATATTAAACGGATGGTTATGAGGACTCTGTGTGTGTGTGTGTGTAGTTCTCAACTTACAACCATCCGTTTAGTGTTAAAAAGAAATCACACACACATACACAAATGATTGCTGACACTTTGATTTAAACTAAATTTGTATATCGCATGACCTCTACAGATGCCATACGCTAAATGCAAATAAATTCATCAATGAATCTCTTTTCTTCGGCAGGTGATACGGGGCCTGTTGAAATACTGGCCGAAGACCTGCACCCAAAAAGAGGTATTGAAGGGCTCGGCCAGGGGTGGTGGGTAGGATGTGTCACATGTATGTTGGCGGGGGGGTCGGGCCCTGCAAACGCATCCCCCCTCCCTTCATCCCCTCCCTCTCTCCTCCCCCTTCCTGATCAGGTGATGCTCTTGGGGGAAATCGAGGAGATCCTGGATGTGATTGAGCCCTCGCAGTTCGTGAAGATCCAGGAGCCGCTCTTCAAGCAAGTGGCGCGATGCATCGCCAGCCCCCACTTCCAGGTGCTTTGGGGAGGGGGCACCGAGCAAAGGGGGCAAGGGGGGGAGCCATCGCAGAGGTCATCCTCAACCTACAACCACAACTGGAGATGGAATTTCAGTTGCCAAGCAATACGGTCGTTCAAGCAAGTCATCCCGTGACCGGGACTGCATTTCACAATAATTTTTTACTGTGGTTATTAAGCAAATTGCATGGTTGTTAAGTGAATTGTGTGGTCGCTAAGTGACTCTGACCCCCCCCCCCCATTGATTTTGCTTATTAGAAGCCAGGTGTCAGGAGTCTGGGCGTTACCCCCAATTAAATCATGAGTCTCGAGCCAAACTTCCAAAACTTACAAAGGATTTATTGTGTTCTGACCCAGGCTTTGTAAACCATAATCACGCACAAATTTATTTTAAAAACAAGACTTATTTTATTTTAATGTTGAGAATTGTTTTCTTTCCCAGCCGGAGCTAATCTCAAACAGTTCCCCAAGATAAGCACACACCTTTTAGTTCTGTGAAGTGCAGCCAAATACAGAAGTATCAAATGAACTAGAAAAGAAATCAACCGAAGTACAAAAGAGCTTCAAGGAGGACTCGGAACTGATTGAACGACTTTGCTTTCTGCAAAGGTTTCGTCATTTGGGCCTGATTTTTATCCCTTATGGGAGGGGCAATCACCTCCCAGCCTCACTCCTAAGTTGCCCCTTTTGTCTTAGCTGCTCTCGCCTTCTAGCAGCTCTGCGCATACGCGCGCTGGGAACAGGCTCCCCTTGTTCCTTGGTGTTGCTGCTGCCAGACTCCGAAGGCAGCACCCCACTCTAAGATGGTCCTGGCTTCATCCCTGCATCGGACGCAGGACCCTCGTCCAATTCCTCCCCAGACTCCTGGACTGGTCCCTTTTCTTCCCCACTGTCTGATTCCGCTGCTGTCTGCACCGGCAAACCACAACATATTGGGAATTAACATGTCTGACACTGCCTGGGCATAACCGACTCTGAGACACATCATTCATTGTCACCCTTGACCCTGGTTTTCCCCCACCCCCTGGGTGTATCATGATTCATATTCTCCAATGGGACACCTCCATAGCCAAGAGTCATCAATCATGCTCTCCAGTTAGAATTTTTCGGGACAGAAACTTTGGTCACCTAGTTTATTGTGGTCTATTTGGTCACAAGATGGCGGTGCACATGGTCGCAGCGGCTCAACGCTCCAACGACTGTTCTTTTTGTGTTTTTACTTCCTTCTGTTCCTGCTTTTTACTCCATCCTGCAACGGACTAACGTACTGTCAAGAAAACCTGATAAGTTTAGGACAGAAACTCAAAACTGAAGTCACTTGTGCTTATATAAAATCCCACAATATCCCACTGGAGCTAGCAAGATCTCCGGGAGCCCCATGGATTGCTGCTGGATTACATAAGCGTAGAAGACGGCGTAGGGAGAGGAAACAGAAGTGGGGATGCAGAGCGGACCTGCTAACTCAATTGAGGAAGAGACCGCAGAAACCCCCACTGCCATCTAAGTTCCTCATAAATGCCAGATCCCTCGTAAACAAAGTGGATGAACTACAGCTGCAGATCTCCCACAACCACATAATTCGTGAGTGCTGTCTACTAATCGCCACAGAATCCTGGCTGCACCCGCAAATCCCAGATGCTACAATGGAGCTTAGCGGACTGGACTTTGCACTGTCAAGATCGCAACATAGCCTCCGGTAGGAGAAGGGGAGGGGGCCTAATTATTTATGTACATAAAGACTGGTGCACAAACAGCAAATAACAAACAGCCATTGCTCACCAAATTTGGAGGCCATGACTGTTCAGACTGTTCTATCTGCCACGGGAGCTAATAGTAGTTACCATCACTGCTGTATATTTACCTCCAGATGCCAATGTTAGCAAGGCACTTTGGTCACCTTCAGGACATAATTACCATGCAACAGAGAGTTCATCTTGAGGGCGTTCAGATCATCGCTGGGGATTTCAACAGAGCATGCTTAAAAACTGTGCTCCCCAAACTTTACCAATATGTTAAGTGCCCAACCAGGGGAAAAAACACACTTGATCATATGTATTCAAATATCAAGCATGCTTATAGAGCAAAACCTCTTCCCCACTTAGGACAATCAGACCATCTCACCTTGCTTTTACTACCAGCCTACACTCCTCTTAGGAAGAGAACAAAACCTAGCAGTCAAACTATTAGATGCTTGCCTGAAAATGCCCTCTCCCAGCTTCAGGATTGCTTTGCCCGCACAGATTGGAGCATCTTTAAACAACAGGACTTCGAGTTATACATAGAGACTGTGCTTTTCTATATAAAGACCTTTGTAGAAAATGTCACAAATGCGTACGGTCCTTCCCAAACGGGAAACCCTGGATGACCAGCGAAGTCCAGGCTCTGATCAAGGCCCGTGACCTGGCTTTTAAAGCAGGTGACACCACACAGTACAGCACTGCCAGAGCTGAGCTGAGAAGGGGCATTAAACATGCTAAGGAGATGTACAGAAGGAAGATCGAGGGCCACTTTATTGACAGTGACCCATGGCAGATGTGGAGGGGGATACAGGCCCTGATCAACTACAAAGGCCAGAGCCCAACAAACAGCGAAAGCAGCAGCATTCTGGCAGAAGAGCTAAACAGCTTTTTCGCACGCTTTGAGACCATCAAGAACCTGGACATACTGCCTCACGAGGTCCATGACGCTGCACCTCTCTCTCTTCAGGTGCCTGAGGTGAGAAAAACACTGAGAATAGTAAATCCCAGGAAAGCTGCAGGGCCTGATGGCATTCCTGGAGCAGTAGTTAAAGCGTGTGCTGACTAGTTAGCAGAAATAC
Source organism: Bungarus multicinctus (assembly GCA_023653725.1). Lineage (NCBI taxonomy): Eukaryota > Metazoa > Chordata > Lepidosauria > Squamata > Elapidae > Bungarus > Bungarus multicinctus. Next base: position 2,478,640 of record CM042847.1, read on the forward strand.
TTACAGAGCTGTTCAATTTATCTTTAACACGTGCCATCATCCCACAATGCCTGAAGGCTGCAACCATCATCCCCGTTCCCCCAAAAACAAATATAAACACTCTCAGTGACTATAGGCCCATAGCATTAACAAGCTCCATCATGAAAGTTTTTGAGCGACTAGTCTCACAGCACATCAGAGACTGCCTCCCGCCCTCCTTTGATCAACATCAGTTTGCTTACAGAGCAAACCGATCTACAGAGGATGCTGTGGCCATCACACTTCATAGAGCACTGAGCCATCTGGAGAACAAACAGAGCTATGTGAGGATGCTCTTTGTGGACTACAGCTCTGCGTTTAACACTATCATCCCAGATATACTAGTAACCAAACTGTATAATCTGCAGGTCCCCACCCCCACGTGCTCCTGGATTAAGAGCTTTTTGACAAACAGACCACAGTCTGTTAGACTTGGCCCCCACCTTTCTTCCACTATTACACTCAGTACTGGTTCCCCCCAGGGTTGTGTCTTGAGCCCCCTGGTATGTGCCTTGTACACCTTTGACTGCTCACCAAGCCACGCAACAAACACCATCATAATGTTTGCAGACGATACGACCGTGATTGGTCTCATCTCTGGAGAGGATGAGACGGCATATAGGGCAGAAGTAGAGAACCTGTCTGTCTGGTGTTCACAGAACAATTTGTCACTGAATGTCCATAAAACCAAAGAACTGATTATGGACTTCAGGAAACATGGACAGGACCACGCCCCACTCATCATTAACGGAGAACGAGTGGAAACTGTCTCTACGATCAAATTCCTTGGCATCCATATCTCAGCCGATATCTCCTGGTCCCCTAACACCAAGGCCATAGTGAAGAAGGCTCAGCAGCGGCTGCACTTCCTGCGGGTTCTCAGGAAAAACAATCTGGAAAAGAAGCTGTTGCTGGCTTTCTATAAAGCCTCTGTGGAGAGCACTCTGACATACTGTCTGGATGTGTGGTATGCAGTTTCCTCAGCTGAGAACAGGAAAACCGTACAGAGGGTGGTAAATACAGCTTAAAAGATAATTGGTTGCCCTCTGCCCTCCCTGGAAGACTTAGCCAGGTCCCGCTGCCAAAGCAGAATCAAGGCCATCATAAGAGATCCCTCGCACCCTGGCAATTATCTTTTTGACCTGCCGTCTGGACGGCGCTTTAGGTCAATTAAATCCCACACCACTAGACTAACAAATAGTTTCTTTCCCTGGGCCATCCGAACTGCAAATAAATATAAGTTACTACCATATTAAGATGTGAAAAGATGTGAAACTGCAATACCTCATACAGATGTATAATAACTTATTACAGTACAATCTATCTCTTATGTATTACACTTGGCAAAGAATCACAGTCAGTGTTGTATGTATATTTTGTATATATTCGTAGATATTGCACTCTCAAATTGCAAATGGAAATGTGGGTACTCTTAATCTTTAAGTCCTTTGGTTTTATTGTATTGCAAACAGTTGCTGGGGCGCATCCACAGTTTCGTTGTACTTATACAATGACAATAAAGTTCTTCTAGTTATTATCTCTGAAAAACTATGTATGGAATGCACTTTCAATTTCCAAGCTGCCACACTGTCTCCCTCCCTTTCTATTGCCAACTCTAAAAGACCATAGAAATATTTTACGAGTTGACACCAGGTAGGAGGATCGAAACTGTAATACACACGATTGCCGGTCATGATGTTTTGTGATCTGATGTGCAACAATTGTAACTTTGAGAATGGGTCATAAGTCACTTTTTCTGAGGCCGTCGTAACGTCAGACCATAGTTAAGCCATTGGTCGCAATTCAAACACTGCCTTACAGGTCGTCCTCTACTTACAACCATTCATTTAGTGACTGTTCAAAGTTACAACAGCACTGAAAGAAGTGACTTACGGCCGTTTTTCACATGTTTATGACCGTCGCAGCCTCCCCATGTCACGTGATCAAAATTCGGACACTTGGGCCAGAAAAGTAACTGTGAAACTTAATCTCCCTAGGCTATTGGGGAAAGTATATCTGATATTTCATAGTAGTTTATTAAAGCCGTTTGTTGATTCTTCATTGAGGCCAGCAGAACATGCAGCTCCGAAGCCTTTCATTGCGGGCATGAACATTATGAGGTTAAGAAAATTTTGGATTCTAGGATTTTCAGGGGGAAGTTACAATATTTAATTTATTGGAAAGGTTATCCAATTTCACAAACAACTTGGATAAATAGCTGGAAAGTTAATGCTGGTAGATTGGTGGGAAAATTCCATGAAAAATATCCACACAAGCCTAAGGCAAATTCTGTGGGTGGCAGAAGACTGTATTGCTTAGCAAGGGAAATGGGGGCCAAACTCAACTTAAATGTCTCACTTAACCACCGAAATGTTGGGTTCCCTTGTAGTCGTAAGTCAAGGACTACCTAGCTTGAAGGCAGCTGGGTCGGGGGCTTTTCAAATGGGCTTTTCAAATCCTCACAACTTTTCTTCTGTGCTTCCCTCCCCGAAAACAGGTGGCCGAACGGGCGCTCTATTTCTGGAACAACGAATATATCCTGAGCCTGGTGGAGGACAATTGTCACACGGTGCTCCCTACCATCTTCGGCACGCTCTACCGCGTCTCCAAGGAGCATTGGAACCCGTGAGTCCTGCAGGCGCAGCGCTGGGGAGAACATGGTTAGAGAAGGAGGACAGGACTTCCTCACAACTCCCAAAAGTTAGAAAATCCACCTGGGGAAAAAAAAAGCTCACTTCCTGTCAGGCTACAGAACTTTTTCCCATTCAGTCAATAAGAATGAACTTCTGAGAACCAGACATATCAAAAGGAATCCTTTATTGAGATGAGACAATTCATGTAGGAGTTCAAAGCAGCGTCTGAGGTCCTTCAGGCATACAGTGATAAGTAAGGGAGTTTAGAACCCCTCCCCTTCTCTCAATGTATATTTAGGGAAACAAAAGCTACTATGTTAATTCCTTTCCCAGCCCTTCTGAAGGAACGATCTTTCTCACAGTTTCCCAGGTCATATCTAATTTCCCCCCACCCCCTTTTTAGAACGGACTTTTTTGGGAGATTCCCCGGAACCCCTCACTGGAATTTTTATGATCTTCTCATCTCCTGGCTGTGCCTCTCGGAGGTGTTAGGTTCTGGCCATCTGGCTTTTCTCCCTCCATTGTATCGTGTGGGTGTACAAATTTGATATAAGGTTAAATATATTCAGGTTACATCAAGAAAGGATTTCTTTATCAGTTCCCCCCCCTTTTCTTCTTCCACTGAAGAAATGACAGATACACAGATCTGACATCCTGCCCTCCTTAAAAAACATATAGGTCTACCTGAAAAAAACAAAAATCATGCAATTCAGGATGGTTTATCAGGATATTTTAGGTGGAACTTTCGTAGTAAGGTGGGTGTTTTTACATGTTGTTTGGCTACCCACTCATTTTCTGAGGAAGGAAGGTGTTTCCAAGCTACTAAATATTGTGTGGATCCACGGTGAGTGCGTGAATCAAGGATATCTTTAATTTCAAAATGTTGTTCCCTATGTACTATGATGGGGGTTAGGGGTGTGGGAAGGGGGGGGGGTCTGAGGTTTGAAGTGATCTCCGGTTTTGAGCAAGCTACAGTGAAATACTGGATGAATCTGCCTAAGTGTTTTTGGAAGACGAAGCTCTACCGTCACGGGGTTGATAATTCTGGAGATGGGGAATGGGCCAATGAATTTTGGTCCTAATTTCTTAGAGGGTTGTCATGATTTTAAGAATTTTGTGGACAAATATACACGGTCCCCAATCTTGAAAGGTTTAGGTTCGCAACGTTTTTTCTCTGCTTGAGCTTTGTAAACTGCTTTAGCTTCCTGTAAAGATAATCTTAACCACTGGCCACACGGCTTGTAAATTATCCATCCACTCCTTAAGGGAGGGGATTTCAGGTTCTTTGGTGGGTAGTTCCGGCATGGGGTTGAATTCTTGGCCTGTGGCTACCTGGAATGGGGTGAACCCCATGCTACTATGGACTGAGTTATTGTATGCTACCTCTGCAAAAGGAAGGTCAGTCCAATTGTCCTGCTGGTGATTAATAAAACATCTTAAATATTGTTCTAATACGCAGTTCACTCTCTCCGTCGATCCATCAGTTTGGGGATGACTTGATGACAACAACCCCTGGGTGAAGCCTAATAGGTTTAAAAACGCCTGCCAAAATTTGGATGTGAACACCCCTATTTGAAATAATCCGTTGGGGGGCTCCATGAAGGCGATAAATGTGTATTAGGAACATCTTTGCCAATGCCTTGGCAGTTGGGATCTTTTGGCATGGAATAAAGTGAACCTATTTGGAAAAAAGATCAGTTACAAACCAAATGACAGTATTCCAGCACTCTCAGGAAGCTCCACTATAAAGTCCATAGAGATCTCTTTCCAGGGAGTAGAAGGGTCTGCTACTGTTTGTAAAAGTCCAGGATATATTCCTTATCTTCTCTTTGCAACAGCACAGGTGGGGCAGCTCGCAACATAGTTTTCAATGTCCTTTTTGAGGGACAGCCATCAAAATTGTCTTTTGATGAGATGCAGGGTTTTTACAAACCCAAAGTGTCCTATTTTGGAGTCATGGCAGCGTTTCATGAGTTCCATTCTCTGGCTTGCAGGGACATAAAGCTTGTTTTCTACCCAAGCGAGTCCATCTTTGAGTAAGCAAGTGTTTTTGTTAGCCTGGAGCCAGACATCCTTAAGTAGTGCCTCCTTAAATATCGACGTCGTTGTGTCTTCAATCAGGGATGATTTTTTTTTCTCTTGTGCGCGGGTGATTACCTTGGCTGCTAGTTGGGTCGGTTGGGTCATCGGTTTTATAACCTCAATCTTTTTGCTGTTGTATTGGGGTTTTCTGGACAGTGCATTTGCTAAGAAGTTCTTTCTCCCAGAAAAATATTTAAGAGTGAAATTAAAACGTTGAAAATATTGAGCCCACCTTGCTTGTTTTTCGGAGAGTTTCTGTGGATTTCTCAGGGCTTCCAGATTTTTGTGATCAGTCCATACTTCAAAGGGGATTTGGTTTCCTGCCCACCGCACAGCATATGCCTCTTTCTCCCATATGGCCCATCTTTGCTCGGTTTCCGTCAGTTTCTTGGATGTATAAGCGCATGGTTGTAATTGTCCACTTCCATTCTTTTGGAGGAGGACTCCTCCAACTGCAAGATCACTGGCGTCTGCTTGGATGACAAAAGGTTGTTCGGGGTCTGGGTGCTTAAGGACCGGTTCTGCTGCGAATAGACGTTTGAGTTTCTCAAATGCTGCTTGGCACTCCATTGTCCAGATAAGGTTTGCGTTTCTCCCCCCACCTTCGTTTTTAGCAAGTTCGTGATAGGGAGGACGATGTTTGCAAAAGCTGGAATGAATTGGCGATAAAAGTTTGCAAACCCCAGGAAGCTTTGCAGTTGTTTGCGGGTGTGCGGTGGGTCCCAGTCCAATACAGCTTTTACTTTCTGTGGGTCTATCTCTATTCCCTCATGGGATATTCTGTACCCCAAATAGTCAATTTTCTCTTGGTGGAACTCACATTTGGAGAATTTTGCATATAGTTTAGCATCTAAGAGTTTTATGAGGACTGCACCGAGTATCTTGATGTGTTCTTCCATCATTTCTGTGTAGATTAAAATATCATCAAGATACACTAAAACCCCTTTATATAAAAATTCATGAAGGGTTTCATTGATCAATTGCATAAACACAGCAGGCGCTCCTTGCAGTCCAAACGGGAGCACTTTAAATTGGTAGCATCCCAATGGTGTGTTAAAAGCTGTCTTCTACTCATCCCCTTCCTTTATTCTGATGCAGTAATATGCCTCCTGTAGGTCTAACTTTGAAAAAAAATTTCCTTTCAAGAGGTGGGCTAACATGTCATTCATGAGGGGGAGTGGAAACATATTCTCTACGCAAATGGAGTTTAATTTTTGGTAATTAACACACAGACGCATGGAGCCATCTTTCTTTTTGCGGAATAACACTGGGGCAGCTATTTTTGGTCGGGCAGGTTTGATGAAACCCCTTTTTAAGTTTTTATCAATAAATGCTCTGAGTTCTTTCAGTTCTCTGGGAGACATGCAGTACATTTGTGGTTTGGGGAGTTTAGCCCTGGGTAGGATTTCGATAGCGCAGTCTGTGGCTCGATGGGGTGGGAGTTCATCACAAGCTTCCTCACTAAATGCTTGGGCCAGATCCTGGTACTCATTGGGGATGTTAATGGGTTCAGCCGACTGTCCGGTCATGGCTGATTCTCTGTTCTCTTTCCCTTTCTTTATCCTTTCCTCTGAGTTTTTTGCAAATATTAAATCTCTCTGGAATTGTACGGTTCCTTTCCTCCAATTTATTTTTGGATTCCATTTCTGTAGCCATGTGAGACCTAGGACTAGTGGCTCTTCCATTCCTGGGGCTGCAATGAATGTGAGCATCTCCCTGTGATTTCCTAGTCTTATTTTCAATGGTTCTGTGGTAAACTTGGCTGGCTCCCCCCTGCTATAGTTCCATCTAATTGGCAGAAAGCGATGAGATTTTCCATTTCTTTCAGTTGGATTCCCAATTTATCTGCAAGGGAGGGTTTGATTAGGCATCGAGTGCATCCCGAGTCCAGCAACGCTGTAACTGCCTCCCCCTTCCCTCGGCTGGGGATAAACAGTCTCAGGGGTAGGATGATTGGTTCAATTGGATTGCTTACCAGCGGGTCATCTTCTGGATCACTTTCGGACTGGCTCAGGTCCCCTCGGAGCGTTTAGGATTCTTCCTCAGGGTTGGAGGGGGGGGGTCAGAATCCCACAGCTACTCGGCCTCTCAGGCCAGTCTCCTTTCCTCGATGGATGGATGTTGCGGGTTTCCTCCCTGATGAGTTGTCTAGCTTTCTGGCGGGTCTTCAAGTGGCATTCTGCTGCGCGGTGTCCCTCCTTTCCACACTTAAAGCAACCAGACGTTCTTGGAGTTATGGTGGATTGGGGTTTGAAAACTTCCCGTTTCCCCAGGGGTGGGGATCTTTTCCAAAACGGTACCAGTTTCGAGTCATGTCTATCTCCGCCTCTCTGCCATCAAGTACCATTCATGCAAGAGGTTTGGGGCCCCATAGGCCAGGCAGGCAGCGTATAGATCATCATTTAGTCCATCTTTGAACCAACAGACTAGGGCAGGATCTTCCTCTGTAATTGTATGTTGCTAGGTTGGCCAGGGTTAGTTCCCTGATCCAGGGCGTTTAAGGGCCAGGTACCTGGTATGGCTGCTGGTTCTTCAGCTTGTCCCTCTTCCCACTAAATCTCCACTGAATCCGGGGTGGCGGGTCGGGTTCTCTCATTTTCTGGTTCCGTCGCTCTCCTGCATTGTCGCCTTTGTGCATCCCCCTCGTCGAGGTTCTCCAGGGCTTCCCTCACGAGGTGATTTATGTACCGTCTCATTCTGTCATTGGCCGGTGGCTCCTCGTCCCATTCTTCCTGATTCGATAGGGCCGCTAGCTCCAATTTCCACCCGGGTTTATGATTTCCTCAGGTGAAGGTTACTCCCCTGGTTCTGCCATCCCAGCTGTCTCTCTTTCCTACACCTGTAGACCAACGGGGCCTGGTGGAGGTTTCGCAGGCAGCCTCGCTGTCTTCGATGGGACGCATCGAGTCAGTATCTGACTGGGTAATTGTCGACGTTTCTCCCCAGCATTCGGCTCCCCCTTGCTCCTTGCTGAATTCAGACATTTTTCTTCTCTTGCAGGGTCCCCTCGGTACAGTGAAAGGTTTTCAAAAGAAAATTTCTTCTCCGGGTTGACCTCTATTGCAGACGCTGCTTTATGTCAGGCTACAGAACTTTTTCCCATTCAGTCAATAAGAATGAACTTCTGAGAACCAAACGTATCAAAAGGAATCCTTTATTGAGACAATTCATGTAGGAGTTCAAAGCAGCGTCTGAGGTCCCTCAGACATACAGTGATAGATAAGGGAGTTTAGAACCCCTCCCCTTCTCTCAATGTTTATTTAGGGAAACAAAAGCCAATATGTTAATTCCCTTCCCAGCCCTTCTGTAGGAACGATCTTTCTCACAGTTTCCCAGGACATACCTAATTTCCCCCCACTCCCTTTTTAGAACAAACTGTTTTTTGGAGATTCCCCGGAACCCCTCACTGTGGAATTTTTATGATCTTCTCATCTCCTGGCTGTGCCTCTTGGAGGTGTTAGGTTCTGGCCATCTGGCTTCTCTCCCTCCATTGTATCATGTGTGGGTATACAAATTTGATATAAGGTTAAATATATTCAGGTTACATCAAGAAAGGATTTCTTTATCAGTTCCCCCCCCTTTTCTTCCTTCACTGAAGAAATGACAGATACACGGATCTGACACTTCCCACTCCAGGAAATTACAACCTGGTGTAGGTTGTCCTCTTGGTCAATCAAAATGGAACAACTCGTCACGGGACAATTCACTGCAGGACAATTCAACAATTCAATTATTTCAAATATTTTTTAAAAACAAATTATAAGGACCTACCTCAGCTATCCCCCTCAGGAAAGCATGACTCTTGAAGCAAGGGGTTTGTCAGAATTACGTGTCTCAGAATCGGCTTGGTGTCAGGATTCCGGCAGTTGCCCTAATTAAACCATGAGTCTCGAGCCAAACTTCAAAAACTTCAAAGGATTTATTAGGAGCGAACATGTCGGCATGACTTAATATGAAGCCGATTCTGAGACACGTAATTCACTGTCACCCTTGACCCTGTTTTCCCCACACCACACATGCATAGAGGAGAGTCATCAATCACGTTCTCCAATTAGGGATTTGCCTGGCAGAAATTCCGGTAGCTTAGTTATAATCTTTTCAAGATAAGAATGAAATGCACTTTCGGTTCCAAACTGCTGCATTGCTCTTTCAAATTTCTTCCCCCCCTCCCCTTCTGTTCATGGCATCTCTAAAACAAGCATAGAAATGTTTTATGAGTTGACAGGGTTATTTCAAAAGTAAACTTTGTTATTGATAGAAAGCGATTGCAGAGAAGACAGGGAGAATCTGAAGTTCCCGCGGAAAGCGTTAGGCTATTTTGCCCATTCAAACCCTACCGCAGTGCCCCTCGGACCACCAGTAGTCGATGGAATGCCAAAAAAATATTTTGAGAACTCTGAGGCGTTAGATTGATAGCGATTCATCCACAGGACGCTGGGACTTTGGTAACAGGCTAGAACTGGCTGGCAGGAAGACCATCATTTTGAATTGATCCCCCTCCCTAAATCCCACCTGGTTAGAACAAAAGTGAAAACATGCAAGGAATTCAGCTCCAAAAACCCGTCCCCTCCCCGCCAAAATGGCAGCATCCCTAAGGGGGCCTGACAAAAATATTATAATTGTTGTCATTCGCATTTTATTTTGTCCCTCCTTTGGCATCCTTTCCTTAATGATTCTGTTCAGCTATTTCTTTGATATTGGTATGACTCATGTCACACAGTGAGTTGGCCATGGCAAGTTGACCATGGCTACTTAGCCATGAAGAGTTGGCTGTGGTGAGTTGGTTATGGAGAGTTGGCAAATGAAGAGTTGACCATGGCTACTTGGCTGTAGTGAGTTGGCCATAGAGAGTTGGCCATGAAGAGTTGACCATGGCTACTTGGCCATGGAGAGTTGACCATGGCTACTTAGCTGTGATGAGTTGGCTATGAAGAGTTGACCGTGGGTACTTGGCCATGGAGTGTTGGCAAATGAAGAGCTGACCATGGCTTCTTGGCCAGAGTTGACCATGGGTACTTGGCTGTAGTGAGTTGGCCATGAAGAGTTGACCATGGCTACTTGGCTGTGGTGAGTTGGCCATGAAGAGTTGACCATGCCTACTTGGCCGTGGTGAGTTGTCGTAGTTGTGGAACTGTAGGGATGTCGGTCCTCCCTGTGTGTCCCAGCTTTGTCTTCTCCTTATTCTCACCCCCTCATCCCACCTCTCTTCCCAGAACCATTGTGTCCCTGGTCTACAACGTCCTCAAGACCTTCATGGAGATGAACGGCAAGCTCTTTGATGAACTCACTGCCTCCTACAAGGTGGAGAAGCAGCAGTAAGTGTATTTGTGGGAGGGTGTGAACTGTTTGAGTGGGGGGTGGGGAGATGGTGGGCGGGCAACTCTTGGTGATGGAACCGAAGAACAGAGCTGGTCTTCCATGGTTTCAGAAGATGTAATGGGAAAGCTGGACAAGCTAAACCAAAGATGTCCAACCTTGGCAACTTGAAGACCCGTGGACTTTAATTCCCAGAATTCCCCAGCCAGCCTGAGTCTACAATACTTCTCTTTCTGCCTGAAACAATTTGACCAAATCCACATGATATGCTAAGCTTTGCATCTTGTATTGTGAATTGGGGATGTGTGTGTGGACTTGGCATCTTGTACAAAGCCAGCCCATTGAGTTAGTTGAGGGTTCAGTCAATGATCATAGAATTATGGAGTCAGAAGGGATCCCAAGGATAAAAATATGGAATAACAGAGTTGGAAGGGGCCTCAGAGGTCTGCTAGTCCAGCCCCTTGCTTAAGCAGGAGACCCTGTACCATTTCAGACGAGTCCAGTCTCTTCTTAAAAAACCTCCACTGATGGAGCATCCATAACTTCTGGTGGCATGTTGTTCCACTAGTTAATTGTTCTCCCTGTCAGGAAGTTTCTCCTTCATTCTAGGTTGGGAATGCAAGAAAATTATCTAAACCACTCATGTGACTCTGTGTGTGTGTGTGTGTGTGTGTGTGTCTCCAAAACCTCCAAAGAGGGAGAAATCACAATCTCTTACATCTGATGTTCAGATCTTACCCTCAGGAAGTGTTTTAAGCCTCTTGCTTGAGCAGGGGTTGGACTAGAAGACCTCCGAGGTCCCTTCCAATGCTGTTATTCGCAAATACAATCGGGTGAACTCTATGTTAGGCAAATCATTTGGGGCAGTGGTCCCCAACCGTTGTGGCTTGGTGGCCCGGCTGGAATTGGGAGAGGGGAACCAAAGCCACATGAGTGGTGGGCCAGTGGGCACACATACATATGCATGTTGAGCAAGTTGAGCTGTGCGCACGTGTGCATACTCGCCAGCCTGTTGCTCGCGCAGTGGAGCATGGTCTAGGGGGTTGAGGATCTCTGGTGTAGTATACTTTTTTGGGCCAAATGGCTGTCCAATCTCTAGAGCAGGGAGCACATGCTGGCTGAGGAATTCTGGGATTTGAAGTCCACACGTCATAGTTGCCAAGGTTAGAGACCCCATAAAGTTGCCAAGGTTAGAGTCCCACAAAGTTGCCGAGGTTAGAGACCCCGTAAAGTTGCCGAGTTTAGAGACCCCGTAAAGTTGTCAAGGTTGGAGTCCCCGTAAAGTTGCCGAGGTTAGAGACCCGTAAAGTTGCCGAGGTTAGAGACCCCATAAAGTTGCCAAGGTTGGAGTCCCCGTAAAGTTGCCGAGGTTAGAGACCCCGTAAAGTTGCCGAGGTTAGAGACCCCGTAAAGTTGCCAAATTTTGAGACCCCGTAAAGTTGCCAAGGTTAGAGACCCCATAAAGTTGCCAAGGTTAGAAACCCCATAAAGTTGCCAAGGTTGGAGTCCCCGTAAAGTTGCCAAGGTTAGAGACCCTGTAAAGTTGCCGAGGTTGGAGGCCCTGTAAAGTTGCCGAGGTTAGAGACCCCGTAAAGTTGCCGAGTTTAGAGACCCCGTAAAGTTGCCAAGGTTGGAGTCCCCGTAAAGTTCCCAAGGTTAGAGACCCTGTAAAGTTGCCACGGTTGGAGTCCCCTGCTTTAGAAGTCCTCCAAGATTCCTCCCAAATCCCATTATTCTGTAATTCCGAATTTTGTCATTTTTCTGGGCACCTGCTTGGGGCGGGTGGGTGGGGAGGGATGCGAAGCCTCTTTCTTTGCCCCTGAACCCCCCACCCACCCACCCTCTCCTCCTGCCCCTCCCCGCAGGGAACTGAAGAAGGAGAAGGAACGCCAGGAGCTCTGGAGGCACCTGGACGAACTTCAGCTGCAGAAGCTCCAAGGCCTGGAAGAAGCCAAGATGAACCGCCTGAATTTACAACGCACCCTGGCCAGCTAGGAGGCCCTCCGCCCCTGGAAGCCAGCCCCCCACCCCAACTCGTGGGTGGTGGGAACGGTCCAACCCTCCCAGGCCGAGTCAGCGGGTTCTTCCCCGCCCACGCCCACACATCGTGGGCGGAGTCGGATTTCCCATCCTCGGCTGCCCCCCACACCCCACCGCGAGGCCAGCTGGAAAGCAAAAGGACACGAGAGTTTTGGGAGCTGGGCTGGGGGGGGCACTGGAGGGAGGGGGCAGAGGCCCCCCACTGGGCTGCAATGCCCTCCCCCCTGCCTAAAACTGATGGGCCTGTAAATAATAAGCTGCAATCTTGCAAAGACAATTGGGGGGAACGGCTAGACAGACTTTGGAGGGGTGGGATTATGACCCCTTTCTAAGGCACTGTTGGACCCAAATCTATTTTCCTCTTGGGGGGGGCGTGCAATGGGAAAATTGGAGTGCAATACCCGATGGGGAGGGAGGGGTCACACAGTGCTCCTCCCCCTCCCATGGTCCTCCAGGGCAGGGGAAATGCCCAAACCTCCCCCCCCCCCTTAGTAGTGACCCTGACCCACAACTGTAGAACCTCTCCTTGCCTCCTAACCCCCACGCTTCCTTTCCCAAAGGGCCATTCTCCTCTTTTGCTTGGAGGGGGGGCAGAAGGCAGAAGGGTGGTTCTGAAAGGTGGGGCAAAAGGGGGGGCATACCCTGCCATGGAAGAGAGTGGGGTGCAACCCCAGGAGAGGCCCTGTGTAAGGGGCGTATGTGGCGGTGGACTTGCATGGGGGAGAAATTTGCCCCCAGCTGTTGTTAGGGTGGGTTTGCCGTTGTGTCTGGCTGTGTGTGTGAGAGAGAGGGGGGGGGGGAGGGAGGGAGGGAGGTTGTAGGTGGGCTTCACATCGTCCTCTGCAGCTCTGAGGGGGCACATGGGGAGGGGTCTGTCTGCCCTCTTCTTGTTTGTGTTGCCCAGAAGGAAGCGGGTAATACTGGGTCACAGCTGCATTTGCCCATGGCCAGAGCAAGCATATCTCTTCCTCTTCTCCTTCCTCTTTCCTCCTCCTCCCTTCCCTTCCTCTTCTTCTATCTGCCTTCCTTTTCTCCTCCTCTTCTCCCTCCTTCCTCCTCCTTTTCTCCATCCCCTAGCTGCCTTCCTTCTCCTCCTCTTTTCTCCTCCCTTCTCTTCCTTTTCTCCTATCTGCCTTCCTTTTCTCCTCCTCTTCTCCCTCCTTCCTCCTCCTTTTCTCCATCCTCTAGCTGCCTTCCTTCTCCTTCCTCTTTCCTCCTCCTCCCTTCTCTTCCTTTTCTCCTATCTGCCTTCCTTTTCTCCTCTTCTTTCTCCTCCTCTTCTCCCTCCTTCCTCCTCCTCTTCTCCTTCCCCTAGCTGCCTTCCTTCTCCTCCTCCCTCCTCCCTCTTTCCTCCTTCTCCTCTTCTACCTCCTTCCTTCTTCTCTTCCCCTTTCCCTATCTGCCTCCCTCCTTCTCCCTGGGTTGCTGGCCTTGGGGAAGATATGTTTGCTGAGTGACTTCCAAGGGCTTGCAGCAGGCTCTCTGCCTATCTCGCTCTGTGTGTGTGTGTGTGTGTGTGTGTGTGTGTGCCTGTTGTATGTGTTTAGTACATAAAAGAATCATTCTCAGCCACCAAAATCTCATCGAAGGATGGCAGTGCAGGAAACTCACCACAGCAGCCTCTCTGATGGGCTTTGCTTGGGAGCGTCGCGTCTGGAAAGCAGTCGATTCCATTCTCTGCAGGCGTCAGCATCTGGCTTGGGATGCTCAGAGACACAGAACATCTGGAAAGCTACCTGAAGGGGGTTCTTCATCCCCGTTGCACCTGGATGGGGACTGAGTGGAGAAGCATTAAAAAAAAAACAATTTTTATAGCTCCCAGTTGAACTGTGAGGTTCTAGGTGCTCTCTTGGTTGTTTTTTTACAGACGTTTCATGCTCCAACCAGGTCACATCAGTGCCAAGTCAATCAATCAGAATAGAGCTGGGAGGGACCTTGGAGGTCTTCTAGTCCAACCCCCTGCTCAAGTTACTATTTCAGATGACTATCCTGTCTCTTCTTAAAAACCTCCAGTAAGGGAGCACCCACAACTTCTGTTGGCAAGCAGTTCCACTGGTTTATTTTTTTCTCACTATGAGAAAACTTTCTCCTTAATTCCAGGTTGCTTCTCTCCTTGATTAGTTTCCATCCTTATTGTTTCTTGTCCTGCCTTCTGGTGCTTTGGAGAATAAGCTGACCCCCTCTTCTTTGCAGCAGCCCCTCAAATCCTGGAATCCTTCTATCATATCCCCCCTAATTCTTTTTTTTTTTAGACCAGCCAGGACCCATATTCCCAGCCGTTCTTCATATGTTTTAGCCTCCAGTCCTTTAATCATCTTAGTTGTTCTCTGCACTTTTCTTTTAGTTGGCAGGGGGAGAGAGAGCTGCAGGTTGCAGAAACATACATTTATCTTCATACTGTCAGATGGTGCTCCGTTCAAAACCCAAGAAAGACACTCTTAGACTCCGTTGTTATAGAGAAAAGAAACTTACTGGAAATCAAGTGGAAGCATTAAAAAGGATCCTGGATCTGAGGATTTACGCATGAAAAACACATATCCAAAGTGATGGCAACATTCCCACCCACCATAGTTCAAATGGTCCATCTGATCAAAGATGTGCATAATGCCATGTGGGGCATCTTCAGGTGGTGATGCAGACACCTAGCCGTTGACCTTGGCCTAGTTTGATAAAGAGGTGCATTTGCACAGTAAGCAAGTGAATAAGCATAAACAATAAAAGTTTTTTCCCCAAGTTATACAGTGCATTCCCTAAAGCCTCCAGCACACTTCCCACCTCCACAAAGCCCAATTAATTTCCCTCCCCCCCCCCCGTTACTATGGCAGCCAAAAAGATAGCAAGAGAAAGGAAAGGAGTCTTGAAGGCTGACACATACCTTTTAGTCTCCAGGCCTTTGATCATCTTACTTTCTCTTTGTACTTTTTCCAAAGTCTCAACATCCTTTTTGTAAGGATGCGGGACCAAAACTGGACGCAGTCTTCCAGGTGTGGCCTTAACTAAGGCTTTACAAAGCGGTGCTAACACTTCACCTGCTTTTTGATTTTATGCTTCTGTTTACACCCCCTCCCCAAGGATTGATGTTAGATTCACTGATGAAGTTCCCTCATTGGGTCTGCAAGAAAACCAGCCCAGAGAGCACCAAGGATCCCCCCCCAACCTTAATTTTAAGTGCCAGGCTATGGCTGCAGCTGGCATGATAACATCTCTTCCACACCTCCAAATTTTTGACTGCTGACATCCTATTCTTCCTCCAGATTGACAACGTGTTTTTCTCTCCACCAAAGGTTGCGTGTTTGTGTGTGTGTGTGTGTATGCATAAGAGTCTACATGTGAGGGAGGTGAGGAATGCAAAGTAAAACACCCCCTCCCCTCCCTCTAGGCATGATCATCTCAACAATCTTGGTACCCAAAAACAGACCCTCATTGGGGAGGGGGAAAGGGGGACAATGGCTTTCATTGCAGTTTTATTTTTTAGCAAACACTTGGATCAGATTCCTCTCCTATATAATCGGACTGTAGTTTTCACAGGAGAAGACACCCCCCCCCAAAGCGCTGGAGGTTTCACCGCTGTAGTTTTCACAGGAGAAGACACCCCCCCCCAAAGCGCTGGAGGGGAGGGCCAGGGGAGGGTTGAAGTGGGGCTGTCAGGGTAGACCTGGGAAGGGGCTGCAAGAGAGATATTTTGTGGGGGGGGGTAGGTGGGTGGGGAGGGTCGAGTCTATTTATGAACAGTTTCCTGGTCACGAAACCTTCCCGCTTCCCCGTGTTCCTTTTGCTGGACAACTGTATTCAATAAAGAGAAAGTTTCATGTCCCAAGTGCTGTGGGGTCGGCTGTGGGTCCAGGGTGGGTGGGGCAGGGGCATCGTTCAAGGCTGTAGAGAAGGGTCTGTCAAATTTTCAAAAAAACAGGATGGTTTCAGAGCTGGAAGGGACCTTGGAGGTCTTCTAGTCCATCCCCCTGCTCCAGAAGGAGACCATATACCCATGATGGCGAACCTATGGCATGTGTTCCACAGGTGGCACGCAGAGCCAATTGTGCCGGCACGCAAGCTGCAGGCAAACTTACCTCACTGGGCATGCGTGTGCCTCACAGCTGATTTTTAGCCAGCTTGAGGCCTTTTTCGGCCTTCCAAAGGCTTGAGGAAAGCTTCGGCAGGCTTTGCAGGCCGAAAACTAGCCCCGTTTCATCACTTCTGGTATTTTTGGAAAAACAGGAAGTGACAAAACGGGCCTAGTTTTCGGGGGATTGCGCATGCATGCATAGGGGGCATGTATTGCCTTCTGGGTGCTGGCATGCCAGTGTGAGCCTGCAAGCACACGCACAATTTTTGGCACAGGAGCCCAAAAAGGTTAACCGCCACTGCCTTATACCAGTCCAGATAGGTGATTGACCAGTCTCCTCTTAAAAGCCTCCAGGGTTAGCACCCACAACTTCTGGTGGCAAGCTGTTCCTTTGGTTAATTGTTCTCATTGTCAGGAAGTTTCTCCTTAATGCCAGGTTGCTTCTCTCCTGGATTAATTTCCATCCGTTGCTTCTAGTCCTGCCTTCTGGTGCTTTGGAGAATAATTTGACCCCCTTTTCTTTGTGGCAGCCCCTCAAATATTGGAAGGCTGCTTTCATGTCACCCCTAATTCTTCCTTTATTTAGCCAGACTCAAATCCTGGAGCCATTCGTCCTGTATTTTAGTCTCCAAGCCTTAATCTATCTTAATTGCTCTGCACTTTTTCCAAAGTCTCAACATCTTTTTTTATAATGTGACCAAAAGTGGATGCCATATTCCAAATGTGGCCTTAACTAAGGCTTTATAAGGAGGTACTAAAGCCTCACGTGATTTGGATTATATGCCTCTGTTTATGCAACCAAGGATTGTATTAACTTTTGGGGCTGCCGCCACACATGGCTAGCCTGTGTTTAAGGGATTGTCTACTAAGACTTGTTCCACTGGTTAATTGTCCTCCCTGTTAGGAGGTTTCTCTTTCATTCCAGGTTGCTTCTCTCCTTGATGAGTTTCCATCCCTTGTTTCTTCTCCTGCCTTCTGATGCTTTGGAGAATAAGTTGACCCCCACTTCTTTGGGGAAGCCCCTCAAATACTGGAAGACTGCTATCGTGTCGTCCCCCCCCTTGGTCCTTCTTTTCTCTAGACTGGATGGGTGTCAGTCTACAGAACTTCTCCCATTCAATCAACTAGAATGAACGTATCAAAACGTATCAAAAAGGAATCCTTTATTGAGACGAGACAATCCATGTAGGGGTCAAAAGTCTCTCAGGCATGCAGAGATAGATACGGGAGTTTAAAATCCCTCCCTTTATCTTGATGTGTATTTAGTAAAACAAAGAGCCAACATGTTAATTCCCACACCCCCTTTTTAGAACGATCTTTTCCAGAGTTTCCCAGGACACATCTCACTGTGGAATTTTTAGGGTCTCTTCATCTCCTGGCTGTCTCCCAGAGGTGATAGGTTCTGGCCGTCTGGGTTCCCTCCCTCCATGGATAGAAAATTGCACCCCACCATATTGAAGCTTTTTGTGCAATTTGGAACAACTAGTAGTCCTTGGCTTACAACCGTTCATTTAGTGAACGTTCAAAGTTACCAGGGCACTGAAAAAAGGACCCATTTTTCACAGTTATGACCCCATGGTTATGTGATCAAAAGTCAAGTGCTTGGCCACTGGTTCATACTTATGGCCGTGGCTGTGTCCCAGGGTCACGTGATCTACTTTTGTGACCATCTGATCAGCAAAGTCAACAGGGAAGCCGGATTGTCTTCACAAACAGGCTACTCATAATCAACAGTGGTGATTCTCTTAACTGATGCAAGAAAGATGGCCAAATGGGGAAAAAGCATTTCTTAGCAGAAATGTTGGGGATCAATTATCATCATATGTTTTAGCCTCCAGTCCCTTCATCATCCTGGTTGCTCTTCTCTGCACCTTTTCTAGAGTCTCAACGTCTTTTTTTTAAAACTGGATGCAGTACTCTAGATGTGGCCTTACTAAGGCTTTATAGAGTGGTATTAGTACCTCCCTTTATCTTGATTGTATCCCTCTTAATGCAACAGGATCACATTGGCTTTTTTGGCTCCCGCCGCACACTGCTGGCTCCTAATTAACTGGTTGTCCCCTAAGACTCTCAGATCCCTCTCCCAGTTACTGCTATTAATCCCAGTTTCACTAAAATCAGTTTTCGAGAACCGCATAGCAAAAGTTTTGTGTCTTTTGCGCTTCTGTGTGTCCAAAGTCTTGTTTGAGAATCACATTGCGCTACTCCCACTTGGCAACACAGCCTGGAAGGGCCGACCGATGAAAGATGCTTCAACAATAATTTACCTTTTAGCAAAAGAAGTTAAATCATATTCCTTTTAAAAGCCTCTTTGCCATTTCTGAATCGATTCAGCTATTTTTGCTTTTTATCGGGCAAAGCTAAAATTAATCCCTGGTGTTTTGGTTTTTTTTTTTTCCCCTGAATGGAGGTTGCTTAAAGCATTTCTGGTTTGACTGAAGATCCCAAGATCCCTGTGGATAAGATGTAGGGTGGGTTTAAGAAGATGATCTGAAAAAGTAAGCAGGATTCTGCCTCGGTTGTCTTAACGTTAAGATTCTAGGAGAAAGAAAAATTCCAAGATTTCAGCATCAGTGGGGAAATTCCCTTCTTCGTGTGACTGGCTCTTGCATGAAGAATCCCAGCAAAATGCTCTTTAAAAGGCACAGCTAGTAAATATTTTGTGCTACTACAACTCATCTCCCTAATGTGACATGGAGTGTATTGGCTGTGTCTCTGGGGAGTGACATGGATCACACAGTCCCTTCGGAAAGAGTTTTCCATAAATGGTGCATTTAATTTTGGGGGCGTTTTTTAGGGTCAGAAACTACCTTTATTCCTCCTTCCTTCCCTCCCCCCTTCTCCCTCCATTCCTTCCTTTTCTCCCTTTCTCCTTCTGTCCTCCCTCTTGCCTTTCTTCCTCCCTCCTCCTGTGCCCCCTCCATTCCTTTCTTTTTTCCTTCCCTCCTTTCTCCTTCCTTCTTTCCTCCCTCCTTCTGTCCTCCCTCCCTTCCTTCCTTTTCTCCCTCCCTTTCTCCTTTCTTCTTCCCGCCTTCCTTTCTTTTTTTCGGTCCCCCCTCCCTTTCCACCCTCCCTCCCTTTCTCCTTCCTTCTTTCCTCCCTCCCTCCTTTGTATTTTCCTCCATCCTTCTTTCCTCCCTCTGTTTCTCCTTCCTTCTTCCCTCCTTCCTTTTTTCCTCTCTCCTTCCTTCTTCTCTCCCTTTCCTTCCTCCCTCTCTTCCTTCTACTGTCCCTCCCTCCCTCTTTTCCTCCCTCCCTCCTTCCTTCTTTCCTCCCTCCGTCCCTTCCTCCCTTCCACTGAGCAGCACCCAACCATTGAAACCTATCAACAAAAAAGGCAAAAACTATTGTAAAAAACAAACAATGTATTCCACAGCCAAGTTACCCCAAGCACTGAAGGGATTCCACACGCAACGTGGCTTCCCTCATACACAGAAATTCCCTTGTAATTTCTTACAGAATTAAAAGCATCTCTCTTTTTTAAACACAAACGGCCCATTTCAGCACAAGGACAGTGGCAAGCACAGCCTGCAGAACATCCATTTGGTTCCGTGTTTCTCAACTTCGGCAAACTTTTAAGATGCACGGATTTCAATTCCCAGAATTCTGGGAGTCTGTGCATCTTAAAAGTTGTCAAAGTTGAGAAACAACTGACCTTGTTGGTGGCTGCAGAAATCATCAGAAAAGAGCTTCAGTATCTGGAGAGGCGGCACACGTCACACTGGCAGGACTTGGCAGTAAAAACCTCCACCATTTTCTGCAAACCGAGATGGCAACGCAGCCGGAGTTTCACCTGGAGAGGAACAACGCAAAAAGAAAACCCTCATCGTTTGACATCCGTGATATCAGCCTGCACTTTCTTTGCACCTGCAAAAAACGGTATAAAATATGGACAACAATTTGCACCCGGTACATTCAACAACTGCTATGCAACAGAGCTGCAGCTTTGCACATTTGATCAGAAGACCCCTATATTTTGGTTTTGTTTGTTTTTTTAACTTTTGGACGAGGCTTAACCTGCCTTCCTTAAAACGTCTCACTTAATGGCAGAAAATGTGGTCGTAAGTCAGGGACTACTTGTCGTGGAATTCTGGCTGCTTAGTGTCAACTGGTCTTTTTAGAGTTGCCAACAGAAAGGGAGGGGGAGAGCAGTGCAGCAGCTTGCAAACCGAAAGTGCATTCCATAAATAGTCTTTCAAAGATAGTAACTAGGTGACTGAAGTTTCTGCCATGCAAATATCTAACTGGAGAGCCTGATAGATGACTTTTGGCTATGGATGTGTCCCATTGGAGAATATGAATTATGATACACCCAGACGGGGTGTGGGGGGAAACCAGGGTCAAGGGTGACAGTGAATGATGTGTGTCAGAGTCGGCTACACCCAGATAGTGCTGCCATGTTAACTCCTGTCATGCCCCTGTTGGAGTCTGACTCTGAGGGAGAAATGGAAGAGCTGACAGGCAATGGGAGTTTGGTTCTGGTGGTGGTGGAGGAAACTGGGGAAGGGCACAGGCCAGATGGCCAGTTAGAGGAAGACCCAGGCCCATCCCCTCTGCAATTTTATTATTATTATTATTATTATTATTATTATTATTATTATTATTATTATTATTATTATTATTATTATTATTATTATTATTATTATTATTATTAAACTTTTATACCGCCCCCTCTCCCAAATAGGGGCTTGGGGCGGTGAACAGCCATAATAAAACAATATAGTCCATACAAATTTAAAATAGAATTAAAAATTATTAAATTAGTGGCTGAATTTGAGAATAAAAACCAATAAAAACCCGACAAAAGTTTAAAATTTAAAAAATTAAAACCCTTCTAATGACACTAGGCCAGACCAGCCTGCTGAAAAAGGTGGGTCTTTAATGTGCACCGGAAGGTTCATAGGTCAGTGATGGCTCGTATCTCCGTAGGAAGCTCATTCCAGAGGGAGGGAGCCCCCGCAGAGAAGGCCCGCACCCTCGGGGTCGCCAGCCGGCATTGCCCAGCTGGCGGCACCCCGAGGAGGCCCACCCTGTGGGAGCGCACTGGCCGGCGGGAGGCCGATGGTGGCAGCAGGTGGTCCCGTAAGTACCCGGATCCCAATTATCCTTGCCTGCCATAGTAATTCTTTCAGTGTGGTTTGTGTTGGGTTTTTTATTTCGAATTAACTTTACTTTGGGTGTGGACTGCATTTACTCCCTAAACTCTTTTCTTTAAGAGTTTGATATTCAGCCGAGGATAATTGGACATTGGGGCCAAGTTGGAGGCATTAAAGGGACTTTCTTCTATTTTTGTGACTTGGTTATTTTTGTGTCACGCCCCGGGTCATCACAACTCCCAATAAATCCTTTTGAAGTATTGGAAGTTTGGCTCGAGACTCATGATTTAAATGGGGGGTAACTGCTGGAATCTTGACACTCTTAGACTGTTACAGGGAGTCTTTGACATATGACCCCAACTGAGTCCAGAATTTTCGTCACTAAGCAAGACAAGTTGGTGAAGTGAGTTTTGCCCCATTTTGCGACCTTTTGCCGCCGTTGTTAAAAGAACCGGTTGGAACTCAACTTTTTTTCAGGGCTGTTGTAACTTTGATTGGTGGTGAAATGAAGGATCCTAAGTCAAGGATACAGATAGTCCTCGACTTACAATAGTTCATTTAGTGACCAGTTGAAGTTACAACAGATCGTGTTTCACAATTTATGACCGTTGCAGCCTCTCCGGGGTCACGAGATCAAAATTCGGGCACTTGGCAACTGACTCGTATTTATGACGGTGGCAAGTGTCCCCAAATCACACGATCCCCTTTTGCGACCTTCTGACCAGCAAAGTCAATGGGGATTCTTTACTTAAGAACCAGGTTACTTAACAATTGAAATAGGGCAAAATTCACTTAACAAATGTTTCGCTTAACAGCAGAAATTTTAGGTTCAGTTGTGGTCATATGTTGAGGACTACCAGTATAAGCAGCCAGAATTCCATATTACAGGTAGTCCTCCACTTACAGCCAGAATTGAGCCTAAAATTTCTGCTATTAAGTGAGACATCAGTGAAACAACCTCCCTCCAGAAGTTGTGGGTGCTGCAACACTGGACGTTTTTAAGAAGAGATTGGAAACCAATATCTGAAATGGTGTAGGGTTTCCTGCTTGAGCAGGGGGTTGGACTAGAAGACCTCCAAGGTCCCTTCCAGCTCCTATTCTATTCTATTCTGTATTTTATTCTGTATTTCTATTCTGTTCTATATATTCTCCTATTCTACATTATTCTATTCTATTGTACATTCCATTCAATATATTTTCCTATTCTATTCTACATTATTCTATTTTATTTTATTCTATTCTATTCTGTATTTTATTCTGTATTTCTATTCTGTTCTATATATTCTCCTATTCTATTCTATTATTCTATTCTATTGTACATTCCATTCAATATATTTTCCTATTCTATTCTACATTATATTTTATTCTATTCTATTCTATTCTGTAATTTGTTCTGTATTTCTATTCTGTTCTTTATATTCTCCTATTCTGTTCTATTATTATTCTATTCTATTGTACATTCTATTCAATATATTTTCCTATTCTACATTATTCTATTCTATTTTATTCTATTCTATTCTGTATTTTATTCTGTATTTCTATTCTGTTCTATATATTCTTCTATTCTATTCTATTCTATTATTATTCTATTCTATTGTACATTCTATTCAATATATTTTCCTATTCTACATTATTCTATTCTGTATTTTATTCTGTATTTCTATTCTGTTCTATATATTCTCATATTCTATTCTATTCTATTCTATTCTATTCTATTCTATTCTATTCTATTCTATTCTATTCTACATTATTCTATTCTATTCTGCATTTTATTCTGCATTTTTATTCTAATTCTAATCCTATGATTTCTATTCTATTCTGTTAATTTTGCCCCATTTAGGAACTTTTTGGCCACAGTTGTAAAGTGGATTGCTGCAGTTCTGAAGTTACTAAGTGAATCTGGCTTCCCCATTGACTCTGCTGGTCGCAAAAAGGGGACTTACATGACCTTGGGACACTGCAACCGTCATAAATATGAGTCAGTTGCCAAGCGTCTGAATTTTGATCCCATGATAAATGGGGACGTCACCAGAGGTGGGATTCTACCAGTTCGGACCGGTTCTATAGAACTGGTTATGATTCTGCGCAAAGAACCACAAATCGTGCCTCTGGCTGGCCCCGCCCCTCTCCACTCAGTCAGTCCTTATCGTGCATGCGCAACATTGCGTGCATGCGCGACATCGCTGACTGCGTTCCCCCCTGTTCAGTCTCTCCTTAAGCTATTTCTTTTACTTTTCCCCTCCCGACGATCAGCTGTTCCGATGATCAGCTGTGCCGGGATCCCCCTCGCTGTCTTACTGCTTTGCCCACGAGGCTCCCCTAAGGAGGCAAAAGGGGGCATGCAGGGGGGGAGGGGTGGTGCTGTGCCCCCAACACACACACACTCCATTTTTTGCCTTCCTGGGCCTCAGGAAAGCCTTCTGGGAGCAAAAACACCCCCCCAGGACGGTTGCTTAAGGCCCAGGAGACAAAAATAATGGGGGTGGGGGGGTTTGCTGCAAAAAAGGCCACACCCACCTAGCCACGCCCACAGAACCTGTTGTTAAAAAATTTGAATCCTACCCCTGAATGTCCCAATGGTCATAAGCGCTCCATGGCTTGGGACCCGGGTACTTATGGGACCGCCTGCTGCCACCATCGGCCTCCCGCCGGCCAGTGCGCTCCCACAGGGTGGGCGTCCTCGAGGTGCCGCCAGCTGGGCGATGCCGGCTGGCAGCTCCGAGGGTGCGGGCCTTCTCTGCGGGGGCTCCCTCCCTCTGGAATGAGCTTCCTACAGAGATACGAGCCATCACTGACCTACGGGCCTTCCAGCGCGCACTGAAGACCCACCTTTTTCAGCAGGCCGGTCTGGCCTAGTGCCATTAGAAGGGTTTTAATTAATTTTTAAATCTTCATTTTTAACGGGGTTTTATTGACTTTTTAATTTCAGCCGTTTATTTAATTCTCTTTTAACTCATTTTAAAATTTATATCGATTGTATTTTATTATGGCTGTTCACCCTGAGTCCCTATTTAGGAGAGGGGGCGATATAAAAGTTATAATAATAATAATAATAATAATAGTAATAGTAATAATAGTAATAAAAGTAATAATAATAATTGTGGAAACCAATCCTAAGTCGCTTTTTGCAGTGCCATTGTTTGAAACAGTCGCTACGCAAACGGTTGTAAATCGAGGACTACTTGTACAATTTTCATCCTGCTTCCGGAGAGGACAAAGCTCGGAATAAAAGCCCGTTGGACTTCTCTCACCGTCTGTGTTTGGCTGATGGTGCAGCATTGAGAGACGGAGGTGATGTTGTGCTTGAAGCTGCTGGCCAGGAGCACCGAATACTTGGAAGGAAAGGCGCTGGACTCGCAGTACCCCACGCAGGCCTGGATGGGGCGGGTGCCGCGGCACATGCCCTGGCGGTCGCTCCGGAGGGTGATGTTGAAAGCTGGCAAGGAGAGGAAAAACAGAACGGCATCGATTCCTGTTTCCCCCACAGGGCGGACTGTCAACTAAAAGATACTCCTTTGGTCTTTTTAGCTGCCAGCAGAAAAGGAGTGGGGAAAACAGTGCATTCCTTAAATGCTTCAGATAATCGTCTTGGCAGCCGAAGCTGTTGGCGCACAAGATTATTACTGGAGTGCATGATTGATGACTCTGGGCTATGGATGAGTCCCATTGGAGAATATACATCCAGGGGGAGGGGGGAAGACCAGGGTCAAGGGGGAAATGAAGGATGTGTCTTAGAGTCGGCTGCACCCAGATAACGCCGACATAGTCACTCCTAATCTTTTTTTTTTTTTACTCTGAGAGATGTGGCTAGAGACGTAGGATTTGAATGGGAGTGGATTTGTCGGAGCCTTGACACAGACTACAACTTTCATCCAGAGGTGGTATTCGGCAGGTTCTGACCAGTTCTGGAGAACTGGTAGCGGAAATTTGGAGTAGTTTGGAGAACCAGCCAATGCCACCTCTGATTGGCCCCGCCCCCATCTATTCTCCGCCTCCTGAGTCCCAGCTGATTGGCTGGGTCTCCTTTGGTTGCCCTGCACAGGAGAACAGAGATGGAAAGCAGGTCAGTGGAGTGGGGAGAGAATGGAGATTTTGCAGTAACCTTCCCCTGCCACGCCCACCAAACCATGCCCACAGAACCAGTAGTAAAAAAATTTTTTGAATCCCATCAGTGACTCCGAGCATTCCTCAACCAGCATCCTTTAAGAGGGGTGGACTTCAACTCCCAGCATTCCCCAGCTAGCATGCTTTAAGGTGAATGGACTTCAATTCCCAGCATTCCCCAGCTAGCATGCTTTAAGGTGAATGGACTTCAATTCCCAGCATTCCCCAGCTAGCATGCTTTAAGGTGAATGGATTCAATTCCCAGCATTCCCCAGCTAGCATGCTTTAAGGTGAATGGACTTCAATTCCCAGCATTCCCCAGCTAGCATGCTTTAAGGTGAATGGACTTCAATTCCCAGCATTCCCCAGCTAGCATGCTTTAAGGTGAATGGATTTCAATTCCCAGCATTCCCCAGCTAGCATGCTTTAAGGTGAATGGGCTTCAACTCCCAGCAGAGGTGGTATTCAGCCAGTTCTGACCAGTTCTGGAGAACCAGCAGCAGAAATTTTGTGTAGTTTGGAGAACCAGGCAATCCCACCTCTGACTGGCCCCGCCACCATCTATTCTCCGCCTCCCATTGAGTGCCAGCTGATTGGCTGGATCTCCTTTGGTTGCCCTGCACAGGAGAACAGAGCTGGAAAGCAGGTCAGTGGGGGGTAATTGGGAGGGAATGGGGATTTTGCAATATATCCTTCCCCTGCCAAGCCCACCAAGCCACACCCACAGCTGATCAGCTGGGTCTTCTTTGGTTGCCCTGCACAGGAGAATGGAGCTGGAAAGCAGGTTAGTGGGGTGGAGAGGGAAGGGGGATTTTGCAGTATCCTTCCCCTGCCATGCCCACCAAGCCACGCCCACAGAACCAGTAGTAAAAACAATTGAATCCCACCCATCCCCTTGACTGGAGGCATAGGTCTTCAATCAGGCACATCCCCCGAAGCAGGGCTCTCCAACTTTGGGCACTTTTAAGACTTGCGGACTTCAACTCCCAGGATTCCCCAGCCAGCCATGCAGTGATAGGAGGAAGAGCACAGAGACTTAAACGAGGATAGAGATTCTCTCTCCTAGAGAGGTAGTTTCTGCTTTCCTTGGGTTTTTTAAGTCCTCAGTTGAGGGAAGCAGATTTATTGTGCCTTTTAGAACTGAGATTCTAGAAAGAGGGCAGAGAAGAGCAATAAAGACAGAATACAGAATAACAGAATTGGAAGGGACCTTGTAGGTCATCTAGTCCAATCTCCCATCCAAGCAGGAGACCCTAGACCATTCTGGACAAATGCATGTCCAGTCTCTTCTTGAAAGGTTCCAGTGATGAAGCTCCCACAACAATGTGAGAAAGGATAGATAGATGGATGGATGGATGGATGGATGGATGGATGGATGGATGGATGGATGGATGGATGGATAGGAGGGAGGGAGGGAGGCAGAGAGAGAGAGAGAGGTAATAGGTAGATAAGTAGATAGAGTAGATAGATAGGTGGGAGATCATAGAGGTAGAGAATTACCTACCTATCTATTCTACTTACCTACCTTCCTACATCTATCTATCATCTCTGTCTCTTTCTCTCTCTCTCTCTATTTATTTTATTTGTCAAGCAAGTATTAGATAACAAGTATAAGTATAAACATGGTTATGAATACATGAAATGGATACGAATAAAAAGGAACATTAGGACAGGGACGGTAGGCACATTGGTGTGCTTATGCACACCCCCTACACGTCTCTTAGGAAAGGGGTCTAATCCAGGGGTCTCCAACCTTTGCAACTTTAAGACTTGTGGACTTCAACTCCCAGAATCCCTCAGCCAGCTTTGCCTGTGGACTTCAACTCCCAGCTTTGCTGGCTGGAGAATTCTGGGAGTTGAAGTCCACAAGTCTTAAAAGTTGCAAAGGTTGGAGACTCCTGGCTCTAATCTATTTATGCTGGAGCAGGAGTCAATTCTGGACAAATGGCTGTCCATTCTCTTCTTAACAGCCTCCAGTGATCGATCACCCACAACTTCCAAAGGCAAACCCTTCCACTGATAAATTGTTGCCATTAACAGGAAATTTCTCCTTAGTTTTAGGTTGGGTTGAAGATAATTAGGAGGCGGGAAGGCTGGAGCATATGGCGGTGGGAACTGGATATGTCCAGCAAAACAAAGAGAAAAAAACTAGGGAAGACATGATAGACGTCTTCCAATATTTGAGAGGCTGCCACTGTCAAGCCCAAAATTGACATATGGACTTTGTTCTTTTCTTTTTAAATGGATTTCATCACTTGGAAACCTGACAGCCATAAGGAAGAGGCGGTCAAGCTATTCTTCAAAGCAACTGAAGGCAAGACAGAACTAACCAAGGAGACAAACACCCTAGGATCAAGGAAGAATTTCCTGACAGTGAGAACAATGAATCAGTGGGACAACTTCCCTTAGGATCTCCTGCTTGAAGGGCTCCAAGCAGAGGTGGTCTTCAGCAGGTTCTGACCAGTTCTGGAGAACCAGTCGTGGGAATTTTGAGTAGTTCGAAGAACCAGCAAATCCCACCTCTGATTGGAGATTTTACATATCCTTCCCCTGCCACGCCCACCAAACCACGCCCACAGAATCGGTGATAAAAAAACCTGAATCCTTTGCCTCCAAGGTTCCTTCCAGCTCTGTTGTTCTCTTATGGTGAATGCACAATATAAACTAGAAGGATCTCCATATCAAAGCAATTCAAATTCTTTTCCTTTCTTGCCTGGGATTCAAAATTTTTAACAACCGGTTCTGTGGGCGTGGCTTAGGTGGTGGGCATGGCTTGGTGGTCATGTGACTGGGTGGACGTGGCTTGGTGGTCATATTATTGGCTGGGCGTGGCCAACTCAATATCACTCACATTGAGGCATGCATCTCCTCGCCTGGCCTCTGGTGACTGTGGGGATGCTGCAACAGTCGTAAGTGTGAAAAATGGTCATAAGTCACTTTTTTCAGTGCCGTTGTAACTTTGAATGGTCACTCCACACAAGCAAAGTGCCAGCAAAAGGGGGGGGGGGAGAAACTCCAGAGAAGTTCCTGAGACAGGAAGTCTAGTCCTGCCAAGAATGTAATCAGGGTTAACGGAGAGGCAGTTTCTGTAAGCAACCCCAGAATGTTTCCTTCCTGCCTTCCTTACAGGATTAGGCCAGGAATTTCTTCTAACAACCGGTTCTCCGAACTGCTTAGAATGTTAACAACCGGTTTTAGCGAATAGGTGCCAACTGGTAGAATCCCACCCCTGGTTCTGGGTCCACAAAGCTCCCTCTGTCTGAGAGGTCCTTGATGCTGCTCTCTGAGCTTGGTTGTCTTCTTGCCGTTGTTTCGTTAGCCAAACTAGGTAACATTGTCTGTGCTAATGTTCTCCTTTATTGTGCCTTCTGTCTGCCTGTCCATTTGTCCCCCCCCCCCTCCTGAAGCTGTTCTGACCCAAATCTGGTTCCACGAGAGTAAACACAAGACAAAACCTTTTACTGTTTCATTTACCAATCTCATTTCTTCACATAAAAAGCTGCTTCCCACTAATTAGCTCCGACAAGGAAGAGCCTGGCCAAGTTTTTGCAAGGTTGCCAAGAAGAACAGATAAAGTTCCCAAACAATAAATCAAAGAGTCTTCAAACACCAACCAAGATATTTTAACATCCGCCAGGCTCGAATATCAAACTTCTTTGCCTTCTGCAAAGAACTGCAGTTTCTCAGCTGGCTTTTATCTCTGAAGGGAGGGGCCATTACCTTGCAGCCTTACTCCCGAGTCACCCGTGCTGCTGCAGCTGCTCTTTCCTGTGAGCAGCCCTGTGTGCACGCGCACTGGGCACAGGCTCCTCGGGGGCCTCTTCATCACTGCTGCCAGCCTCCCACATCTCCAAAGACAGCACTCCACTCCCTGATGGTCCTGGCCCCATCCCTGCATCCCACGCAGGCCCCTCATCCCAGTCCTCGCTCTCTGAGACCTCAGCCGCCCGCACCTGCTGCCAGTGAACCACAACAGAAGCTTACAGTGCAGGTGGCAATCGAGTCTTGCAGCTTTGTGAGCCCCGACTTCTGTAGCCAACAGACAAGAGAAGACGGCCGCCAAGAAGAACCTCAACATTTCTGTGGAATCTCTGAAAAACAGAAGATCAGTATTAGCAAAACCCGGTGCAAAGCCACAGCAATAAAGGCCACCAAGGAAGTGTTTGTTATGTAGCAATTCATGCTTTGGACCAAAAAACACTAACATCGGGGTTCAAATTTCTACCCAGCCAAGCCAAGTAACCTTACAAGGTTATTGTTCTGGGGAAATTATTCAAATTGTACTTTCTGAACCCAGATCCCAACCAGAATAACTCACTCTCATTGGCACTTGGTCGTGTCTCCCTGGGGAAGCTGCAACCATGCAAGGAGTGGACATAAGTCCCTTTTCTCAGTTCCATTCTAACTTTGGAGGTCACTAAGCGAATGATTGTTAAATCAAGGACTGTCTACATACTTTTTATACGACCACATTACATTCTTCTGGACCAGATCAGCAAATAGAATGAAGGAGAAATTCCCTGACAGTGAGAACAATTAACCAGTGGAACAGCTTGCCACCAGAAGTTGTTGGATTAGAATAGAATTCTATCCTATTCTATTCTTCTATTCTTTTTCTCTATTCTATTCTTTTTCTCTGTTCTTCTATTTTATTCTATTCTGTTCTGTTCTAATTCTATTCTACTCTACTCTACTCTATTCCTTCCAATATTCTATTCTATTCTATTCTATTCTATCATATTTTCTATTCTATTCCCAGAATTGTCTCCTAATAGAGGTGGTTGCCTTTGACTTATGACCTACAATTGAGTCCACAATTTCGGTTGCTAAATGAGACAGTTGCTAAGGGAATTTGCCCATTTTACAACCTTTCTTGCTACCGTTGATAAGTAAACCTCTGCAGTTGTTAAGTAAGTAACATGGTCATTAAACGAATCTGGTTTCCCCTATTAACATCGCTTGTCAGAAGGTGGTAAAAAGGGAATCGTGTGATCCCTGCAGCCGTCATAAATACGAGTCAGTTGCCGAGTGCCTGGAGTTTGATCATGCGTGTGACCGTGGGGTGGGGGAAATGCTGCTCGGGTTGAAAAAATGGGTCATAAGTCATTTTTTTCCAATGCTCTTGTCAACTTTGAATGGTCGCTAAATAAGCTATTGTAAATAGAGGACCTTCTGTATCTTCGTTGTGAAGTTGAAAAGCCAGGAAGATTGCAAACTCCCGCAGGATTGCAAGGCTGGTGCAATGAGAAACCTGAACATTTACACACACACACATACACACACAGATCCACTTAACCCCCTCTTCTATAACTCTATAACTGCACCTCTATAACTGTCTGGTTTGGTTCTTCAACCCAACAGGACAGACACAGACTTCAGAGAGTAATTAGGACTGCAGAAAAAGAGAATTGCTGCCAACCTGCCTTCCATGGAGGACCTGTATATCCTGCACCAATCAAAAAGAGGGCTGTGAAAATATCTACAGACCCCTCACATCCCGGACATAAACTCTTTCAACTCCTTCCCTCAAAATGATGCTATAGAGCACTGCATACCAGAACAACTAGACACAAGGAGTTTTTTCCTGAACATCATCACTCTGCTAAACAAATAATTCCCTCAACACTATCCAACTATTTACAAAATCTGCACTACTATTCTATTAACCTTATCATCACTCCTTAACTTGTGATTGTAGGACTGTAACTTTGTCACTTGTATCCGTATGATCTATACTGACTGTTTCCTAGTGTGATTTGATTGCTTATTATACCCTTTTACTATTATTAAGTTTTGTCCTTGATGATTCCTGATGAATGTATCTTTTATGTATACTGAGGGTATTTGCACGAAGACAAATTCCTTGTGTGTCCAATCACACTTGGCCAATAAAGAGCTTCTATTCTATTCTATTCTATTCTATTCTATTCTTCCCAAATACCCTTTTCTACACCTTTTTTAAAAACCGGGCTGTCAGGCTACAGAACCTTTCCCATTCAATCAACTAGAATGAACTTCTCAAAACGTATCAAAAGGAATCCTTTATTGAGATGAGACAATTCATGTAGGGGTCAAAAGCAGCATCTGAGGTCTCTCAGGCATGCAGAGATAGATAAGGGAGTTTTAAATCCCTCCCCTTATACTGATGTGTATTTAGTAAAACAAAGAGCCAACATGTTAATTCCCCCCATCCCCTTTTTAGAAGGATCTTTTCCAGAGTTTCCCAGGACACATCTCACTCTGGAATTTTTAGGGTCTCTTCATCTCCTGGCTGTCTCTCCCAGAGGTGATAAGTTCCGGCCATCTGGGTTTCCTCTCTCCATTATATCATATGTAAGTTATACAAATTCAATATAAGATTAAATATATTCAGGTTACATCAAGAAGGATTTCTTTATCAGTCTCCCCCCCCCTTTTCTTCTTCTGTATCTGAAGAAATGACAGATACATGGATCTGACACAGGATCTATTCCATTGTCGTGAATGAGATCCCCACCCCCAAGGAGAAAAAAAATGCAGAATTATTTTTTGGCAGTTTGTGGGGTTTTAGCATCTGCTCAGATGCCTTTGTCTTCCTTTGAAAAATCCCCTTCCCCAGCTGAGATCCCAAACTCCATCTGCATCGGATCTCCAGCCAACTTGAAACCTCCGACTCTTTTAAGCCACTTACCCGGATCGCCTGAGAGAGAGATCTGCAGTTTTCACCTGGTAGGCTGCAGCTGGTCTCTTCTCTTCAGCCGTCCTCAGTCTGGCTCAGGTCCCACCCACCTACCCCTCACCTGGCTGCCTCTTCTCACCTGGGCCCAGCCTTCCCCTTCCTCCTCTCTCCACCAACTTCTCAACCCAAGGAGAGGCCTCTTCACACCTGCCTGCCTGCCTGCCTGCCTGCCAGCTAAGATTGAAGCACTCCGAGTTTGAAATCAGAGGATTTAGTTAGTAGCTTCAGAGTTAGGGCTACCATATGCATCAAAGAAAACTACGCAGCTGGGGGTTTTTTGTCTAAAACTGCAGGGCAATCACTAAAATAACTGTTGAAAGAAATATCCTTCTGGGTTCAGTTCCAAGTGGGGAAAAAAGACACTGGAAACATGGAGGCTGCTTGGAAGGTTTAATGGTTACAGGGCCACATGGCCTAGAGCTCCAGAGAAGAATGATCACATGCTTCAAGATGAGAAGAGAAGGGAAAAAGGGAAAAGGGGAAAAAGAAAAAAGGAAGTGTTGAGGTGCTGAGAGTACCTGGGTTTTATACTCTCTGTTGAGATTTGAATTGGAGCTTGTATTCTAATTGGTTGTCAGACTCCCAGGGGCGGGGGTCTTAACTCTATAGGCTTGGTCTGGACCACATGGCTTTACCTGAATGCTGGCTAATACAATCTTCCCAGACCATGTAGTGAGATGGGTAATCCTATCATTTCCTGAGGGCCATCCTTAATCCCATCACCTTGGAGTTCCTTCTTATGTAAAGTATTCTGGCCCAGGCCTTAATGGCCCACTCATTAACAAGGGTGGGGGTGAGTTTCTGCTTTCTTGAGTGAGTTTCTGCTTCTTGAGTTTCTACTCTTTTTAGAAGAAATATTCTGCCTTTTAATATTTCCTGGGCTATTTCAATTTTTCTAGGAGAGGGGTGGATGCTAACTTCCCACAATCCCTCATTTTTTTTTTTTTTTGAAAACACGTGAGAATTCTGACAAAAAATTAAAAGGTGATCAAATCAGGGAAACTTGATGGGTGCTTTAAAAAAATTTTTTTTTCCTCTGATGCAAAGGAAAGGCATTTAAAAAAGAGGCAACAGAAAAGGATTCCTTCAGTGGCTCCCAAAAGCTTTCAACCATAAAGCTCTGGGAAAACTTCTGGTTTTGTTTTTTTTTTAAACAGTATCCAATTTTTCTTGCCAAATAATTTTCAGATGTTTGATGTATTTTTTGTGAGCTTACAGTCAGGTTGTAAGCACAAGCCTCTATACAGTGTTCACAACCTTTAAATTACAGGCTGCTCATATCCAAGGTTATGGTTACTACCTGCCTAGCTCTTAGCTTCCAGGGTTTGTGAGGCCAAATTGTGGTTAGCCAGTGTGCAACCAGGCTATTTAGTATTTTTAAAGTTACACACAATGAGCCTTGGGACTTCTACTCATGAGACCACCAGTGCAACATATCCTGCTTTACTGGGCAACTGGGCAGCATCATTTGTGAGTCACAGTCAGGACTTGGGGTTTGGAGATCTCTTTTCTGCTATCTCTTCAGGAATTGCCTGAGGGAGATGCCCTCTCCTCCATGGAATTAGCAGGGCAATATGACTGCTTGGGCTTTAGTGCCTCAGAGCAGCAAACAAAAACAAAACAAAAAAAAATACATTAAAATTGAAGCTAGGAGCAGCTTTTTGTGGAGGTAGGTAAAAAGGGGTTAGCCTCTATCTAATTCTGAATGGTGTGTCTCTGTATGTGCCTGTGTATGCAGCTAGTTTTACAATACAGATAATACAAACATGTGGGACAATTTTCCCTCCCACCAGACAGAAGTACAAGGTGTTCAGAACTTGCTGGGCCAGCCACTCTCAAATACAATCCTTACATGAGTACATCAAACTGGTTACAATATAGATAATGCAAGAAAGAAAACATAACAATGGATTTCACATTACAATGAATTTTCAGTTACAATGAATTTCCAACCTCCCCCATAATCTTTCTGTCTTCTGGGGATTGAAAAGAGTCATTTAGTCTTTTACTGGTCCATCTCAGGATCCTTTCCTTCACGTCTCTGGGTGGCATAGGCTTGGCCTGGTGGTATGGGTCAGGCTTGGGAAGGTCTGCCCACTCTGGTTTACTGTAATGACTTTCAGTGGAGGCTGGATCCAAACCCAATTCCTTGCTCCAATGGATGGAATGTCTCTAGGGGCAGCATCTGCTTCCACATGTGGCAGGCCTGGAACACACAGAACAAGGGTCCCCTCCCCCCTTCACTGGTAATTCTACCAGGAAAGGCATTGTAAAAGGATTAGATTTTTGGGGGGGGGTAAATAGCTTACAGGAATGGTTTGAGCATCAAGAATAACACATTAGTATTGCAGTTACTAAAAAGATAAATCAGTTTTCAACAAAATGGAGACACAGTAGATGAGAAAGGAAAAAAAACTGGATTCACAAGCTTCAGGAAAAAGGATGAACAGGTAAAATCATTTAAACACACAGTAAATGCAAGGACGAAACTTTTCTTGTAAATGAACTTAGAACATTCACTAATAACCTTGGGTTTTTCTTAAAAGCACAGAGAGGAAAGAAAATTTTCTCTGTTCCTCATCCAGTTTGGTTGGCCAGACCAGACTGGGAGAAGACAATTTCTCTCAGTGTTTTTAAATCTTAACAATTTAAAATTAATATCTGAAGAGGTCAGACACTTTTAACAGTTGCAACAGTTACCTCGAGGACACACAAAGACTTAGACACACACACGTGCGCACGCACACACACAGAAACAAGGACACAGAGAGGAAAACAAAACTCTGGGGTGTACACACACACTGATCATTCCCACAATAAATATCTTAGTTAAATTGGGGAAGGCATAAATCTTAAGGAACAAACCACGTGGTTGCATAGAAGACAAAGAAAGAAAGATAGAAAGAATTAAGAAAATTCCATGTGATCCTGTTTATACATTGCCCTTTTAAGTACCTTTATTTACCACATTGGTCTTCCTGTATCCCTCAGCAAAGCCAAATCCCTACCTATACATTTTACCTTTTTCTTGCTCATGCCGGCTAGGGTCAGCATCTGCTGCTCATCCCAAGCCTCCAATAGCTCTCCCTGGGGGGTTCCATCCAGGACCCTCGAACTACCGCTTCCCATGTTCCCCTTACATGTGGGGTTTCACACTTTGGCTTAGTCGGGTCAGTCAGCTAGGCGAACCAGTTTCAGACACAAGCAATATCCAAGCAAGAAGAAGAAAAAAAGAAGGGTGTCTGGGGGAGACTTTGGTCGTTGCTCCTGGCGCAACGGAATCAAACACTTTTCTTAAACCTCAGAACAAAAATATAAGAGACTTTAGTCGTTGCTCCTGGCGCAACGGCATCAAACATTTTTCTTTAACCTCAGAACAAAAATATAAAAAAACTAGGTGTTTCCCAAAGTATGCGCGCTCCCCTTTTTAGTAAAAAAATTCCCGAGAGACTTTTCTCTCTCTCTCTCTCTCTCTCTCTCACTTCACCACGGTTTTCGGACTGGGGGTGTTGCTGTCAATGCAGCCTACTTTCCTTTCCCCAAAAAAAACAGCCCGTGAGACTCTCTGCCCCCCTCAGACAAGTACGAGTACTCCACTTTTCTCTATTCTATTCTTTTCTTCCTAGCCCACGTTTACAGATCTGGAAGAGCTCAGATCCGAGGAAAACTTGCTGCTCTTATGCAGGCAAGTACTGGCGCTCCTAATTTAGTGTCCAAATTACACTAAAACTACCTAAGTTTACCTAAAACGCTGGGGTTTGCTTTTGGGATACACTGGACAAAAAAAAATGACAAATTTTCCTTCCCTCCCTTCAATCATAACCCGCTTGGCTTTTCCTCTTATATACAGAAGGTCCCACACTCTGATGGCCCCCCCTTGCTTTTCCTGTCCTGATGGTCATGGCTCTGTAGAGCTAACAACAGGCAAGAGGGCGGCTAGAGGCCAAACAAAGAAATGAAATCCAGCTGCTGTCCAAGGATGAAGCCACTCATAAACATGCTCTTCCTTTTTCCCTAACAAAAGGTCCTGTGCTCTGGCAAAACCCCCATGCTCTCCAGACTCTTGGTCTTTCTGCGGTTAGGAAATGCACAGAGGAAGCAAGATCCAGTTGTGTTTGGGAGAAGGATCCTCTCACACACATGCAAGCATACACATATTTCCCATACTTTTCCATGCTTTAAAATTAAAATTTAGAGGTACTCACCTTCTTTCCAAGCAGCCTTTGAGCTCAACACTCAAAACCCCTTTAAAACCATTTTTTTTCAAATGGCCAAGGTCCAGGAAAAACTCACCCACAGACTCAATGGGTCTGTTTGCTAGCAAGGGAATCTTACCTGGGCCTGGTCCATTGGTTAGGTTAGCTTGGAGTCCCATCTGCTTGGGTGCCAATTGTTGAAAGAAATATCCTTCTGGGTTCAGTTCCAAGTGGGGAAAAAAGACACTGGAAACATGGAGGCTGCTTGGAAGGTTTAATGGTTACAGGGCCACATGGCCTAGAGCTCCAGAGAAGAATGATCACATGCTTCAAGATGAGAAGAGAAGGGAAAAAGGGAAAAGGGGAAAAAGAAAAAAGGAAGTGTTGAGGTGCTGAGAGTACCTGGGTTTTATACTCTCTGTTGAGATTTGAATTGGAGCTTGTATTCTAATTGGTTGTCAGACTCCCAGGGGCGGGGGTCTTAACTCTATAGGCTTGGTCTGGACCACATGGCTTTACCTGAATGCTGGCTAATACAATCTTCCCAGACCATGTAGTGAGATGGGTAATCCTATCATTTCCTGAGGGCCATCCTTAATCCCATCACCTTGGAGTTCCTTCTTATGTAAAGTATTCTGGCCCAGGCCTTAATGGCCCACTCATTAACAAGGGTGGGGGTGAGTTTCTGCTTTCTTGAGTGAGTTTCTGCTTCTTGAGTTTCTACTCTTTTTAGAAGAAATATTCTGCCTTTTAATATTTCCTGGGCTATTTCAATTTTTCTAGGAGAGGGGTGGATGCTAACTTCCCACATAACTTTTTTTTCTCTTCCTTTTTTTATATTTCATTTGGTATCCCACTTCGCTTGACTTTGCATGTGATTTTTATTCCTTTAGTTTCTTTTGCTATTAAAGCTTTATTTTAAAAAACAAAAACAAAAAAAAAACCACCAGGCTTTTGTTCCTATAAAGGAGAATATTTGTAGCTTAGGGTTGAAATGAGGGGTCCTTGGTGCTCTCTGAGCTTGGTGGTTTTCTTGCAGATGTTT
This sequence comes from Bungarus multicinctus, assembly GCA_023653725.1. NCBI lineage: Eukaryota > Metazoa > Chordata > Lepidosauria > Squamata > Elapidae > Bungarus > Bungarus multicinctus. The sequence continues at coordinate 2,515,951 of CM042847.1, forward strand.
CACTACCCAAACTAGGTAGCCTCATCGGTGCTAGCGAGGGTGGGGATAATAGCACTGATGAACTTGCCTAGTTTGGTAATGAAATGTCTGCAAGAAACCATCAAGCTCAGAGGTTTTATTCCTTTAATATTTTAATCTCCTTCTCCTCCTCCTCCTTCTTCAGCATTCTGCCCAATCAGGAGACCTTACACCATTTCTAACAGATGGCAGTTCAGTCTTTTCTTGAAAGCTTCTAGTGATGAAGGTCCCACAACTTAAGAAGGTCAACCTATTTTCCAAAGCACCAGAAGGCAAGGCAAGAAACAATGGATGGAAGCTAATCAAGCAAGCTACAATTAAATAGAACTTTCCTAACAGTGAGAACAATTAATAATGATAACAGAATAAGTGTGGAACAGCTTGCCACCAGAAACTGTGGGTGCTTCATCTCTGGAAGCTTTTAAGAAAAGAACAGACAGTCACCTGTCTGAAATGGTGTAGGGCAAGGGTCTTCAAACTTGGCAAGTTTAAGACTTGTGGACTTTAACTCCCAGAATTCCTGAGCTAACATGACTGGTGAGGAATTCTGGGAGTTGAAGTCCACAAGTCTTAAAACTGTCAAGATTGAAGACCCCTGATCTATTACCTATCATATACATACATACATATATATATGTATATATATAATCTATCACAAGAGTCTTCAAACTTGGCAAGTTTAAGACTTGTGGACTTCAACTCCCAGAATTCCTGAGCTAACATGACTGGAGGTGGAGGAATTCTGGGAGTTGAAGTCCACAAGTCTTAAAGCTGTCAAGTTTGAAGACCTCTGGTGTAGGGTCTCCTGCTTGAACAGGGGGCTGGACTAGAAGACCTCCATGTTCCCTTCCAGCTCTGTTCTGATTCTGATTCTTCCGCCCAGCCTAGCAATATCTTCCTGTTTCACTATCTGCTTTGTGGGCCAGACCAGACCTGCTCTTTTTCTGGCTGACTGAGAGGAGACTAAGCTGGGGGACTTTTTTGCCCCAAATTATTCACAGCCAGAGATAACAACCCCCCCTCCCCCCCCCCATTGCCTGCTTCAGCACGCAATCCAACTGGAAAAGTTGAAGTAAGGCTGATCTGCCAAATCTCCATCGCCTGAAGGCAGAAGCTTAAAATCCATCCGGCAGAATTCTGTTCTTTCCGACACATTTATTGTAAATTCTGAATTGTGCATGGTCCAATATGTGTGTGTGTGTGTGTGTGTTGCTGACTCACGTTGCAATCTCTGAGTCCTGTTCTTCCGAGATGCATTGTTATTTTTTGGGAAGGATTAAATTGGTCGTCTGGCAGGAAACCGGTTCTGAGCCCCTGTCATCTTCCTAACAACCCTGTGAGGTAGGTTACGGCTCGGTTGATAAGCCGGATCCAGAATTTTCAGCAGGCTTCAATCATTATTATTATTATTATTATTATTATTATTGTTGTTGTTGTTGTTGTTGTTGTTGTTGTTGTTGTTTAAATTTCTATACCGCCCCCTCTCCCAACTAAAAACAAACAATATATACAATTAAAAACAAATTAAAACAATTTCATCAGAGGCCGAAATACAATTTAAAACATAAAACTAATACAAATTTAAAATTTAAAAAATTTAAGAAACCTAGTTATTAAAAATCATGGGGTTGAGGCTTTATTATCTTCCTACTATTCTGCCTGTCCTGCACAAACACTGTACAGATACTGTATAAAGGCAGATAGATAACTCCACAAAGCATCCATACAAAGGCATCCTGTCAACTCACATTTATGATGAGGTTCTTCTTAATGTCCAATCCTTTGCATATCTGAATTGTGGTAAAAAGATGGTTATCTTCTTATCCCTTTTCTCCCGTAGCGGTAGAGGCAGAGCAGCTACCACGAGTCGGTGAGTTCAGGCGGAAAAGAGTGAGGAAACCTCCCCCGACCCATCGAGGGTCAATTTAGTGACCAATCAGGATTACAGATGTGGTCACGTGACATGGACTACATTTCCCAGGATACCTTAACTACATTTACCATGATGCATTCCCTTAAGGGGACAGCTCACAACTGCTACCTAACTATCCAATTCCCATACACCGGCTGGACAGCACACACAACCAGGTGCCTCTGAAGTCTCACAACATCAAGATGGAGTCCGACCCCCCTCCATAACCTGGGGGTCATTTTCGTAAAGTCCAGGTGACTTGTGATTTTTAATCTTAAACTGGATTTGAACATGGATTCCCCCCCCCCATTTCCTGTTCTTCCTTTACCACAGGGTTTCTCAATATTAGCACTTCATGATCGGCTTCAAGATGGGTGGACTTCAACTCCCAGAATTCCCCAGCCATCTTGGCTTAAGCGTGAGGATCTCAACTCCCAGAATTCCCAGCCAGCATATTTCAAAATAAGTGGGCTTCCAGAATTCCCCAAGGGAGCATGCTTCAACATGAATGGACTTCAACTCCCAGAATTCCCCAGCCACCATGCTTCCAAATGGGTGGGCTTCAACTCCCAGAATTCCCCAGTCAACATACTTTAAGCATGCTGGCTGGGGAATTCTGGGAGCTGAAGTCCACCCGCCTTAAAGCTGCCTAGTTTGAGAAAACGTGTTCTACACCATCACATTTGGGGGAAAAAAGGGGTGTGTGGGCGTGTTTCCGTAAAGAAACATTGTGGCATGATTTTTCCATTTTTGAAAAGGATGATTTTATTTTTCCAAAATGAATATTGAGCATGGCGGAGAGGGAGGCCACGCCAAAAAAGGTGCACGCAGGCACAGCAATGTGGCCAAAGGGAGTTTCGGAGCTCTCTTAAAAGCAGCCGCAAAGAACGGGGAGCTTTTAACGGCCCCACCCTGATCCAGAAAGCCTCAAGTAGATCAGGAAGATTAATGAAGCTTTGGCAATGTCTCCTGAGCCATTTATCCACTCAGCGGCCTCCCGGAGTTTGGCAGAGATACAATTCAGCCTCAGACAAGCCATTTCCACCGTGATCCATCGCGGGAACTTCCTAGAAGTCATAATAACGGGCCCAAAGCTTTTGCTATCAATATTTTATTAGCGAGGAGGACATTGTGGGAAGTTCTCAGGTCCTTGGACTGGTCTCCAAGGCAGGCAAAGTGGAGAAGGAGGCTTTGGCCCAGCTCGATTTAGGGTGGAAAGACAATTGAAGGCCACAAACCTTCAAACAGGCTGGATGGGGAATTCTGAGAATCGAAACTTTACCATCTTATATGTGTGTGTATTGTGGGAATGTGCATAATGGTTATCCTTTGAGAGCTGAATGCAATGAAATGCAATGAGGTACCAATACTTGCTAAGGCTCTATAAAGCCTTAGTAAGGCCACACCTGGAGTACTGAAGACCTGGCTCTTTGAGCAGGCCGGCCTGGGCTGAGATGGTTTTAAATTTGGTCTCCATCTTATTTAATTTTAAATTGGGGTTTTAAGGGCGGGGGTGGGGTCTTTAGTTTATTAACCAGCCAACATTAATTTAATGCTTTTTTAACTTTTGTATTTTCTGTGGGGTTTTAGATGGGCTGTACACCGCCCTGAGTCCCTTGGGAGAAGGGCGGTATATAAATTTAATTAAAGAAAGAATTAAAGAAAAGAAAGTCCTGCATCCAGTTTTGGTCACCACACTATAAAAAAGAGGTTGAGACTCTAGAAAGAGTGCAGAGAAGAGCAACCAGGATGATGAAGGGACTGGAGGCTAAAACCTACGATGGACGGTTGCAGGAACTGGGCCTGGTTAGTCTAGGGAAGAGAAGGACCAGGGGAGACAGGAGAGCAGCCTTCCAGTATTTGAGGGGCTGCCCCAGAGAGGAGGGGGGGGTCAAGCTACTTTCTAAAGCACCCAAAAGCCAGACAAGGAACAATGGATGGAAATTGATCAAGGAGAGATTCAACCTGGAAATAAGAAGAAACTTTCTGACAGGGAGAACAATCAACCCATGGAACAGGAGTTGCCTTTAGAAGTTGTGGGAGCTTCATCCCTGGAGGTTTTCAAGAAGAGCCTTCTGTCAGAAATGGTGTAGGGCAGTGGTCGCCAACTGGTAGGCCGGGGACCCCTCGTAGACTGCGAGAAAATTTTGGTGGTCCTCAGAGAAATGTCCCCCTCAAAGCAATTAATCCAGGTCCACATGGCCCGCCCACCCACTGGCCTCCACCCTTCGGCCAAGCGCAAACCTTACCATGAGTAGAGCCACGTAAGCTGGAACTGGGAGATAAGACCAACAGTGGGGGAGGGAAATCTGCCCTGGGGTGGTTTACTGACGTTGGTGGGAAAGTCGGTCCCATATTCCAGAGCTGCAGGAGTCGCAGGACTGGCCCTTTGGTCATCCCAGAGCAGCTCCTCCAGTCCATAGCAGGCCGGTGCAGCTGGGTGGAGGAGCAGCTGCTCCAGGACGGCCAAAGGGCCAGTCCTGCGACTCCTGCAGCTCTGGAATATGGGACCGACTTTCCCACCAATGTCAGCAAGCCACTGTCAATCAAAATTCAGATTAGTGGTCCACAGGATTTAAAATTATGAGTTTGGTGGTCCCTGAGATCCAAAAAATTGGTGACCCCTGGTGTAGGGTCTCCTGCCTGGGCAGGGGGTTGGACTAGAAGACCTCCAAGACCCCTTCCAAATCTGCTACTCTACTCTACTCTACTCTACTCTACTCTACTCTACTCTACTCTACTCTACTCTACTCTATTCTATTCTATTCTATTCTATTCTATTCTATTCTATTCTATTCTTCTGGATGGATTTTCTTCTGGAGAACAATCAACCCCTGGAACAGAAGTTGCCTTTGGAAGCTGTGGGAGATTCATCACTGGGGGCTTTCAAGAAGAGACCGGACTGCCCTCTGTCAGAAATGGTGTAGGGTCTCCTGCTTGGGTTGGGGGTTGGACTAGATGACCCACAAGGTCCCTCCCAACTCTGTTATTCTGTAGATTCCTCTACATCATATAATATGCTCTTTTCAAATGTAGCAAGGTGTGTCTCCAAAATGCCGATTGGTGTGCATTTGAAGTGACAATAAAGCTTTATTCTATTCTATCTTAAAATGTTTGCTTAATGACCACCATAAAAAAAAAAAGTTCATACAGTTGGTCAGTGGTGGGATTCAAATAATTTAACAACCTGTTCTCTGCCCTAATGATTTCTTCCAAACAACCAGTTCACCAAACTGCTCAGAAAATTAGCAACCAGTTTTCCCAAAGTGGTGCAAACTGGCTGAATCCCATCACTTGCAATTGGGTCAGTCATATACAGAAGGTTCTCGAACTTACAACAGTTCATTTAGTGACTGTTCAAAGTTGCAACGGCATTGCAACAGTGGGACTTATGATAGTTTTTCACAGTTACGACCTCTGCAGCATCCTCCAGGGTGTGTGTCACATTTATTTATTTATTTATTCATTTATTTATTTATTTATTAATCAATTTTATATACCGCCCCCCTCTCCCATCGGGACTCGGGGTGGTCTACAGCCGAATAAAAGTACAATCATAAATAAAATGTTTAAAATGGAGTTAAAAAGATTAAATAGGTGGCTGAAAGATAAAACAATCGTAGGAGTTAAAAAGCTAAAACCATTTAAAATCAATTAAAATCAATTAAAAGCCCTACAAGTAATTACCACATGATCAAAATTCAGCCGCTTGGCCACTGACTCATATTTATGATGGTTGCAGTGTCTCAGGGTCACGTGATCCCCTTTTGTGACCTTCTGACGTACCGTCAATGGAGAAGCCAGATTCACTTAACAACCGTAGTGTGACTAACTTATCCACAGCAGTGATCCACTTAACAACCGTGGCAAAAAATGTTGTAAAGTGGGATAAAACTCACTTAATAAATGTCTCACTTGGCGATGGAAATGGTGGGCTCCGTAGCGGTCGTGAGTGGAGGACCAATTGTACTTTGCAGGAGGAGAAAATGATCTCATTTAGAAATGGAGGCCAGGAGGGAGGATTATCCTGGCAAGAAACATCTCAGGCTTCTTTTGAGCTGGGTGGGGCATTTCTTAAATGGGTTTTTTTCCTTCTCTGTTTTTTTTCCCTCTCTCTCTCTTTCTCTGTTTTGTTATCATTATTATTTTTGCTTTGCAAGGGGTTATTGAGACAAAGATGGGCGAGACACCCCAAGGCGGAGAGATGGAAACAGCCTCTGAGGAAGGACTCAAAAAGCTTTTTGCAAATCTTGTGCAGCTGCCAAGGGCTCCTGAAGGATTTCTTTCTTTCTTTCTTTTTCCATTGAGCAAACAAAACATAGAACAAGAACTATCTGTCTATCTATCTATCTATCTATCTATCTATCTATCTATCTATCTATCTATCTATCTATCTATCTATCTATCTATCTATATGTCTGCCTCTATCTATCTATCTATCTATCTATCTATCTATCTATCTATCTATCTATCTATCTATCTATCTCTAACTATCTATCATCTATCTATCTATCTATTTATCTATCTATCTATCTATCTATCTATCTATCTATCTATCTATCTATCTATCTACTCTATCTATCTATCTATCTATCTATCTATCTATCTATCTATCTATCTATCTATCTATCTATCTATCTCTAACTATCTATCATCTATCTATCTATCTATCTATCTATCTATCTATCTATCTATCTATCTATCTATCTATCTATCTATCTATTTATCTATCATCTATATATATCTGTATTTCTATCTGTATATCTATCTATCTATCTATCTATCTATCTATCTATCTATCTATCTATCTATCTATCTATCTATCTATCTATCTATCTATCCAGTCTGTCTGTCTGTCTGTCTGTCTGTCTGTCTACTGGTATCATCTGTCTGTCTGTCTGTCTGTCTGTCTGTCTGTCTAATTTATCCATCTATCCAGTCTGTCTGTCTGTTTATCTATCTATCTATCTATCTATCTATCTATCTATCTATCTATCTATCTATCTATCTATCTATCTATCTATCTATCTATCTATCTATCTATCTATCTATCTATCTATCTATATCTATATCCATCCATCCATCCATCCATCCATCCATCCATCCATCTGATTAAAAAGGAAAATAAACGAATAATTCAACGTGAAGCAAGAGAATGAGAGAAATAGCAGGCATTTTTAAATGCAAGACCTTAAAGCAAAACTCAGACATAAACACCATATGTAATACTAGCTGGATACCCCTGCTTCGCTACGAAACTATGTGGTTGGGCTTAGTTTTTGGAGAGGAAAATAAGGGGGGGGGGGAAATCTGCCTCTGCCTACTGACATCCATTGGTATCCATCTGACTAGCATCCTGTCAGTGTGTGAGAGAGTTGAGATCTGTTTGGAAACTGAAACAGTATTTGCTGTGTGAACAAGAAAGGAGACAGCAAAGGAACCTGGGCATGGCTTAGCTCAACTGTTCTGTAGTAAAGCTGTTTGATGCTCTGAAACTGAAATTCCTCTCCTCTCCTTGTGTTTTGCATTTGGAAGAGATTTCTTTTCAGGTGGGGATGGGGAATAGAACTCCTTAGCATCAGAGCGTGTTAATAATAATAATATAGGAAATACTCTAAATGCTCTGATGGTCATTTGGAAAAATCCTTTCTTAGTGAGCACCTAGAAGCCAAGAGAAACTTAGGTGCCAAATTTCAAGTTTGTAGGCTTTACAGTTCTGGAGATTTTGTGATGATGCGTGTGTGGCAAATACCACCTCTGACTGGAGATTTTACAGAAGGATACTTCTGTATCCTTCTGCCGTATCCTTCTGCCACGCCCACCAAGCCACACCCACAGAACCGCTAGTAAAAAAAATTGAATCCCACCACTGATCTCTATCTCTATCTCTATCTCTATCTCTATCTCCCTATCCCTATCCCTATCCCTATCCCTATCCCTATCCCTATCCCTATCCCTATCCCTATCCCTATCCCTATCCCTATCCCTATCTATCTATCTATCTATCTATCTATCTATCTATCTATCTATCTATCTATCTATCTATCTATCATCTATCTATCTCTATATATTTATATTTATTTCTAATCAGAATTACACAAAGTCCTTGACTTAAGACCATAATTCAGAGCAGGCATATTCCTTTCATACAAGAGAGATTTGGAAACCCTCCTGGTTACATTCACAGAGCACAATAAATGTGGCCCGATTTTAAGCTGAATTGGATGTACCTGGAATATGGTGTGAATTCAATCTCTTTGGTTAGTTTACATTTCCATGGTTGGTACGGAGTAAAAACTTAGTTCCTCTCATCAGATGAAAGATGTTGTGGTAACACAACTCAGGTTAGAGCAAAGGACAAAATGCAAAACTCTGGCTGTGGAAGTTCTTTGTAGGCTGGGTTCACACAATCTGTAAGTAGGTTAATGAGTTGTGGGAACCAGTCTTGTCTTCGGAGGCTGCGTGAGTTCATTTGTCTCATTCAACAACCATTTGTATCCTAGGTAGAGGCAGATATTTGTCTCTCTGGGCACAATGAGAATATGTCTGCTGAATAAAACTCCGCATTGGTGACAGGAAGAGCATCCGGCCAGTAAACACTCAGCTTCATACAGTTGCCCAGACTCCATCCCGCAAGGGATTCTGGGGTCATTAAAAGAAGATGATGATGATTCAACTACCATTTGTGTACAGGTAGTCCTCGACTTACAAGCATTTTGCAACGGTTTGAAGTTGCAATGACACTGGGGTGACTTATGACTGATCCTCGTACTTACAACTGTTAGTATCCCCATTGTTGCATGATTAAAATTTGGACAATTGGCAACTGGCCAGTATGGACAATGGTGTTGTGGTTAACCGGCAGCAGGTGTGGACAGCTGAGGAGAGCGAGGACTCAGATGAGGGGCCAGAACCATTAGGGAGTGGACTGCTGCCTTCAGAGATTGTGGGGGCTGGCAGCAGCGATGAGGAGGTTCCCAAGGAGCCTGTGCCAAGTGCGCGTGTGCGCAGGATTGCTCGTAGGAAAAAGCAGCTACAACAGCAAGGGCGACTCGGGAGTAAGGCTGCAAGGTAATTGCCCCTCCTTCAAGAAGATAAAAACCAGCTGTGAAACGAACGTTCTTTGCAGAAGGCAAAGACATTTTGAAACTCAGCCTCGTGGACATTCCAGTATCCTGAGTTTATATTTGAAGATTCTTATTTTGGAAATTATTTCTTGTCTGTTATCTTTTGGCAAGTCTTGCACAGATTGGCAAGGCTTGTGCTTATCACAGTTAATTATTTTGCAAAAGCATTACAAGGTTTCTGTTCCCTTTGGATTGTGTTTGGTTTGTGGGAAAAGGGCGTGGGTCAGAACAAATGGTTGCACCATCCCATGGCCATGGGGGTCACCATTTGCTATCTTCCCAGCCAGATTCCAATAAGAAAGTCAATGGAGGGAGAGATGGATTCACTTAATGACCATGTGATTCACCTAGTAATTGCAGTGGTTCGCATAACAACCAGGGCAAAAGAAAAAGCTCATAAAAGGGCACAATTTGCTTAACAAGCTCCTTGTTTACCCAATTGTGCTTATAACTTGAGGACTATCATACTTTCCTGCCCCAGTTGGAGTCTGAATCTGAGGAGGAAGATGAACAGCTGACAGGGAGTGGGAGTGTGGCTCCGTTGGCTGTGAAGGAAACTGGGGAAGGGCAAAGTCTGGCTGGACAGAGCAGGAAAGAGGTAGAACAAGGGAGAGGGAGTTCAGAGGAAGACCCAGGCCCACCCTCTCTTCATTCTACAGCACGCAGGGAGGAATGGAGAAGAGAGCAACAGGGGCTGCATGGCTTACAGGGGAGGAAAGGGCCCTGATACCCTTCATTAGCCACTCCTGGGAATGAAAGTTTAAAAGAGATGTATGCTGAGTGCTGGGAGCAAACAGGGGAGGGGAGGGGGGGGTTGCGGTGGTTATTAAGGAGGATCTGTGTCCGAGGGAATCCACTGTTTCTCAGACGACCGGGTGTGAGCTCCTTTTCGTGAAGTTCGGTCCCAGGGTACAGGTGGGCTTGTTGGTCGCATATCTGGCTCCCTGCTATGTGGCATCGGCCCTGCTTGAGCTCCTTGAGGTCGTAGCCGGCGTGGCAGTTGAGACCCCCAGGCTTATGGTCATGGGGGATTTCAACCTGCCTTCTGCCGGCGGTGCCTCGGGGATTGCTCAGGAGTTCATGGCTTCCATGACAGCCATGGGCCTGACCCAGTTAATTTGGGACCCTACTCACGTGGGAGGTCACACCCTGGATCTGGTTTTTGTCTCTGATCAGTGGCAGAGTGATCTGGGTGTAGAGGATATAGCTATAGAACCCCTGTCATGGACGGATCACTTGCTCCTGAGGCTCGACTTCCGTTCTGCACCCCCTGGCCGCAGGGGGGCGGGACCGCTAAAATGGTACCGCCCCAGGTGCCTGATGGACCCAGATAGGTTCCTGACGGAGCTTGGGCCATTTCCCGAAGCTCACACACACGACTCGGTTGAAGGCTTAGTTGCCACCTGGGATAGGGTGGCTGCTGCGGCCCTTGACCGGGTCGTGCCCTCGCGGCCTCTGACCCGGTGCCGATCCCAGGTGGCTCCTTGGTTTTCTGAGGAGCTAAGGGAGATGAAGCGCCGGAAAAGACGCCTAGAGAGTAGTTGGAGGGCTAGCCGCTCTGGGTCTGACCGAACACTACTACGATCTTATATTAAGACGTATTTAGTGGCGATAAGGATGGCGAGGAGGTCTTACCTCTCCACCCTTATTGCGTCCGTGGAAAACCGCCCAGCCGCCCTGTTTAGGGTGACCCGCTCCCTTTTGGAGGTGGGAGCGCGGGAGGATCCCTTACAGGGGCGGGCTGAGGAGTTTTCTAGGTTTCTGCAGGACAAAATCGCTCAGATCCGGGATGAGCTGGACTCCGACTGGGCATCTCCGGGCGGGGGGGTGGGGGTGGATATCGGTGAGGTCAATTGGGTTGAGTTCGATCCTGTTACCTTGGAGGACGTGGACAGGATACTGGGGGGGCTCAATGCCACCACTTGTTTATTGGACCCGTGCCCCTCCTGGCTGGTTTTGGCCACTCGGGAGGTGACACGAGGCTGGTTCCAGGGTATTATAAATGCTTCCTTGAGAAAGGGGCTGTTACCCGCCGCCTTGAAGGAGGCGGTGGTGCGGCTCCTCCTCAAGAAACTGTCCCTGGACCCAGCATTATTATCAAATTATCGTCCAGTCTCCAACCTTCGCTTTGTTGCGAAGGTTGTTGAGAGTGTGGTGGCACGCCAGCTCCCGCAGTACCTGGATGAAGCGAGTTATCTTGACCCCCTCCAATCGGGTTTCAGGCCCGGGCACAGCACTGAGACGGCGTTGGTCGCGTTGGTTGATGATCTCTGGAGGGCTCGGGACAGGGGTTGTTCCTCTGTCCTGGTCCTGTTGGATCTCTCAGCGGCTTTTGATACTGTCGACCACAGTATTTTATTGCGGCGGTTGGAGGGGTTGGGGGTGGGAGGCAGCGTGTTACGGTGGTTCACCTCCTTCCTCTCCGACCGTTCGCAATTTGTGTTGACAGGGGGGCAGAGATCGGCCCCGAGGCCCCTACTGTGTGGGGTGCCCCAGGGGTCGGTGCTCTCGCCCCTGCTGTTCAACATTTATGTGAAGCCGCTGGGTGAGATCATCCGTGGCTTCGGGGTGGAGTTCCATCAGTACGCTGATGATACTCAGCTGTACATTTCCACCCCGGGCCACCCCAACGAAGCCGTCGAAGTGATGACCCAATGCCTGGAGGCCGTGTGGAGTTGGATGGGTCGTAACAGGCTTCGTCTCAACCCGACTAAAACTGAGTGGCTGTGGTTTCCTGCGCCCAGATACAGCCAGCTTGTTCCTTCGCTGGCCGTGGGGGGAGAGGTTCTGACCCCCGTGGAAAGGGCGCGCAATCTGGGCGTCCTCCTGGATGTACGGCTGTCCTTGGAAGAACATATTGCAGCCAGTCGCCAGGGGGGCTTTCTATCAGATTCGTCTGATTCACCAGTTGCGGCCCTTTCTGGATCTGGGCGCACTTCGCACAGTCACTTCCGCCCTCGTTATCTCCCACTTGGACTATTGCAATGCTCTCTACATGGGGTTCCCCTTGAAGAGTCTCCGGAGGTTGCAGTTGGTCCAGAACGCAGCCGCGCGGGTGATCGTGGGTGCCCCTCGGAGCTCCCACGTAACACCGCTTCTCCGCAGGCTGCACTGGCTTCCTGTGGCCTTCCGGATTCGATTCAAGGTGGTACTGATGGTATTTAAAGTGCTCCATGGCTCGGGACCTGGGTACTTACGGGACCGCCTGCTGCCATCATCAACCTCCCGCCGCCCAGTACGCTCTCACAGGGTTGGCCTGCTTGGGGTGCCGCCGCCTGATCGTTGTCGGCTGGCGGCCCCAAGGGTGCGGGCTTTCTCTGTGGGAGCCCCCTCCCTGTGGAACGATCTCCCCCCGGAGATACGGGCCATGACGGATATCCTGACCTTCTGGCGCGCAGTGAAAACCCTATTTTTTAAACAGGCCGGCCTGGCCCAGTAATGGGTTCTTGGGTTTTAGATTTAAATTGGGTTTTAATCGCTAAATTTTATATTTTTAATTTTTAATTAATCCCTGATTTTAAATGTCTAAATTTCTTAATTGGATGGGATACAGCCGGACTCGTTTATTTAATATATTTTTAAATTGTATTTAAATTGTATTTATTCTAGATGTATGCTATGTGTTTTTAGTAGGCTGTACACCGCCCCGAGTCCCTTTTTGGGAGAGGGAGCGGTATAGAAGTTTGAATAATAAATAAATAAATCTTGCTTATCTGTGTTCCTGGCATCTTCCCAACGTGTTGAGTTATTGCCGTGTCTTCAAGTCTGGAATTCCTTCTCCTGCCCTGCTGGACTAATGACCTCATCTTGCCTTGATTGGACTTATAGTTACAGTTTGTGTTGACCACGTTTTGGCCTTGATTCTCTGCAGCCAAAGGCTGTTCCTGGGAGAGTTTTCCTCCAGCCCAGAAGGTAACCAGGACTTTGGGGGCAACGTTGGAGCTAATAAAGGGATTCCTACTGATCATCTGATCGTGTTGCCTTTGTGCCACGCCCCTTTGGGTCATCATACATATTGCATGAACAGTGCAGAAAAATATATTTCAACCTAGATAATTTTAAGACAAACGGACTTCAACTCCCAGAATTCCCATGCTGGCTGTGGGATTCTGGGAATTGAAGTCCAACCATGTTAAATTCCCTCAGGTTGAGAAACAATGCTGGTGTAATACAGGTAACTCTCAACTTACAACAATTTGTTTAGCGATTGTTCAAAATTACGATGACACTGACAAAAGTGATTTATGGCCATTTTTCACAGTTACGACCATCCCCGTAGTTACATGCTCAGATGCTTGGCAACTGATTCATATTTATGGCAGTTTGCAATGTTCCAGCATTACATGATCCCCTTTTATGACCTTCTGACAAGCAAAGTCACTGAGGCAACCAGTTTCCAGATCTATTCTGATCTACTGATCCCTGGATGTTTTCAAGAAGAAGAGATTGGACAGCTAGCTAATTGTCTGAAATGGTATAGGGGCTCCTGCTTGAGCAGGGGGTTGGACTAGAAGACCTCTGAGGTCCCTTCCGACGCTGTTATTCAAAGATCCACTTAATAACTGCAGTGATTCACTTCACAATGGTGGCAAGGAAGGTTGTAAAATGGGTTAAATGAGTGGTTCAGCCAAACCTGCTTAGCAAATTTCTCACGTAGCCACATAAATTCTGGGCTCCATTGTAGTGGTAAGTCTACCTGTAACCAGGGCTGGGATCCTACCGGTTTGGATTGGTTCTATAGAAACGGTTGTTAATGATTCTGCATAGTTCGGAGAACCAGCAAATCATGTTTATTTATTATTTATTTATTTTTATTTATTATTTTTATTTATATGCCTCCCTTCTCCGGAGACTCAGGGCGGCTTACAATCTTTAGAGCACCATGCTAAGTGCTCGGCAATAACCTTCATTCCATTGTATATGCCTGCTTATTACTAGGGCTTTTTGGCCCCCCCCAAGCGGCATTTTTACAAAGTCAGCTTATTGCCCCCAACCATCTTGGGTCCTCAATTTACCTACCCCGAGAGGATGGAAGGCTGAGTCAACCTTGAGCCTGGTGGGATTCGAACCTGTCCTAGTTGCAGGCAATTGAGCTAAGTGCTAGATGATTAACAGCCTGCCCCACCAAGGCCTGTTCCTGGCTGGCCCCGCCTCTTCACACCCAGTCAGTCCTTACGCACAACATCGCGCATGCCCAACATTGCTGACCTCATTCTCTCCTGCCCAGCCACTCCTTAAGGTATTTCTTTTCTTTTTTTCCCTCCCACCGATCAGCTGTTCCAATGATCAGCTGTGCTGGGATCTCCCTCGCTGTCTTACTGCTTTGCCCACGAGGCTTCCCTGAGGCCCAGGAGGCAAAAAGGGGTCCATGGGCATGTGTATGTGTGTGTGTGTGTGTGCTGTGCCCCCTCCCTATGATCCGTTCTTTGCCTTCCTGGGCCCCAGGGAAGCCTTTTGGGGAAAAAAAACACCTCCCAGGAGGTTTTCCTGAGGCCCAGGAGGCCCAAAAATGGGGAGGGGGAGGGTTTGCTGCAAAAAGAAGCCACGCCCACCCAGTCACATGGCCACGGCCACCTAGACCCGCCCCCAGAACCGGTTGTTAAAAAACCTGAATCCCACCCCTGCGATCCGTCCAAGTTGCGCGAGTTGTGTGAATCCAACCAAGCTGCGCCAAAGCTCCTTGTGAAAAGTTTATTTTCCTTAAGCCAGATCCTGTGAGGAGTGGGGGGAGGGGAAACGTGTGGGGGGGGGAATCTGTTTTCCTTCGCATCAGTTATGTCTCATCCTGAATTGTGTAGATCACCAGATCGTTACGGAGAGCCACCTGCCGACACCTCCGGTCGCCTGGCAGCCACCCGCTGGCCAAGGCGACTTTGTGCTTGCGAAGTTTGTACAGCAAAGTGACCAAATCCTGCTCTGTTTGCCTGAGGGATCTCAGGCTGGATTGCATGTTGCAGTGGCGCCGAGGAGGAGACCAATCCTGGGCCGGGATCCTGCGCCAGTCTCTGATCTGCAGATCAAAATAAACAGGGAAGCCAACGCTGCCTTTACATAAACACGGAATTTCAATGGGGGATCGATTGTTGGGTCAGGGAATTATCTTCCTTTTCTTGGCATGTGGTCTGTACGAAACCATTATTATCTTTTCTCTTTTAATCTTTGGACATTGAGAGTTTACAGATTAACAGAGTTGGAAGAGACCTTGTAGGTCATCTAGTCCAACCTCCCGCCCAAGCAGGACACCCTACACCATTTCTGACAGATGGCAGTCTGGTCTCCTCTTGAAAGCCTCCAGGTATGAAGCTCCCACAACTTCTGAAGGCAACTTCTGTTCTATCGGTTGATTGTTCTCCCTGTCAGAAAATTCCTCCTTATTCCCAGGTTGAATCTCTCCTTGATCAATTTCCATCCATTATTCCTTGTCTGGCCTTCTGGTGCTTTGGAAAAGAGCTTGACCCTCCTCTTCCTCCCTGTGGCAGCCCCTTAAATATTGGAAGGCTGCTCTCTTGTCTCCCCTGGTCCTTCTCTTCCCTAGACCAGCCAGGCACAATTCCTGCAACCATTCTTCATAGGCAAGAAAGCATAAAAATACTGAATGCAATAAGATGCAAGGATGTACCACTCTATAAAGCCTAAGTAAGACCACACCTAGAATACTATATCCAGTTCTAGTCACCTCTCTATAAAAAAGACATTGAGACTCTAAAAAGAGTGCAGAGAAGAGCAAGTAGCATGATTAGGGGACTGGAGGCTGAAACATACAAAGAACGGTTGCAGGAACTGGGCCTGGCTAGTCCAGTGAAGAGAAGGACCAGGAGAGACAGGATAGCACTCTTCCAATATTTGAGGGGCTGCCACAGAGACGAGGAAGGGGTCAAACTATTTTCTGGTAATAACAATTAACAGAATTCTTATTCTGTTCTCTAAGCCCTGCCACTTGAATGATGACTTCCTGCAGGAGGGGTGTGTTTCTGGTCTGATCATGTTACTTAGTTGGGAAATGAAATGTCTGCATGAAAACAACCCATCTCAGAGAACTCCTAGGTTCAACCGCAGTTTAGCCCTGAGCTATAAAAAATCTCTGCTACATCCCAAGGAGAATGAGGTTGTGGAGCTTGTGTACACATCACACCTGTTCCTACAATATCACTAACACAATTGTCCTCTCTAGGGGACGATTATCCATCCATCTATCCATCCATCCATCATCTCTCTATTATCTATCATTATCTCTCTCTCTCTCATCTATCTATCTACTATCTGTCTGTCTCTGTCTATCTATCTATCTATCTATCATCTATCTATCTATCTATCTATCTATCTATCTATCTATCTATCTATCTATCTATCATCTATCTATCTATCTATCTATCTATCTATCTATCTATCTATCTATCTATCTATCTATCTATCTAACCTATCCATCTATCCAGTCTGTCTGTCTATCATCTGTCTGTCTGTCTGTCTGTCTATCCATCCATCCAGTCTGTCTGTCCGTCCATCCGTCCGTCTGTCTATCATCTGTCTGTCTGTCTGTCTGTCTATCCATCCATCCAGTCTGTCTGTCCGTCCATCCGTCCGTCTGTCTATCATCTGTCTGTCTGTCTATCCATCCATCCAGTCTGTGTCTGTCTGTCCGTCCATCCATCCATCCATCCATCCATCCATCCATCCATCCATCCATCCATCCATCCATCTATCTATCTATCTATCTATCTATCTATCTATCTATCTATCCAGTCTATCTGTCTGTCCATCCATCTGTCTGTCTGTCTGTCTAATCTATCCATCTATCCAGTCTGTCTGTCTATCTTATCTATCTATCTATCTATCTATCTATCTATCTATCTATCTATCTATCTATCTATCTATCTATCTATCTATCTATCTATCTAATCTATCTGTCCATCTATTCTGTCTATCCTGTCTGTCTATTTATCTATCTAATCTATCTATCCTGTTGTCTGGCTGTCTGTCTACCTATCTAACCCAAGGGTCTTCAAACTTGACAGCTTTAAGACTTGTGGACTTCAACTCCCAGAATTCCTGAGCTAACATGACTGGAGGAGGAGGAAGTCTGGGAGCTGAAGTCCACAAGTCTTAAAGCTGTCAAGTTTGAAGACCCCTGATCTAATCCATCCATCCATCCATCCATCCATCCATCCATCCATCCATCCATCTATCCATCCATCTTCTATCATCTGTCTATCTGTCTATCATCCATCCATCCATCCCATCCCTATGTCCTTTCTCTCCAGGACCCCCGTCTCTTCCTCCCCCCAGGACTCACGGCAGCTTCCTTCGGCCTTGGCGGGCTGCACCACTCCCAGGTGAAGTCATCCAGGATCCAGACCAGCCCGTAAAAGCCGACCAGCATCAAGAACCACAGCAGCAGCCTCTGTCCCAGCACTTCGGAGGGGAGCTGCAAGTCTTGGCCGTCCTGGGCCCTCTTGTGGCTCTCATCGGAATCGCTCAGGACCAAGGTGGAGGCCGGCCAGCCCAGGAGGCAGGAAAAGGCCAGCCTGAGAAGGGAGCTGCCCTCCTGGAGAGCCATTCAGTCACGCTGGGCTCTGTTGGGCTCTCAGCTGGGTGTGAACTAGCCGTGACATCACAAACCCGTGGAGAGGTGAACTGCCAGACCACTATTTCCCAACCTAGGATGAATGGACTTCAACTCCCAGAATTCCCCAGGCATGTGCTAGCTAGGGAATTCTGGGAGCTGGGTGGACTTCAATTCCCATAATTCCCTAGCTAGTGTGTATGAACTTCAACTTCCAGAATTCCCTAATCAGCATGTATGAACTTCAACTCCCAGATTTCCCCAGACAGCATAGGTGGACTTCAACTCCCAGAATCCCCCAGTCAGCAATGGTGGACTTCAATTTCCAGAATTCCCTAGCTAACGTGTGAACTTTAACTCCCAGAATTCCCTAGTCAGCATAGGTGGACTTCAATTCCTA
Source organism: Bungarus multicinctus (assembly GCA_023653725.1). Taxonomy (NCBI): domain Eukaryota; kingdom Metazoa; phylum Chordata; class Lepidosauria; order Squamata; family Elapidae; genus Bungarus; species Bungarus multicinctus. Next base: position 2,533,968 of record CM042847.1, read on the forward strand.
GAATTCCCTAGCTAGCGTGTATGAACTTCAACTCCCAGATTTCCCCAGGCAGCATAAGTGGACTTCAACTCCCAGAATTCCCTAGTCAGCATTGGTGGACTTCAACTCCCAGATTTCCCCAGGTAGCATAGATGGACTTCAACTCCCAGAATCCCTCAGTCAGCAATGGTGGACTTCAACTCCCAGAATTCCCTAGCTAGCATGTGTGAACTTCAACTCCCAGATTTTTCCAGGCAGCATAGGTGGACTTTAACTCCCAGAATTCCCTAGTCAGCACATGGGGAATTCTGAGAGTTGAATTCTGGGGGGAGAAATTAGATAAGAGGCCAAGCCAGAACATTTCATGTTCTGACTGCTTTGTCTTTGTTTTTATTTTGTGTTTTAACTTTGATCTGAATAAAATAAAATTATTCTGCTTCTCATATCTGCATCCTCTTCAGGTGCCTCTCCCAGCAAGAATAAAAATTTAAAAAATTGCAGTTTGGGCCACTGTTTGTCTTTCTCTGCCACTACATGACCAAAAGATGGAATACTTCACCATAAATATTCTCAAAAAAGAATTATAATAATGCTGAGAACTTTAAGAGTGGAAAGAAAGAAGAGCAATGAAGTTGATGAGATCTGGAGGCTAAACCATATGATGAATGGTTGTGGGAACTGAGAATCTCTAATCTAATGAAGAGAAAGACAAGGGGGGACATGATAGCAGTGTTCCAATTTTTGAGGGGCTGCCATAAAGAAGTGGGAGTCAAATTATTCTCCAAAGCATTGGAGGGCCGGACAGGAAACAATGGATGGAAACTCATCAAGGAGAGAAGCAACCTGGAATTAAGGAGAAATTGCCTAACAGGGAGGACAATTAACCAGTGGAACAACTTGCCACTAGAAATTGTGGGTGCTCCATCACTGGAAATTTTAAAGAGGAGATTGGACAACCACTTGTCTGAAATGGTATGATCTCCTGCTTGAGCAGAGGGTTGGACTAGAAGACCTCCAAGGACCCTTCTAACTCTATTATTCTACAGTTCAAGATGAGAGCCAAGTTCAACAAAATCCCTTAAGGTGGATAATCCTGGCTCTGGCACGGTTGATATTTTGTTAGCACCGACTTGGGTTTTGCTGTCCATAAACCCTGGTTTACAGTTTGACTCTGCATCCCATGCAGAACCATGGCTAAAACAAATCATGGCTTATCGGCAACTTCTGGAATGGGGTTTTTTTAAGCCGATCCACCAAGATCAAAAAAGGTATAAGGCCGAAATGGACTAATCTGGTACAGGCAGGGGTGGGTCCTCTGCCCGGTTGCTGGGTGGGCATGGCCATGGTGGGCGTGGCCTAGTCAGCCTCCTGCACCACAGTGGGGGGGGGAGGGCATTTTCACCTTGAGGCTTTCCTTGAGCTTCCAGGAGGGCAAAAATGGCCACGCCGGGCTCCGGAGGCCCTCAGTGGAGGCCTATTTTTTGCCCTCCCCAAACCTCTATGCGGGCCTTGAACTTAGCTAGCATCCAAAACAGGCTGCATGGGGACACTGGGGAGGGGAGGGGTGGGTGGGGCCAGCCAAGGGTGGGATTTACCCAGGGATGAGATTCTACCAGTTTGGACCGGTTCTATAGAACTGGTTGTTATGATTCGGCGCAGTTCAGAGAACCGGCAAATCGTGCCCCTGGCTGGCCCCACCCCTCTTCACCCACCCCTCCCCTTCCCTCCCAGTCAGTCCTTATCGCGCATGTGCAACATTGTGTGCATGCCCAACATCGCTGACTGCGTTCTTTCCCGCCAAGTCACTCCTTAAGGTACTTGTTTCCCCTGCTGATGATCAGCTGTTCCAGGATTCCCCTCGCTCGCTTACTGCTTTGCTCAGAACGGCCCCCAAAATGGAGGCACCTCCCCCCGCACCCCTCCTCCATTTTTTGCCTTCCTGGGAGCAAAAACTGGGATTTTTAGTATAATTTTAGTATTTGAGTTTTAAATTGGGATTTTAAAATTTGGGGTTTTATTAATTTATTGGGGGAGGGTATAATTTTAGGCAGCCTCAAGATATTTAATTCTCTTTTAACTTTTATAATTGTAAAAAGTTTTATGGTTGGCTGTACAGCGCCCTGAGTCCATTGGGAGAAGGGCGGTATATAAATATGTTAAATAAATAAATAAATAAAAATAAAAACACCCGCCAGGAGGCTTCCCTGAGGCCAGGAGGCCCCCAAAAATGGGGGGAGGGTTTGCTGCCAAAATAAGCCACGCCCACCCAGTCACATGGCCACACCCACCTAGCCACACCCACAGAACCGGTTGTTACAAAATTTGAATCCCACCCCTGGATTCGCCAAACCGGCTACTAAAAATGATAAAATGAGCTACCAGTTCGCCTGAATCGGTGTAAACCGGTAGTTGCCCATCCCTGGGTGCAGCTGAACCTTAGAATCACAACCGCAGCGTGTGCATCCTAAGCTCACAGGGTTGTTGCCTGGCACATCCATAACCACCCCGGGGCCCCTTTTAATCTGGACCATACACAAAGGGCACAATTTCTCCCACGTGGTGCCCGTCCACTCTCAAAACTTTTTATTTCCCGTTATCTAATCTTCTTTCCTGTCGCTCACTCCTCCACAATATCGTAGACAGCCAAATTAAAGGCCTTATTGTTCTCTCGGGCCCGCTGGCAGGCGGGGGATTTGCAGCCGCGGTGGCGGGTGATGAGGCTGGCCTTGTGGTTGCGGACCAGGGTCATGAGTTTGACAAGCTCCTGTTCCATCCGCGAGAAAGTCTGCAGGAGACGGGTTTTCAACTCTTCTGAAGCGACCAGGGCATCTCGCTGCTGCGGAAGGGACAGAAGAATAGCAGAAAATGGAGAATTTTTTTTTAATTCGGTGGACTGGAGACAGTTGCGTGCTGCAAATTTTTTAACAACCAGTTCTCTGGCGGGGTAGGCGTGGCCGGTTGGTCATGTGACTGGGTGGGTGATGTCACTCATCACACCCAGCTCCCGCCTCCCAGCCACTCGCCTCAAAGGATTCAGCCAGTTGGGGTTAATCCTGCCCGTTTTTCGGCCTGTTTTGGGGGCGTTTTCAGGCTGTTTTTGTGCCACTTTTTGTGCTGTTTTCGGGCCATTTTGGGCCATTTTGTGCTGTTTTCAGGCCGTTTTTCCGACCAATTTTGGACCATTTTTCAGGCTGTTTTCAGGCCACTCTTGGGCTGTTTTGAGGTTATTTTGGGGCTTCTTTTCAGACTGTTTTGGGGGCATTTTCAGAACGATTTTGTGCCATTTTGGGGGCCATTTTCTGGTTGTTGTTTTTTTGCTGTTTTCAAGTCATTTTTGGTCCAGAAAACAGCCTGAAAATGGTCCAAAAACCAGACCATTTTGGGGCCGTTTTTCAGGCTGTTTTTGTGCCATTTTCTGGTTGTTGTTTTTTTGCTGTTTTCAGGCCATTTTTGATCTAGAAGGCAGCCTAAAATGCCCCCAAAGCCAGGCCATTTTGGGGCCATTTCTCAGGCCGTTTTTGGCCTGAAAAATGGCTGAAAACAACCCAAAAAATGGACTGAAAACGGCCCCAAAAAATCAGGCCGAAAAATGGGCTGGGCTGGGGCCAGCCAGTGGTGGGATTTGCCAATTCACCAAATTGTGCCTAATCTGAACTACTGGTCCAGCAGAACTGGTGTGAACCGGCAGCAGCCAATCTCTGGGTGGAGACCCGAGAGGCAAGAAACGACCAAAAATGTCCCTTGTTCTTAGGGATGCCACGGTTTACAATGGTGTTTTCACAAATTTGGTGAGTTTTTAAGCTGTGTGGACTTCAACTCCAAGAATCCCCCAGCCAGTCATGTCGGCTAGGGAATTCTGGGAGTTGGAGTCCACAAGTCTTAAAAATTGCCAAATTTGGAGAATCCTATTCTAGAAGAGTGGGGTTTTTTTTTTTTCAAACTTACTGACTTTAGGCTGTACGGACTTCAACTCCCAGTATTCCTCAAACTAGCTGGGGTATTCTGGGAATTGAAGTCCACAAGTTGCTAAATTTGGAGAATCCTGTTCTAGAAAAGTGTTTCAAGCTGTGGACTTCAACTCCCAGAATTCCCCAACCAGTCATGTCAGCTAGGGAATTGTGGGAGTTGGAGTCCACAAGTCTTAAAGTTGTCAAATTTGGAAAACATTTTATTTATTTATTTTATTTGGTTTGTCAATTGCTTACAAGATAATAGGTATAAGTATAAACAGAGTTATGAATACATGAAAGGGGTACATATAAGAATAATAAAAGAAACAATAGGACAGGGACGGTAGGCACGTTGGTGCACTTATGCACGCCCCCTACAGACCTCTTAGGAAAGGGGTGAGGTCAATAGTAGACAGTCTAAGGTTAAAGTTTTGGGGGTTTGGGGAAGAAACCACAGAGTCAGGTAGAGTATTCCAGACATTGACCACTCTGTTGCTGAAGTCGTATTTCCTGCAATCAATTTGGTGCGGTTAACCTTGAATTTGTATCTATTGTTTGCTCTTGTGTTGTTATGGTTGAAGCTGAAGTATTCATTGACAGGTAGGACATTGCAATGTATGATTTTATATACCATACTTAGATCAGACCGAAGACGGCGTAATTCAAGGTTTTCTAGGTCTAGAATTTCAGGTCTGGTGGCATAAGATATTCTGCAACGAGTAGAGGAGTGGAGAATTCTTCTTGTGAAATATTTTTGGACTTTCTCAACTGTATTAATATCAGATACATAATGTGGGTTCCAGACTGATGAGCTGTATTCAAATATTGGTCTAGCATGTATTAGAACAGTTTTTTTCCAGAGTTGGTGACTAAGCTGTGCAGACTTCAACTCCCAGAATTCCCTAGTCGATGGGACTGGCTGGGGAATTCTGGGAGTTGGAGTCCACAAGTCTTAAAAGTTGCCAAATTTGGAGAATCCTGTTCTAGAAGACTGTTTTTTTTTCTCAAAGTTGCTGACTTTAGGCTGTGCGGACTTCAACTCCCAGAATTCCTCCAACTAGCTGGAATACAACGGAATACAAGTAGTCCTCGACTTACGACAACTGAGGCCAACACTTGTCGTTAAGCGAGGCATTTATTAAAGTGAACGTTGCCCCATGTTATGACTTCCTTGCCACCGCTGAGTGAATCACTGCAGTCGTTAAGTCAGTGACATGGTGGTTAAGTGAATTTGATCTTGCTTGTCAAAACGCAATCCTTCCTACAAGCGAAGTCAATGAGAAGCCAGATTTGCTTAAGAACTGTGTCACTGACTTAACGACCGCAGTGATTCGCTTAACGACGGTGGAAAGAAAGGTTGTAAAATAGGGGGGCAAAACTCAACTTAACCATGGTCTTGCTCAGCAACAGAAACGTTGGGCTCAACTATGGACGTAAGCCGAGGACCACCTCTATTTATTTGTTGGCCACTCCATCTCATTTCACCAAGGGAATCTGGACTGCTTCTGCCACCTGATGGCCAAACGGGACCCCGGGCACCGCTTCTCCCCCCGGGCCCTTCACCTTGGATGTTCTCCTGCCTTCTGGACTTTGCATCCGGATGAGCAACTTCATCGCCAGCGCCAGCACCAGGGCCACCACCATGGCTGAGCAGACCGCCAGCCACTCCCACACCAGGGAGAAGGGCCCTTCTGCATCCTGCCCACTGGCTATGCCTTGGTGCGCGGCTGAACCGCCTTGGCACAGGCAGAAAAGGCAGAGGGGGCCACGCATGGTGGAGGCAGAAGTGCCCAGTGGAGTCTGCAGCCCAACCAGAGGATGGACTGTGAAGTCACAGTTGGGGCAGCTGCTGTATTGGTTAGCAGGCTGAGTGACTCTTGAGGGGGGGGGTGTCTATATTCTGCCAACCTCATTGGCTTTGGTGGGGGGGTGTCTCTGGGTGGGTTTGTCTTATCCTGGAGAAGGCACCCTTTTGAATTGAATTGAATTCTTGATTGTCATTGTACGAATATACATGTCAACTAAAAAAATACTCCTTTGGTCTTTTTAGTTGCCAGCAGAAAGGGAGTGGTGCATTCCTTAAATGTTTCAGATAATCGTCTTGGCAGCCGAAGCTGTTGGTGCACAAGATTATTACTGGAGAGCATAATTGATGACTCTGGCTATGGATGTGTCTCATTGGAGAATATACATCCAGGGCACGGGGTAGGAAGACCAGGGTCAAGAGGGAAATGAATGTATCTTAGTGTCAGCTGCAACCAGGAAATGCCAACATGTCAACTCCTAATAAATCAATTTTTTTTACTCTGAGAGATGCGGCTAGAGCCTTATGATTTGAATGAGGGTGCATGTCAGAATTTGACAATACACAGTATATACATGCATCAAAATTCACGTAACACCCAGAGACCAGACCCAACACACACACACACACATAGGATAATCCCCAAACACCCCCCGCCCGCCAAAATTCCCCATCCCCTAAAAACTCACAAGCATCCACGGAACAGACCAAGTAATACTGTCCAATGGTTCACTGATGGTGGTCCTTAAGTTCGTTGTTAAGTGCAATTATAGCTCTGGGATAAAAAACTGTTCAGAAAACGTGTGGTCTGAGTTTTAATGGCTCTGCATCTTCTGCCAGAAGGCAACAGCTCACAAAGATTGTGAGCAGGATGGGAAGAATCTGTTGTGGTTCTCCGGCAGCCGGTGCAGATGGCAGCGGTATCGAACAGTGGGGAAGAACGGGGACCAGTCCAGAAGTCTGGAGAGGACTCGGATGAGGGTTCTGCATCCTGATGCACAGATGGGCCAGTACCGTCTGGGAGTGAGGTGCTGCCTCCGGAGTCTGGCAGCAGTGAGGCAGAGGAACAAGGGGAGCCTGTTCCCAGTGCACGCATGCACAGAACTGCTAGAAGGCAAGAGCAGCTGAGACAAAAGGGGCAACTGGGGAATAAGGCTGGGAGGTGATTGCCCCTTCCAGAAGGTGTAAAAGACAGGCCAAGGTGACGAAACCTTTGCAGGAAGCAAAGTCGTTCGTTTGGTTCAGATTCTTTCTTAAAGTTCTTTGTACTTCGGTTGATTTTTTTTTTATCTAGTTCATTTGACATTTCTGCTATTGGCAGCACTTCACAGGAAAGAAAGGTGGGTGCTTATCTCGAGGGACTGTTTGAGATCCATTATCGGCTGGGAATAAAAACAATTCCCAGTGTTGCAATAAAATAAGACTTGTTTTTAAAACAAGCGCCTGCGTAATTACAGTCAGAACAGCCTTGGTCAGAACAGTGTCTGTGAGAATGTTGTGCAACTTCCTCCAACAGCGAGACGTGAAGATGTCATCCAGGGCTGGTAGCTGGAACCTGATGATATTCTGGGCAGTTTTAATGATTCTCCGTAGAGCCTTTTTTGTCCGCTCCATCACATGCAAGGATGCTGTATGTCAGGACACTCTCAATGGTGCTGTGGTAGTAGGACAGAAGTAGATGCTGAGATAGATTTATCTTCCTGAGCATTCTCAGGAAGTACAGACTTTTCTTCTGTGCCTTCTTCACAAGCATTTTCTGAGCCACAATTCGGTTTGGCCCACTTCATTGACGCGTGGCTCTAGATCTTGTACAAAGTTAGCACCCATCCCACCCTCCTAGAAGAACGGAATCTGATAGGAAATATTAAAAAGGGTCACAAGTCAGATTTAACAGGTGATTTAACAGATAATCAGAGTTGGAAGGGACCTTGTAGGTCATCTAGTCTAACCCCCACCCGGTCAACGTAGGAAGACCCTATACTATTCCAAGACTGGTGGCTGTCCAATCTTTTCTTAGAAACCTCCAGTGATGGAGCCCTTATATCTTCTGAAGGCAAGCTGTTCCACTGGTTATTTATGCTCACTGTTAGTAAATTACTCCTTAGTTCTTAATTCTTACTCCTTAAGTTGCTTCTCTCCTTGATTAGTTTCCATCCATTGCTTCTTGTTCTGCCTTCTGGGGCCCTCTTCTTTGGGGCAGTCCCTCAAATCCTGGAAGGCCGCTATTGCATCACTCCGGAGTCCTTCTTTTCTCCAGACAAGCCAAAACCCAAATCCTGCCGCCGCTCTTCCTACTTGTTTTTGTCTCCAGGCCTTTAACCAGGTTAGTTGCTCTTCTTTGCATATTTTCCAAAGTCTCAACGTCTTTTCATTTTTGGTAATGTGGGGACCAAAACCGGATGCAGGATTCCAAGTGCGGCCTTTTTACATTTAGATAACAACAGAGCAGAACAACAGAATTGGAGAGGGACCTTGTAGGTCATCTAGTCCAACCCCACCCCCCTCAACCTCTCCCAAGGAGGAGACTCTGCCTACACCCTGTCTGGCAGATGGGCAGTCCAGTCTCTTCGGGAAAGCTCCCCGTTTTCCCCAAATCGAACAAAATCCGCCTCTTCCAACCCCACCCCTTACTCAAACCCTACAAAAGGGAGTATCTCCTATTGGGGAGGGGGGGGAAGAAACATTGCCCACCCTCCAAGCAATCCCTCCCCCCCCCTTCCCCACCGCAGCCGTTCCCACGTGCAACGCGCGTCCACTTCTGGTCGTGGGAACGCCTCTTCGGCCTGGCTTTTTGGGAGGTGGGGGAGGGAAGGGGGGGGGGACGGGCCTGTCCTCGCCCACCCCTCGCCCACCCCCAAGTCACGTGAGCCCGAGGGAGCCCAACATGGCGCAGTCCTAAGCAGCTTCACTCCGCCCGGGAGGTTTAAGGCACAGGAAAAAAAAGGAGAAAGAAAGAAAAAAAGGAAGAAGGGGAGAGAGAGAGAGAGAGAAGAAGAAGAAGGAAAAAAAGGGCGGGGGTCGTTGCATTGCACGAGCAGGAATCCAGGCCGGTGAGTTAGGGGGCTGGGGGGGGGGGGGAACTTGATGCTGCAATGGCCGAGGGTCGGTGGTGCAAAAGCCCCCCCACTCATCCCACCCCCCTTTTGTAAATTGACCCACATTGGGGCGTGGGCCTCGCGTCCCTCCGGTTCAATCCGGATCCGCAACGGAGCAGCGGCTGGGGCTTTGCTCCGGGACTGCGGGACCCATCATCCTCTCCCCCGGCCACCCCCGCGCTGCACCGCCCCTTCCTTCTTTACCTTCGCCCCCCTCCCCCTTCCCTCCTTTCAGTGCAAAGTTTGAGGGGCGCCCCACAGGAAAGCAGGTAAGGGGCCTCGACCCTCCAAAGACAATGCCGACTTGAGATCCCATCATCCTCAGCCAGGCGGGTGTGGGAGGATGGAAGTCCAAGCAGCTCTGTGGGGGAGGGGACACACAAGAGAATAAGCAGGGGAGAGGGAGCTGGGGAGGAGTCCTTGGGGAGAGGGAGAATAAGCAGGGGAGAGGGAGCTGGGGAGGAGTCCTTGGGCTAAGTTGGGCCCAGGTGTGAAAGGGCTTTAAATTGGGGTCAGCCTTGGGTTGAGGGTCAGGGGGTCCCCCCCATAATTGGGATTCTGCATACACAAGCATGCACACACGCATACACACAAAAAGAGCCAAATGAGTTGGTCTAGTGCAGCGTCCCTCAATTTTGGCAACTTGAAGCTATGTGGACTTCAACCCACAGAATTCCCCAGCCTGCATGATTTCAGATGGGTGGACTGCATTTCCCAGAATTCCCCAGCCAGCATGCTTTAAGATGGGTGGACTTCATTTCCCAGAATTCCCCAGCCAGCATGCTTTAAGATGGTTGGGCTTCACTCCCAGAATTCCCCTGCCAGCATGCTTTAAGATGGGTGGACTGCATTTCCCAGAATTCCCCAGCCAGCATTAAGATGGGTGGACTGCATTTCCCAGAGTTCCCCAGCCAGCATGCTTTAAAGTGGGAGAACTTCAGCCCCCAGAATTCCCCAGCCAGCATGCTTTAAGATGGATGGACTTCATTTCCCAGAATTCCCCTGCCAGCATGCTTTAAGATGGGTGGACTTCATTTCCCAGAATTCCCCAGCCAGCATGCTTTAAGATGGGTGGACTTCATTTCCCAGAATTCCCCAGCCAGCATGCTTTAAGATGGGTGGACTGCATTTCCCAGAATTCCCCAGCCAGCATGCTTTAAGATGGGTGGACTGCATTTCCCAGAATTCCCCAGCCAGCATGCTTTAAGATGGGTGGACTTCAACTCCCAGAATTCCCCAGCCAGCATGCTTTAAGATGGGTGGACTGCATTTCCCAGAATTCCCCAGCTAGCATGCCTTAAGGTGAATGGACTTCAATTCCCAGCATTCCCCAGCTAGCATTCTTTAAGGTGAATGGATTCAATTCCCAGCATTCCCCAGCCAGCATGCTTTAAGATGGGTGGACTTCAACTCCCAGAATTCCCCAGCCAGCATGCTTTAAGATGGGTGGAATTCAACTCCCAGAATTCCCCAGCCAGTGTGCTTTAAGATGGGTGGACTTCAACTCCCAGAATTCCCCAGCCAGCGTACTTTAAGAGGGGTGGACTTCAACTCCCAGAATTCCCCAGCCAGCATACTTTAAGAGGGATGGACTTCAACTCCCAGAATTCCCCAGCCAGCATGCTTTAAGATGGGTGGAATTCAACTCCCAGAATTCCCCAGCCAGTGTGCTTTAAGATGGGTGGACTTCAACTCCCAGAATTCCCCAGCCAGCATGCTTTAAGAGGGGTGGACTGCAGTTCCCAAAATTAAAATGAGTTGGGAAAGGAAGGGCTCAGTTCACACAACACAAAATGACTGAATCAACCTGTTTTCTGTGTTCGTACAACACCCTGAACAAGCCTAAGAGACCAGTGCAGCAAACTAATGCAACACAACCACCCCTAACCAAGATCAAAACAAACCAGCCTGGGGGGGCAGCAGACTTGTTCAACTGACCAGGGATAAAGGTAATGTCTGAACGTCTTTAGATTCACTCGTCTCCCTCCTCTTCCTTCCAAGGGATTCCTGGCAGGTGGGGGCCACCATGGTAAAGATCTTCGTTGGGGGGCTTTCTCCTTTGGTCACAGCCGAAGAGCTGCGGAAGCTGTTTGAACAGTACGGCCAAGTCAATGAGTGCGACATTTTGAAGAATTTTGCCTTCGTCCACATGGAGAAAGAGGATGAGGCCCACCAGGCCATCAGCACCCTGCACAAGAGCGAATTCTACGGCACCCACTTGACCGTGGAATACGCCACCTCCAAGATCCGCAACGCTACCAAGATCTATGTGGGGAACGTCTCGGCCAAGGCCACCACTGCCCAGATCCGCCAACTCTTCGAGCGCTTCGGCAAAGTGGTGGAGTGCGACATCGTCAAGAACTTCGCCTTCGTCCACATGGCCAAAGAGCGGGAAGCCATGGACGCCATCTTGCATCTCAACGACACCCCGCTGGAGGATCAGAAAATTTTTGTCACCCTTTCCAAGAGCAATAGTTCCCTCCGGGCCACCAAAGGGGCTTCTGTGCCCACCCCACCCACCCCGACGTCCAGCTATTACTTCTCCAGGGGACGCGTGCCCACAGCACCAGCCACCTATTCGCCCTACTGTGCCCGTGGCTGGTACGATCGGGAGTATTGTGATCAGTATACATACGAGCTCTACGACCGAGCGCGAGCGGCGTACGACCGAGCCCTCCCTTCAGCCCCAGCGGCCTACAGAGAAAGGAGCCCCGTGGGGCGGAGGACATCTACCCCTACTGCCGTAGTGGCCCAATACGCTGACCCCTATGCTGCGGTGGCGGCTGCAGCGGCCGCCGCCATGGCTGCAGCAAACCAGACGTACAGCCAAGCCTACAGCCAACCCGGATACGCCGCCACGTCGGCTGCTGCCACGTACTCTCAGTACAGTCTAGGAACTGCCTACAATGTGGCGGAGTACTACGAGAGGTACGCCAGCGCTTACGCTGACCAGTACGCCCAGACGTTCTGAGGGCGCTGCACCCTTCCAGTTGTAAGTGTTCAGAGTTGCTCGGTTGCACGAGGGGTGCAGGGAAGGGAGGCGGGAGCGAGGGAGGGAGGGACGAGGGGTACTCTGTCCCTATGGGTGAGAAAGAAAAGACAAGGCTGATCTAGAACACGGTTCCCCAACCTTCCTGGCTTTGTGGACCAGCGGGAGGGGATGGTTTCGTGCGAGTGGTGGGCGCGCATGTGGGCCTGAATGAAACCCATCGGTGGCAATGGCAGGCACACCTGTCCGCTGCTCACATAAATGCAGCAACATGCATGTTGCGCTTGCGTGCTGCTGGCGCAAATGGAGATGTGCACTCATGGCCTCCTGCCACTTCCGTGGCCCGGTTCCCAAACAACTCAAGGCCCAGGAGTTGGGGACCTCTGATCTAGGAGTGAGGGCAGCAAAGGGCCCCCACAAGGCAGTGTGTTTATACCCAGCCGGCTTGTGGGTCCACATTCGTGACCATCTGCCTTTCCTGGAGGTGGGAAAACCAGCCTCGGTCCAGGAAGGGGGCACACGGTTATTTCGACCCCCTTCTCCCCATGTCTGGGCAGCAATGCCTCAATGTACAACCCTAAGCGAGTCCCCAGATTCCATCACTAAGCAAGGCAGTTGTTTAAGTGAGCTGGGCCCCATTTTACGACCATGTTGGCCACTGCAGTTGTTTAAAAAAAAACATGGTCATTCAATGACACTGGCTTCTCCCATTGACCTGCTGGGAAGGTTGGAAATGTTGGCCATCAATCAACCAGGGGTCTCCAACCTTGGTGACTTTAAGCCTGGAGGACTTCAACTCCTTCAACTGGCTGGGGAATTCTGGGAGTTGAAGTCTGCCAGACTTAAAGTCGCCAAGGTTGAAGACTCCTGCTAAACCAGGAGCGCCAACCTTTTGGATCTCAGGGACCACCAAACTCATAATTTTAGATCCCAGGGACTACTAACTGGTTATGTGGGCGTGGCCTAATTTGTGGGTGTGGCTTGGTCATGTGACTGGCTGGGCATGGCTTGTATGTAAATATTATAAATATTTATATAAATACTGAATTTTTTATAAAAAAGAGCAACTTTTACCCAAAAGCAGGCAGGCAGATTGAGTTACTCACAGAATCACAGATTCATTCAGAAATCTATCTGCCATTGGCTAGCTCAGTCTGCCACATAAAATTAGCTTGCAAGCAAACTCATAAAATTTGCTAGCTAGCAAACTCATGAAATTAACTCACAACACACCATGTATATAAATATTGAATTTTTTATTTAAAAACAGCAACTTTTACCCAAAATCAGGCAAAGCAGGTAGGCAGATTGAGTTGCTCACAGAATCACAGATTCATTCAGAAATCTATCTATCTGCCATTGGCTAGCTTAGTCTGCCACATAAAATTTGCTTGCAAGCAAACTCATATAACATTTGCTAGCAAGCAAACTCACAAAATTAACTCACAACACACCATGTATGTAAATATTGAATTTTTTATTTTAAAAAAGCAACTTTTATCCAGAATCAGGCAAAGCAGGCAGATTGAGTTGCTCACAGAATCATTCAGTGATCTGTCTGCCATCGGCTAGCTCAGTCTCTCAAATTTGCTTGCTATGAGTCTGCACTGAATTTGCTTGCAAGCAAACCTTCAGTCCTAAGGGTGGTTCGGCTTTGCTTAGCTAGAAAGCAAGAAATCCAACCATTTCCTGCTTCCTAGCTAATCTAAATCTCCCGGCACAGCAGAACAGATGATGGTCAGAAAAAGGAAAAATAGCAACTTGGCAGACAAGTTTGCCGGGTAAGAAGTGAGTGGGTGGGGAAGGTTCCCATGGGCCATGAGGGCTGAGCAGCCTTGTGTTTCTGCGCAGCCTGGATTAATTGGTTTTGTGGGGGTGCTCTGGGGGTGAGATTCCTCTGTGGCCCACCAAAATTTTCTCGCGGCCCAGCGACCACTGCTCTAAACCATCCTAAACGTAGGCCGGATACTGTAACCATCATATGTTTAACCCTTATAAATACAGGCCAGATGTCAAGCCCTGGGATTTAATCACGTAACCCTGGGGATGCTACAACGGACATATGAAAACCAGCCATAAGTCTGGTTTTTTGTCAGTGCTGTTGTAACATTGAATGGTCATTAAAGGAACGGTTGTAGGTTGAGAGTAGAGGTCCTGGCTGAGGGAATACTGTAGTTCAATTGTTTCCAGAAAATTCTAGGTTCCCCTCTCTTGTTCCTGCCCCACTCATGTCATATCCCACAAGCAACCACCTTGTTTCCAGACAGACATCGTGGTGGGATTCATCCGGTGTCACAACCGGAACTACCGGTTCACCCAAACTGCTGCGAACTGGCTGCATCCCACCCCTGGACAGACAAAGTGTGATTTCTGAGGTCGATGTGCGCGTCTCATGATCGAGGTGTACCCCCTAAACTACGTAGATTTCTTTACAGGCTCTTTCCTGGGCAGAGTCGGAGCGATGTCTCCTGGCCAACCAGCCGAGCACTGACTTCCAAGGTTGGTGATGCTGCATTTTGTGTGTCCCTCCTTTCCTCCCCCTCACCCCCTTCCTTTCTCTTCCTTTCCTTCTTTCCTTTCGATCCGATCCGATCCGGTCGAAGAACTGCCACGCCAACCCCGCCTTGCGAAACTGCGATGGGGGCCGAAGACGGTGTTGTCCGTTGTCTGGTTTTTCTCCCACCCACCCCCCCGAACTCTTCCCTCCGGCACGGAATGCCGCACACACCTTTGCACACAACGGCTCCTCCCCTTCCGCCAGCTCCAATCTTTGCTTGCTGTGTGTTTTGCGTGCTACGCTTCGATCCCTATCGCCGCCGCCGCTGCCGTCGCCACGATGCCGGCCTCTCTAAACCAGGCTTTTTGGGGTGGGGCGGGCGGGGAGGGTTTGATGATTATGATTATTGTTTTTTGCTTTGCTGGTTTGATCGATACCTTTTTTATCTCCCGTTGATTTGTTCTCGTTTTTAAGTTTGTACAACCGGTTGAAACGAAACGGGGTTGTTGGCGGCAAGTTGTTTAGCTTCCCTCTCCCTGGTTTTTAAGATGTGAACGATTAAATGGCTTTCACAGAAGCTCCCGCGTCCGCCTCGTCAAATGCGCGTTGCGATCGCCCCCCCCCCATTCCCTCCTCGCCGCCTCGACCTGACTTCACCTCTGCCGCCTGCTGCCCACTTCCTGTCTGCATGGGACGCCATGATCCGGATTTGCCGTAGTTGGCGCCCGCCTCTCACCCGCTCCCACCGCCTCCGCCGCCTTCCTCCCCTTTGCTTTCCAGAAAGGAAGGCCCCGTCCTTCCCCTGCCAGGGGGAGGGGCCTGCTCTCGCCACTAACCCGCTCCCTCCCCGGCAGGGAGAATCGCCCGAACCGTTGCACAAGCCGTGTGCGCGATTGCCGGACTCCGTCGCTTTTTGGCTTTGAGACTAACCGAACACTTGCCAGGCCACTGATGCTGTTTATTATCCCTGTTCCTCCCCCCACCCCCCACCCCCATTGATTTCTCTTTCTCTGTGGACAGCTGTTTCTGGAAGAAGCCAGGGATTCGGGAGACCCCCTCCCCACCTTCCAAGCAGGCAGAGCTGATCCGACGTCACACGGCGCAAGATGCTGCTTCATGTACCCAAGGGGGAAAATATCCTGTCCTTCTGTCACGCTCTTTAAAATAGGCACTGGCAAAACACCCGGGGTGTTGTGAAAAATGGCCGTTCACCTTGATGTTCTCGGAGCTCAGAGAACACCACGATCCAATGGTTCCGTGTTTACAGCTCTTCCCCGACAGTCGGGGTTTGCTGCTTTTGCACCCTGTATCGATCCCTCGCCCTTCCCAAATCAGTTATGAGCCACGGTGGCACAGTGGTTAGAGTGCAGGCTACTTCTGCCAGCTGCCTGGAATTTGGCAGTTCAAATCCCACCAGGCTCCAGGTTGACTCAGCCTTCCGTCCTTCCGAGGTGGGTACAATGAGGAGCCAGATTTTGAGGGCAAGGGGCTGACTCTGTAAACCGCTTAGAGAGGGCTGTGAAGGCACTGTGAAGTGATATAGGAGTCTAAGTGCTGTTGCTATTTTCCTTCCTCCCTCCCTCCCTCCCTCCCTCCTTCCTTCCTATTAGAGTGCAGTACTGCAGGCTAACTCTGCACACCGCAAACAGTTCGTTCCTGACCAGCTCAAGGTTGACTCAGCCTTCCGTCCTTCCGAAGTGGGTAAAATGAAGAGCCAGATTGTTGGGGGCAAGAGAGGGCTATGAAGGTATATAAGTAAGTGCTATTGCTATTTCCTCCCTCCCTCCCTCTCTCCTTCCCTCGTTTAGAATGCAGTACTGCGGGCTAACTCTGCACACTGCCAACAGTTCGATCCTGACCAGCTCAAGGTTAACTCAGCCTTCCGTCCTTCCGAGGACCCAGATTGTTAGGGGGAAATAGGCTGACTCTGTAAACCGCTTAGAGAGGGCTGGCAAGCATGGTAAAAAATGGGATACAAGTCTTAAAAATAAATCCAGGCAAATGGGAGATAAAGGGAGCCCTCGCCTTATGACCATGCTTGAGTCCAACATTTGTTGCTGAGCGAGACAGTGTTTTAGTGAACTTTGTCCGCCATTAGCGATCTTCCTTGCCGCAGCCTTGAAAGGAATTATGTTGTTGTGAAATGAGCAATGTGGCTGTTAAATAAATCTGGCTTCCCCATTGCTTGTTTTAGTTGCCAGAAGGTTACCAAAGGGAAGCACCTCACCCTGCAACTATCATAAGTCCATGCCAGTTGCCAAGTCTCCGAATTTGGATCACATGACCACAGGGATGCCGCGATGGCTGTGTGAAAAGGGACCCTTAAATCACTTTTTGCCAGTGCCGTTGCAGAACGGTTGCAAGTTGAGGACGTTGGAGATCCAGGCAGGTGGACCGACAGCTGGCTTGGGATTCTGGGAACTGAAGTCCAAAAATTGGATTCCTTTCAGAGGACAGGAAGCTGCTTTATAGTGCAAAATGATTTCTACTTCCTTCCTTCTGCTCTGACCCAAACCTTGTTCCAAGGAAACAAACACCAGATGGAGGTAACGGCAAAACCTTTTAATGATTCTTTACGAATTCCGCTCCTTCCCGGTTAAAAGGCTGTTTCAAATTAATTGTCTCTGATAAGAACGAGCCTTGCCAAGGTGGTGCAAGGCTGCCAAGAACACTAGATAAAGTTGCTAAGAAATATTTCAAGCACAAAGAGTCTCCAAACACAAACCAAGATACTCCGAACATCCACAAGGCTTGAGGGCAAAAACTTCTTTGCTTCCTGCAAAGAACTCCGGTTTCTCAGCTGGCTTTTATCTCTTGAGGGAGGGGCCATTACCTTACAGCCTTACCTGCTGCAGCTGCTCTTTCCTTCGAGCAGCTTTGCGTGCACACGAACTGGGCACAGGCTCCTCGGGGGCCTCTTCATCACTGCTGCCAGCCTCCATAATCTACGAAGGCAGCACTCCATCCCTGGCCCCATCCCTGCATCACACGCAGGCCCCTCATCTGAGTTCTCACTCTCCGAGACTTCAGCCATCCCCACCTGCTGCTGGCAAACCACAACACCTTCCTTCTCCATGACAGAAATGCCACCTCCACCATGGCCCTTTGGGAAAGATGGTTCTGTGTTTTTCCACCATCAGCTGCTCAAATCAGGATCCCTTTGATGGGTAGGTGACCCGGACTGGCGTAAAGGGGAGGAAAAGACAGGAATTGGGCAAGGCAGCCATATTTGTTTATTTTATTAAATATACTGTGTTTCCCTGAAAATATGACCTACCCCAAAAATAAGTCCTAGCTTCATTTTTTACACATGTGCTCAATATAAGCTCTACTCCCCAACTAAGCCCTAATTAAGACCCTGTCCATTCCGGTGGGGCGCACGAGTAAAAATTAAGCTAGGGTGGGGTTGGGGCGGTAGAGCTGCCCTACTTACAAGGCCTAGTACAGTCCAACACCTGCCTCCACTTGTGTTCTGACCCAGGCTTCGTAAATTGTAATTATTCACAAACTTGTTTTAAAAGCAAAACCTATTTTATTGCAATGCTGGGAATTGTTTTCATTCCCAACCAGAACTAATCTTAAAACAGTTCCCCACCCATTCCGGTGGGACGCACAGGTAAGAATTAAGCTAGGGTGGAGATCTCATCATCAAATGACTGGGTGACTTAACAGGAGATTTGGGTATGGTGTGGGCAACTGGGTGGCCACACACAATTTCTGCCACCACCCGTTCCCCAGTCCCCATAGGAAGGCTGGCTGCCTATAGTTGGAGGAGGAGGAGGAAGGATGGAGAAGAGAGGGGGGGTACAGGAGTCTTTAAGGTTTGGGATGGCTGTTTTTCTGTCCTTCAGCTGCCGACTTTTAGCCTGATCCAGGCAGTCCTCGATTTACAACCACAATTGAGCCCAAACTTGCTTAACTTTTGTTAAGCGAGACACGTCTTCCGTGAATTTTTGCCTCCATTGACTATCTCTCTGGCCACCGTTGTTCAGTGAGTCACTGCAGCTGATTAAGTTAGTAATATGGTTGTTAAGTGAATCTAACAAAATAACAAATAAATAACAAAATAACAAATAAATCTGGCTTCCCCAATGGTTTTGCTCATCGGGTGGTCGCTGAAGAGAGAACACATGACCCCAGGATGCCACGACTACCATAAAAGTGAGTCTTTCCCAATGTCCGAATCCTGGGATCGCGAGGACATGTGATGGTTGTAAGGGTGAAAAATGGCCATAAGTCACCTTTTTCGGGGTTGTGTCTTTGAACGGTTACTGAGCTTATAAATCAAGGATTACCTGTAGTTTCACCCATTGGGGGCTGTGTCGGAAGGGTCAGAGACCGGGGCCCTATTCGCACAACCTATAGCCAAGGGCAACCAATCTAGTGTCTCCATTGAATTAAATTTTAAATGGCGCTAAGCAGCCATTTTGTAAAACCCTTGTGCCCATTTTTTGAAATGAGGATGTAGTGATGTCCCCAGTCCCGGGCTGCCAGATGTGCTACGATGTCCAAATAGGAGAATTCTGGGAGTTGTAACCAAAATAACAGAAGGGACCCCAGAGGTCTTCTAGTCCAACCCCCTGCTCAAGCAGGAGACCCAATATAATTTCAACAAGTTGGTTGTGTTCTCCACATCCTTAACCAGGTAAGTACCTTACCTGCATTCACAGAGAAGTTCAGATAAATTTCATCTCGATTTGTTTTTCATGAGCTTCGGAGGGACCAATCGATAGTTTATGGCTCAGGAGAGTGTGCGAAGCCCCCAAATGGGATATGGATTTATTCTTGTTTGCTTCCTGACTTGAAAAGACTCAGAGCAGCTTAACAGCATATAAAATGTCCAACGAAAACAAGAAGAGTCCAAACAGGTTTTCTAGGCCAGGGGTCTCCTATTAAGATTTGTGGACTTCAACTCCCAGAATTCTGGCTGGGGAATTCTGGGAGTTGAAGTCCACAGGTCTTAAAATTGCCAAGGTTGGACACTCATGTGGTAAAGCCACTCTTTTCAATGCCGTCAAGACTGATCTGGCAAGACTCTCCAATGCACTTTCTCTTCTCTTTTTTTCCTTCCCTTGTGATTAAAGGATTCCGTTTTTCTGCTTCATTCTTCTAAACCTCTCAGTGGTGTGGTGTGTTTTTTTTTTAAGCTGACATTGCATTGGTGGTGCAACTCTTCCCAACGTTCCTTTTTTATTATTTGATTTTCCTTTTTGAGTTTTTGTATTACTGAATGCATCTTTCCATCTTTCGGAAACTATCTGCACATCCCTTCCCAAAAAAGAGGACGCAACGGGAGACAGGCATCGTGCCATCTACTAGAAGACCAGGCCATCAAAAACAGGATGTAAACAAACCAGGTAATAAAAGGGTTTCGTCCGGACAACCCAATAAACCTACGTGAATGGATGGCTTCCTTTCTCCTCTTTGGGCCTTACTGTGTTTGGAAAACTCAACCCATACATAGAACATTAGGGTTGGAAGAGACCTTGTAGGTCATCTAGTCCAGGGATCGCCAACCTTTTGGACCTCAGGGACCACCAAACTCATAAATTTTAGATCCCATGGACCACTAACTGGTTCTGTGGGTGTGGCCTAATTTGTGGGTGTAGCTTGGTGGTCCTGTGACTGGCTGGGCATGGCTTGTATGTAAATATTACAAATATTTATATAGATTTTTTTATTAAAAAAGGGCAACTTTTACCCAGATTGAGTTGCTCACAGAATCAGATTAATTCAGAGATCTATCTGCCATTAACTAGCTCACTCTCACATATTTGCTTGCAAGCAAACCCATAATTTGCTAGCAAGCAAACTCACAAAATTAACTCCCAACACATCATGTATGTAAATAATGAATTTTTTATTTAAAAAAGAGCAACTTTTACCCAAAATCAGGCAAAGCAGGCAGATTGAGTTGCTCACAGAATCATTCAGTGATCTATCTGCCATCGGCTAGCTCAGTCTCAAATTTGCTTGCCGTGAATCCGCACTGAATTTGCTTGCAAGCAAACCTTCAGTCCTAAGGGAGGTTTGGCTAAGATCTAAAGACTAGCTAGAAAGCAAGAAATCCAACCATTTCCTGCTTCTTAGCTAATCTAATTTTCCCAGCACAGTAGAACAGATGATGGTCGGAAAAAGAAAAAATAGCAATTTAAGCAGGCAAGTTTACCGGGTAAGGTAATCCAGGGTAAGGAGTGAGTGGGCGGGGACGGTTCTCGCAGGCCACGTGGGCGGCGTAGTCTTGTGTTTCTGCGCAACCTGGATTAATTGCTTTGGGGGGATGTTCTGGAGGTGAGATTTCTCTGTGGCCCACCAAAATTTTCTCATGGCCCACCAGTGGGTGACCATTGCTCTACAAGAAACCCTATACCATCCCAGTCAAATGTTTCTCCAATCTTTTCTTGAAAACCTCCTGCAATGGGAGCACCCAGAACCTCTGGAGGCAAGCTGTTCTGCTGATTAATATATTAACAGAATAACAGAGTTGGAAGGGACCTTGTTAGGTCATCTAGTCCAACCCCCTCACCTGAGCAGGAGACCCTACACCATTTCTGACAGGTGACAGTCCAATCTCCTCTTGGAAGCTTCCAAGGATTGATAATATGATTAACAGGGATATGATGAGGTTCCTCTAATTGTTCAAACCCACAAACATCCAATTCATGTACATAGTAACCAGGATAATTGTGTTGTGTGGATGCAACCAGTGAATATAAGAACACCTCGGTTCATCTTGAAGACTTGCTCCCAGGCTCTTCTTGGCCAGATATTTTCAAAAGCTCATTTTGGTCCCAAACCTGGGAACGTCAACTCCCAGAATTCCTCAGCCTGCTATTCATTTTTCCAACCACCTTCAACTGGTTAAATTGTTGGAAGGAGGTTGGAAAAAATGCCAAAATGCACAGCAGGTTGGGGAATTCTGGGAGTTGAAGTTCCCAGGTTTGGGCAATGCTGCACTAAAAGGTGAACTTCAGCATCCTCCAAAGAGAAGCAGCTGGTTTTGAGATTATTTTTCTGTACTCTGTATTTTCTTCCCTGCAGTCTCTAAAACTTCAGACTTTTCGTAGATTTATCTTCCCTGAAGATAGAAAAGATTAATTTGGGATATTGTGCACCCTGGAGATTGTAGTCCACATGATTCTGTTTTTAAAAAGTGTTTTGGTTTGATAGAAATAATTAGTTCTGATTTAATCCTAATTAGAAGTAAATACTCTGGAACTGGTTTTAAAACATTTTAAAGATATTTCCTTACCTAAACAAAAACACAACAACCATAGCCAGCCAAAAAAGCAGTGAAGACAGAAGCAATTTTTGACTTCCTGATGGTTTCCCCATGCCTTTCCTTGAAAGAAACTGGCCAGGACCATTGGAAATGACAGTTGCACAACTCTGGCACTGAAGTGGCTGCAACTTTGCCAGATTTTAATCCCAAAGGGAGTCCCGGGTACTGGATTTTGGGTGCATTCTGTAAGTTGGTCCATTTGAGGTTTGCCAGTTGAAAAATATTTGCTGTAGGATGCACCGATTTGCCCAGTTGAGGGTGACAAACCGGCACGAGAATTTTTAGTACAGGTATTCCTTGACTGACAACCACAATGAAGCCCAACATTTAAGTGAGACATTAGTGAAGTGAGTTTTGCCCCATTTTATGGCCTTTCTTGCCATAATTGTTATATGAATCACCAGAGTTGTTAAATTAGTAACATGGTTCTTAAGTGAATCTGGCTAATCACCAATAAAACATGTCAACTCATAAAACGTTCCTAGTAGTTGCTATAAAAAAAAAGGGGGGGTGTGTGGAGAAGGAAATCTGGAAGATCAGTGCAGAAGTTTGGAAGTGGAAGTACATTCCAACTCTTCTCTTTAAAAGGCTGTAACTAAACTACCAGAGCTTTTGCCCTGAATATATTTAATTGGAGAATGTGATTGATGACACCCAGCCCGTGAAGGTGATCAATTGGAGAATCTGATTGATGACACACCCGGGGGGGGAGAGGGGGGGGAAACAGTCACAGGGGACTGGAAATTATGTCTGCCAGAGTTGGCTTCATACAGGGCAGTGCCAGTATGTCGCCTCTAATAAATCCTTTGAAGTTTTTTGAAGTTTGGCTCGAGAATCATGATTTAATTAGGGCGATTGCTGGAATCCTGACACATTGAATAGTAAACGTTCCATCCATGTCTGATCTTTGATTTGGAATTCAAGGATTATCATCCTGAATTCTACTTTTTTGGCCCAGGCCAAAAAAAAAAAGGAGAGAACCAAGCATAATGTTCAAAGAGATTGAACAGCTTGGAATTTGGGCAGGAGGGTGTCCCAACACACTTGGGGGAGGCAACCGAGTTGCCCTAAACCGTAGGATGGGCAGCAAATAAAATTGACAGATATATGTGATAAATGAATTGGAAAAATAATCGTAAAGGCTGGAAATGTTCCGGTGAAAATACGCAGAATTATTTTTCTCTCTGGATCAAACATTTCAGACCTCTTTTATTTTCTTGCCTTCCATTTTGGATTTTAAAAAGGCTATATCTGCCCAATGATCTGAAATATTCTCTCTCTGGCTTACGGGAGAAGAAAGGGCCCTGATTCCCTTTGTTAGCTACAGCTGGGAATGAGAGTTTAAAAGAGATGCATGCTGAGTGTGGCAGCTGCTGGGAACAAACATGAGTTTATCTTGTGTTGACTTGGTTATCTGTGTTCCTGGCGTCTTTCCAACCGGGTTATCGCCATGCCTTCACATCTGGAATTCCTTCTCCTGCCCTGCCGGACTAATGACCTCATTTTGCCTTGATTGGACTTATAGTCACAATTTTTGTTGACCACGTTTTGGCTTTGATTCTCTGCAGCCAAAGGCTGTTCCTGGTAGAGTTTTTCTCCAGCCAGAAGGTAACCAGGACATTGAGAGACAAAGTTGGAGCTAATAAAGGGCCTCTTACCTGACTGTGTTGCTTTTGTGCCATGCCACTTTGGGTCATCACATTAGGCTCTGCATTCACACAACCTGCTCAATCTTGTTCGTCTGTTTGGATAAACCCGGCCTGTTTGCTTTAAGGTTTTAACACGGTAGGGAGTTGAATCAACTGAATTCTGCATTCAGACCAACTCCTGCGTGAACCGAAGCCCTTTCGGCCAACCCCCTTTCTCAGCCCTCCCCCGAAGGGGAAAAGAAGTCCCAAGACTATTTTTTCACCCGGGTTTAACTTTCCAAATCCAGAATTGAGGGATGGAGGACTGAAAAGGCCCCAAATGCACAACTAAAGCCAAGAATCCAGCTGCAGTCCTTTGGAAGAGAAAAAAAAACGTACAAACTTGTTTTACACGGGAATGCCAAACCACTGAACAAAAACGGCCTTGGAAAAGCCGTCGGCCTGAAACCCGGGTCTGTTGGCAGCAAGAAATAAATACAAGCGACTCGCGGCCGATCGGGAGTCACAGTTCCAGATGCTTCAAATGTTGCTGGAAGATTTCTTCGGCCCTCTGAAGGTATTCTGCGGTCTTCTTCTTCACTGCTTCCCTGCGGACTGGGTTTGGATCACCTGCGAATGGGAAGACATATTGGATGCCATTTTGGTGGCTCTCAGTTGGACCCTGGAATCATCCTCTTTTAACAACCCCATATAATCCCTTGCGGGGCGGAGTCTGGGTAACTTAATAGAGCTAGCAGAGTGTTTACTGGCTGGATGCCCTTCCTGTTGCCAGTGCGGAGGTTTTGTTCAGCAGATATATTCTCATTGAAATATCTGCCTCCACTTAGGATTGAACTTACAGCCTCCTGATTGTGAGGTGAGAACTCCACCTCTAGGCCACCGCACCACTCTGGGGAAAAGACACCAATAATCATCACCTGCTTTTAACGACTCCATAATCCCTTGCAGGATGGAGTCTGGGCAATTGAATGGAGCTAGGAGAGTGTTTAATGGCCAGATGCCCTTCCTGTCGCCAATGCGGAGTTCAAAGCATTTAGCAGAATACAGGTAATCCTCAACTTACAACCACAATGGAATCCAAAAATGTATGTTGTTAAAAGTGAGACATTGGTTACATGAGTTTTGCCCCATTTTACGACTTTTCTTGCCATCCTTGTCAAGCGAATCGTTGCGGCTGTTAAATTAGGGACATGGCTGCAACTGGTTTGTTAAGTGAATCTGGCTCCACCCCCGACAGAAGGTCGAAAAAGGGGATCACGTGACCATGGGGTTGTCGAGCATCCGAATGTAAATCACGCGACAATGGTGGGGATGCTACGGCGGACTCCCTTCATGTGAAAAACGGTCCTAAGCCACTTTTTTTAGTGTCATCGTAATTTCAGTCACTAAATGAACTGTTGTAAAGTCGAGGACTGCCTGTAAGAGACGACCAGGGATTACAGCTTCTAAGAACTGCTTTCTCATGGCCTAGGATCGATGGCCACTTTCACGACACACACTCAAACCAGGATTGGTAAAAGACAAAAGCAGCTGCATTTGCACGACACAATAAACTTGGTTAAGTGTTGACCTTACTTAGTTGATTTTGTTTGCCCGTTGGACCAACCTAGCCTGTTGGTTTCAGTAGCCATATTCACACATCACACTCAAAACCAGGATTCCTAAAAGACAGAGCAGCCGAGAACCGCTGATACCTGGATTAGACTTTGGTTCCGGCTGCGCTCAACGTGTCATGCCCCCATCGGAATTTCAATCCCTGGGGGGAGGATGAGCCGGAGCTGTGGCTGATGGGAGACCAAGAGGGCGGCTTCATTGGCTTCGGAGGAATGTGGGGAGGGGCAAGACAGGATTGGGAGGGCTTGTGAACAGGGAGGAACGGGGGCAGGGTGACCGAGAGAGGGCAGGCAGTAGAAATAAGGAGCTCCCCGAGCTAGCAGAATGTTAACTGGCCGGATGCCCTTCCTGTTACCATTGCGGAGTTTTGTTCAGGAGAGATATATTCTCATTGTGTCCAGAGAGAGAAATATCTACCCTGGCAGACCAAAGTTGTCGGCGCGCAAGAATATTACTGGAGAGCACGATTGATGATTCTTGGCTATGGACGTGTCCCATTGGAGAATATACATCCAGGAGTTGGGGGGGGAAGATTAGGGTCAAAGGGGAAATAAAGGATGCATTTTAGTGTTGGCTGCACCCAGCTAACGCCGACATGGCCACTCCTAATAAATCTTTTTTTTTTTTTAATCTGAGAGATGTGGCTAGAGACTTATGATTTGAATGGGGTGGATTTGTTGGGAGCCCTGACAGCAGGCCAGGCCGACAACTCAGGAGGAGAGCGCCCCGCCCCTCTTCACAAGGCACATGGAAAGGAAGCTTGAATTCTCAGCTGGCTGTGTTGGCCTTTGTGCCTCGTCCCGGGTCACCACACGATGTCCTCTTCAGGGACCAAACTCCCCAGGTTGGGAAAAATCCCAGAAGCCAAAGAGACCTTCTCCCCCTACCCCCAACTCAACCTACCTTGCAGACCCTGAAGGAGCAAGTCAACTCCGCTGCGGTAACCATGAAAAGCACCCTGGAAGTCTCTGGAGGCTTCGCATAACACAGCTTGCCGAATCCGCTCGGTCGCTTGGGGCAGATACCTGCCGGGATCCAACAAGGCACTTTCTACCTTGGGTTTTGGCGTCATGTCCGCGCTGAGCAGGACTTCTGGTTTGGTCCCTGAGGCCTCCAGAGAAGCCAGACCTTCTCCATGGGAGAGGCTGGTGGCAGTAGAAGCTGGGTCAGAAGGAAAAGAATGGAGAGGCAGGTGCTCAACTGGCTAAAATGTAGTTTAAGTTTAGTTTAGTGTCATTGCACCTCGTACAAGGAAATTAAATACTATCTTCAGTGTGCATGATGACTATGAAAATAAACCCAAACACACATCCTTCACATTCTATACAATTGAATTGAAAACCTCTGATATTGCATTAATATTGCACTCTACAATAGAATTCAGTGGAGTTACTGCCCTGGGATAGAAGCTGTTTTTCAGCCTGTTTGTCCTTGTTTTTATTATCCAGTACCGTCTGCCAGATGGTAATAGTTCAAAAACAGGGCCCCCCAGGATGAGATGGATCTTTGAGGATGTTTTGAACTCTCTTAAAGCAGCGGGAGCTATAAAGCTCTTCCAAAGAGGGGAGAGAGCAACCCAGGATCCTCTGGGCAATGACATTAACCCTCTGGAGTGCTGTCCTATCTGCCCCTGTGCAATTGGCAAACCATACAGAGGTGCAGCAAGTTAAGATGGTCTCTATGGTGCAGCGGTAGAAGGTCACCAGCAGTTTTTCATTCAGTTTTAAAGAAGGAGCTGGCCAGAAGATCAACAAAGATGATAAATGATCTGGAGGCTAAATCGTATGAGGAACTGTTAAGGGGAGCTAGGTATGTCTGGTCCAGGATCTCCAAACTTGGTGACTTTAAGACTTGTGGTCTATAACTTCCAGAATTCCCCATTCAGGATGGTTGAAGTCCAATTCTGGGAGTTGGAAGTCCACAAGTCTGAAAGTGACCATGTTTGGAGAGTCTGGTTAGTCTAACAAAGAGACAATTAGGGAGGATATGATATATATGACTTCTAATACTTGTATCATGCCCCTGTCAGAGTCTGAATCCGAGGAGGAAGACGAACAGCTGACAGAGTGGGAGTGGGGCTTCGTTGGCTGTGGAGGAAACTGGGGAAGGGCAAAGTCCGGCTGGACAGAGTAGGAGAGAGGTGGAACAAGGGAGAGGGAGTTCAGAGGAAGACCCAGGTCCAACCCCTCTTCATCGTAGGGCACGCAGGGAGGAATGGAGAAGGGAGCAATGTGGGTTGCATGGCTTACGGGGGAGGAAAGGGCCCTGATTCCCTTCATTAGCCATAGCTGGAAATGAGAATTTAACAGAAATGCATGCTGAGTGCAGCAGCTGCTGGGAGCGAACTGAGTTTATCTTGTGTTGATTTTGCTTATCTGCATTCTTGGTGTCCTCCCAACCGTGTTGAGTTATTGCCCTTCCTTCATGTCTGGAATTCTTGCTCCTGCCCTGCTGGACTAATGACCGCATCTTGCCTTGACTGGACTTATAGTTACAGTTTGTGTTGACCATGTTTTGGACTTGATTCTCTGCAGCCAAAGGCTGTTCCTGGGGGAGTTCTTCTCCAGCCAGAAGGTAACCAGGACATTGGGGGCAAAGTTGGAGCTAATAAAAGGACTAACCCTAACCCTTTGGGTCATCACACTTGAGGGGCTGTCACAGATCAGAGGGAATTAACTTAATCCCCAAAGCACTTGAGGCCGGGACAAAAAATATCGGATGGAAACTTATCGCGGTGAGATCCAACCTAGAACTAAAGCGAAAGAGAACAATTAACCAGTGGAATGGCTTGCCTTCAGAAGTTGTGGATGCTCCATATCACTGGAGGCTTTCCAAAATAGATCGGACAACCATTTGGCTGGGAGGGTAGAAGGTCTCCTGCCTTGAGCAGAGGTTAGACTACAAGACCTCTGAGGCCCCTTCCAGCCCTGGGGTTCTATGTCCCATGGGGAGATTCCACCCCTATCAGTGTCTTGGCTCACAGGCCACCATGGCTGTGCATGGAGAGGAGCAGTGGAAGGGTTCTATCAGTTTCCCTACCGGTTCGATGATTGCACACTCCGTGTGAGCTCATGTGCGTGCACCTATTGCGCGCAGCTTTCCAAGCACCAGCTGAGGCTCTGCCATGCCAGTCAGCTGAGAGGACAAGGAAGAGAAAAGCTTTGGGGCCGGTAGGATGGCCGATCCTGTGCTTTTATCTCTTCATTCTCCTCTCATCGTCGGAACTTTTTTTGCTACCGGTTCGGGTGAACCGGTAGCATTTCATCACTGGAGGAGACGTGCTGTTGGTGGGCCTTCGTCTCCTACCTACCTTCTTTGGAGAAAGGGTCAAAGAGGGCTAATTCTTGGACCGATAAGAGGCAGTGAGAAGGCGAGTCGTTCTTGGCTTCTTCTTCCTCTTCTTCCCGGAAGGCAAAGAGGGCATCTAGATCCTCCTCTTGTCCCAAAGCATCAGAGGCCCCCTCTGTGGTAGAAGCATAGGTCAGTAGAAGCAGGAGCACAACCTGTAAGTAAACTCCCATCTAGGGTGGAGTTTATGCAACCTTAAGATTAGGTTCCCAAATGGCTGCAGGCATGCAATTCATCAGACCAAAATGTTGGCAACTTTTAAGATGGGTGGACTTCAACTCCCAGAATTCCCCAGAGAGAAAGAAGACAGAAAAAAGAAGGAACGGAAAGAGGAAGGAAAGGGAAGGAGAGGAGAAAAAGAAGGAAGGAGGGAGGGAAGGAAAGAAGATAGAGAAAGAAGGAAGGCAGAAAAAAGGAAAAGGAACAAAGGAAGAGAGAAGGAAGGAGGGAGGGGAAGGAAGGGAGAAAGGAGAGACAGAAAAAAGGGAGAGGGAAGGAAGGAAGGAGGAGAGAAGGAAAGAAAAGGAAGGAGGGAGGGAGGGAGGGAAGGAGGATAGAGAAAGAAGGAAGGCAGAAAAAAGGAAAAGAGGAAGAGAGAAGGAGGGAAGAGGAAGGGAATGAGGAAGGGGAAGGAAGAGAAAGAAAGGCAGAAAAAAGGAAGTGAGAGGGAAGGAAGAGGAAGGAAAGAAAAAGAAGGAAGGAGGGAAGGAAGATAAGGAAGGCAGAAAAAAGGAAAAGCAACGAAAGAAAAGGAAGGTAGGGGAAGGAAAGGAGAGAAGGAAAGAGAAAGGACAGAAAAGAGGAAAAGGAATTAAGGAAGGAGGGAGGGAAGGAAGGAAGGGAGGAAGGGGAAGGAAAAAGGAAGGAGAAAGAAAAAGGCAGGAAAAAGGAATTAAGGAAGGAAGGGAGAGAGAAGGAAGGAAGGAAGGAAGGAAATGCTACTTTCATCCTTTCTCATTTTGGAATCAAGAGCCTTGAGGGGGTACCTTGGTTCTCCATTTGGGTCTCAGAGACACCATCTTTACTGGCTGCCTCCAGCTTCAGCTCCAGCAGCCCATCATCCTGAACCAGCCCCAGAGCCTCCTCACCCTGCTCGACTCCTGCTGCGGGCACGGGGATGAGAGGAAGGGGTAGCGATGGCGACTCCCAGTGCCTGGGACAACTCTGCCCCTCTCCACCCTGGAAAGACAAAAGCAGACAGGGAACTGAGCTGCTGAGTTTGCCTTCGACTGGATTTGGGCACAAAGGGGAGTAAAAACTATAGGTAGTCCTCGACGTACGCCCGTAGGGGACAAAGAGTGAAAGGGGAGTGGGGTGTTTGCAGGTGGCTGCCATGTTTCTCACAAAATAAAGCCAGGTCTTATTTTTTTTTGAGCCCAGTAAAAACGGCTAGGCCGTCATTTTGGGGGTGACTTAATTCCCCCCTTGCATCCTCGCCTAGAGCGCCTGCGGGCAGCCCTGCCTCGCCACCAGCCACTCCTAACAGGCGATCATGGCGGAGTGCGGAGAGCTCCCTACTCCTCCCGCCAAGCACCTTTGCTGCAGACCCGAGACTTTCAGCGCCCACCGCTGTTGCTTTCCTTTCTGCCCATGCCGCCGCTGCGTTTGGAGCTGCCACTTCCGTGTTTGGAGCGCCGCCGCCATTTGGAGCACCGCCGCCACTCCAAACTTGCTCCAAACGGCGGCGGGGCTCCAAATGGCGCTCCCAACGCTCTCCAAAGGGCGGCGGCGCTCCAAACGCAGAAGCGGCAGCTGCCAACGCGGTGGCGGTGCTCCAAACATGGAAACATCAGCTCCAAACACGGCAGCGATGCTCCAAATGGCAGTGCTCCTAATGCGCTCCAAACAGCGGCGGCGCTGGACAGAAGGGAAAGCAACAGCGGCGAACGCTGAAGGTCTCGGGTCTGCAGCAAAGGTGCTTGGCGGGAGTAGGGAGCTCTCCACGCTCCACCATGATCGCCTGTTAGGAGCGGCTGGTGGCGAGGCATGGCTGCCGGCAGGCACTCCTAACGGCAAGTCCCCCCCGCCCTTCTCCCCATTTTGCATGTTTTAAAATAGGCCTAGATTTGGGGGGAGGGGCTTAATTTCATTTTATGCCTATAAAACCTGCTGGGTCTTCCTATTGGGGGGGGGGACCGTATTGTTGGTAGAAACATGGTATTAGTTTGTTTAATTAGTGTGAAGATTTGTTTGTGACTCTCAGAGACTCTTTTTGCCAAGTATTTCATCGTGCAGCATTGTGCTTGGAACAGTGGTGGGATTCAAACATTTTTACTATGGGTTCGGTGGGCGTGGCTTGGTGGGCATGGCTTGGTGGGCATGGTAGGGGAAGGATACTGCAAAATCTCCATTCCCTTCCCATCTCACTAACCTGCTTTCCAGCTCCATTCTCCTGTGTAGGGCAACCAAAGAAGACCCAGCCGATCAGCTGGGACTCGATGGGAGGCGGAGCATAGATGGGGGCAGGGCCAGTCAGAGGTGGGATTTGCCGGTTCTCCAAACTACTCAAAATTTCCACTACCGGTTCTCCAGAACCGGTCAGAACCGGCTGAATCCCACCTCTGACTTGGAAGCTATCGGCCTGGCAACTCTCCAAGCTTGATAAATGTCTGTGGTTGTAATTCACTCTTGAAAGACTGTTTGCCGCGACTTGGCTGGATGTGAATGCTAGGAATTCACATTATAGTCTAATAAAAAGAAGTTTTGTCGGGACGAAGAATCTGCTTGGTGATTTTGTGAAGCCTGGCTCAGAAAAGCCACCCTGGCAAACCACCATTGTGCAACGCACAGTCGGCCCCCTCCCTCCTTCCCCCACCTTCTTGTTACAAAATAAAACGCAGAATAAATAAATGAAGATACCCGGAAGAATTCCTTCAACTGGGGGCTGTTATTTAAGGCCGGGATGTGTATGGTGAAATGCAGCATATCTTCCGCCGCTTTCCTCCGCTCTTCAATCACCTCGGGGTCGAATCGGCCTGTGTAATATTGGGGAGCAAGGTTGAAGTCTAGTTTATAGGTAAAATTTAATTTATACAAAACACGTGACTATATAGTAACATTCTTCACCTTTATATTCTCCAGATGGGTTGGGAATTGCAATTCTCAAGAGGCCAAAACTAACTGGGAATCCTGAAAACTGTTATCTAAGCGTAACTGGAAAGTCCTGGATTGAGGAAGACTGTTAGATACCGTAGTTATCTTCCAATGAAGTTATCCTCAGAGCCTCGGTGGCACAGTGGTTAGAGTGCAGTACTACAGGCGACTTCTGCTGACTGCCGGCTGCCTGCAATTTGGCAGTTCGAATCTCACCAGGCTCAAGGTTGACTCAGCCTTCAGTCCTTCCGAGGTTGATAAAACAAAGACCCACTTTGTTGGAGGCAAGAGGCCAACTCTGTAAACTACTTAGAGAGGGCTGTGAAGCACTGTGAAGCAGCATATAAATCTGTGCTATTGCTGTTTTCCTTCCTTCCTTCCTTCCTTCCTTCCTTCCTCTTTCTGTCGTGGTGCAATGGTTAGAATGTAGGATTGTCCATTACCAGCGGTTTGATCATGACCAGCTCCAGGTTAACTCAGCCTTCCATCCTTTGGTAAAATGAGGACCCAGATTGTTGGGGGCAAATAGGCTGTAAACCACTTAGAAAGGGCTGTAAAAGCACTGCGAAGCGCTATATAAGTCTAAGTGCTATTGCTACCTTCCTTCCTTCCTTCCTGAATACAGTACTACAGGTTAACTGCACACTGCCAACAGCTGACCAGATCCTGACCAGCTCAAGTTTGACTCAGCCTTTCGTCCTTCCTATGTCAGTTAAATGAGGACCCAGATTATTGGGGGCAAATAGGCTGACTCCGAAAAACCACTTAGGGAGGGCTGGAAAGCACCAGGAAGCACTATATAAGTCTAAGTGCTTTTGCTATCCCAAGGGAATGTTTTACAACGGGGCAACTTCCTGGGTAAAGATTTATAAAATGAAAATCACTTTTACATGCAGCTGGGGCAACTTAATATGCTACTTCACAATACTCCGATACTGGCACTTCATCTCAAGAAGTCTTAACATACCCTAATCAATATTTACAGAATGCAGAATAGCAAAAGTTGGAAGAGACTTTGGAGCACTGGTGGGATTCAAAGTTTTTTTACTGCTGGTTCTGTGGGCGTGGCTTGATGGGCGTGGCAGGGGAAGGATACTGCAAAATCCCCCTTCCCTCCCCACCCCACTGACCTGCTTTGCAGCTCCGTTCTCCTGTGCAGGGCAACCAAAGGAGACCCAGCCAATCAGCTGGGACTCGATGGGAGGCGGAGAATAGAAGGGGTGGGCAGGGCCAATCAGAGGCGGTGTTTGCCTGTTCTCTCAAGTACTCAAAATTTCCATTACTGGCTCTTGAGAACTGATCCGAACTGGCTGAAGTCGACCTCTGCTTTGGAGGTCAATCCAACCCTCCGCTCAAACAGGAGACCCTAAGAGATTCCTAATGGCTGGGGATTAGCGGTATTGTAATCCCCGGGAAGACAGCCAGTTGGGGGAAAGGGGGAGGAAGGGAGTTGCACACACACACACATACACCAAAAAAGATCTGGTGACTCCCCCCTCCCCGGGTTGCAAAACTGGACAAGGGGTGGATGGAGGACTCACCGAAGACCTGGGCTCGCGGGAATGTGGGGAAATCCTCCATGCGACGGAAGAGATTGCGATGGGTGTACGCCAAGTCTGCGTGCAGTTTCTTAAAGTCGCTGTATCTCTTCCAGACCACGATCTGTGGGAGGGGAAGAGATTCAGGCAACAGAGAATTTTGTGGCCTGGGCTACATTTTCTCCAAGCAGGGGAATCCTTGCATGTCGGAAGGTATTCGGAGAAGGGTAGTGCAGTATTTCTAGATGTTGGTGACCTTCAGGTGGGCAGACTTCAATTCCCAGAATTCTCCAGCCAGCTGGCTAGGGAATTCTGGGACTTGAGGTCCGTCCATGCTGGCTGGGGAATTCTGGGACTTGAAGTCCATCCATTCTGGCTGGGGAATTCTGGGACTTGAGGTCCGTCCATGATGGCTGGGGAATTCTGGGACTTGAGGTCCGTCCATGCTGGCTGGGGAATTCTGGGACTTGAAGTCCGTCCATTCTGGCTGGGGAATTCTGGGACTTGAAGTCCGTCCATGCTGGCTGGGGAATTCTGGGACTTGAAGTCCGTCCATTCTGGCTGGGGAATTCTGGGACTTGAGGTCCGTCCATGATGGCGGGGGAATTCTGGGACTTGAAGTCCGTCCATTCTGGCTGGGGAATTCTGGGACTTGAAGTCCGTCCATGCTGGCTGGGGAATTCTGGGACTTGAGGTCCGTCCATGCTGGCTGGGGAATTCTGGGACTTGAAGTCCGTCCATTCTGGCTGGGGAATTCTGGGACTTGAAGTCCGTCCATGCTGGCTGGGGAATTCTGGGACTTGAAGTCCGTCCATTCTGGCTGGGGAATTCTGGGACTTGAGGTCCGTCCATGATGGCGGGGGAATTCTGGGACTTGAAGTCCGTCCATGCTGGCTGGGGAATTCTGGGACTTGAAGTCCGTCCATGCTGGCTGGGGAATTCTGGGACTTGAGGTCCGTCCATGCTGGCTGGGGAATTCTGGGACTTGAAGTCCAACAATCTTCAACTTGCTAAGATTGAGAAAAATCACTATTGTGCCTTGGGGAGACCTCATTTCTCCACACACACCTTTAGGTATGGAACCTCCCTTTCGACCATCTACCTCACAAGGTTATTGTGATGGAAGAAAAAGAACATTGAATAATACGGTTGGAAGGGGCTTTAGCAGGGGTGGGATTCTATTGGTTCTGTCTACTTCTGTAGAACCAGTTGCTCTGAAAAGTCTATGTCTGCTGCTGTTTTGGCCCACCCGCCCACCTGGGCTCTTACCTGACCTTTACTTCCTGCGTTTCCAACCGCAGCTGCTTTGCGCGACACAGCTGCCATTGAAAAAGCAGGAAAAAAAGGGCTTTTTCTATCACTGCGCACCGCACGCAGCGTTGCTCAGCTGTACAGGCAGCTAGATGACGATATATACATATATATATGCAGCAAAATGTAAAATCACCGAACCAGTAGTTGTACTGGTCAGATCCCACCCCTGGGCTTTAGAAGTAAATCAATCACAGATTAAGAGAGTTGGAAGCGACCTTGTAGGTCATCTAGTCCAACCCACCACCCAAGCAGAAGATCCTACACCATTTCTGACAGAGGATAGTCCAGTCTCTTCTTGAAAGCTTCCAGGGATGAAGCTCCCACAATTTCCAAAGGCAACTTCTGTTCCATGGGTTGATTGTTCTCCCTGTCAGGAAATTCCTCCTTATTTCCAGGTTGAATCTCTCCTTGATCGGTTTCCATCCATTGTTCCTTGTGTGACCTTTGGGTGCTTTGAAAAATGGCTTGACCCCCTCCTCCTCTCTGGGGCAGCGCCTCCCTCAAATACTGGAAGGCTGCTCTCCTGTCTCCCCTGGTCCTTCTCTTCCCTAGATTAGCCAAGCCTGGTTCCTGCAACCGTTCATCGTATATTTCAGCCTCCAGTCCCCTCATCATGCTGGTTGCTCTTCTCTGCACTCTTTCTAGAGTCTCAACCTCTTTTTTATAGTATGGTGACCAAAACTGGATGCAGGACTCTAGGTGTGCTCTTACTCAGACTTTATAGAGTGGTATTAGTACCTCCCTTGATCTTGATTGTATCCCTCTCTTAATGCAATTTAGGATTGCCTTGGCTTTTTTGGCTGCCACCATCTTTTAGTCCAGTAGGAAATCCTATACTATTCTAGACTTTCTTTGGGCTTGAAGGGACAGATACATGTGATCATAGAGAGAATAACAGAACAGAATAATAGAATTGGAAGGGACATTGGAGGTCTTCTAGTCCAACCCTCTGCTCAAGCAGAAGACCCTATAGCATTGTAGACAAATGGCTTTCCAATCTCTTTTTGAAAGCCTCCAGTGCTGGAGCACCTACTGCTTCTGGAGGGAAGCCATTCCCCTGGTTGCCTGTCCTCTGTGGGTCAAGTGAACACAGAACATGATTATAGAATATAGAAAAGGGAAGAGCCCACTATATGCTTCCTTAGTGGCAGATAAACCCAGCAAATTAACTACTAAGTGTATTTACTCTGTGGCAATCTGCAGAGGAAATATCTCCTACGAGGACAATAACCGCTTTGTTCTTAGAACGCGTGATTCTTATTCATATTTATTTGACTGTTTGTTTCCCTGTAAAAAATCTGCTTTTCTGTTTCTTGCTCCTTTAATATGTCTCACTTAGCCAGGGAAAATTTGGGCTTGATTGTGATTATATGGCGATGACTGCCTGTTTATGTAAACCAAGATTTATATTGTTAAGTCGAGCCAGGTGTGTGGCTGCAACAGAGATTTGCAACTGACCGGGGTCAGTGCCCTTGGAGAACTGGCACCACCAGGAATTGGGCAAACCCTGAAAAAGGCTGCTGGTAAGCCCTTGCACCAGCCCACCCCCACCTCTTGGGCAGCATGTTGTGGGGTAAACAGGCAAGAAAAACAAAATGCATAAGTACAGTATAGATCAGGGGACTTCAAACTCGACAGCTTTATGACTTGTGGACTTCAACTTCCAGAATTCCTACTCCAGTCATGTTAGCTCAGGAATTCTGGGAATTGAAGTCCACCAGTCATAAAGCTGTCAAGTTTGAAGACCCTTGTAATAGATGGTAGATAGATGATAGATACATACATACACAGATGATAGATAGATAGATAGATAGATAGATAGATAGATAGATAGATAGATAGATAGATAGATAGATAGATAGATAGATGATAGATATATACATACATAGATGATAGATAGATAGATAGATAGATAGATAGATAGATAGATAGATAGATAAGATAGATACATACATACATACATACATACATACATACATAGATGATTGATAGGTAAATAGGTATGTAGGTACGGAGAGAGATGATAGATAAGATAGGTGATAGATCAGGGATCTTCACACTTGACAACTTTAAGATTTGTGGACTCCCAGAATTCCTCACCAGTCATGTTAGCTCAGGAATTCTGGGAGTTGAAGTCCACAAATCTTAAACTTGCCAAGTTTGAAGACCCTTGTGATAGATGGTATCTGGCTCATTTTAGTAGTAACTATGAGAGGGATCTTAGAGGCCTAGTGGACAATCACTTAAATATAAGCCAGCCATTTGCTGCAGCTGCCAAAAAAACCAACGTAGGCTGTATGAACAGACAAATAGAATCAAAATCACGTCAAGTGTTAATGTCACTTTATAATGGCCTTGGTAAGGCCACATTTAAGACTATTGTACCCAGTTCTGGTCGCCACAATGTAAAAAAGTTGTTGAGACTCTGGAAAGAGTGCAGAGAAGAGCAACCAGGATGATGAGGGGACTGGAAGCTAAAACATACAAAGAAAGGTTGCAGGAACTGGGTATGTCTAGTTCAGGGGTGGCTAATCTTTTTGGGCTACTGTGCCGGTATACCGGAAGTGACAAAATGGGCCTATTTTTTGGCCTGCAAAGGCTTCCCTCAAGCCTTTAGCAGGCCGAAAAAGGCCTGAAAATCAGCTGGGAGGGACACGCATGCGCATGAGGTAAGTTTGCCTAGGCCTCGCGTGCCTGCACAAATGGCTCTACATGCCACTTGTGGCATGCGTGCCATAGGTTCACCATCACGGGTCTAGTTTGATGAAAAGAAGGACTGGGGGGCCATGATAGCTGTCTTCCAATATTTGAGGGGCTGCCCCAAAGAAGAGGAAGTCAAGCTATTCTCCAAAGCACCTGAGAGTAGAACAAGAAGCAACAGGTGGAAATTAATCAATGAGAGAAGCAACCTGGAATTAAGGAGAAACTTCCTAACAGTGAGGACAATTAATCAGTGGAATAGTTTGCCTTCAGAAGTCGTGGATGCTGCAACCCTGGAAGTTTTTAAGAAGAGACTGGACAGCCACTCGTCTGAAATGTTGTGATCTCCTGCTTGAGCAGGGGGTTGGACTGGATGGCCTCTAAGGTCCCTCCCAACTCTGTTATTCTATTCTGTTCTGAAAGGTTTCTCCTCCCTTCCCTTGACAGTGTCTACGTACCTCCTTGGTATCATCTGGGTTCACCTTTGAGACAAACTGGAAGGAAAGAGAGAAACATAAAAGTTAAGAGAGAGAAACGACAAAAAAGTTAAAACTAGCATCTGGCCACGTTTTTGCCCTCCCTGATGGCTGAGGAAGGCCAGGAATGGCAGAGGTGCCACACGACTCCGGGGGGGGGGGGGGGGGTGGAGGAGGGCAGAGCAGGATGCCAGCTCAAGGCAAGCTCCCTCCTGCCTGTCCAGATGTTCTCTGGGGGACCCAGCAATTGCACCGCCTGGCACCTGCATTACACACCCACCCATTACACACCCACTCCTCTGCCAAGGGACAGGCTGGGGAGGGAGTGGGGAGGGGAAATGTGCTGCTTGAGCAGGGGGTTGGACTAAAAGACCTCCAAGGTTCCCTTCCCCCTCTGTGATTCTGTAAATTTAGTGAAGCAGCCCCCAACCCCTTTTGCAAAAATAAATAAAAATAAATGCAGAAGGGGAACCAGCGCCTTTCCGGCTCTCGGCACATGCTCCTTAAACTCCCGCCTTTGCTTCTCTGGCTGCACCCGCATTTTGTACGGGGGGTTTGGGGTCTGGGGGGCAAAGCGAGGTCCTCACTCCCCCGCCCTGCCTGGGGAGGGGGTGGCGGTTTCTGCTAATGCAACCCCTTGTCCTCACTTTGGCCGTGACTTTGTACTCCGTGTAGCCTTTGGGGTTGCTGCGGGGGTCGCTGACCGCGTAGGAGCGGTGGAACTCCTCCTTCGCCCGGCGGGACATCCCGGCGGCTTTTTCGGCGACGCGGCCCCTTTAAATCCAGGGCTGCGGCCGGAGAGGAGAAAGTCCTCGCGCCGCCGGAGGTTGGGGGGGAAATGCCGCCTCCTGCAGGGCGCATGCGCATCCAGCCCTTTTCCCATGCCTTCCTCTCTCCGCCATCCAAGGGAGCGTCTCCAAAGGACCATTCTGCGACTTCGGCGTTTAGGGATCGTGGGTCAATACCCCCGTTTGGGCAAAAAGCGAACAAGGGATGGATTTCATCCCTTGGAAACCTGGCAATCGCTTTCTTTCTCCAACCTGGCGCCCATCAGGGGACTTTTGCAAAAAAGGACCACTCCCCAAATGCCAAAGCGGGGCAGGGAGGAAGCTGGGAAGCTGGGCTTTCCACCTGCATCTCAAGCTGCGTTTTAGAATTTATTTGATTTGTCAATCGCTTACAAGATAATAGGTATAAGTATATACATAGTTATGAATACATGAAATGGGTACATATAAGAAAAATAAAAGAAACAATAGGACAGGGACGGTAGGCACGTTGGTGCGCTTATGCACGTCCCCTACAGACCTCTTAGGAAAGGGGTGAGGTCAATATTAGACAGTCTAAGGTTAAAGTTTTTGGGGTTTGGGGAAGAAACCACAGAGTCAGGTAGAGTATTCCAGACATTGACCACTCTGTGGCTGAAGTCGTATTTCCTGCAATCAAGTTTGGTGCGGTTTATCTTGAGTTTGTATCTATTGTGTGCTCTTGTGTTATGGTTGAAGCTGAAGTATTCATTAACAGGTAGGACATTGCAATGTATAATTTTATATACCATACTTAGATCAGATTGATGATAGGCGTAATTCAAGGTTTTCTAGGTCTAGAATTTCAAGTCTGGTGGCATAAGGTATTCTGCAACAAGTAGAGGAGTGGAGAACTCTTCTTGTGAAATATTTCTGGACTTTCTCAACTGTGTTAATATCAGATACATAATGTGGGTTCCAGACTGATGAGCTGTATTCGAGTATTGGTCTAGCAAATGTTTTGTATGCTCTAGTTAGTAGTGTGATATTACCAGAGAAAAAGCTACGTAAGATTAGGTTAACAACTCTTAATGCCTTTTTGGCTATGTAGTTACAGTTTCTCAAACTTTAAGTGGGGAGGGGGGTCGACTTCCAGAATTGCCCAGATTGTTTTATTTAATGTTTGTGTTTATAATTATAACTAGCTCTTGAATCCATGCTTCGCCACGAAACTATGTGGTTGGGCTTAGTTTTGGGGGAGGAAAATAGGGGGGGGAGGGAATTCTGCCTCTGTCTACCAGCATCCATCGGTATTCACCTGGCTAGCATCCTGTCAGTGTGAGAGAATTGAGGGCTGTTTGGAAACTGAAACAGCATTTGCTGTGCAAGCAAGGAGACAGCAAGGAGCCTGGGCGTGGCTTAGCTCAACTGTTCTGTACTAAAGCTGCTTGGTGCTGTGAAACTGAAACTCCTCTGTGTTTTGCCTTTGAAAGAGATTTCTTTTCAGGTGGGGAGGGGAGTAGAACTCCTTAGCATCAAAGCGTGTTAATAATAATAATAATATAGGAAATAGTCTAAATGCTCTGATGATCATTTGGAAAAATCCTTTCTTAGTGAGCCCCTAGAAGTCAAGAGGAATCAACGTGCTAAATTTCAAGTTTGTAGGCTTTACAGTTCTGGAGATTTTGTGATGATGCCTGAGTGGCATTTCGCTTTTATATATATTGGTCAAACCAAAATGAAAACACGAATAATATAAAATTGTGGGAGGGGGACAGGGTGCAAATCTTGAAAATAAATAAATAAATGCAAGGAATCCTCAGTTTATGGCCATGGAGCCCAAACCTTCTATGGTTAAGTGAGACAGTTGGTTTATGAGCTTCCTTTGCCCTGTTTTATGACATTTTCTTGCCACCATGGTTAAGTAGATCACTGCAGTTGTTCAATTAGTATAACACGGTTGTTAAAGGGAAACCTGGATTCCTCCCTGGCTTTGCTTGTCAGGGATCACATAACCAAGGGACACTGCAACCGTCGTAAATATGAGTCAGTGGCCAGCATCCAAGTTTTGATCATATCACCATAGGGAGGCTGCAGCGGCCTTAAGTGTGGAAAACGGTCATAAGTCATTTTCCCAGTGTC
Source organism: Bungarus multicinctus (assembly GCA_023653725.1). Taxonomy (NCBI): domain Eukaryota; kingdom Metazoa; phylum Chordata; class Lepidosauria; order Squamata; family Elapidae; genus Bungarus; species Bungarus multicinctus. Next base: position 2,574,184 of record CM042847.1, read on the forward strand.
GTTTTAACTTGGAACGGTCACTATATATGAATTGTTGTAAAGTTGAGGACTATCTGTATGCCAAACTCACCTTGGAAGAGGTGTGTCACCCCCATGCTGGCTGGGGAATTCTGGGAGTTGAAGTCCACCCATCTTTAAGGGATCGAAGTTAAGATAACACCCATCTAAGAGATTGCCAAGCTGGAAAAAGTTTATCTATTCCAACCTCTCTTTTATTAGGGATGCGGGAAAAACTTTCAAAATTGAAAATATGTTTTCCTCTTTCTGGGATTTAATAAGTGGATTTGCTTCCCTCTCCAAAGTAGGATTAGGGTTATTTCAATGTTCTTATGAACCTGGGGACAGTTATGCAACATGGAACAAAGATTATTTTTACAACCATAAATAAAGCAAATAATGAAACGCACATGCTGGCCTTCAGATTCAAATAAAAAAAATAAACAAACTGGTCAGCTGGTTGATGTGGATGAAATTCTAAGCGCAGAAGCTGTTCACAGAAAATTTTCTGGTTCAAAAAAATTTGTTTTGTTTAGTTTAAAGTTTTATCCTCGCTCTCCTAAACGTAGGTCGACTTCCTGTTTTTTTCCCCAAGGGTGCTTAGCACAATATAGTTAAATAAACTCATTTTTAGACTAGAAAAAAAACAGGCCAGCTTTGCAATCAGGGTCCTAACCACAAAAAAAAACTAACCGACTTAAGAAACAACCAAGTTTTTAGGAGCATGAATCTAATCCCTCCCAAACCAGTTGTGGGAATACAGCTAAACCTGGTTTAGCATGTGCAAACCTCGAACCCAGAACAGGAGTGAACAGACTCCAGCCACACACAAGCTGACTGAAAAACCCCTGACTCTCTTTAAAACAGCTTTATTGGTGTGCTCTTAACACAATCCTTTGTGGAGAAGTAAAGATAATAAAAGACCAGTGGATTTCTTGCCCCCCTGCCAAAGGATTGATGCCACAGGCCACACCGAATACGGGTGCAAACACTGATTTTTGCACTGGCCGTTGCTTCAAATTGGACCCAGATCCAGGGTCAAAGATGGGCCTTTAACCAGTGGTCAAAATACAGTCTCTAAATCAGTGTTTTTCAATCTCGGCCGCTGGAAGATGGGTGAACTTCAACTCCCAGAATTCCCTAGACAGCAGAGCTGTCTGGGGAATTCTGGGAGTTGAAGTCCACCCAGCTGGCTTTGGAATTCTGGGAGCGGAAGTCCACCCAGCTGCCTGGGGAATTCTGGGAGTTTAAGACCACCTATCTTCCAGCGGCTGAGGTTGAAAAACACGCTTCGATCCTCTCAATCCGCGGTGAATATCCGGCTTGAGATGTCATCCAACAGCCAATCGATGCCTGCCAGCAGATTTTCCCCGGTGTAAGCACTGCAACCTCGGATGCACCAATGGTGGGTCTGGATGCTGTCGAGGTCCAGGGCCTGGGGAGGAAGCAAAGGGAAAAATCAGAAAATTCCCTTCTCTGCAAGGGTCCCCTATTCTCTGGACTGTTGTGGCCTGTGGCCGCTGGCGTCCCAGCAGCTGAATGAGAGGAAGAGGAGGAGGTGTGGAAGTCAGGGCATAGGGCAACTTGAGACCTCCGAGGGGGAAGAGAGAGTGTATCTGGCAGAGAGAGAGAGGCAGAGGCAGGGCCTGGGCCATCCGTCAGCCCTCAGATGGAGAGTCAACAGCCCCCAGGTCTGGACGTGGCTGATGGGGAACAGGAGGAAGAGCCAAGTCCAGTGCCTGACGCTCAGATGTGCAGAAGGCAGAGGAGAGGAGAGCGGTGGAAATCTATGAGCTGGTCCTAGGGATGGAAGAGCCACTGCTGCTAGTGAAGCCCCACCCTAGTTCTGGAGATCAAAGGCAGGGAGTGGAGACAAAGAGGTGTGGCAGACAACGATTCACCTCCCTGCCGGACGGACTTGTTAGCCGGCGTTGAGAGAAACTTTTTTGCCGAGGTTGCTGGTGCTCCTAATAAAGGCATCTTTTGAGTTCACTTCCGAGGATTGGTCGTGTTTGGGGAGGTGGGTCAGAACACTGGAGTTATTTTTTTTGTTCACCACCCCACTAATCAACAATTGAACCACAATTTAGCAATATAAACATATTAAACTATATCGTTCGTGTATCAACGATGTGTGTGTTTGTGTGCATACGGTTACCTTGTCACATTGCAATTTAATTTACATTGCAATATCACGCCTCATGTTACTTTTTAAAAATCGTTCCCACTCGTGTTCTGGAAGTTTAATAAAGTACGTTTTTTTAAAAAAGAAGAAATGTACTAGTCCTTGCTACACTCGGCAACTGACTCACATTTATGACGGTTGCTGTGTCCCAGGGTTACGTGATCCCCTTTTGCGAACTTCGGACAAGTGAAGTCAATGGGGAAAGCCAGATTCACTTAACAAATGCAGTGATTCACTGGTAGTTGCCCCTGGAGGAGACTGACTCCAAGGGCGAGGAGGAAAAGCCGACAGGGAGTGAAAGTGTGGCTCCGGAGGTTGTGGAGGAGGCTGGGGAAGGGCAGAGGCCGGCTGGGCAGTCAGAGGAGGACCCAGGCCCATCCCCTCTCCATCCTAGGGCACGCAGGGAAGAGAGGATAAGAGAGAGATGTGTCTCCTCAGGAGGAGAGGGCCTTGATCCTCTTCATGGGCTGCAGCTGTGACAACTGAATAAGAGGATGGACATGCGTACTGGCAAACGCTGGAGACAAATTAGTGTTTTAATTTGAACGAAGGACTGTTCCTGGTTATCTTTCTGAAGCTGGCAATTATTTATCCTAGTCTGTCAAGGAACTTGATTTAATACAGTTTGTTTTTGGTTTCTGCTTTGTTATCTGGCTCTTTGACTATGAATTGTGTTTATTGCCTTTGAAATGTTATTTTGAAGTTAGTTTTACTTCTCCACTGTGAACAATTTAACAGTGAAGCCAAGTTGAAGGCATTAAAGGATTTTTAGTTACAGTTTGGATTTTGGTATATTTCTGATATACCCTGGGTCATCACAGCCCTTGCAGCGAGAAGCTGGGAGTGGTGGTGGTGGAGGCAAACAATTTAATAAATAAATACACAAACCAGCATGGTGCTCACCTCCTGGATGGCGCTGGGACTTAACGCACCTGGCAGGTCCTGCTTATTGGCAAAGATGAGAAGTGTGGCACCAGCCAAGCGCTGTGCAGAGAAAGAGAGAGAAAAAACAACAAATTACCCAAATCTTCTTGCTCCACCAATGTTCTGACCAAGGCTTCCTGAGACCATAATGAAGCACATGCTTAATTAAAACAACTCTTGTTTTATTTCAATGCTGGGAATTATGTTCATTCCCAGCCTGTAATGAGTCCCAAACAGTCCCTCGAGATAAGCACCCACCTTTCTCTCCTTTGAATGGCTGCCAACAACTAAAGTGCCAAATGAATTGTAAGAAACCAACCGAAGTACAAAGTCCACACAGAGCTTCCAGGTTGAATCTGAACCGAGCGAACGACTTTGCTTCCTGCAAAGGTTTCATCATCTTTGCCTGTCCTTTATCTCTTGGGGAGGGGCAATCACCTCCCAGCCTTACTCCCGAGTCACTCCTTTTTTATCTCAGATGCTCTTGCCTTCTGGCAGCTCTGTGCACACACGCACTGGGAACAGGCTCCTTTGTTCCTCTGCCTCACTGCTGCCAGACTCCGGAGGCAGCACCCCACTCGCAGCACCCCACTCCCAGATAGTCCTGGCCCCATCCCTGCATTGGACGTAGGACCCTCGTCCGAGCCCTCCCCAGACTCCCGGACTGGTCCCCGTTCTTCCCCATTGTCTGATTCCGCTGCCGTCTGCATAGGCTGCCAGCAAACCACAACACCCAATGACTTTCTGAAGCTAACAGGTCAGCACACCAAATGCATTTTGGGAACTGTAGTCCTAAGAAACGGGATCCGAGGTGGGGCAACTGGGCCAATTCTTCTGTTGGATGGAGGAGAGTGGGGGGGGGGGGAGCATTGCCGGGGAAGCGTGGTTCAACTTTAAGATGGAGGGTCCTCAACTCCCAGAATCCCCCAGCTTGGCATCCCCCAGAGTTCCCAGCTTTTTGCTGGGTTGGGCCACAAATAGAGCGCAATCCCAAATAGGTTTCCTCAACGGTTTCTCGGCAGATGCTCTGCCATGCTGGAGTTGGTTAGGGACTGGATGGGAGACCACAAGGAAATCACGGGGGCAGAGACTACATTGGCAAGAATATTATTTTTTGGATATTTATTTGTATACCACCTTCATTCTTTTTACAAATAATAACTCAAGGTGGAAAACATAACCAACAAATTTCCCTCTTCCTATTTTCCCCACAACAACAACCCTGTGAGGTGGGCTGGGCTGAGAGAGAGGGACTGGCCCAACGTCACTCAGCTGGCTTTTGTGCTTAAGGGTGGGACTAGAACTCCCAGTCTCCTGGTGATTGGCCCAAAGTAATCCTGACGGCTTTCATGATTTAAGGCAGGACTAGAACTCCCAGTCTCCTAATGATTGGTCCAAAGTCACCCTGTCAACTTTCATGATTAAGGCGGGACTAGAACTCCCAGTCTCCTGGTGATTGGCCCAACGTCACCCAGCTGGCTTTTGTGCCAAAGGCGGGACTAGAACTCCCAGTCTCCTGGTGATTGGCCCAAAGTCATCCTGTCAGCTTTCATGATTAAGGTGGGACTAGAACTCCCAGTCTCCTGCTATCTTTGCGAGATAAAACTGGTTATAAATATAAATTACACATTTATATCTACGAAGCGGCTAGGAGTCAAGGAATTCTGGGAGTTGAAGTCCACCCCTCTTCAGAGTTCCCATGGTTGAGGCTCCAGATGTTTTGGGGAAATCTGCCATAAAATTCCCAGAATTCTCTGCCCCGGCCAAGGACTTCCGGGAGTGGAGGTCTCCAAGATGCTGGAAGGCTTGCAATGACCCCCCTCCCATTCCAGAGGAAGCTGCCCCTCCCCCTCCCCCTGACGAGGTCGCCCACCTCTTCCACCAGGAGGGTTTCCAACTCCTTCTTGCAGTCCTGCAGCCGCTGGTGGTCGGCGCTGTCCACCACCCAGATGAGCCCATCAGTGCTCTCAAAATAGTTGCGCCAGTAGGAACGCAGGGATTTCTGGCCCCCGACATCCCAGATGTTCAGCTTGAACCTGTGGGGCGGGGGGGGAGAGAGAGGCATGGCAGAGGTGGCAGTGCCAGGCCTAAGGGCCCGGGGAAGGGGAAGGGATAAGGAGAGGGATGTGGCATCCTCACCCGCGGTGCTCCAGGGTCTTGATGTTGAAGCCCAGCGTGGGTGAGATGGTGTCGATCTCGTCCCCGTTGAACTTTTTCAAGATGGTGGTTTTGCCGGCGTTGTCCAGGCCCCTCAGGGTGGGACCGAGTCAAGGGCCACAAGCCAACCGTGTTTTCCAGGAAAGGAACGTGCCAAGCTCCTGGCAAAGGAAAGCTGCAAAGCGGGGAAATGCATGCCTCCCTAACAGATTAAACAGAGTCGGAAGGGGCCTTGGGAGGTCATCTAGTCCAACCCCCTGCCCAAGCAGGAGACCCTACCTACACCTTTTATTACCAGATTAAGAGTTGGAAGGGACCTTCTAATCCAACCCCCCTGCTCAATCAGGAGACCCTATACCGTTTCTGACAGGTGCCAGTCCACTCTTTTCTTGAAAGCCTCCAGGGATGAAGCTCCCACAATTTCTGAATAACAGAATAATAACAGATTAACAGAGTTGGAAGGGACCTTGTAGGTCATCTAGTCCAACCCCCTGCCCAAGCAGGAGACCCTACACCATTTCTGATAGGTGGCACTCGAAAGCTTCCAGGGATGAAGCTCCCCCACCCCCACCCCAAGCATTTCTCCTCCCCTAAACTTAAGGGCAAGCGTGCCTGGGAAGCCCAGAGCATGCAGAGATGGAGCCCAAAGCACTCTGCCCATGCACAGGGGCACTCTCGACCAGGTGAGTTGAGAAATGGGAAACGCTGCCTGGCGAGGGAGCACAGCCCGAAGCAGCTCCTCTTTCCTGGGATGCCAAGTCAGGGGTCCCCCACCCCGCCTTTCCTAGCTCCCCCCCCCCAAATCCCGGTTTCTCCCCAACCCCCATTGTTCCTTTTTTCCTCGCGGAAGGATACAGCATCAACAGTCGCAGCTCCCGCTCCTTTTGCCGCATCTTCTTCAAGATGCTCAGCAGCCCCATCGCCCGCGCGGAAGCTCTGCCCGCGCTCCGCCCACTGCCGGGATACCGCGCGCGGCCCCGCCCCTCAGAATTCCGCCTCCGCCAATCAGAAAGGCCGGGGGGGCGGTCCTGGCTTGGAGAACAACATAAGGGGTGGGGGAAAGGTAATATATATATACTTCCGGTTCTCAATTGCAATTCTGCTGGTTTCTGACATGGCAGCGAAGGGACTTGGTGTGAAGCAATTGTATAAATGCACGCTTCTCCTGCTTGTGCCTGTGTGTGTGTGTGTGTGAGGGGTTGGACTAGAAAACCTCTAAGGTCCCTTTGTTATTTTGTTAAATCTCTTTGCTGCCATCTACACAACTGTGTGTACATCTATAGAATTGTGTATATACAGTTGCATCTATACAATTGTGTGCATCTAATTTTTAAATTTATTTGTATTTTAATGTTTCAAAATTTCAATAAAGATTAAAAAAACAATTGTGTGCATCTATACAATTATAGAGTAATACAAGTATAGAGACTTTGTGTAGATGGCAGCAAAGAGATTTAACAAAATAGGAGCCTTAGAGGTCTTCTAGTCCAACCCTTCCCCCCCTCACACACACACACAAACAGGAGAACCTAGACTTTGAGAGAGCAGTTATGCATAATTTGTGTGAATACTGCCTGGATGTTTGAAAGTTTTTGATCTACTCAGAAAAAGGAAAATTAATTTGATATTTTTAAATGGGTGGAAGATTTAGTGATTTAGTCAGGTTTTCCACCGCCTGTGCAGCTTTCACTTCAAAAGGAACCTGAAGTCGAATCTGCCCACAAGTCGGACCGCACCCCTTTTGCTCCCGTGGCCATTCAACGACCAGTCCCGCCCCCTTCCGGGTAGAGAAGACGAATCGCCAAGTCGGAGGATTGTCATAGCTACCGCAATGTAGATCAGCGAAACTTTAAAGAGATACGTGCTGTTGTATTGAGAGTTTAAAAAGGATTTTTTTTTTATTTTTGCCGGAGGGAAGAGATATAGATCATAAGAAATTAGGAAGAAGAAAAACTTCTCAATTTGTCTCAATTCACTTTTTACAACGTTTATTTAATGCAAAATAAGCAAAAAGAGATGTCCATTGATGAAATTGCTCAGAAAAGGCATCCAAGTTGGTTTACATTTAAAAATCACACAATTGCAAATCAGATCTTCATATTTCATTGGTTAAAATTCAGAGATCTCCAAACTTGGCAACTTGTTAAGACTTGTGGACTTCAACTCCCAGAATTCCCCAGCCATCATGGCATACATGGGATACAGAACCCCAAGCTGGCTGGGGAAGTCTGGGAGTTGAAATCCACAAAGTGCCTTAACGTTGTCAAGTTTGGAGAATCCTGGGCTAACAGCACCCCACCAGTCCTTTTCTAAAGCAACTGCAATTAAATTGTGTGGAAATTTCCCCTGTGTTCTCCTGCCAGGCTTAGCTTTGGGGATTTGAGTTGATTTGAGACATCTGCACATGCTCAGAGACTCCTTTCTATGACGTTTGGCGACAGGGTTTCTGTGGAAACTTCCATTTAAGTGCATGGGTTTTGTTGTGGTCGGCCTGCAAAACTGGCAGCAGAGTGGGACAGTGGGGAGGAACATGATCCAGTCCCGGAGTCTAGGGACGACTCGGACGATGGTCCTGCGTTCGACATAGAGATGGGGCCAGGGCCATCTGAGAGTGGGTGCTGACTCCGGAGCCTCCAGAATATGACATCAGCGAGGCAGAGGAGCAGCGGGAGCCTGTTCCCAGTGTGCACATGCATGTGCAGAGCTGCCAGAAAGCAAGAACAATTAAGACAAAAGGGGCGACTCTGGAGTAAGGCTTGGAGATGATTGGCCTCTCCCACAAGACATAAAGGAGGAGCAAAAGGACAGGAGCCTTTGCAGGAAGCAACTTTGTTCCTTCTGTTTGGTTTAAAATCTGAAGCTCCGTGTTGACTTTGTGCTCCGGTTGGCCTTGTACATCTAATTGGCAATTTAGTCGTTGGCAGCATTTCAAGGAAGATAAAAGGTGGGTGCTTATCAGCCTTATCCCGAAGGATTGTGGCAGACATCTGTGGGACTATTCACAAACTGTTTGAGACTCATTACGGGCTGGGAATGCATATAATTCACAGCTATTGAAATAAAAACAAGGTTTTTGGGAACAGCCTGTGATTGTTACTATCTCAGGAAGCCTTGGTCAGATCAACAGGTTGTTGGTGTACTTCAAAAGGCAATGCAATGTGTGGACGTCAAATTTCAGAATCCAATTCCCCTATGCCGGATGGAGAATTGGATCCACAATACAGGCAGTCCTTGACTTACGACCAGAATTGAGCCCAACATTTCTGTTGTTAAGCAAGACCGTTGAGTTTTGCCCCACTTTATGGCCTTTATTGACAGTTGTTAAGTGAAACACTGCCATTAAAAGTTAGTAGCATGATGGTTAAGTGAATCTGGCTTTCTCAACTTAATTATTGAATCCAAAATTTCTGTTAAGTGAGACACTTGTTGAGTTTTGCCCCATTTTATGACCTTTCTTGCCACCGTTGTTAAGTGAATCACTGCAGTTGTTCAGTTAGTCACCCGGTCGTTAAATGAATCTGGCTTCCCCACTGACCTTGTCAGAAGGTTACAAAAGGAGATCTCGTGTCCCTGGAAACACTGCAATTGTCATAAATGTGAGTCAGTTGCCAAGTATGTGAATTTTGATCACGTGACTGAGGATATTTTATCAGTTATGTAAAAAAACCCTGGTCATAAGTCACTTTTTTCAGTGCTGTTGTAACTTTGGTCACTAAATGAATTGTTGTAAATTGAGGACTACCTGTGTTACATGCATGTTTTTTCAAGAGTATTTTTCTCAGCATTATTTGGGGTTTTATCACAATTGATTGGCGGCGTCTTAGCTAGTCTACATATTGTTCTGTTCTGTCCTGGGCTTCCCCCAAAAGCACTAAGCCCAGTGATGGTGAACCTTTGTGTTGTGGTGTGCCATAAGCGCGTGCCGTCACCCACAACGCAACGCCCCCCCGTGCATGCCGCACACAACACCCCGCCCCACCCTTTCCTGCACTGCTCATGTGCGCGCCTCCCAGCTGATTTTCGGCCCTATTTGAGGCCATTTTCGCACTCCCAGAGACTCAAGGGAAGCCTCTGCAGGCCAAAAAACGGGCCTTCTGGAAATACCGTGCCTGTTTTCAGCCTCCAGAGGGCCTCTGCACCTGGGGGAGGCTCTCTTCATCCTTCCAGAGGCTCAAGGGAAGCCTCTGCAGCCTCGGGAGGCTGAAAAACAGGCCTTCCAGAAACACTGGAAGTGCCGAAACGCGCCTGTTTTCCAGCCTCCCGAGGCTGCAGAGGCTTCCTTCGAGCCTCTGGGAGGGCAAAAATGGCCTCAAATGTGCCACCTGTGGCACACGTGCCCCATAGGTTTGCCATCATGACACTAAGCCAACACTTGAGTCCCGGCAAATGCATTATTTCACATAGTTTTGTAGAGAAACACGGGTATCGAGCTAGTAATAAATACTCCACTCTGGATACGGAAGTTTTCTTTTAAGGGTGGTTTTGTTCCATTCTATAAAAAAAAAATGAGGAAGAACGTTCCACTGGCTAACCGCAATGTTTTTATTTGGTTTGTAACTCAAGTCTCTTCTACTCACCTCTTGACGGAAAAAAAAAAAAGAAACCACTACACAGAATCCTCAAACACCATTTGTGTGAAGCGTTAAATAGCATCAAAAGTTTGAAAGAATTACTATCAGGTGAATTGGAGGTCATCTAGTCCAGCGGTCGCCAACCGGTGGGCTGCGGCCCACTGGTGGGCCGTGAGAAAATGTTGGTGGGCCGCAGAGAAATCTCACCCCCAGAGCACCCCCCCCCAATGCAATTAATCCAGGCTGTGCAGAAACACAAGGCTGCATCGTCCACATGGCCCACAGGAACCCTCCCCACCCACTCACTCCTTACCCAGTAAACCTGCCTGCTTAAATTGCTATTTTTCCTTTTTCTGACCATCATCTGTTCTGCTGTGCCTGGAGATTTAGATTAGCTTGGAAGCAGGAAATGATTGGATTCCTTGCTTTCTAGCCAGTCTTTAGATCTTCAGCTCAGCACAGCCGAACCTGCTTGCAAGCAAATTCAGGGCACTCACAGCAAGCAAATTTGGGAGACTGAACTAGTCGATGGCAGAGAGATCACTGAATGATTCTGTGAGCAACTCAATCTGCCTGCTTTTGGGTAAAAACTGCTCTTTTTTATAAAAAAGATTCAATATTTACATGCATGGTGTGTTGTGAGTTAATTTTGTGAGTTTGGTTGCAAGGAAATTTTATGTGACAGACTGAGCTAGCCAATGGCAGATCTCTGAATGAATCTGTGATTCTGTGAGCAACTCAATCTGCCTGCTTTGCCTGATTCTGGGTAAAAGTTGCTCTTTTTATAAAAAATTCAGTATTTATATAAATATTTATATTTACATACAAGCCACGACCAGCCAGTCACATGACCATCAAGCTACACTCACAAATTAGGGCACATGCACAGAACCAGTTAGTGGTCCCTGGGATCTAAAATTATGAGTTTGGTAGTCCCTGAGGTCCAAAAGGTTGGAGACCCCTGATCTAGTCCAACCCGCTGCTTAAGGAGACCCTCAACCATGGCTGTCCAAAAGTGTTGAAACCACGGAAATCTCCTCCCACAGAAGCTTGTCCGTTTCTCTTCTTTCAGAATTAAGGAACTACCACTTTTCCAGATGTGGATACTCGAACTATAGCTGGCCAAGGATGGTGGGAATTGTAGTTCATCAACACTAGTGTCCAGAGTGCAGCCATATGGAGTTTGATGAAATACATGTTCTTCACCTTTGAACTTCTGGGTAAAGACTGCCACATCTTGAAAACCTGACCAATTTCAACCCCAACTAGAATAAAATAAATTTTAGTGGGAATTTACTGCTGGTTTTTCTCACGAACAAAACAGGGCATTGCAGCCCCAAAATAGCCATGACTAGAACTAGTGCACACTCAAGTCTATGGCTGAGAAAAGAACACAAGCCATGTGCAGTGAGGCCCAATCCTTGTTCTTTTTTTGCACAACTATTCCAGCATGATAAATAGCACTCGTAACACATCAAAGCGCCAATATAAGCCTGAACTACTACTGCTGGGCTGGGGAATTCTGGAAGTTAAAGTCCACGTTTTAATTTTATTTATTGAATTTATATTGCCACCTATTCGCACATGGCGACTCAAGGCGGCTTACGAAATATAAAACCTCATTTAAAACAATAAAATAAAAAAGAATCAAATAAATTAATATAATAAATTAAAATAACCCCCACCTCCGTGACATCTTAAGATATACTTAAAGCTTGCTAGTTGGGGGAATTCAGGGAAATGCAATCCACCCATCTTAAAACCTGCTGGCTGGAGGATTCTGGGAGTTGGAAGTACATTTTATAATCTGCTGCCTGGGGGGTTCTAGGATTGAAGTCCATCTTAGAACCTGCTGGCTGGGCGATTCTGGGAGTTGAAGTCCATCTTAGAACCTGCTGGCTGGGCGATTCTGGGAGTTGAAGTCCATCTTAGAACCTGCTGCCTGGGAGATTCTGGGAATTACAACCTGCTCACCTTAAACTTGCAGAGGCTGAAAAACACAGCTCTAATACAAGCAGCAAATACCGGTTACCCGTACAGCAGATCAGCAAAGCTGTAAACAAGCATTCATGATTTGCTGCAAGCAGCATCAGCCCTGAAGGGCTGGCTTTCTACATACGGGGAGAGATTTGCAACCCCACAGCCAGCATTTCAAGGCAGATCATTCTTCTGCACATGAAAACGAGACTAGCGGCCAACCCACTGCAAGCGTGAAGGCCCCCCCCCATGCCGCCTCAGCTGCAGACCCTCTCAGAGAGATCCAACAGTGTCCCCTTCCATTTCCTGTCCACCAGGAGAAGGGAAGTCCGGTTGTCCAAAGGAGCTGAATCCCTGAAGGAGCCTTTCTGGAAGACAATGCTGCCCTCCATCACGGTCAAGCCGTGCGCCCGGCATAAGTCAGCGGCCTCTTCCAGGCTGTCGATCGCCAGAAGGTGGCTCAGTCGGGCCAGAGGGTACCGGCAATTCTTCGCATGGAAGCCATGGCTGAACACGAGCAACGCCAGGCTCCGGGTTTTGGCCAGGTGAGGATGGAGGGCGCAGCTGGGGAGGTAAGGGAGCTGCCGGGCCAGGCGGAAGAAACGGGCGAAATTGCGTTCCAGGAAAGCCCAGTGGATGGCCAGGGCCGCCTCGAGGTCAGGAGACGTCCGGATATCGTCGGAGAGCTGGAGGATCTGCCAGAGGGCATCTGGGGAGCCTTTGGGAGGGGAGGGGGGGAGAGAAGGAAGGAACAGAGAAGGCAAAAAAATATTTTTTTTAAAAAGGGAGGGGGCAGTAATCCGATTTGATTTACGACCACAGTTGAGCCAAACATTTCTGTTGTTAAATGAGACACTTGTCTTTTTAAATGCCGATGGGCTGCCTGAATTCTTGTTCCAATGAGTTTGTCCTCCTTGGTTGTGCCATCCGTTTATGAAGTTTCCCCAATGAACAGAACTTGCAAACAGTACTCACTGTGTTTGCACACTGCTCAGGTTGTGTCTGGGTGTTTTTCCAGGATTTGAGGGGCAGCCACAAAGAGGAGGGGGAGGTTCCACCTATTTCCCAAAGCAACCAGAAGGCAGGACAAGAACCAACGGGTGGAAACTCATCAAGGAGAGAAGCAACCTAGAACTAAGGAGAAATTTCCTGACAATGAGGACAATTAACCAGGGGAACTGCTTGCCACTGGAAGTTGTGGGTGCTTCATCACTGGAGGCTTTTAAGAAGACACTGTACAGCCACTTGTCTGAAATGATATAGGGTCTCCTGCTTGAGCAGGGGGTTGGACTAGAAGACCTCCAAGGTCCCTTCCAGCTCTATTTTGATTAAAACCTATATTCTCCAGGCCACACACAGGCTGGACAAGAAACAATGGATGGAAACTCATCAAGGAGAGAAGCAACCTGAAATTAAAGAGAAATTTCCTGACAATGAGGACAATTAACCAGTGGAACTGCTTGCCACAGGAAGTTGTGGGTTCTCTATCATGGAAGGCTTTTAAGAAGAGACTGGACAGTCACTTGTCTGAGATGGCACAGGGCTGTGATGGTGAACCTATGGCACGCCTGTCAGTGGTGGCACGCAGAGCCCTCTTTGTGTGCATGGACACCATCGCCAGCTGTCTTCTGGGGTCTGCCAGCCAGCTGGTTTTTGTGGGCGCCAGGGCACCCAAAAAACACCCCCCAAGAACAGGCAATTTTTGAGCCTTTTTCAGGCCATTTTCAGGTCATTTTACAGGCTGCTTTCCGGATCAAAAACAGCTCGAAAAATGGTCAAAAACGACCCCCAAAAACGGCCTGAAAACACTCCCCCAAAATGCCCAAAAAATAGGCATGCACATTCCTGCCAGATGGTCTTTGGGTTTCCAGCACATACATATGCACACGTGTTCTGGTTTGGGCACTCGGTGCCAAAAAGGTTCGCCACCACTGGTATACCATCTCCTGCTTGAGGAGGGGTTGGACTAGAACAGTGGTTGCCAACCGGTGGGCCAGGGACCATTGGTGGTCCACGAGAAAGTTTTGGTGGTCTGCAGAGAAATGTCCCCCCCCCCCAAAGCAATTAATCCAGGCTGCGCGGGAATACAAGGCTGCGCGGGAATACAAGGCTGCGCCGCCCACATGGCCCGCAGAACACAAGGCTTGTGTCGCTTGCATAGTGAACAACACGAGGTAGTGAAGGGGGAAAGGCAGAGGGGGGGAACTTGCCTCACTCGCCCCCCCGCACCTGGCCTGGCCACCGGACTGCTTCTTTCCGTTTCTTTCTCCTTCTGCTTTTGGCTGCACGCAAGGAAAGCAGCCAAAGTCTTCCTTTCTCTCCCCCAAACTCGGCAAGAAATGAGTCTCTGGGACCCTGCAAGGCCTCCTGCGCCAAGAGGCTGGGCCGGTGCAACAAGTCTCACAAAGACTCATTTCTGGGGGAGAGAAAGAAAGACTTCTGCAGCTTCTGCTGCTTTCCTTGCATGAAGCCAAAAGTCTCTCTCTCCCCCTGAGAACAGAGCTGGAGACAGTATCCTTCAATCCCAAATAAAGAATGATTGATCGATAGGAAAACGGGGTGGGGAATTTTCCCGCAGACTTTTTGGGGGATTTTCCCAGGGTCTCCGGTATTTAAAATTATGGGTTTGGTGGTCCCTGAGGTCCAAAAGGTTGGACTAGAGAACTTCCAAGGTCCCTTTTATCTTATCCTTGGAGTGGACAAGCTTCACCTCCCAACCCTGCAGTTCCATGGGCAGCCCCTTTTGCTGGCATCCTGCCCCACCCCCTCCCAATCCAACCCCAGGGTTGTCTAACATACACCCCCCCCGCCCCCTAAACCCCAGGATTAGTCCGTCTGGCTGCGATGCCCGCGGCTCACCCAAGTGGTAGAGGAGGAACAGCGCCTGGAAGCGCGGCTGGGCAGGATGCGCGGCGGGTCGGCGGTAGGCGCGGCGCAGGGCAGCGAAAGTCTCGCGCAGCTGCCCGTCGTGGAGGTGGGCGTCGAAGCGCGCGGGCGCCTCGTTGCAGAGCCGGGCTCCGGCGTGGAGCAAGTACAGCAGGGCGCGCTCCAGCACGGCGGCGCAAGGGGAGGCGGGCGGCCGTTGCAGCGCCAGATCCAGCCGCACGGCGCGCAGCCGGTCGGCCACGAAGGCGCAGCGCTCGGCCGGGGACACCTCGCTCGCTTCGGCCACCGACCTTCCCAGCAGGTGGTGCATGGTGGCCAGCAGCACCGCCGGCGGGCGCAGGTCGCAAGGCGGCGGAGGAGCCTGGCCGGCCGCTGGGCGGGAGAACTCCTTCACCGCCCGTGCAGGGTCCGCTTGGCGATCCGGGCCGAGCTCCAGCCGGTGCAGCCGCTTCTGGCGCCGCCGCCGCGCGAACTCCCCCGCCGGGCACATCTCCTTGCAAAGGGCCGGCCGCGGAGGACCTTCCGCCTCGTCCTCGCTCATGCCGCCGGTCCCCGGAACCCGCGCGGGTTGGTGAGCAGGGCCTGCCCCGGAAGGAGGAGGCTCGTCCCGCCGCGCGTTGCCCGCCTTCCCGGAGGCTGGTTCTCGCCCTGCGCCTGTGGGCGCCCGGTTGCAAAACGCGCCGAGCCCGGGCGAGTTTCCCAGGAATAACCTTTTTTGGGTGGGCGATCGCGGCTCTTTCACGCTGATCCCCGCAGCACGTGGAGGCAAGGACCGGTTCTCCCACGCCGGGGGCACCCCAGACCAGTTGCGCCAGCCCCTTCGGGGATCCTAAGGCCGTAGGCTCGCGCTCTGTGGCCAATTTTTTTAAAAAAATATTATTTTCTTCCTTTCTGGAAAGGGAATTTTATCACCCACGAGGCCCTTTCCGCCTGGCGGTGGGGCTCCGGATTGCGGTGGGGAGGAAAAGGAGTAACAGCAGCAGCTCCTCCTCCCACGTGCTAGCCGGGGGTGATGGGGTTTGTAGTCGGGGAAGGCGTGGTTGAGCGGACCTTCCACTTTGGACAACAGGGGGGGAAAAGAGGCGCAAAAGGGAAACGCGTTGCGACAGTGCAGAATGGTGTCTAAGGCTGGAGGGGGGAGCCTTGAGATCTTCTAGTCCAACCCCCCCCCCTTCCTGGAAGCTGGACACCCATCCCATTGCAATTGCATTGCAAAAATTCCCTTGTTCCTATTTCATATTTAGCAAAACCTGAAAAAAAATAGAGTAGGAATTCTTAGTTAACCCCCGCCCCCCAAGTGGAGGTAAGGGGATTCAAAAACAGTCTTCGAAGCGGATATCGCGCCCTGCGTGTCTCTATTAGTTTTATAGATCTAGGTGGCTCCCCCGGTTTGGCCAATCGCCTGCTCCTTCCCAAAGAGAGGCCGGGTCTTCAGAGTGAATGATTGCCGGGTGAAGCGGGCGTGGTCTGATTTGTGGTCAATCTCGACTTCGGGTTCTCGTTCGGTTTGGACGTTGGAAACGGGGTGGAGGATTCTGGGATTTTAAAAATCAGATCTGATTTTATATTAAATTTTAAAATAAAAATCGAAAGAACACAGAAAGAGGATGTAAAAATTTTAGATCCTCTTCCTGATTTTTTATTTTATTTTAAAATTTAATATTATTTAAGTTTCTATACTTGTATGGTGTGTATTAAGTAAAACCATTGTACTTTAAATCTGATTTATTGTGCTTTTTGTTATCTGAGGTTTTTTTTTTTTTTGCAGAATCTGGGTTTATTTGAGCACGAAATCTTGGATTTGTAAAGAAAACCTGATTGGAAACCTCGCCTTAATTTTAGCAGTGCTGGAGTTGAGTGTAGGACCAGAGCAAAACTTTTCTCTCTCTCAACCCACCAAGAATCCACTCTTTTAACATTTCAATGGCAGTGCAAACATTCTCATCTAGGTAGCCCTGGACTTACGACCACAACGGAGTCCAAAATTTCTGTTGCTAAGCGAGACAGTTGCTAAGTGAGTTTAGCCCCATTTTACTTTCTTGTCATGGTTCTTAATCCGGCTTCCTGGTGGATTTGGTGGATTTTGCTCGAAGGTCACAAAAGGGCATCATGTGACACTGCAACTGTTGTAACTATGAGTCATTTGCCATGATCACGTGACCATGGGGATGCTGCAATGTTAAGTGACAAACGGTCATAACTTTTTTCAACCCCTTTGCAACCTTGAAAGATCCCTAAATGAATGGTTGTAAATTGGATTACCCGTGCATTTTATTTACACGCATGCATGTTTTTGCTTTTACAGGCCAAAAATGGTGATTCTCTTAATTCCATGTTGTTGTATCCAGAAGGATACAATCAGGATCAAGGGAGGTACTAATACCACTCTGTGTAAAGCCTGAGTAAGGCCACACCTACAGCACTACATCCAGTTTTGGTCCCCACACTGTAAAAAAGACGTTGAGACGCTAGAAAAAGTGCAGAGAAGAGCAGCCAGGAGGATGAGGGGACTGGAGGCTGAAACATACGATGGAACGGGTACAGGAACTGGGCCTGGCTAGTCTAGGGAAGCGAAGGACCAAGGGAGACATGATGGCAATGATCCAATATTTGAGGGGCTGCCCCAGAGAGGAGGAGGGGGTGAAGCTATTTTCCAAGGCACCCAAAGGTCAGACAAGGAATAATGGATGGAAACTGAACAAGGAGAAATAAGGAGAAACTTTCTGACAGTGAGAACAATCAACCCATGGAACAGAAGTTGCATGTGGAAGATTGGACTGCCATTTGTCAGAAATGGTGTAGGGTCTCCTGCTTGGGTGGGGGGTTGGACTAGATGACCTACAAAGTCCCTTCCAGCTCTGTTAATCTGTAATAAATATATATATATACATACACACACACACACACATACATACATAGAAAGGGAGAGACAGCGATCTATATAGATATATATACATACACATACATATATACAAGTGAAATGCCTCTCATGTATCATCACAAAATCTCCAGAACCGTAAAGCCTACAAACTTGAAATTTGGCATGTAGGATCCTCTTGGCTTCTAGGGGCTCACTAAGAAAGGATTTTTCAAAATGACCATCAGAGCATTAGCATTTCCTTTATTATTATTATTAATAATAATAAGAAGAAGAAGAACCTCTGTGGTGCAGGGGTTAGAGTGCAGTATTGCAAGCTACTTCTGCAGCCAGCTGCCTGCAATTTGGCAGTTCAAATCCCACCAAGGCTCAAAGTTGACTCAGCCTTCCATCCTTCCGAGGTGGGTAAAATGAGGACCCAGATTGCTGGAGGCAAGAGGCTGACTCTGTAAACCGCTTAGAGAGGGCTGGAAAGCAGTATAAAGCGGTATATAAGTCTAAGTGCTATTGCTGTTAACATGCTCTGATGCAAAGGAGTTCTACTCCCCTCCTCACCTGAAAAGAAATCTCTTCCAAATGCAAAACACAAGCAGAGGAGAGGAGTTTCAGTTTCACAGCACCAAGCAGCTTTAGTACAGAACAGTTGAGCTAAGCCACGTTCAGGCTCCTTGCTGTCTCCTTGTTCACACAGCAAATAATGTTTCAGTTTCCAAACAGCCCTCAACTCTCTCTCACACTGACAGGACGCTAGCCAGATGAATACCGATGGATGCTGGTAGGCAGAGGCAGATTCCCCCCCCCCTTATTTTCCTCCCCCCAAAAATAAGCCTGATCACATAGTTTCGTAACGAAGCAGGGGTATCAAACTAGTCTATAAATATATCAAACTGACTTTCCAGCTGATTAGGACAATTTGGTCACAACCTGGAAGATCTATTTTTTGCCTTTGCAGATTTGTCTGCTCTGCGTTGCTTGCAAATACAGACACCTCAAATAGTTGCAATTGAACAACAGAAGAACCCAGAAAAAGCACAGCGATTAAAAGGTTAATAAACAGTTTATTTGCATTTTACAAGATCGGTTTCCATACATTCTCAATTAATTTGCCATTAAAGTGCTGAAAAATAGTTTTCTTTGTATTTGTTTTGTTTTATAATCAAGGTACAGTTAATGACAAAAGATAACAGTTTGCACCTGTCAGAGGAATTAATGACAAAAAAATTTGTTCCTCAGCTAAGATAACTTTTTTCTTTTACAAAAATAAGAAATATACAGAAACAATTAAGATGACGTTGTAAGGATTGTGGCTTGAATTATTTTGCAACAGCAATGCATTTTGAACGACAAATAAATTACATGTGGATATTTGGTTGCAGTTGGTTTAGTCGTTTTGCCAAACGAAAAATCATTTTGTTGAATTTGACACATCTTACTTGCTTCTGTATATGTGCAGTGTTTCTTTTTCATAAAACCATAATTTTAAAGGATAAAACATTTTAGCCCCCTTCAGGTAAAAGCAAAAAAATAAACCCCTAGTAGTTTAAAATTAACACATTTTCATGGATCAACACTGAAGATACTCAGTGAATTGAAATATATATATAATATATCTCAATCAAAGCTTGCTTAGGTAAACAGAAAGCTCTTATAGAATACAAAGCACAACCCTATACCTGAACAGAAGAGAAAAATCGTCCAAAATACTCCCAAAAAACTGTACATCTATCTTCCTTACGGCACAGCTTTAAATATCACATAATCCAGGCTTTTTGAAATTTGTCACTTCCCCGTCTGCAAAAAATTGCCCGTTTGCTCCTCTGTATATCTGGGAGGAATTCTATATTGAATGAATTCAAACTGATACAGCCGACAAGCCTTGCTGCTCTTTGTTTTAAGGCATTTGCTGCTTTGTCTTTGTTTAAAAAAGAAAGATGTGTGGGGGTTTTTTTGTGCAATTCAGCCAAGACCGCTTGGGAAGAATTTGGGGGATATTCACGACCCCAACAAAGGGTCAGAAATTTCTGGTGGGCTCCGCAATGCCACATGCCGTGACCTCGCCGTGAAAATCGTGCCAATGATATATAAACTTGCTCACCATCACCCCTAGATGAGCGTGGACGCCGCTGTATCAGTTTGGAATTGTTTTACATCTCTGGAAGATAGAAATCTTTCAGTGGAACCTGCCCTATTCACAGAAAAACAGGAATCACGCTTCGCTCTCAAACCCTACTATTTCACTGTAGACCACCTGTTTCGTTGCAAAGTATTTGAAGCCGGGAGGAAAAATATATATATACAGAAGGAGAAGGAGAGGGCCACGGGGCGAGAGGGACCTTATGTACAGGAAGGGGCGTTATGTACACAAGCATTTTCGGGACTACTCTTTCTTTTTCGCCACCGTCAACTCGACTACCGGCACTCGGAAGGCAGCTTTTGTCCCGCTTTCGTTACTTGAAGATGAGGAAAGTCGAGATTTTTTGGACTCCAGGGAGGCTCCGCTGCCTTGTGTTCGCCCTGCCTCATCGTCGCTTCCTGTGACTTCGTAAGACCCTTTGCTTTTTGACCCTATCCCCCCAAAAGTGCCAAATTTGATCTTGGCGTGCTTGCTTTTGTCTCCTTCGTGCTCCAGCGTGCCGGTTGGGGTAGAGTGCGAGGAGTGCTCATCACTAAATGAGGACGACCGGTGCCGAGACTTTTTGGTCTTAAAGAAGGAGAATTTTCCTTTTGGCGAGACGGCTGCTTCCCCTACTTCCACTTCACCTTCTAAGGACCCTAAACTTGCTTTGAGCTCTCCTTCAACTCTGGCTCCAGATGTTGAGACCTCTGGGGAGCCCACACTTCCCTTGACTTTGGGTTTGGAGAAGGCAAACTTGGGCATTTTGATTTTAGATTTCTTCAATTTCAGGTCAGGTTCTTCCAGCTCAACCGTGCCTGCCTCAACGTGGAGACTTGCTTGTGGCGGTTGGGGAAACTCAACATCGACTCCAACTTCTCTTCCCATCGGTTCCTGCCCTGCCACCACAAATTTTGGTATTTTCATTTTAGGGAAGAACACCTTCCCAGATGAACTTTCTAAATGGCCTTGTGGAGCATCCATCCCAACAGAAGGACCTTTGATACCTAATTTGGGACCACTGAAATCACCCCCTATCTTTGGTCCAGAAAAGTGAAAGTCCCCTGTCCCTTTGGCGCCCATGTGTAGCTCTGGCGTTTTGGCCTTGGGCCCTTTCAGATTGACCTCAAAGTCCGGCCCAGAAACCTTTGGACCTGAGACATTGAGGGAAGGTCCTCTCAAACAGATATCCGGGGTCCCAGTGTCCAAGTCCAGGCCAGAAACCTTCATGTCTGGCATTTCTAGCCCAACGTGTTGACCTTTCAAGTCGGTAGCAAACTGGGCATCTCCTTTCAAACTTGGTCCTTTCATGTTCAAATCAAAATCAACTTCAGGTCCTTTGATCTGTGGTCCTGAAATGCTGCCTCCTTCACCAGCAATGGCAAACTGCGGAAGTTTCATGCAGGGAAGTTTAACTCCACCTCCAGAGCCTTCCACCTTGGGGGATGTCATGCTACCAGAAATGCCAAAATCTCCTTTGATTTTTTGTCCTTTCAGATTGATGTCCATCTCAGGTCCAGAGATGCCTCCTTCCGAAGTCATCTTCACTTTCGGCCCTTTCATGTCAACATCTGGAGCTGTTAGATTGATGTCTAGACCTGAAGGCTTTTGCATCTGAAACTTCCCTTCAAATCCACCGACACCAACATCTGGCATGCCAACATCCATCTTCGGAGATTTAATCTCACCCGAAAAACCCAGGTCTTTTCCTAACTTTGGTCCTTTCAGGTTCACATCCATTTCAGGAATGCTTGCCTCTCCTCCAATTTGTGGGCAAGAGACGTCAAGGTTTGCAGAGGGCAGCTGTCCTTGAATGTCTACGTCTGGCCCTTCCAGGTTCATTCCTGGCTTCCCAAATTTTGGCAAGCTGAACTTGGGGAATTTCAGCTTCCCTCCTGGGCCTTGGAGTTCGGCCCCTGGGAGATCAACATCACCTTTTAGCTTTGGTCCTTTCAAATGAACATCGACACCGGGGGCAGAGAAGGAAGGTGCGGAAACATCCACAGGGGGTATGTTGACTGATGGACCTTTCAGGTTGATGTCAGGAATGGTAAGGTTGGCCTCAGCGCTGGGGATTCTCAGATCTCCTTCCAATTTGGGACCAGCCAGGCCAATGCTTTCACCCGAGAGCTTGAACTCAGGGGCCTTAAAACCAATATCAGAACCTCCACTGGGAACGGAAGCTTCAAGACTGGGTGATGTCACATCTATTCCTGGCATCTTGACCTCTCCTTCCACCTTAGGCAAAGAAGCATCAGCCTTGAACATGGGAGATTTGATGTCAAACTCAACATCAGGAAACGAGAGTTTTCCAAAGACCGGTTTCTTTCCCTTGGGGGATTTGATGTTGGCGTCTGCTTTCAAGGATGCGTCTGGGACCGAGAGGTTTCCTTCCAAATCTGGTGATTTCAAATTGGCATCCATTTCTCCACTCACATCAAAACCACCCTTCTTGCCTTTGACTTTAGGTCCACTCATGTGGAGTTTGGGCATTTTGAATTTGCTTTTCTTCCCTTTGGCAGAAATGGCAACATCTGGCGACTCAACGTTCAGCTCAGCTTCTGGAAGAGACACGTCCAAAGTGGGAGATTTCACATCAGCCTTGGGGCTCTTTGCTCCAAACCCAAATTTTGGCATCTTAAATTTGGGGAGTTTAACATTGCCCTCTGGCCCTTCAATGTTCACATCAGGACATTCCAAGTCAATCTCTGGAGCTTTAGCTTCAATCCCTGGTCCTTGGATTCCAGGAACGGAGACATCCACATCACCCTTCACCTTGTGACCTTTCAGATTTAAGTCAATTTCTGGCATGGAGATCTGAGGTGTTTTGAAATGCATTTCAGGCATCTTCACCGTAGGGCCCTTCAGTTGTCCTTCTGGTCCTTTGATGTCCAAACTTGGAGCTTCAATTTTCACATCAGAACCTGATACTTTCAACTCTCCTTCAGGCAGGTTGACGTCCAACTGAGGTCCTTCTCCTTTGAACTCAGGGGTGCCAAATTTAGGAAGCTTCATCTTGGGTAATTTTACTTTTCCATCCGGACCGTGGATATCAACAGTAGGACACGTAATGTCAATTTCAGGACCTTTCAAATCTCCTCCAAGTTTTGGTCCAGAGACATCACTTTTCAGACCGAGCTGTACATCAGGCATAGAGATTTGAGGGGCTTTCATCTGCATTTCAGGCATCTTAATTTTTGGACCTTTCCAACTTCCTTCAGGACCCCCAACATCGATGTCTACTTTGGGACCTCTGATGTCAACATCAGGAGCCTTCAGGTCAGCCTCCAAACTAGGCACTGAAACATCTATATCTCCTTTCATTTTGGGACCTTTCAAGTTCAAGTCAAAATCTGGCATGGAGATTTTGGGAGTTTTAAAATGCATTTCAGGCATCTTGATCTTAGGACCTTTGAGTTTTCCCTCTGGACATTGCAAATCCACATCAGGTATGGAGACATCCAGTTTAGGGCCCTTGATATCAAGATCAGGCCCCTTCAAATCAGTATCTATTTTGGGAGCAGATACTTCTAGATCTACGTCTCCTTTCAGTTTAGGGCCTCTGAGGTTGAAGTCCACGTCTGGCATGCTGATTTGGGGGGCCTTGATGTTAAATTCAGGCATCTGAAATTTAGGGCCTTTCATTTTGCCTTCTGGTCCTTTAATATCAATATCAGGAGGATCTATCTGAGGAACATTAATGTCTATTTCTGGACCTTTCAGATCACCTTCAATCTTTGGCACAGATACATCCACATCTCCTTTCATCTTTGGACCTTTCAAGTTCATATCAGGCAGAGAAAATTTCGGGGCCCGAAAATGCATCTCTGGCACCTTAAATTTGGGTCCTTTCAATTTCCCTTCTGGGCCTTCAAGATCAACATCTGGAAGATCGATGTCTAGTTTGGGCCCTTTGATGTCAATGTCAGAGCTCTTCAGATCACCTTTCAAGCTCGGGACTGAGACATCCACATCTCCTTTCACTCTGGGACCTTTGACGTTCAAGTCAAAGTCTGGCATGGAGATTTTGGGAGCTTTGATGTTCATTTCGGGCATCTTAAACTTGGGACTCTTCCACCTCCCTTCTGGGCCTTCAATTTCTACATCAGGTGCATCAATATCCAATTTGGGACCTTTGATATCCACATCTGGGCCTTTCAGATCTCCTTCCAGCTTTGGGATAGACACATCAACATCTCCCTTCAATTTGGGACCTTTGAGGTTCAGGTCAATATTGGGCATTGAGACCTTTGGGGTCTTGATGTGCATTTCAGGCATCTTAAATTTGGGGCCTTTCACTTTTCCTTCTGGGCCTTCAATGTCCATACATGGTGCTTCAAGTTCAACTTTTGGGACAGAAATATCAAGGTCTGCTTTTGGGAGGCTTACATTCACATCCGGACCTTCCCCTTTGAAGCTGGGCATGCCAAACTTGGGCATCTTGAACTTAGGCATTTTGAGTTTTCCTTCTGGACCATGCAGGTCAACATCTGGAGCATCAATATCTAGCTTTGGACCTTTGATGTCAATTTCTGGGCCTTTCAAATCACCCTCTGGAACCGAGACATTCAGGTCTCCTTTCAGTTTGGGAGCTTTCAGGTTTAAGTCCACATCTGGCATTGAGAGTTTAGGAGTCTTAAAATGCATCTCTGGTATTTTAAATTTGGGACCTTTCCACTTCCCTTCAGGTCCTTCAAGATCAACATCTGGAACATCGACATCTAGTTTGGGCCCTTTGATGTCAATGTCAGGGCCCTTCAGATCACCTTCCAAGCTCGGGACTGAGACATCCACATCTCCTTTCACTCTGGGACCTTTGAGGTTCAAATCAAAGTCTGGCATGGAGATTTTGGGAGCTTTGATGTGCATTTCAGGCATCTTAAACTTGGGACTTTTCCACTTTCCTTCAGGACCTTCAATTTCTACATCAGGTGCATCAATATCCAATTTGGGGCCTTTGATATCTACATCTGGGCCTTCCAGCTTTGGAACAGAAACATCCACATCTCCCTTTAGCTTTGGACCTTTGAGGTTGAAGTCTACATCTGGCATGGAGATCTTTGGGGTCTTGATGTGCATTTCAGGCATCTTAAATTTGGGCCCTTTCACTTTTCCTTCTGGGCCTTCAATGTCCAAGTTTGGTGCTTCAAGTTCAACTTTGGGAAGAGAAACATCAAGGTCTCCTTTGGGGAGGCTTACATCCACATCTGGCCCTTCGCCTTTGAAGCCAGGCGTGCCAAACTTGGGCATCTTGAATTTTGGCATCTTCAGTTTTCCTTCTGGTCCATGTAGATCAACATCTGGGACATCAACGTCCAGCTTTGGACCTTTGATGTCAATCTCTGGTCCTCTAAGTTCTCCTTGCAGTCCTGGGGCTGAGACATCCATATCTCCCTTGAGTTTAGGTCCTTTCAGGTTGAAATCCACATCTGGCATTGAGATTTTAGGTGCCTTGATGTTCATGTCCGGCATCTTAAATTTGGGTCCTTTCCACTTTCCCTCTGGGGCCTCCAGTTCAATATCAGGAACATCTACATCAAGTTTAGGTGCTTTGATATCAACTTCTGGCCCCTTCAAATCACCTTCCAATGTTGGTAAGGTCACATCTGCATCTCCTTTTAATTTGGGTCCTTTCAGGTTTAAGTCAAAATCTGGCATGGAAATTTTGGGAGCTTTAAAGTGCATGTCAGGCATCTTAAATTTGGGGCCTTTCACTTTTCCTTCTGGGCCTTCTATCTCCACCTCAGGGATATCAACATCCACTTTGGGGCCTTTGATGTCTATTTCTGGACCTTTGAAATCACCTTCCAGTGTGGGAGCTTTCATATCAATATCTCCTTTGACTTTATGGCCTTTCAAATTCAAGTCAAAATCTGGTACAGAGATTTTAGGGGTTTTAAAATGTATGTCAGGCATCTTAAACCTGGGTCCTTTCAGTTTTCCTTCTGGGACTTCAAGGTCAACATCTGGAATGTCAACATCGACTTTTGGACCTTTGATGTCAACCTCAGGGCCCTTCAAGTCACCCTCCAACTTTGGCACAGAGACATCAACGTCTCCCTTCAATTTTGGGCCCTTCAGATTCAGGTCTATGTCTGGCATTGAGATTTTAGGAGTTTTGACATGCATTTCTGGCATCTTAAACCTCGGACCTTTCAGCTTCCCCTCTGGCCCTTCTAGGTCAGGAGTTTCAATGTCCACTTTGGGGCCCGACAGGTCAAGGTCAGCTTTGGGAAGGGTTACATCCACATCAGGAGCTTCTGCTTTGATGCCTGGTATTCCAAATTTGGGCATTTTAAACCTAGGCATTTTGAGTTTGCCTTCAGGGCCATGAACATCAACTTCTGGTGCACCAACCTCCATCTTGGGTCCTTTGATATCAACCTCAGGGGCTTTCAAATCTCCTTCCAGGCTTGGTGAAGAAACATTCAGGTCTCCCTTTAATTTAGGCCCTTTCAAATTTAATTCCACATCTGGCATTGAGACTTTAGGGGAGGAGATATTCAATGACGGCATTTTAAATTTAGGACCTTTTGCTTTTCCTTGGATATCCACATCTGGACTCTGAACATTCACTTTTGGCCCTGAGATATCAACATCTGGTTTCTTAACCTTCACATCAACTTCAGGTGCATGAAGTTTGGGGCCAGAAAAATTGAACCTGGGAAGTTTAAATCGTGATTTCTTTGGTTTTGCTTCAATGTCTACTTTTGGTGTCTCCAATTCAACATCAGGTCCTTTCAATGCAATGTCGGGTCCTTTAATGTCACCTCCTACATCTCCTTTGAGTTTTGGGCCTTTCAAATTCAAATCAATATCTGGCATTGAAATTTTGGGGACGTTAAAATGCATTTCCGGCATCTTCATTTTGGGGCCTTTCATTTTTCCTTCTGGGTGTTCAATTTCCAGATCAGGTGTTTCAATATCTAGTTTGGGACCAGATATATCCATTTCTCCCTTGGGTATGGTCACATCCACTGAAGGACCTTCTCCTTTAAATCCAGGCATCCCAAACTTGGGCATTTTAAATTTGGGCAGCTTGATTTTACCCTCTGGACCATGCAAGTCAACATCGGGCATATCAATGTCCATTTTGGGGCCTTGAATGTCCACATCAGGGGCTTCAACTTTTGGCAATGAAACATCTACATCTCCTTTCACTTTAGGGCCTTTCAGGTTCAAGTCAAAGTCTGGCATGGAGATTTTGGGAGCTTTGATGTTCATCTCAGGCATCTTAAATTTGGGTCCTTTCCACTTCCCTTCAGGTCCTTCAAGATCGACATCTGGAACATCAACGTCTAATTTGGGCCCTTTGATGTCAATGTCAGGACCCTTCAGATCACCTTCCAAGCTCGGGACTGAGACATCCACATCTCCTTTCATTCTGGGACCTTTGAGGTTCAAGTCAAAGTCTGGCATGGAGATTTTGGGAGCTTTGATGTTCATTTCGGGCATCTTAAACTTGGGACCTTTCCACCTCCCTTCTGGGCCTTCAATTTCTACATCAGGTGCATCAATGTCCAATTTGGGACCTCTGATATCCACATCAGGGCCTTTCAGATCTCCTTCCAGTTTGGGAACAGAAACATCAACATCGCCCTTCAGTTTTGGACCTTTGAGGTTCAAGTCAAAATCTGGCATGGAGATCTTTGGAGATTTGATGTGCATTTCGGGCATCTTAAATTTAGGACCTTTTAACTTTCCCTCTGGTACTTCCACACTTATATCAGGGGCATTAATATCTAATTGGGGTGCTTTAATATTGAGTTCCGGCCCCTTAACATCCCCCTCTAGCTTTGGCACAGAAACATCAACATCTCCTTTCATTTTAGGACCTTTCAAATTCAAATCAAAATCTGGCATGGAAATTTTGGGAGCTTTGATGTTCATTTCTGGCATCTTAAATTTGGGCCCTTTCCATTTCCCTTCTGGTCCTTCTATGTCAACATCAGGGACATCAATACCTACTTTGGGACCTTTGATGTCCACACTTGGGCCTTTCAAATCCTCCTCCACAGTTGGTATAGATACATCGGCTTCTACTTTAGGCTTCCTCCAGTTCAAATCTATATCAGGCATAGAGATTTTAGGAACATTAAAATGCATTTCAGGCATCTTAAACTTAGGACCTTTAAGTTTTCCTTCAGGCCCTTCAAGGTCAACTTCAGGAAGGTCAACACCAACTTTGGGCCCTTTGATGTCCACATCAGGGCCTTTCAGGTCACCTTCCAACTTTGGCACAGAAACATCCACATCTCCTTTCACTTTGGGTCCTTTCAGGTTCAAGTCAAAGTCTGGCATGGAGATTTTGGGAGCTTTGATGTTCATCTCAGGCATCTTAAATTTGGGTCCTTTCCACTTCCCTTCTGGGCCTTCAAGATCAACATCTGGAAGATCGACGTCTAGTTTAGGCCCTTTGATATCAATGTCAGGACCCTTCAGATCACCTTCCAAGCTCGGGACTGAAACATCCACATCTCCTTTCACTCCGGGACCTCTGAGGTTCAAGTCAAAGTCTGGCATGGAGATTTTGGGAGCTTTGATGTTCATTTCGGGCATCTTAAACTTCGGAGTTTTCCACTTCCCTTCTGGGCCTCCAATTTCTACATCAGGTGCATCAATATCCAATTTGGGACCCCTGATATCCACATCTGGACCTTCTAGCTTTGGAACAGAAATATCCACATCTCCCTTTAGCTTTGGACCTTTGAGGTTCAGATCAAAATCAGGCATCTTTGGTGTCTTGAAGTGCATTTCAGGCATCTTAAACTTGGGACCTTTCATTTTTCCTTCTGGGCCTTCAATGTCCAAACTTGGTCCTTCAAGTTCAATGTTTGGACCAGAAAGATCAAAATCTCCTTTGGGGAGGCTTACATCCACATCTGGACCTTCCCCTTTGAAGCCAGGCATGCCAAACTTGGGCATCTTGAATTTAGGCATTTTCAACTTTCCTTCTGGTCCATGAAGTTCAACATCAGGTGCATCAATGTCTAGTTTGGGACCTTTGATATCTACATGTGGACCTTTCAGGTCACCTTCTAGCTTTGGAACAGAAACATCCACATCTCCCTTCAGTTTTGGGCCTCTGAGGTTCAGATCAATATCAGGCATAGAGATCTTTGGGGTCTTGATGTGCATTTCAGGCATCTTAAATTTGGGACCTTTCACTTTTCCTTCTGGGCCTTCAATGTCCAAACTTGGGGCTTCAAGTTCAACATTTGGACCAGAAAGATCAAGATCTCCTTTGGGGAGGCTTACATCCACATCTGGACCTTCCCCTTTGAAGCCAGGCATGCCAAACTTGGGCATCTTGAATTTAGGCATTTTCAACTTTCCTTCTGGTCCATGAAGATCAACATCAGGTGCATCAATGTCTAGTTTGGGACCTTTGATATCTACATGTGGACCTTTCAGGTCACCTTCTAGCTTTGGAACAGAAACATCCACATCTCCCTTCAGTTTTGGGCCTCTGAGGTTGAGATCAATATCAGGCATAGAGATCTTTGGGGTCTTGATGTGCATTTCAGGCATCTTAAACTTGGGACCTTTCACTTTTCCTTCTGGGCCTTCAATGTCCAAACTTGGTGCTTCAAGTTCAACTTTGGGAAGAGAAACATCAAGATCTCCTTTAGGGAGGCTTACATCAACATCTGGACCTTCCCCTTTAAAGCTGGGCATTCCAAATTTGGGCATTTTGAATTTGGGCATCTTCAACTTTCCTTCTGGTCCATGAAGTTCAACATCAGGTGCATCAATGTCCATTTTGGGACCTTTGATATCTACATGTGGACCTTTCAGGTCACCTTCTAGCTTTGGGACAGAAACATCCATATCTCCCTTCAGTTTTGGGCCTCTGAGGTTCAGATCAATATCAGGCATAGAGATCTTTGGAGTCTTGATGTGCATTTCAGGCATCTTAAATTTGGGCCCTTTCACTTTTCCTTCTGGGCTTTCAATGTCTAAACTTGGTGCTTCAAGTTCAACCTTTGGACCAGAAACATCAAAATCACCTTTAGGGAGGCTTACATCCACATCTGGACCTTCCCCCTTGAAACTGGGCATTCCAAATTTGGGCATTTTGAATTTTGGCATCTTCAACTTTCCTTCTGGTCCATGAAGTTCAACATTAGGTGCATCAATGTCCAGTTTGGGACCTTTGATATCCACATCTGGGACTTTCAGGTCAGCTTCCAGCTTTGGGACAGACACATCCACATCTCCCTTCAGCTTTGGACCTTTGAGGTTCAAATCGACATCTGGCATAGAGATCTTTGGAGCTTTGATGTGCATCTCAGGCATCTTAAACCTGGGCCCTTTCACTTTTCCTTCTGGGCCTTCAATGTCCAAACTTGGTCCTTCAAGTTCAACTTTTGGACCAGAAAGATCAAGATCTCCTTTAGGGAGGCTTACATCCACATCTGGACCTTCCCCTTTGAAACTGGGCATTCCAAACTTGGGCATCTTGAACTTAGGCATTTTCAACTTTCCTTCTGGTCCATGAAGATCAACATCAGGTGCATCAATGTCTAGTTTGGGGCCTTTGATATCCACACCTGGCCCTTTTATGTCACCTTCCAGCTTTGGAACAGAAACATCAACATCTCCCTTCAGTTTTGGGCCTCTGAGGTTCAGATCAATATCAGGCATAGAGATCTTTGGGGTCTTGATGTGCATTTCAGGCATCTTAAATTTGGGACTTTTCCACTTTCCTTCAGGACCTTCAATTTCTACATCAGGTGCATCAATATCCAATTTGGGGCCTTTGATATCTACATCTGGGCCTTCCAGCTTTGGAACAGAAACATCCACATCTCCCTTTAGCTTTGGACCTTTGAGGTTGAAGTCTACATCTGGCATGGAGATCTTTGGGGTCTTGATGTGCATTTCAGGCATCTTAAATTTGGGCCCTTTCACTTTTCCCTCTGGGCCTTCAATGTCCAAACTTGGTGCTTCAAGTTCAGCTTTGGGAAGAGAAACATCAAGGTCTGCTTTGGGGAGACTTACATCGACATCCGGGCCTTCTCCTTTGAAGCCAGGCATGCCAAACTTAGGCATCTTGAACTTGGGCATTTTTAATTTTCCTTCCGGTCCATGTAGGTCAACATCTGGGACATGAACATCAAGTTTTGGATCTTTGATGTCAATCTCTGGGCCTTTCAAATTTCCTTCCAGTTTAGGAATTGAAACATCAACATCACCTTTGACTTTAGAACCTTTTAGGTTCAAGTCAAAGTCTGGCATGGAGATTTTGGGAGCCTTTATGTGCATTTCAGGCATCTTAAACTTCGGAGTTTTCCATTTTCCTTCAGGTCCTTCAATTTCAACATCAGGTGCATCAATGTCCATTTTAGGACATTTAATATCAACATCTGGACCTTTCAGATCTCCTTTAGGGAGGCTTACATCCACATCTGGACCTTCCCCCTTGAAACTGGGCATTCCAAATTTGGGCATTTTGAATTTTGGCATCTTCAACTTTCCTTCTGGTCCATGAAGTTCAACATTAGGTGCATCAATGTCCAGTTTGGGACCTTTGATATCCACATCTGGGGCTTTCAGGTCAGCTTCCAGCTTTGGGACAGACACATCCACATCTCCCTTCAGCTTTGGACCTTTGAGGTTCAAATCGACATCTGGCATAGAGATCTTTGGAGCTTTGATGTGCATCTCAGGCATCTTAAACCTGGGCCCTTTCACTTTTCCTTCTGGGCCTTCAATGTCCAAACTTGGTCCTTCAAGTTCAACTTTTGGACCAGAAAGATCAAGATCTCCTTTAGGGAGGCTTACATCCACATCTGGACCTTCCCCTTTGAAACTGGGCATTCCAAACTTGGGCATCTTGAACTTAGGCATTTTCAACTTTCCTTCTGGTCCATGAAGATCAACATCAGGTGCATCAATGTCTAGTTTGGGGCCTTTGATATCCACATCTGGCCCTTTTATGTCACCTTCCAGCTTTGGAACAGAAACATCCACATCTCCCTTCAGTTTTGGGCCTCTGAGGTTCAGATCAACATCTGGCATAGAGATTTTTGGAGTTTTGATGTGCATTTCAGGCATCTTAAATTTGGGCCCTTTTAATTTTCCTTCTGGACATTCTAAATGAATGTCTGGTGCTTCCACATCCAGTTTAGGAGACTTTATATCAATCTGAGGTCCTTCAAGATTGCCTCCGATATTTGGTACAGTTACATCCATCTGTCCTCTTGCTCCAGGTCCTTTGATGTTCAAGTCTACATCAGGCATGGAGATCTTCGGTGTTTTGATATTTAGTTTTGGCATCTTAAATTTTGAACCTTTCAGCTTTCCTTCAGGACCTTCAATATCAAGTTCTGGAGCTTCCACATCTATCTTTGGACCTGAGATGTCAATTTCTCCCTTTGGCAAGCTTAGTTCTACATCAGGACTTTCTAGTTTTGGGCTGGAAACAGTAAAAATTGGCATTTTCAATTTTGGCATTTTTAATTTCCCCTCATTCTGGAGATCAACGTCTGGACCACTTAGCTCTACTGTAGGCCTATTGATATCAATGCTGGGTCCCTTGAATTCTCCTTGTAATGTTGGAATAGAAACATCCATATCACCTTTCACATTTGGACCTTTCAAATTGAAGTCTGGCATGGAGACTTTGGGTGTTTTGAAATGCATTTCAGGCATTTTAAACTTTGGACCTTTCAGTTTTCCTTCTGGGCCTTCAAGGTCCACACTTGGCATATCAATATCTATTTTTGGCCCTGAAACATCCAAATCTCCTTTGGGAAGGCTCACATTAACATCAGGACCCTCTCCTTTCAATCCAGGTGTTCCAAATTTTGGTAGCTTCATTTTGGGCATCTTCAACTTGGCTTCTGGGCCTTCAAGTTCAACATCTGGGAGATCTATATCCAATTTTGGTGTAGCAAGATTGGGTCCTTTTAAATCTCCTTCTAGTTTTGGAACAGTCACATCCATTTCACCCTTCATTTTGGGGACTTTGAGATCTACATCTGGCATGGAGATTTTGGGAGCTTTAATATTCAGTTTTGGCATCTTGAATTTGGATCCTTTAATTTTTCCTTCAGGCCCTTCCAGCTCTACATCAGGGACATCAACATCCAGTTTAATATCTTCAATATCAGCCTGTGGACCCTTAAGTTCACCTTCTATTTTTGATCCAGAAATATCTACATTCCCTTTCCATTTTGGCCCTCTTAGATTCAAATCTACATCTGGCATTGATATCTTTGGTGCATGAATATTAAACTCTGGCATCTTAAATTTGGATCCTTTTAGTTTTCCTTCTGGGCCTTCAATGTCTAAACTTGGTGCTGCTACATCAACTGTTGGAACAGAAACATCAAAATCTCCTTTAGGGAGGCTTACATCCATATCAGAACCTTCTCCTTTGAAGCTGGATATTCCAAACTTAGGCATTTTGAATTTTGGCATCTTCAATTTCCCTTCTGGTCCATGTAGGTCAACATCTGGAACTTCAACATCTAATTTTGGACCTTTGATATCAATTTCTGGACCTTTTATGTCACCTTCTAATTTTGGAATAGAAACATCAATGTCCCCTGTGAGTTTGGGCCCCTTTAGATTCAAATCAGTGTCTGGCATGGAGATTTTAGGACCTTTAATGTGCATTTCTGGCATCTTGACTTTGGGACCTTTAATTTTGCTTTCTGGTGCTCCAAGATCCCATCCTGGGGCTGCAATATCTACTTTAGGACCCGAGAAGTCAAGGCTGCCCTGGGTAAGATTGATGTCCACATCAGGAACTTCACCTTTCAAGCTGGGCACACCAAATTTAGGCATTTTCAATTTAGGCATTTTGAGTTCAGGCCCATGAAGGTCAATATCTGGTGCTGCAATGTCTACTTTAGGAGCCTTGATGTCCACAGCTGGGCCCTTCAGTTCTCCTTCCATTCTTGGTATGGAGACACCCATGTCACCCTTGATTTTGGGGCCTTTCAAATTTAAGTCAATGTCTGGAATGGAGATTTGTGGAGTTTTGATATGAGGGCCTTTTAGTTGGCCTGAAGGAGCTTTGAGGCCAATGCCAGGAGCAACAACGTCTACTTTGGGTCCTTTAAGGCCTACCTGTGGGCCCTTCAGACCACCTTCTAGTTTGGGCACAGAAACATCCATATCACCCTTTAATGATGGCCCTTTCAGGCTCAGGTCGAAATCGGGAACTGAAACCTTTGGTGTCTTAATGTCCAGTCCAGGAGCTCCAACATCTACTTTAGGACCTGAAATGTCAAGGCTGCCCTGGGGAAGATTGATGTCCACATCAGGAATGTCAGCTTTCAAACTGGGCACGCCAAATTTAGGCATTTTCAATTTGGGCATTTTGAGTTCAGGCCCATGAAGGTCAACATCTGGGGCTGCAATGTCTACTTTAGGTCCCTTGATGTCCATAGCTGGGCCCTTCAGTTTTCCTTCCACTGTTGGTATGGAGACATCCATGTCACCCTTGATTTTGGGGCCTTTCAAATTTAAGTCAATGTCTGGAATGGAGATTTGTGGAGTTTTGATATGAGGGCCTTTCAGTTGGCCTGAAGGAGCTTTGAGGCCAATGCCAGGAGCAACAACGTCTACTTTGGGTCCTTTAAGGCCTACCTGTGGGCCCTTCAGACCACCTTCTAGTTTGGGCACAGAAACATCCACATCACCCTTTAATGATGGCCCTTTTAGGCTCAGGTCGAAATCAGGTACTGAAACCTTTGGTGCCTTAATGTCCAGTCTAGGACCTCCAATATCTACTTTAGGACCTGAGATGTCAAGGCTGCCCTGGGGAAGACTGATGTCCACATCAGGAATGTCAGCTTTCAAGCTGGGCACACCAAATTTAGGCATTTTCAATTTAGGCATTTTGAGTTCAGACCCATGAAGGTCAACATCTGGTGCTGCAATGTCTACTTTAGGAGCCTTGATGTCCACAGCTGGGCCCTTTAGTTCTCCTTCCTCTCTTGGTATGGAAACACCCATGTCCCCCTTGACTTTGGGGCTTTTCAAATTTAGGTCTATGTCTGGAATGGAGATTTGTGGAGTTTTGATATGAGGCCCTTTCACATGACCTGAAGGTCGCTTGACGCCAATGTCAGGAGTAACAATGTCCACCTTGGGTCCTTTAAGGTCTATCTGTGGGCCCTTCAGACCACTTTCTAGTTTGGGCACAGAAACATCCACATCACCCTTTAATGATGGCCCTTTCAGGCTCAGGTCGAAATCGGGAACAGAAATCTTTGGTGCCTTAATGTCCAGTCCAGGACCTCCAATATCTACTTTAGGACCTGAGATGTCAAGGCTGCCTTGGGGAAGACTGACGTCCACATCAGGAACTTCACCTTTCAAGCTGGGCACACCAAATTTAGGCATTTTCAATTTGGGCATTTTGAGTTCAGGCCCATGAAGGTCAACATCTGGTGTGCCAATGTCTACTTTAGGAGCCTTGATGCCGACAGCTGGGCCCCTCAGTTCTCCTTCCACTGTTGGTATGGAAACACCTATGTCCCCCCTGACTTTGGGGCCTTTCAAATTTAGGTCAATGTCTGGAATGGAGATTTGTGGAGTTTTGATATGAGGCCCCTTCAGTTGACCTGAAGGTCCTTTGATGCCAATGTCAGGAGCAACAATGTCCACTTTGGGTCCTTTGAGGTCTATCTGTGGGCCCTTCAGACCACCTTCTAGTTTGGGCACAGAAACATCCACGTCACTTTTTAATGATGGCCCTTTCAGGCTGAGGTCGAAATCTGGAACTGAAACCTTTGGTGCTTCCACATGTAATCCTGGCATCTTGACTTTAGGGCCTTTAATTTTGCCTTCTGGTGCTTCAATATCCAATCTTGGAGCTGCAATATCTACTTTAGGACCAGATATGTCAAGGCTACCTTGGGGAAGACTGACGTCCACATCAGGAACTTCACCTTTCAAGCTGGGCACACCAAATTTAGGCATTTTCAATTTGGGCATTTTGAGTTCAGGCCCATGAAGGTCAACATCTGGGGCTGCAATGTCTACTTTAGGTCCCTTGATGCCCACAGCTGGACCCTTCAGTTCTCCTTCCACTGTTGGTATGGAAACACCCATGTCCCCTTTGACTTTGGGGCCTTTCAAATTTAGGTCAATGTCTGGAATGGAGATTTGTGGAGTTTTTATATGAGGCCCTTTTAGTTGACCAGAAGGACTCTTGATGCCAATGCCAGGAGCAGCAATGTCCATTTTGGGGCCCTTGATGTCAATCTGTGGGCTCTTCAGGTTACTTTCCAGTTTGGGCACAGAAACATCCATATCACCCTTTAATGATGTCCCTTTTAGGCTCAAGTCAACATCTGGCACAGCAACTTTGATTGGAATAGTTTTATCAGAGGGCATTGAGATTTTTGGACCTTTGAATGGTTCACCAAGGTCAACATTGGTGCCCTCAATACTCATGCCAGGCCCTTTCAAGTCCCCTTCAAACTTTGGCCCTGAAATATATATAGCTCCTTTTCCTTTGGGACTTTTAAGATTCAAGTCAATATCTGACATAGAGATTTTGGGTGTCTGACCACTAATCTCAATCCCTCCTTTTGGAACATTGATATCTGCTGCAGGGCCTGAAACAGAAAATTTAGGAATATCCATGTGGTGTATTTTAAATTTGTCTTCACTGCCTTCAAGTCCAATGTCTGGAGCCCCAAAATCTATCTTTGATTTCACCCCACCTTTTGCATCTTTGGGGCCTCCTGGAAATCCTCCTGGGCCTTTGATTGTCACAGATGGAGCTGTTGCATCCAGTTGAGGAACCTCAATGTCAGCACCTGGAGATGATATTCCAAATTTGGGCATTCTCATTGCAGGGAATGTAAGATTTCCTTTGCTGTCATCATCGAGACCTGGACTTGTCATCTTGCCTTCAATGCCTGAGGCAGGGACTTTTATCCCTGCACCTTGAAACCCTCCCAATTCCCCTTTAATTTTAGGACTTTTGATATCAAATTGCAGTCGATCCCCTGTTTTCCCATTGATTTCAGGGCTGCTGAAGTCTGTCTGACCTCTCAAACCTTTACCCATGATGTCAGAGACTTGGATATCAGGTTTCCCCATCTTTGTCTGCCCCACAAGGGTATCAGGAACACCTGCCTCGAATTTTCGGGTAGGCAAGTCAATTGTTGGTCCAGAATATGTCACATCATAAAATTTCCCTCCTTCGTGGGAGGTTTTTCCATAGCTGGTTCTCCCAGGCGAATCCACGTGTGGGATCTTGATGACAGTTTTCCCAGGTTCTGATTCAATTCCAACATTAGAAATCTGGGTAAGTTCATGTTTAGGAATTTTGATCTTGAACTCAGGACTGCTGATGTCAATCTCTTTGGCACCTTCGTGGCCGGTAACATCGACAGTGTAAGCTGTGACTCTTTTGGTAACTGTGATGGTCCTGCTTTGAGTTCCTGCATGCTCAATTTCTGTGCCATCTTCTGATTTAAGGCGAGGTTTAATTTTCGTGGTGTAAATCCGCTGGTACTCTTCATCATCTCCACTCTGAAAGGAAAAGGAATTGTGTATCAAACTTTCTGCTCAAACTGGTGCACTTCTACAAGGCAATCATTGATGGTAGCAATCTGTATCAAACAACATCCCAAAATGTCTACAGTGATATGTCTCATCATTTCACTTCAAATATTCTTGCTTAGAACATAAAATAATAGGGTTGGAAAGGAAGATTGGAGGTCTTCTAGTCCAACCCGCTGTTCAAGCAGGAGACCCTGTACTATTCTAGTCAAATGGTTGTCCAATCTCTTCTTGAAAACCCCTAGCGATGGAACGCCCACAACTTCTGGAGGGAAGCTGTTCACTGGTTAACTATACTCACTGTCAGGAAATTTCTCCTTAGTTCCAGATTGCTTCTCTCCTTGATTAGTTTCCATCTGTTGCTTCTTGTTCTGCCTTCTGGTGCTTTGGAGAATAAGTTGACCCCCACTTTTTTGTGACAGCCCCTCAAATATTTGGAAGGCTGTTATCATGTCACCCCAGGCCTTTTCACTAGAGTAGCCCATCCAATTCCTGTAAACGTTCATCATATCTTTAGCCTCCAGTCCCCTAATCATCTTTGTTGCTCTTCTCTGCATTTTCTAGAGTTAGTTCAACTACACTTACTTCATCTGGATGTATATATTGTACAATATCAGAACATCCAGCCAAGTGGGATATCTCTGCCAAATGTGAGGTATTTGATATTGTTTTTCTGGGCAAAATGTACAAAATGTAAGCGGCTTGGTAGTACAATGTTGCTCAAGACAAGAGGACAATGGCTCACTTTGACAATATCAAGCACTTGATATTTTTTCATTCTCTTATTGCAGTCTCTCTCTCTCTCTCTCACACACACACACACAATGTATGATTGTGTGTGTGCACGTATAATTCTATGATTCCCTGAAAGTATTGCCCATTTCTTACCTCCACCCACCAATGTCAGGTTTTTACCTTCCACCAGCCTGGAAATATATCATGGACAGTTTCAAAGAAACATGTGCCATTCAAATCCAGATTGGCAAAATACAAATCAGATATTAAAAAAAAACATGCTTAATGTCATGAGCTGATTACACCACAGTCAAAAACCCCTGGAATCTCACAGATTAAATTTTTAACAATTGTTAAATCTGGGATGTTGTTTGGCAGGTGTCTTGTCTGTTTGAATTCTAAAGTCCCGGAGCAATTTAGCTTCTTCATTTCCTATTACTTTCTCTATTGTATGGTTCCACCAATTCTTGTTTATACAGATAATCCTTGACTTACAATCACAATTGAGCCCAAGATTTATGTTGCTAAGCGAGACATTTGTTGAGTTTTGCCCCGTTTTATTATCTTTCTTGGTACAGTTGTTGCATGAATCAGTGAAGTTATTAAGTTACTAGTAAGTGAATCTGGCTTCCTTACTGACTTTGTCAGAAGGTTGCATGTTAACTCCAGGACACTGCAATTGTCATAAATAGGAGCCAGTTGCCAAGAATATTGATTACATGGGGATGCTGCAATGGTCATATGTATGAAGATATATGTAAGTCAGTTTTTCCAGCACCGTTGTAACTGAATCATCACTAAAAAAAATGGTTGTAAGTCAAGGACTATCTATAGGCAAATGGTGTTAAGGTCCTCTCTATGAGGGAGTTCAGTGGTTAAGAAGCTAGATAAATAAATAAAATAATAAAATATAACAATATAAATCAAATCAAGTCAAATAAAATAAAACAATAAAATCAAATAAGTAAAATATAATATAGTAAAATAAATAAAATAAAATAAATAAAATAAAATTCTGGTAAAATCAAATAAATCAAATCAAATAAGTAAAATAAAATATAATTCTGGTAAAATAAAATAAATCAATTAAATTAAATTAATTAAAATAAATAAAATAAATAAGTAAAATAAAATATAATAAAATAAATCAAATCAAGTCAAATAAAATAAAATGAAATAATAAAATAAAATATAATTCCGGTAAAATAAAATAAATAAAATAAAATATAATTAAATTAAATTCCGGTAAAATAAAATAAATCAATTAAATTAAATTAATTAAAATAAAGACAATAAAATAAGTATAATATAATATAATAAAATAAACCAAATAAAATAAAATAAAATGAAATAATAAAATAAAATATAATTCCGGTAAAATAAATAAAATAAAATATAATTAAATTAAATTCCGGTAAAATAAAATAAATCAATTAAATTAAATTAATTAAAATAAAGACAATAAAATAAGTAAAATATAATATAATAAAATAAACCAAATAAAATAAAATAAAATACTAGTAAAATAAAATAAATCAATTCAAATCAATAAATTAAAATAAGTAATAAAATAAAAAATAAAATAAAATAGATTGGCTGGAGTTAGCCAGGTGTTTAGATTGGATTTGGCATTTTTATCCACCTACTGAGTACTTCCTCCTCCTCCTCCTCCTCCTCCTACTATTATTATTATTATTATTATTCCTCTATTATCTTCCACTCTTGGCTCCAACTGAGGGAAACTTTTCCCTCAGGCCGGCTCTCCCTGCCCTGTTTTTTCAGCTGCTGCCTCCTTTCCTGGCTGCGTCTTCCAAGCAAGGCTGCCTTTTCCCCTCCCCAGTTTTTCTCTTTATTTTGAACCCTGGGCTTTGGCTCCATTAATGCTGGAGCCCCTTCTTCATGAGGGCCTCAGAGCTCCCAGGCAGCCATTTTGTCTTCCTGCCTTCTCCCCGAAACCCAACACGAAGCCCAACACGGCTGTTTGACTGACAGCTTCTGTGTGAACAGTAGCTGCTGTTTGATTGGCAGCGGTTGTGTGATTAGTAGCTGCTGTTTGATTGGCAGCTGAGTCATCCTGACAAGGGGAAGGGGTAAGGTCGAGGGGAAGGACCCTGGGGTGCAAGGCAATGAAGACCATTTGTCGCTATCCTTGTGCAAATGCCAGCAGCTTCTGGCTGTACACACCTGCACACAACTGGATCCTCCTAAGGCCCCTGCAACTAGCTTGCCCTCAATTAGATGATTGTTTGTGCAAGAGAGCCATGAATCAATGTTTGTCAGTACCGATTACCCTAAAGCAGCTAAAAGGAACAATTAAATAAGCGGGAGAAATGAACTTTTTTGCTCTCTGACCTTCTGGATACTTTTATAGATTTCTAAAAAGGAAAGAAAGAAACTATATGGGAGGG